>OZ024737.1:38195262-39442137 GCA_964016875.1 Fallopia convolvulus
GGTCCGAAAGAACCTGGATGGGATGTGCGTGGAAGTAGGGGCGTAGGCGCCTTGCGGCGGTCACCACAGCCAGCGCCATCTTTTCTGCTGGGGAGTATCTCTGCTCCGCAGGCTGGAGCACGCGGCTCACAAAGTATACAGGATGCATGGCCTCCCTTGTGAGCACCGCGCTGACGGTCTCGGGACTCACCGCCACATACAGTTGCAAATCTTCGCCCGCGTGTGGAGGTGACAAAGTGGGGAGCTTGGTGAGGAAGGTTTTTAACTCGGAGAAGGTCGTCTCGAGCTTCTCGTCCCAGACAAACTTGTCATTCATTTTGAGGGCGGCAAAGAACGAGAGGGATTTGTCTGCTAGGCGGGAGCAAAACCTCCCCAAGTAATTTACAGCGCCGTTGAGTCTCTGTACCTCGGTGCGAGATCGGGGAGACCTCATTGCGAGGATAGATTCTATTTTGGTGGGGTTGACGTCGATCCCGCACTCGTTGATCATGAATCCCAAAAACTTCCCCGAGGACACGCCAAAAACGCACTTCTCGGGGTTCAGACTGAGCTGGTGGTGCCCGAGGGTGGTGAAAACCTCGGCGAGGTCAGCCAGGTGCTCCTCGGAGCCCTTGCTCCGCACCACGATGTCGTCGACGTAGGCGGATACGTTTCTGTCCAGGTGGTCTTTGAAAATCCGATCGACGAGGCGTTGGAATGTGGCCCCTGCGTTCTTGAGGCCAAACGGCATGACCTTATAACAGTATGTCCCCCGCTGAGTGATAAAGGATGTCTCTTCCTCGTGGCGGGGATTCATCAAGATCTGGTTGTACCCCGAGTAGGCGTCGAGGAAACTTAAAACCTCATGCCCAGCGGTCGAATCTACAAGTGCGTCGATCGAGGGCAGGGGGTAGCTGTCTTTGGGGCATGCCTTGTTGAGGTCTTTGAAGTCTACACACATCCGCCACTTGCCGCTGACCTTTTTGACCAAGACGACAAGGGACAGCCATTTCGGATAATGGAGTTCGCGTATGAAATCCGCGGCCAGCAGCTTGGCCACCTCTTCATTTGCGGCGGTTGCCCTTTCTTCGTTCATTTTTCTTCGACGCTGCACCACAGGACGAATGGCGACGTCGATGTTCAAGGAGTGCTGGTCCAGGGTCTGAGGCACACCCCAGAGATCTTTTGCAATCCAGGCGAATACGTCGCGGGACCCAGCAAGCAGGGCTTCTAGTGACGCTGCTGCATTCCCAGTAAGGCAACCCCCGAGGTAGATCTTCTCTGATTTGATCTCGAAGGGGGTAATCACCCTTCTTTCTGCCTCGGGAGTGGGTATTGTGAAATCCCGGACCTCGAGGTTCGCTTCACCCGAAGTTTCCACCATGAACACAGGGCATTTTTGCTTAGCCGAGGTCATGTAGCAGACACGACCCTCCTCTTGGTTGCCTTTCACCTCTCCGACACCCACGCTGGTGGGGAACTTCATTTTCAGGTGGTAGATGGAGACCACCGCCTGGAATTTCATCAAGGAGACTCTCCCGATGATTGCATTGTAAGCCGAGGGCAGGTGCACCACCGTAAACTCTATTACCTCGGTTCTCGTTGCCGAGCTAGTACCGAGGGTCATCCACAAGTCTATGAGACCAGTGACATCGACCTCGTTTCCCGAGAAGGAGGTGAGCTTCCCAGCGTAGGGCCTCAAAGATGTCGCGGAGATCCCGAGTTGCTCGAAAGCGCCAAAATACATGATGTCCACGGAGGAACCCGTGTCCACCAGTATTCGCTTCACTATCTTTGAGCCCAATTGAGCGTGTATCACCAGGGGGTCGGAGTGGGGCATATGAAGCCCTTCGGCGTCTTCTGTCGTGAAGGCCATACCCACGTGGGACCGTGAGGTTTGTGTCACGCTGTATACCGAGGGCTCATGGTGACTCGCCCTCGCGTATCTTTTCCTTTCCGCATGGCTCGAGCCCGCCAGCGAGGGTCCGCCCGAGATGGTGTTGATGTACCCATCGGGCGCCGCGGCTTGTCCGGAGCGCGACGGCCTTACCGGAGCTTGTTGTTCTGCGATGCTTGGTCGGGACCTGGTTGGTTCCTGCTGCACGAGGTTGGCACCCGACGCGGGGTTGGCGCGCTTTTTCTCGTTTGGGTTGTAGGCGGGGCCACCTTTGCCTCTGTAACCTCGTGGCTTCCCGCCGAAACAGCTCCAACCACTACCGTCACGATTGTCGTAGCGGTTGTTGTTTCTATTGTCGTTGTTGCCTCTGTTATTGTTGTTGCTTTTGTTGTTGTTGTTGCTTTTGTAATCGACACGCCGGTCGTGAGTTTGCGTCATGTACGCGTCCCTTGCGGCCGGCGCAGCCGCCTTAGCCTTTCCCTTAGCCTCGGTCACGATTTCCTTGTCGGTCCTCGGTCGCGAGCTCTGGCTGGCTGCGTCCTCGGCGTAGACCTGTGTCGTGATCCGAGCACACAGGCCCTCATATGTGGTCGGATTTTTGAGAAAAATGCGACATTTGAAATCCCCTGGCGCAGGTTGGCCATGAGGATGTCGCGTACCGAGGCCTCGTCGATTTGCGCGATCTCAGCGACCGCGGTGGTAAACCTCGTAAAAAAGGTCCCCAGCTTCTCGTTTTCCCCCTGCTCGATGCCACGGAGATCGCACATGTTCTTCTTGCGCTTTCTCGAGCCATTGAAGTGCCCGACGAAGGACTCGCATAGCTGGGAAAACGAGGTTATCGACTCGACTTTAAGGCTGATGAACCACGTCATTGCCGCCTTGTCCAGAGTGGTCGGAAAGATCCGACAGAAGATGGCGTCATTGTAAGAGTTGACGTTCATCTGGACGGCGTAGTGTTTTATGTGGTCCTCGGGGTCGGCCGTGCCGTCGTAAAGTCCCATTTGTGGCCAATGGAAGCCTTTGGGCATGTGTGCCTCTTGGATCTCGGGTATGAAGGGATTCCTGTACCCACTCTCGACGGATGGGCGAGCAGACCTTGATTTTGACCTCGCTAGAGGGCGTGGCGCGCTTGCCGCCGTCTCGGACAGCTCCATGTCGCGCCTTTCCGCACGTCGCGAACGGGATCGCGAGATCTGCATCGGATCTCGGGAGGGTCTCTCCGTGGTAGATCCGTTCGTGGGCGCCTCTTGCCTCGGCATGTAGCCCGGGACATATGCGGGCACGTACTCGGAGTGAGGTTGCCCCAGGGGGGAATCGGGACGTATGGGGGAGCTTGGCCCTGTTGGTACTGCCCGTACCCCGGATAGGGATACTGGTTGAAAGGGGCGCCACCCTGTTTGTACCCCTGGAACGGGTATGGGTTTTGTGGGATGTTGTATGTCCAACCTGGCGGGACCACAAAAGGGTACCCTGACGGACCTGCCGTCGCCCATGGAGGGGTCTCGGCCATATTGTCGGGATGTTGGGGGAAGAAATTGTTTGGACAAGCCATTTTGAGGGGGTTTTAGGAATCAAGGTTTGCACTAAAATGGGAAGCTGCTTAGGATGAAGAGGTTCCCACAGACGGCGCCAGTGATGAAACCCGAAGTGACGGCTACGCTACGAGACAAGAAATAAGATTATTATATTTGAGTGCAAACACTTGCTCCATTATTTATGATTTTCTCCCAAATAACGAGGTTACAAACCTACGAGGTTGATGAACAACTTTAAGAATTACACCTAGACCTCCTACGGGGTTCCGAGATCAAACCTAAATGTTGCGAGGTTGACTCTAGGGCGAGGTGGATTTGGGTACGTGGTGTAGAGAGCTTCGTGAGATTTTGTAGCGAGGTCTTTAGTGTAGGCGAGGTCTTTGTATGACTTTGAGTCTTTTTGTGGACTTCTCTTATCTGTAGCGAGGTCTTTTGACGGTATTCCTATCACGTCGATCTTTAACAAACAAGAGGGTTCTTGAGTTCAAGTGGTTTTTCGACCCCCTCTTCCTACGAGGTCCTTCTCTATTTATAGAGAATTGAGGGGCTGAGTTTAGGCCAATGTTCGATGTGGGATACTTGAAATAAGGGTTTTTGATTGGTCCATGAGTGAGGTCACCTGTGATTGGTTTGGGAGTGAGGTTACCGGTGATTGGTTCGGGAGTGAGGTCGCTGGTGATTGGTTCGAGCGGGCGGGCGCATTTAGCAGAGTCGGTGACGAGGTCGAGACCTCGTTGAGAGACCTCGCATCCGTCGGGAGTTTTGTTTTTAGATAACCACGTGGACGTGGGTACCCAACTTGCCTATGGGGGTCCTCCTGGGCCCACTTTTTGCTTTTATTGTTTTGGACATCATCAGCTACAGATAGGAGAAACCCACAGAAAGACCCCGAAGTCGCGCAGAGACCTCGCTCACGCCTAAAACCTCACTACAGAAACTCACAAAACTCTCTACATCATATCCTCAAATCTACCTCGCCCTAGAATCGACCTCGCAACGATAGGTGCGATCTCGGAACCTTGTAGGAGGTCTAGGTGTGATTCTTGAAGTTGTACACCAACCTCGTAGGTTTGTAACCTCGCAACCACGGAAAAATCATAAATAAAGGAGCAAGTGTTTGCACTCAAATATAATAATATTGTTTCTTGTCTCGTAGCGTAGCCGTTATTTCAGGTTTCATCAATTACTAATAGAATAAAATACTTAATCTAAAATATATTATCAATACGAAGGGAGTAAAATTATAATGATGAGATTGATGATAAGAAATTTACCACCGCTTGACTAGATGTCCGAAGTCGGTAACAAATTTACCCTTAATCTAGTTACATTAATGCATTGCCTTAACAAAAGGGATAATTAGATTCTAGCTTCCAAGAAAAGAAATCAAAATAATATATAATCCTAACAATTAATATGCAATCCGAATAAACCCAAGTCTAATGATGAAGTGAGATATACTCCGTACCAATTAACCAAAGCCGGTGCTGATAAGTAAAGAATCAGATTCATAATCACATGAAATCTTTTAACTAGCTAGTGAATTAATATACCGGGGGACAGCTATTAATCAATGTACTAAAGCATAAGAAACTTTTTATCGGAACATTAACGAGACAATTTGTTTTCTTTCTTTTTATAGGGAAAAAGACTTTGAAAACTTTAACTAGACAACAATATTTATATGATGGAGAAATAGACCTTGAAAAACTTTATAATTTGTTGTTTTCTTTTTGGTTTTTGGGAATTAGAAATGGGACTGAAACGTACAGTTGTGACTATGAAAGATATATTCAATCAGAATAAAAATAGTATTATAAGGTTACGTCGTTACGTATATTCAAGTAACCGAGTCCCGATAGGGATCATATGCAAGATTTGCACTAATATAATTGCAGGGGAATCAATTCTCATTACGAGTTTTGTTAGAGTAAAACACAAGATTCTGTCAATAAATTAGATAGGACTATAGAACAGTTGGTCAAATGGAGTGGCTTATCAAACATCTTTACAGACACAGAATCTTAGATAACTTGTGTTATACGGAGCTCTTAAAGTTGATTCCCCAAATTTGCAATTAACAAGAAATGGTTAACCATAAATCCGGTTAGCCCTGCCCTAAAGTTGTTGGTTTTTGGTATAAGATGAAGCCCCCAGCTAATGTTGGTGATTTTTTTGGTCTTTCCTTTGCAGCTTGGGTGAGAGCCAATGTGGTGTCGAAGCACAAGCTGTCTGATGGCACGGAGTGGAGCGCGGTGTTCTGCAACGCGATTTGGTGGACGTAGCGTTGGCGGAACGAAGTTGTGTTCGGGCGATCGAAAGAGGTCCTTGATCCGGTCGGGTTCGTTTTGGCGTCGACGAAGGAGTACCATGCGGCGTGGGTGGCGCGGAGCCGCTGTGCTGTTGGCGGTCGGACTGAGGAAGTGCTGGTGGCGTGGTGCAAGCCAGCCGAAGATCAAGTCAAGATCAACACGGACGGAGCCGTGTCTCGGGATGGGCGGGCTGCTGCGGCGGGGGTCATAAGGAACGTGACGGGCGCCTGGATGGGTGGTTTTGTGCACAACCTTGGCATTTGCTCGGTCCCGATGGCGGAACTCTGGGGTATTAGGGACGGGCTCGCCCTTGCTTGGGAGAAGGGCTTCCGTAATGTGTGGGTGGAGTCCGATTCGGCTTTGGCGGTCCACCTTGCTTTGAAGTTGCCCTGCTCGTCTCACCCTCTTTTCAGCCTGGAGAAGGAGTGCCAAGGCTTTCTGACATGGAATTGGTCTATCCGTGTTTCTTATGTCTTCAGGGAAGCGAACGTCGTCGCTGACTCCCTTGCTCGTCTTGCTTTTGATTTTCCGCTTGGTTTCCTTTTTATTTCTGAGCCGCCTGTGGACTCTCTTTCATTTTTGTCGGATGATGCTGAGGGTCGGACTTTCCCACGCCTCGCGAGGGCGTAGTCCTCCCCTCCTTTAGGGCCTCGCCCTTCCTTTGATCAAAATAAATAAATCCGGTTAGCCAAGCAAAAACCCTGAATTAATTGTAACCATATTAATTCACGGTTTTTATTGTATGTAAGATCTCGGTTTGATCCCTAATTGGTAGTAGAATTTTTTAAGTCCCAAACTTGCTTATTCGTCTTTTTTTGGATTCAATTTTTCTAACATATGTCCAGTTTTAATTAGTTTTTATAAAAAGATTCATTAATTTTCTAATAGGGTTTAATTTCCTTCTAATAATATATTTAACTTATGCCCTTGAGATATAAGTTAGAAAAATCGTTTTAGATTATAGCACAAAAGAATGTATTATAAGTTGCGAATTGATAAAACATATAGGAGATTGAATTTGCAAGTTTTATAAGAGTTGAGATTCACTTATGTTTTGTAGGGAAGTATAGGGTACGTACCTTGAAAAATAAAAACCCAAAAGCCAATTAATGATTTTTTTTTGTTAATAGATTGATACGTACGATATTGAAAGCATGTAGATTGATTACATAGATTAGTGATTTAGGGTCGTGCACATATTAACTTAGTAAATAAGTCGAATAGTTGTCCATTCTAAAAGCAATTGGTAATATGAGGAAAAGTCTATAAATTTATATATTAGTTTATTTTTTTTTCTCAAACTCCCTATATAAGAAGTTATATTTCAACAATTACACCGCAAGTTTTTGGACTGTGTTAACTGACTCAAACAAAATTTGGTTTGTGTTACGACAAACATACTTAGGAAATTGAGAAGTCGATTCCAAACTTAGGATACCAAATCTTTAAGATAAAGTAGCATATGAGACATGTCTCTACCTTATATATATATATATATTTATACATATATATATATATAGAGAGAGAGAGAGAGAGTTTAGATTAAAAGAATTATGCTCTCTTTCAAAAGAAGGACTCTATATTCATCCACACGTCAAATGTACGTAGCCGGGCCAAACTGTTACACACAGGAACCATCAAGTTGTGAGATTGAAGGAGTTAATGGGCCAGAGTTTGGTCATTTTCAACAACCATAATGGGCTAGATTGCTTAAGAACCATAATTCCGATCAAATGATAATGACCTATCTTATGAATATATATGTTCTTAAGTTCTGAGGACAACATTCATTTGTCGGAGAGGTTGGAAGATTAAATGTATTTCGTGGTTAGCCAATAAAGCAAAATGCATGGTTAAAACTTAGAAGAAGCAAGTAATAGTACTAATTTAAGTGTACAATATATATGAATGGCAAGGTAGAAAAGAAACTACTCTTCAATAGTTCAATGATTTGATGCAGCTAGTGCATAATGATGAAGACAAAGTCAATATCCACATGGCCTTGTTTGACGCCAAAGTTTGTGTCAACAACGACGGCAATGGAGCGGGGTTTATTCAACACAAGGGTGGGGACAAAGAATTTAACCACGGGACAATTGCAAATTTTATTCCCTATATCATATATGGGGATCATCTAGTGACTATTATTGTTCAAGAAAATGCTCACCCAACTAACTAATTATCTTCTTGTACTAATATTACATAATTTAAAGTTTTGAAAATAAAAATAAAATAAAATGTAGAGTATTAAAAAACCAATAATGACACATGGATTAGTAGTACAAAGGTTTTGGCCTAAAATCCCATATAATATGGAGTGGAGGAATTAACAAATATGATTAATAATTATACAATATATGAAGTCAAAGGCAAACATATTAATGACAATAGTTAAATGAAACATTCACCACAGATAAATCATTCACTTCTCATATTAACTTGGAGATACAGGCATATACTCCATACTTCTAAGAAAATAACTATTTTCAATTTCAGTGAACTTTGATAGCTTCCAGTCTTCCAGTCAGTCACGCACGTTGAACATACAATTAAGCTTATATTCTAAAGCCCAAGTACAAGTTTCAAAGTGCTGATAAATCATTGCAGGCCTCAATCATAGTGTAGATTCAGAGTGCTGGCTGGGCTTGATTTTAAGCCCAAATCTACTACTGACTGGGCCTCTTTGACACGGGCTGGGCTTTTTTAAATTCGGCCAATTTACATGTTTTTTTTTTTTTTTGGGTCTGCTTATACGGGTTAATTTTAGTTGAACAAAAGAGTACACGTACAAGGTCATAGACTTGTCAAATGGGTCGGGTTCGGGATCGGGTCAAAACGGGTCTTGGGTCAGGTTCAATCCGACCGGGTTATTACGGGTTTGGTACGGGTTCGGGTACAGGTCACGATCGTCAATTTTGTTAACTTTTATTTTATGTTTATTAAAATAATAATTATTATATTATATTAAATAATATTTAATAATAATAAAATAATAATTTTATACAAAATTTATGATAAAATGTTTAATTGTTAATTGAAATAATACTTTATCGGGTTGGTCGGGCCAACCCAGTTTTTTCCGGGTCAATCGGGTTCGGGTTACGCTTGACCCATTAATTTTCGGGTGGAGTTTTAACCCAAAAAACTTCGGATGGGTCGGGTCAAGTTTTGACAAGTTTACTTGTGGACCACAACATTTTGAAAATATGAAACATTGTCTTGAAACGATCGCAACAAGTCTTTTTGTCTTTATAAGCACTTGGACGTACTCTTCTTATTATCAATTAGTTTTAGGATAAAATCTTAGAATTTGTATGATATTAGTTTTAGAATAAAATCTCATAATTTGTACGATAGTCCTAGCGTGTATATGTTCATAGTGGATGTGTGGACCTCCCATGCTATATATTGGCCTATCGGAGTTTATTTTTGGTAGAAAGAAAGGAAGGATTTGTATGAAAAAGTTCATCAGCCGTTGTTGGTTTCTAACTTGTGCTAAGAGTGTCACTCCGTACCACTTAACAAGGACTTGTGTTCGTATATGAGTTAAATTAGGCTACAAGTTATAACAGTTTTTGGGAAGTAGTAGTAGTCACTAGTATGAGCTCATCCATATATACATTGACATTAATTGGCATTCTTAATTAGAAAATGAGTTACAAATATTAATCTGATACACTTACTTCCCAAGTAGGATGTTATAGTCAAGGTGTTAGTAGGTGTAAAAATGGACAACTTTGAAACAAAGCTCATTGTAGCAAGTATATGGAAAAGATCAAGGCTTGGATATATATCCATATAAGTTGTAATCAGAGACTCGTGGTGTTTTAACAAACATGCAAAATAAAATGGGGGTAGGTGGAGTATTTTATGTTTTTAAGCATAGAATCAACGAACAAATTAAAATAGTCTTAATGTAAACTTAAACTTATTGATCTATCAAAATCATTGAATTTCTTCATTAAGCTAAAGTCCAGTGAATTAATGTTATAAATTGTGCAACTTCTATTGAAGAAGATTCAAACCAATATTTTTGAAGGAGCACTACCAACCACCACACCGTTGAATTAGTTGATCTCGATATTGAACTATGTGACGTGAGATTCAACTTAGTAGTAGTTATTTGCAATACAATCCAGCATAAGCGTAAAAAATATTATCCCACCTCGAGAAATTAAGTAATAATTTATCTAAAATATACGTCCTTAGATTATATATCTTATTTGTTAATTATGGAGTAGTTTTTTTATGGAATTCCATGAGCTTATATGATGGGCTTGTTGCGTATGGTCTGTCTTTTTCTTTGTCTATATTTGGCCCACTGAACTTTGACATGATATCAGAGCAGTTTGATCTTGGGTCTCTGATTGCTTGGATCGGGTCGGAATGCTATCCGCCAGTTATATTGGGCTAGCCACGATTTGGGCTAGTTGTTTGAGCTCGTTGACGGTCCGTCGGCTCTAAGGCCAGACCAAGTGCCACTTGAGGGAGCGTGTGAAGAAGTCTATCCCACATTGGGAAATTAAGTAATGAATTGTCTAAAATATATATCATTGGATTACTCTCATTGTCAATTAGTTTTAGAATGAAACCTCATTGGCTTATGTGTTGCACATGTGCGCTAGGACGACGGTCTCTCCTTACGTTTGTATTTGACCCATCGAACTTTAATAATAACAACTAGAAAAATTAAAGTCATAGGTAGGTATTGACAAATGACAAATAAAGAGTCTTACATACATACTAGCAATTAGTTAGCTCTCCAGACTTATATATAGAGAGAATCATTACAAGGAGTTTCCAAATGCACACACCAAGTATAACTAATTATTCATTTACAAATGGCAAGCCAATTAACGAGTGAAGATGAGGCTAGGGTTTATGCTATGCAACTTACTACCTCGGCGGTCTTACCCATGGTGTTGAAGTCTGCAACTGAGCTTGGGCTACTCGATATCATAGCCAAGGCCGGGCCTCAGGCTAAACTCTCTTCGGTTAAGATTGTCTCTTTGCTCCATGTTCATGATCCTGAAGCCTCGTCTCTCATGAATAGACCGGATTTTGTATGTTCTTGCTACCCTCTTCCATCGTTACGTGCTCATTCAGAAGCAGTAATGATGGAGAAGGTGGAAAGACGACTAGGGTTTATGGGCTTGCACCTACCGGGAGATTCTTTGTTAGAAGCAGTCAAGGATCACTCGCTCCCATCTTAGAGCTCAATAGCTCACCAACTATTATGGATAGTTGGTATGTATCTCTGCTTATTGATTGAACCTTTTATAATGTAAGTACCTATAGTTTTGCTTTCATTGAACCTTTTTGTAGGTGTCATTTAAACGAAACGGTTCTTGAAGGCGGAGTTGCATTCGTCAGGGCCCATGGAATGCCAATCTTTCATATGCGAAAAACAAACCAGAGCTCAGCAATCTGTTCAACGAAGCTATGTCTGGCATGACTAATGTTAGCATGAAGAAACTCATTGATGTTTATGAAGGATTTGTAGGCGTTAAGGTCTTGGTGATGTCGCCGGTGGAATTGGTGCACTCCTTAATGTTATCATCAAAAAAATACCCTAAAGTTAAGGGTATTAACTTTGATTTGCCTCAAGTTATATCCCTTGCTCATCATATGAAGGTACAAATTCCAATTTGTTCTCTATGTCAATCAGTTTATTCTAAAGATAATGTTTTTCATATATAAATTCTTGATGAGTAATTAGGTTTGGCTTAATGCAGGAATTCAGCACGTTGGAGGCAATATGTTTGAAAGAGTTCCAAATGTTGAAGCAATTTTGTTGAGGGTAAGAAAGTATATTAACAAACTTATGCATATGTAGTTGGTCTATTGTCACAAAAGTAACTTAATTTCTATATGAATGTGTGTTGATATAGGGCACGATTCATGATTGGGATGATGAGAGTTGCGTGAAGATCCTAAGAAAATGTTACGAAGCATTGGAGGAAAGCGGCAAAATAATCATAATCGATTCGGTTCTTCCATTGGCAGCGGAGACAAGCGATGCTTGCAAGTATGCAGCCCAGCTAGACCTGATAATGATGGCTACGCATGGGGGAGGAAAAGAGAGAACAGAGGAAGAGTTCAGAGCCATTTCTAAAGCAGCTGGGTTCACTAGATTTGAGATTGTTTGTTCAGTCAATGCCAATTCTGTCATAGAATTGATGAAATGAGCAACAAAACTTCACCCCTTAATAAACTATGAGGATGTATGCTTGTTCAATTAATAAAGTTGGATATATATGATATATGATGATGCCTACGATCATGTAACCGTTACTTTGAGAGAAGTTCCTGTTTGCTTCCCATGGCGGCAAATTAAAACTAGTTAAGGGATAACTTTCTTCAACCTCAAACGCCATTCTTTCTCCAAATCTCGATCCTTCCGATTCCTTTTCATCTACAAATCCCCAATTTCACTCCAAAAATGGAAAACAACAATTTAATTCCCAACTATCCAAAAATCCCCATGTCTTTCGACCCTCGCCTTCCGCCACCCATCCCCGCCGCCCCAAACCCGTTGAACATCTACTGGTGCCACCAGTGCCACCGCGCCGTCACCGTCGTCTCCCCGTCGGAGATCCGCTGCCCGCGCTGCCTCGGCCAATTCGTGGTCGAATTCAACATCCCCCAAATCCCCTCCCCTGAATCCCGCCTAATCGAAGCCCTAACCCTACTCCTCGACCCAGCCACCATCGAACTCCCCCGCCGCCGGATCCGCCGCCCCTTCACCGCCGTCGAAGACCGCCGCTGGTTCGGGCGGAGGCGGTCCCGCGATGACCTGGATCTCGACCCTGCGAACCAGCAGAGGCAGTGGATCGTTTTCCGGCAGCCGGAGAGGGTGTCGCCGGCGCCGGGAGTGGATCCGGGGGACTACTACACCGGGCCGGGGCTCGACCGCCTGATAGAGGAGATAACGGAGAATGACCGGAGTGGGGCGCCGCCGGCGCCGGAGACGGCGATCGAGGCGTTGCCGGTGGTGAAGGTGGACGAGGGGCACGTGAAGGCGGGGGAGTCGTCGGAGTGTCCGGTTTGCAAGGAGGAGTTTGAGATTGGGGAGGAGGCTAGAGAGATGCCGTGTGGACACGTGTACCATTTTGATTGCATCGTGCCTTGGCTCCGGATTCACAACTCCTGCCCCGTTTGCCGCAAGGAGTTGCCGTCAGCGGCGGCGCCGGAAGTCAGTGCCGCTGGAGACCGTGGATTAGATTCCTGGTCGATGTCGTCATCGAGCAGCGATGAAGACGTGGCGCGTAGGCGCCGGTGTCGGTGTTGGAACTGGCGAAGGTTGGCCTCGCTCTGGCGGTTCCGCCCCAGGTACCACCGGGTCTCCGGCGGCGAGGCTGCTGGTGGTGTGGCTCCTAATAGAGGTTAGATCTTCTACCTCAAAATTACTAAATATAGCTGAATTTTATAGTAAGTGTCTATTTGGATTGCGTAGGCTGTAATGCGCGATCCAAACAGGTCTTAAATAAATTCTTTTTACTTTCATTCAAGGTTAAGTAGGTGTTGTCGAAAGATAATAACTTTATAATCTAACAATGTATGTGTACAAACTTCGGCAGCGTTGTCGATCATTGTGACATGTGCATTGGTGTTGCTATTGGTAGCGCCTGTCATGGCCAATGCTTCGACCAAGTAAGGCGCGATTCAAGACAAGTTCCATCTTTCGAGCTCTACGCTACCAAATCTCTCAAGTCTACAAATGCGAGGAAATTCAATACTTACACCGTGTATTTCGGATTCTGTAAAACTAATGGCCTAACAATTGAATCCTTCCCTGGTCTCATTGTAGAAATGTAGTGTGCTGCAATGTAATGGATTTGATTATTCATTCGATTGATTGAAAGGGAACGTGTATTTGTGTGGGTAGATCCCTTACTTCATGTACGTGTTGCTGCATTTCTGTTTGTCGCTATGAGATAGTAATTTTTTTTAAGAAAATCTTTCCAGGAGGAAGTCAAGAACTGCTATTGATGATGCATGAACCGCGGAGTGCAACCAAAGTAGCTAGCTAGCTAGCTTGTTGCATTGCAAGTTGCACATATCAAACTTTGGTTGCCTAATTGGTTAAAACTACGAAACGAAAATGAAAAGATAAAATATCCAATCTACTTTGACCTAGTATTATTATATCGATTTTTCTGGCATAGGATAAGAATGCATATTTGGAAACTAAAACTCTAAGATTGGAAAGTATAAACCCTTTTTAAAAATAATTAGAAAAACTCTAATTATAAAATCTTGAGTTATTTCTAACTTTGGACTCTAGGGCATAGGTTTAGAAAAATCGTTATTATATTGACGAAAGTTTTCATCTTAGTCATGCAAAAATGAATTTGTGGTTTATCTTATTAGATCTATTCATTGTTGCAACCGAAATAAACGAGGGTTATATTCGATGAATTAAAGTAATATAGATATTTAAAAAAATTCACTCTTTGTTCTGCGTATGAGAAAAATTCACGTTTAGAGTTGACTTTCACAAATTTGACTTTCTTTCTTACAAACAACCTAGTATTTTTTAGGATTTTTCTCATAAATTAATAGCAAGGTTCTCCAAAATATTTCAAAATGTCAAGTCTATGTTAACAAAAAATAGTCTTGAGCTAGAGAACTTTTTCAATCCTAGCAACTTTCGTCTTCTTCAACTATTTATAAATGTTAGGAAAGGTTGGAAGTTGAATTTTCTTGTTGTAGGAGAAACTTATTGATCTCCGAGGTGTCGACCGTTGATTGGTGGAATTGGTGGTGTGTGACGTGTTGTCCTGCTATTGGCGGGAGATGCGGTTTTAGTTGGGGTTTCGAGATTCTCCGATGTTGAACGAGCGAGAAGACAGGTGGAGTGTTCTTTGTTGATTAGCGGATGACGAGGTTGATGTGAATCGTATTGTAAGTCGGTGAGTTGTGTATGTAACGTCATCAATCATCATCATTGGGTGGAGTCTTCAATTCGTAGACTACAACTTGATTTGGTGTTCACCCAACACATTGACTTAGCAAGGTACGTAGTTGATTGTTATGTAGGATGTGCGTGTTGTTCATACCTGTGTTTCGTGGGAATTTCACTCGCTCTTAGACCTTTATGTTCTTAGCTGATTATGCGTGCTGTTCGGACATCGGTGAAAACCGTCTAACCCAATTGAGCGTGTTTTTGGGTGAGGAGACATATATTATGTGTTTTTGTAGGGTGAGTGATTTCAAAAGGGTCACCATGTCATGTTACGAGTTTTGAGCTTACATTCATCATGCTTTTTTAATTTCTTCTCTTGCTTAGATCATTTCTTTTTGTCGTCAAACGCTCGATGTATTTCCGCTCTATCACTCATTTTTTCCAATATCGATATGAGTTTCAAAATAGTGTGGGTGAAAGCACTCCTTAACTCACACCGTCTCAAAACAGCAAGACAAGATAAACTATTCACAATATATTATAATACTAAAGTAAACTAGATTTGTTTCTAATAAAATCCATTGGGTTGATAAACGATAAACGAAAGATTGCTACTATACGAGCACACATGAGTGATAAGCTCAGCAAAACTTTATTCTAAAAATATACTCCCTTCGTCCCATTTTGTTTGTCCAAAAGGACAATTCTCACACAAATTAAGAAAATGGTATAAGAGAAAAAGGAACCAATAGGAAGAGGAGAGAGTGTGTGATGTTGATGGATAAAGATGCGAAGAAAGAGAATAAAAAAGGAAAAGACTAAAAAGTTGATTGGGGGTAGATTTTTTATTGGAGAATGGGGGTAAAAAGTAAGATTGAATAGGGGTAATATTGTAAGAAAAATTTGATATAAAAGAAAAGAAAAAAAGTTGGACAAACTTTTTGGGACAACTAAAATGAATATTGGACAAACAAAATAGGACGGAGGGAGTATATCAAGTCCGATTTACTTCTAACTTTCGATTTAAAAAATTATCTCCACATGTCACCTCAAATGTAGAGCAATTGACATTTGACAACATGCTTTAAAGCAGCAACTCAAACGATCTAGCCTATATCATGGCCTTTTAACAGATTAAGTCTAAACAAACCATGAAATAAAATTAGACTGGAATTGACTTTGATATCATGATAAAATTCAACATGTCGATAAAGCTAGAAACATGTTCGCATGAAGGTACATGTGTGATAATAAGCCTATCACAATTCACAAATAATGACAAGTTTTTTTTGGTAGAAACAAATAATGACAAGTTGAGTCAGTTGACAATAACCTTAATATGATCTACCTAAATTCCAATCTACCTAAATTCCAATGTAAGAATTTATTTATAGAATTTTCGATCCATTTCGTTTTCATAATTTGCAATAAAGTCGGTTCTTGTTCATAATCATTTTTACAATATGATGACCCCTATACTGCAATCGTATATGAAATTTGACTTGGAAACTTCCAAGTTATGGAGCTTTTTTAATAAAATGATTTTTTTTTTATAAAAGTCAAATTAATATAAAACTATGATCATTCTAAGCTATGTTCTTTTATAAACTATTTTCATAATAAGAAAAAAACCCTCCATAAATAGATTTTAAATCTATTTTTTAGTTAAGTAGAAAAAAAATTAGAAAATATAAATAAATAGGGATTAACAAAATTGTCAACGAATCGTGAAACCGTAAAAAAAATTTGAATTGATTTGCTTATTTAATTTTTTGCGATTATTCATCTTAATTGACATTAGTTCTCCTCAAAAAAAAAATTGGACATTAGTTCCGAATTCTGGGCTCGGCCCGGGCATATAAAGGGTAGAGACACGGAGAACTAGATATTTAGATCAGCGAAAAGGCGCGTGGATCAGACATGCGTGGCACTGGTAAGGTCGAGCACCAATACACGTGTCAAAGTTTAATTCGTAGCAAATAGCCACGTCATCGTTGACTGCGTTGGCACACCTCAAAGAGACACCACTCTCACGCGCACGTTTTCACGCTCCACGCTACGCTACACCCAACCAAACCAAGCAGAGACGTGCGCGTTAGTGTGCAAAACATATAGATCTCCGTTTTCCAAGTTCTAATTCTTTGGTCGATTTCCTCAAAAGAAAACCCCCGAAATATCCCTCCGTGTTGTACGATCTACGATTCCACAGGAATAGCTAGAGGAATTTGCGCTTGAGAGATGGCTAGGGCTTCGAATTCGGGGTTCGCGTTGGTGAGTCTGTGTGTTCTAATGGCGAATTTGATGCTGCCGTTAGCGGAGGGAGTTTGGTTGAGTCTCCCGAGCTCGGGGACCAAGTGTGTCTCGGAGGAGATCCAGAACAACGTCGTCGTTTTGGCCGATTATGTAGTTGTCAAGGAGCACGAAGGGCCGGCTGACACCAACATTACTGTATCTGCCAAGGTAACTCCTTTCATCGATTCATCTTCCCCTTTCCCGAGTGGTGTGGATTTTTATTCCTTTCTATTATCCAATGGATTGACTGAATTGTGGTTGGTGAAATTTTCGACTTGTTAGTTTGTAAGTTTGATGGGGGATTTTGCTCGATTTTTGACATTGGATTTGCAATTGGGTTTAAAGAGTATACGAGTTGATTAGCAAGTGAAGGTTTTAATCCACCAATTTTGATCCCTAATAGCTGAATTCCGCTGTTCATGCTTGTACTAACATGATCAATCGACCAATTTTGACCTTTTTTTTGCTCGATTGACCGGGCTATTGCATTGAATCAGGTCAACGCCTTCATATGTTTGCTACGCTTCTCTGTTTCTAGGGTTTAGATTAACCTATTCCCTTTTGGAGATTTAGTTTGAAATCAGAGAACCAAATTGCAGCATTTTTCAGGGGAAATTAGTAAGAACTCATGACTGTTTTTTCGCTCTACTGGATTGTCAGGTCACTTCGCCATATGGAAACACTCTTTACCACAAAGAAAATATAACTTATGGGCAGTTTGCGTTCACAACCAGTGAGATCGGTAACTACCTGGCCTGCTTCTGGGTCGATGGCCATGAGGGGACTTCTCTCAACCTGGACTGGAAAATTGGAGTCAATGCCAAGGATTGGGACTCAGTTGCAAAGAAAGAGCATATTGAGGTTTAATTTGATCTCCTTCAACACCCTATTGCATGCCATTACTCTACCATCTCCTGACATTAATTTCTCTTAATTTTCGTAGGGAGTTGAGCTCGAGCTGAGGAAATTGGAAGGAGCTGTGGAATCCATCCATCACAACTTGCTTTACCTCAAGCACAGGTACCATCTTCCTCCTGCTGCTAGAATTTTAGGGTTTTTTCCTTGGTATTTGACAATTACACCTATGTTCGCCCCTGGTCGCGTGTTTTTCATCATGAATTCTATAAAAGTAACCTTCTTTTCATTGCTATTGTCATGGAAGAGAAGAATGTGGCAATTGCATCTTGTCTAAATAGATCCTAGTTCATTCTGGGTTTTACAAGTGGTCAAGGTTTGAACAAAAGATAAAATTCTAACAACTCTAGGTATATGAATCCCAGAATTTGTGTCTTTCTGATAATTATGTACCAATGCTGTTAGTCTCTGCCATGTTATTATACTGGATTGTGTGCTGGAAAGATGATGATATGGCGTAGGGCAAGCATGGGATTGATTGTAGGGAGATTCTTGTAAAGTAGTTGTGAATTAGAAGCATGGGATTTGTAGGAAGATTCTTGTAAAGTAGTTGTGAATTTGACAGCTGCTCTTTCTTACCTGTGATTTACAGGGAAGAAGAGATGAGAGAGGTGAGTGAAAAGACGAACTCAAGAGTTGCTTGGTTCAGCATCATGTCACTTGGCATCTGCATCTCAGCTGCAGGCATGCAAGTGCTGTACTTGAGACGCTACTTCAGGAAGAAGAAGCTCATATAGAACATTTATTTTCGGGTGATTCCGAGTTTACAGGGAGTGCTGATAGATCTCCATATCCATTTTCACTTGGAAATCAATACTTTTTTCACTCATAAATTATGCTAGTTTGTTATTTTGATCCCCAATATCCTTTAGAACATGGAAATCCTTTGACAGTTTACATTTTGCTCTTGTTGATTCGAAACTTGTGTAACCCATTAGAAGAAAATGCCCACATGTTCTTTCACTGTCCAACCATCAGTTTGTTTGAGAAATTGAATACAAAACAGCAGAAACATATGACATTCCTGGATATGGGTAAGCTTTCAAGAAAGAGAGAATTGTTTATGCTATAACAGCTGATTGTTGTCAAAACATTGCATGAGCTTTTGAATTTGGTGGAGAATTGGAACAAGAAATAGCTTTTGCTGTATAAGCTAAAAGGTAGTGAAACATCAAATTACACATTAGCTTATTGTTATGAAAGAGCATCAGCTACTTTCTTTTGGATCATTTCGACACTAAGGCGAGGAGACAATCTGGGGAGTCTCTCCTGCAAATACCAAAACCATATACAATCATCCACATGAACACAACAGAGCATAAAGTACATTGCATCACAAAATACCTAGCAAGCTACTAGCATACAATCAGACTTTCATCCAAAAATTGCAGGACAAGAAGGGAAAACATACTCTCAAAGACCAATTTCAATCAGTTTAATCTTACTAACCTCTGAACCATCAGGGCGTAGCTTAGTCAAGACAGGGATTTCGTACTGATACGCATTTTCCCAATCTGGATTTGTGGTAATATCCCTGATCTGCAAGAGCCACAAGAATACATTAGATTACAAATTCATAAACCCTAAAAACAAAAATTGAAAATTTTGTTCAGTGGAGAGGGAGAGAACCTCGAGATCGACATCATGGAGAGAGAGTAGAGGTGATGAGGCGAGAGAGAAAGCGGCGTTGAGTTTCTCTTTAAGGCCGTCGCACAAACAGCATCCCGGCTTTGAGTACAGAATTAGCTTTCTTCCCATAGAAGATGATGTCGAAGAAGGAGAGTAAGAGCAGATGAGTTTTCTCCCATGGCGCACTAGCAGCTTCGCGTTCGCCATTGGAGAGATTGTTGTCCTCATCGCGCTCGCCATCGCCATTTCTGAACAGCTCCAAAGCTCAATGCTCTGCTGACAACGCGCAAGAGTTGACGCTGCAAAACCAGGAGCAAACGAATTTTCTTAATTAATTTGGGCCCACGGTCAGGCCCAACTGTTTTTTTGGCCTGCATTTGTTTAGGCTTGTTTTGTGTGTTGTATAGGATAGTTCATTGTGTGTGTGTGTGTTTTTGCCAATGTTTCGATTTTGTTCTAGATTTCATGGTCAATCAAAATCACTTGCTGTTATACCAAGAACTAGTTTATGTATAACAAACAAATAAAAAAAAACTAGGTACTCATAAGACATGTCACTACAAACTTTTGACATAATAAAATCAATTACAAATGATTAGCTAAGAGTATGAGGAATGGACATCATCAGGTCAGCAGTGTCACTCATTCAATGAACCAAGTACATAATAAAAATAATACTGTGATCATGTATGTAACAAAAAATTGTTGAAAAGCATATGATTTAAATGGGTCAATAGCCTACTCAGCTTTTTATGCGCGCAGGGAACTGTACTTGTTGGATAGTGGATGCACAATTGGATTTTGCTTACACAATAATCATTGGACCTATCTTGTTTACTATAACAATAAAGATTGTTGTAAAAAAAAGCTCTCTATTTAAATAAAAATATCTGAATTATATGAGTGAAAATAATTTAATAACCAATAACAGACTAGTTTTTGACATTTTGTCTCATTCAAGTAGAAGCAGAAAGCTTAGCCCCCATTTTCATTTTCTTTTAACCTTGATTTTTTTAGTTTTTGCCTTTTTTTGGTATCCTCGAAAAAATTTACCCCTCTTGATATTCCGAGGTTTTGATTTCTCCTGTTGACGTCCTTCTTCGATCGGTTCAAATAAGTAAAATTTAAATTCACCATTGTATTCTTCACTCTTAAATTGGTAGAATTTGATTACTAAAACACCTAAATTCATAACCGAACTAATCCAATTTGAATTTGTAAACAATCTTTTAAACAACTTTTTAAAATATAGGATTATTTTAAAATTCAAATTGATGTGCTTCGGTTGTGAATTTGGGTATTTTAATAGTTAAATTTTACTAATTTAAGGGTGAAGAATATATTAATGAGGTTGAATTTTACTAATTTGAATTGAGGAGGGGTGTCAAAGAGATACCAAAAGTAAATTATTTTTTTCCATATGAGGCAACCGCAAGGAATAGTTGAATACACTTGCCATTAAACCGGAAATTTTAAAGGGTTTGTTTTTATCGTATTTGATAATCCATTTACATGTTAATGTTTGATGCATTATTAAATGCCTTCCAAGGACATTTTAAGGAGTATAATATAGTTTGGTTAACCAATGATATTTTACATATGGTAAACAACATTAAAATTTAAATTAATTATAAGTCAATTTAAATTGATGATTTTTATTAATTAGTTCAACATTATTGTGCAATTTTTTAAGGATAAATTTCACAAAACCACCCTTAAAAAATGAAATTCCATTAAACCACCCTTAAAAACATTCTGTTAACAGAACCCCACCCATGAAACTCAGCCGTTAGCTATTCCGTTAACTAGTAAGTAAATTAGCAATATATCTCTATTATATTTATAAATTTCCAATTTTATTTTAAACCTACAGACTAGAATCCAAACACTTAATTAAACTCCAAATGGGATTTAAATCAAAGATGGATACTTGACGGAGGCCGGAAATGAAGACCCTAAAAATCAATGTATGCATCTTCCCACAAACCATAAAAAACTACATCTGTTCGGATGAAAATTTCCAACATCAAACCTAAGTTGTGTCCAATAGCACTAGAAGCACCAATTACCCCCACTTGGATGGAAATTTCCAACATCATTTTGCCAAGAATGAGAAAATTTTCCAAAATCGTTAGTTAATTCTTTGCCACCCTTAAGCATCAAATTTTTTTTTATTGAAACATAAAAACTTATTTAAATCGTAAATTCTGACATCCTAGATGTTTAGTTACCTGCAAATTTCAAATCTAATAAAACCAAAAAATACTAACGGAACCCAAATTTATCCCGGCGCTTTCGGCGAAAGTGTTCTTCTAGCCCGACTCATCTCCTCCTTAATTCGTGGCCACCATATTTAATTCCTGCAACTCTTCACTTGTTCTTTTTTCACATGGAAATATCTCAAGAAATTTCATTTGGGGGTTTAATGGGGGATTTGGGCTTTAGGGTGAAATTGAAAATTTAAAGATATAATAAGGGTATTTGGGTAATTTAGTTAGTAATTAACGGAATAGCTAACTGCTGGTTTTTTGGGTGGTGCTATGTTAACAGAATAGTTAAAAGGGTGGTTTAATGAAATTTTGGTTTTTAAGGGTGGTTTTGTGCACAATATTATAATTTGCGGGTGATTTTGTGAAATTTACCTTTTTTTAACAACTTATAATTTTAACTAGAGAAAGTAATATTTTTTTAGCATCCTGAATTGAAATAATGTTATTCAAGAACAAAGACAGATTTGACCAGCCCACTTGATTTTGTTAGAGACGTGATATTATCATATTCCTTGCTATATAATAATTATATGGTTTTCCATTATATATATGCAACTCTTTTCTTTCTTTTTCTTTTTTTTGTCCCTCTCATCAGTGTGGCATTTTTTTTTGAGCATAGTGTGGCATTATTTATATATAACTCACTTTGTGATAATTGATGTAAAGGTTTCCATGACTTAAAAGAGAATTCAAGATATAGATCTTTCGTGAGGACAAAGAATTTCATTAATTGAACTTCATGTAACTTTTCATCCATTAAAATGTCACATTCCCATACTTTCTGTTACATCCTATGCAAATACTTCACGGCAGAAAATTAAAAGCAAGATACAATTTTTTAAATAAAAACACCTGGTTTAGAAGGGTGGGTGAGTCATAAATCAGATGTAAGTAGTACATGTCTATGATTTATTTGTCAAAATTGGAAATTCATTTCACTCAGGAAAAGTCCAATAAATTTCTTCCTTTCTGAATATATGTAATGACATTACTTTTTAAAAAAAAACCATTGATAAGGATAATATTTTATGACACGAGTTTGGCCATCACTTGAAATTAAGCAATTTAAAAAATTCAACTAAAAGGACTAAGTAGTCAGCAAACGGGGGATAGCCCGACCCCTAACATCATCAGACAATAAAGAAATAACACCCTCCGGCGGGTCAACCAATACATACAAACCTAGACTGAACGAAAAAGCTAAAGAAGCAAGAGAGTCAGCAACACAATTTGCCTCTCTATAAATATGACGGATCTGGACAATCCAGTTCCTACGAATCAAGTCTTGGCATTGAGCAACCAAGCTAAATAAGGGGTGGTAACGATCCATAGGTTTATTTAAGAATAAGCACACAATTTGTGAATCTAATTCTAAATAAACCCTCCTGTATCCCCGTTCCCAGGCAAGCCGAAGTCCTTGCAGAGCACCCCATAATTCGGCCATAGGAACTGTGCATATACCAATATAATGAACAAAACCAATCTACCACCTACCATCGCTATCCCGAATGATTTCCCCTGCAGCATTTTCTTGCTTGAGCAGCTTAAGATGTAACTTTTTGCTGGCACAAGCAAGTGAACAAACACGATCTACAAAAACACACGAAAGAAACACAAAAGGAATAACAAAAATACTCATAAAAATACACTGTCTCGAACCCTATACACTTAAACCTAAATCCTAAACTCTACACCGTACTCAAACCTTACAAACCACCCTCCTATTTGAACATCTCTATTTGAAAATATAACCCTCCATGATGTCTTATCTTGGGCCATGTCCTTAATAAAAAAAGCCAAGACTTTAAGATCATATCTATTAATATCCTTCTAATTTTTTTTAGGTTGGTCTCTTATGCGGTGAGATAAATCCTCAAACCTACTTAAATCTAATTAAGCATCCTCTACTCGAATATATAATCCTCTAAGATGTCTTATCTTGGATTATATCCTTAATTAAAGGTCAAGATTTTAAGATTATATCTATTAACATCCTTCCAACTCTTTTTATGTCGACCTCTTATTTAGTGAAAAATACTGTTGAGACAAATCCTCAAACCTACATACTAGAGTACCGGTTGTTTCTTTTGCATGTGCCCCCAAACTAGAAGTCTCAATTTATGCAACTTACGCTTATATATACTTGGTCACTCCAAGTTTGTTATGGATGACCTTATTTTCAATTGTCTAACCTCATATAGTCATACTCATATGACTGCATATTTGGTGCGGGCAACATCTCTTTTACATTTTCTTCTTCTGACAAACACCTTTTATATACTTCTCTTTGTGCCTTCTTTTTTTTCCTTGAAGTGAAAAATCAATAAGGATGAGAAACCGAAAAGCTCAATAATCGTTAACCCGGTATGAAAATACAAATAATAAAAATAAAACAAGAACATATTAAAGGAGACAACAATCATACCATCATACCAACATGAAAACTGTAAAGACTGGTGAGAGCATACGCAAATACGAATTTGAATTAATTGGATCTAACAACACACGTTTTTGTTACTGTTATATATATTCTTGTTTTCTCCTATTTTTCTTATTTTTTGCGTGTTTGTGGGCTATATGAAAGAAAGATCTTGGTTTACAATTTGTCCTTGCGATATTTACTACGGAGTATTGTATTTCGCAACATTCAATGAACACAGTTCAGCAATTAAACAATTTATCACACGTAATTATTAAAGTTATATGATTTAGTGAAAGAGTAAATTCTTGCAAGGTAAGTAAACAATTAGTAATAAATGAATGTAGGTTAAGGGATTTTGATGTGTTATTTTCTCGTGGTATATTTCACTATCTTAGAAACAAAATATTCGGACATTGGTACAGATCTGAATGCGTGTTCGTCCCCCAAGATTTGAGCGAAGCTTTCCTCGAAGCCATGTACTCAGCTAAGAGGAATTGGGAATGGTGTTTTTACAGAACAGTAACACGAGAGGCACGGTGATACGCTATAGTTAATTAGGGATAATTATTTATTTTAGAATATTATCTTTCCATTTAATTATGAGATTTGATTTTATCTTTTTAGGAAGAGTATCTTTTTTATTTCAGCAATTAGGGTTTAGCTAGATATTAGAGTATTATAAATACTCCTTTAGGTTGTTATCGAAAGAATCAGAAAATCAATGAAACCAATTAATTAGTTTATCCCTTTGCTCTAAATTTATTATCGTTCTTCTTCCCTTGGCTACCAACCACGTTTATGGAGCCAATCCCACATCGGGTGCGTCTCACCCCCTTGACCAAGAAGGGTTTCCGATACGAATCCACACCGGGTTCGTATCAATTGGTGCTTTCATTGAGAACACTATGTCTAACCCTAACGGAGGAGTTTCCGAACCAGTTTCAATCACGGAGATCCGTAATATGCTCTTGCAATTGAAGGATGACATGCAAAACACTCGCAGAGATCTTGAAGTTCATCGATGACGGACAAATCTACTTTTTTTCATCATGGGCATTCCTTTCGAAGATGCAACCGCGTCGCAGCGAAACCCCACGGTCAACGACCCCGCGCCCGCGGAAACAGATCCCGCGCCCGCGAAAACAGATCCCACGCCTGCGGCGACCGATCCCGCGTCCGCGGCCACCACTCCTATCCTCGGTGCCGATTCAGCGGAGGTCGTTACCGACCCGGTCCCATGTTTTGCGCCTGCTGCCTACCCGCACCTGCTGTCGCCGCATTCTCCAAAAGTTTTGGGCTCGGAAACTTCTTTTCCGGAGTCTGGTTCGCCAAAGGGAGACTGGATTCAACTCGGTATCGAAGAACGGTCGTTGATTATTAGTGCCCATGGGGGGTCACAACAATTTGAGTTTCGGATGATGACTCAAGTTGTGCTACATGTTCAACGGGACCCTGGCGGATTAAACTCCAAGATTCGTTTCATGAGTCTCCTCCTGATTTCCGACTTGAGGACAAGTCGATTCTCAACGGGGGAGAATTGATACGCTATAGTTAATTAGGGATAATTAATTAATTATTTTAGAATATTATCTTTCCATTTAATTATGAGATTTGATTTTATTTTTTTAGGAAGACTATCTTTTTTTATTTCAGCAATTAGGGTTTAACTAGATATTTAAATACTCCTTTAGGTTGTTATCGAAAGAATCAGAAAATCAATGAAACCAATTAATTAATTTATCCCTTTGCTCTAAATTTATTATCGTTCTTCTTCCCGTGGCTATCAACCACGTTTATCGAGCCAATCTCACATCGGGTGCGTCTCACCCCCTTGACCAACAAGGGTTTCCGATACGAATCCACACCGGGTTCATATCACACGGGATGTTTTGTGTTTTAAAAAACAGAGAGAAGAAGTGATGTGTTGGATGATCTGAGAAGGAGCAGAATCGTGGATATAAATAGAACTGATTTGATCAGTTATCTCACGATCTACAGTCTCCCACTATCCCATGAAATCCGATCAATTAGAGCTGAACAAATAAGAAAGTTTTACCAAGTCAAAAACGGTTTCAACAAATCGGAGAAGTTGCGGAAGAGTTATTGTCTAACTAATCCGCAAATCTTGGAGGCCCAGTTTTGATAAAACAGTTAAAAATTCCCGTAAAAAGATAAGCCCCAACACCGCACACATGTCACGAGCCACGCCGGGCGGCGGCAGCAGCGCCCGTAAGATATTATTCCTCTCTTACTTCTCTAATAGGTGGTGTACAACAAGTCTTTATAAGGCACTCAAATTGCCTTTGTTTGGTCGATGTGGGATCAACCCAAAAACCAAATCTCACAATTTGTACCCACCATTCTCACTTATCAAGTAAGGCATCATTATTGAGGATAATTGCAAATTGTTCCACATTTAGTACCACAACAACAACATGTATTATAAATCAAAGTTACATGATATCGTTTACTCTTCGTTGCTCCAACACTACTATATATTCGGATTCCCCTAGCTAGAAGGAGCCAATATATTATATATGGTGGTTAATGCGAACCGGAAAGTTGGTACATATAATGACATTCGATTACCCGATATTGGATGATTGTTACACCAGATTAACCGTAGTGATAGTTAAACATACCGATCGCTAAAGTAAATCAGACTTGAACACCATAAATCTGAATGAACTATAGGTAATAAGAAAATAGATTGATTTTACACCGTGGGATTTCCACCACGACAAGGTCTAGCTACCCACCCCCTATGCCCCTTTATGCTTCGGGTATCGTTTTTTGATTTGTTTTCATTTATTTAGTGATTTTTATAACGGTTCAGATCAGGTGAGAATGTACGTTTATGTGAAAAATAAAGGGCGCATATCGTTTCATTTAAAAAGGTGAAAAATGACATGGACAAACTTTTGGCGAATTAAAAACGGATATAAAATGCGAGTCCAGATTGCTCATCAAAATTATGATTTTGTACATCAAAACAATATATAATTTGTGTATCAAGATTGTGATTTTGTTCATCAAATATGTATATATGTAGAGCTCATCCTAGAGAGATGCATGAGTCATCCAAAGTAAAAGTCACAAACTCACTTGATTATTGGCAACTAATGTCATCTAGTTGCTTTTCAATTTGGAGAATTTGGTATTTTAGATCAATTTGCTCTTTCAATTTAAGTTCAAGAAAAGTTTTCTCTTTCAATTTGTTCTTATTTCTACTTCCATACTTTATTTTATTAATTTGATGATGAATCTAATCATGCTAGGTTAAATTCTATTGTTCAGGGTTGGGGTGATCCTAGCGATATGAAGCAGATTAAATTCAATACCTTTTGATTGAATTGTAAAGTAATATGATTTGATTCCAGGGGCTTAATCTAATATGTTTAAACTTGTTAGAGTCTTTCTTAGGTTACACATCGAGAGGTGGTGGTTTGAGTGAATAATCAAAATAGTGAGAACACAACAAGAGATGGTTATTTCTATTTGGAAAAACTAGAATTAAACTTGATATCAATTTCTCATGTGGTTAATTGTCATAGAACTTCTAGGTGTTTGAGTTAATTTAATGCATCACAAGAGTGGGGCAAATTTGGTTTACCATCTAGATTTTTAAGTGCATAAAGGGTTTTTATTGATTTTGTTTCATCATGAAAGTGAGTTATTAATTGGTAGAATTACATTAAGTTAAACTTTGAGAGAAGTTAATTTATGATCTTAGACAATAATCTTCATAACAAAATATCCAACTCAATTTAGGTAGAAGTGAGATTCAAACTCCGAGGATCAAAGTTGCGGGTATGCATAGATTCTGAATAGGTGATCGAAGATCTCAATGATGGGTCGATGGATTGAAGAATCCAAGCGACTAACATTGAATTTACACTACACCAGTCGTCGTACTCCTTGGTTTCGATCGATGGCTGAGCAATAGAGCCTTCAAGGAATCAGATTTTACGTTTTGCGCAGAATGCATTGCGCGTCTAACATAAAATTCTAATGAGGTTTCAACTCAAAATTATATTATAATGGTGAAGTACTCATGAAATTATATATAGCAAATAATTTAGTCCCAAATTTAAAATGTGGGAGATCTCTCAACACGCTCTCTCAAGTTACAATCATCTAAACACAATCCCTCAAGAGAACAATCACTTGGTCGGACACAATCCCTTAAAAGAACAATCACATTTGGGTCGGTAGCTCCTTTATTGGGCGGGTTCCTTAAGCATGCTCGTAAAGGCCAACAAGCAAGAATAATCTATCAAGGATGGTGAATTACCACTTTTGTGATTGATCACTCCTTTATTGGGTAGACAACAAACTCTCTAAACGAGCCTATGTAACCAGCAAGCCTGAAGACTCAAGGAAATGAACTCATAACTAAACCTGCTCTGATACAATAACAAAGTCTGGTTGGCGAATAAACTAAAGGTCGTGCATATAAATAACCTAATATATAGGCTCAATGAGATTCCAATTCAAAATTAAATAATAATAGATAAAATATCTCATAAAAATTATTTAGTAAATAATTTAGTCCTAAATTTAAGGCATGGAGTACTAACGTAGAAGAAGACCATTTTCATTGTGATATCATCATCAATCGATTCGCTGGTGATAGGAGAAAAAAAAAGGATAAGGAGAAATGACTTAATTAGTGATAATTGATAACTAAGACTGAGAACGAAATGTGAAATTAAAGAAAGGGACGGGACTACATTACTTAACATTCCTTAAATTGAAAGAGTTTAAAATATCAAAGTGTCTAAATTACTTCAAATTATACTGTACATGCATTACACATTCTAACAAACCTCGGTTTTTTTTCCTAATTCTTATAATTATTCAATGAACTATGAGAAAGTAGACCGATTATTTATTTAAAAACCAAAGTTTGATTAAGGACCCACCAGAACATTGATCGACATCGGGTTTTTTCGTCCGAAAGACATGTCTTTTTTTTTCCCAACACAAATGAACTATATATTCTTCTACCAAAAAAATGAACTACTCCGTATAATTTTAAATACATGACAAGACATTTAGTTTTGGTGTGTTCGTCTTATATAGTACTAATGGATAAGATTACTCAAAACTAGATCTGTCAAAAACTGACCTAACCCGCTAACCCGACCCGACCCGCCCGATAAATTTAGGGTCAAGATCCGAAAATTTGAACCCGAAATCCGAAATAAACCGAACCCGATACAACCCGAATCCGTTGGGTTGAAACCCGAAACCCCTTGGGTTGACCGATTTAGCATATTTATAGAATTTTTTAAATTTATTTTGAAACCTATAATATATTTTATTATTAAAATAAATGAAAATAATATATTATAATTAAATATTATTATTTTATTAATTCGTATTTTAATAATCATAAGAAAAAATGATATTTTAGACCCGCTAGTCAATCCGACCCGACCGAAAACCCGCTACAACCCGACCCGATTGACCCGTGACCCATAACGACCCGGAACCCGATTTAAACCGAACCCGAACCCGCCCAACCAGACCCGATTGACAGGTCTACTCAAAACACATTTAAGAACTGGAAATAGTAGTAATATATCATATCAACAGGTGAAATGAGATATCAATACTTAGTTGGTCTACTGGTAAAGTGGTGTTATATTTCTTATGTGTTGTGTAGGAGTTCGAATCTCACTAGCAGTATGTATGAAAAACGTACTGATATTGGGAGGGTCTTTTCTAAAATGGGGCCACGAAATAGCCGGTCCGGATGTAGAGTAGTGTCCGACCGATCGAATCAGGCGAGCCAAAAGGCAAGACCAAAAAAATAGGTGAAATGAGATATTAATTAATCAAATATAAGAGACTAATACTAATTAGCAATAGGATAAGTAGCCTTTCAATCATATTGCAACAATTCCTATTGGTATTTAGATTCTCTCCTTGTTTGCACTTAAAATACACAAGTTCAAGTGTAAGATTGGAATCCTCGCCTCTTCCTAACCCGGTCTATGAGGGAGCTAATTAACCTAGCTAGTGCATAGCTAGGGGCAAAATTGGAATCCTCTTACCTTTCAAAATGTGTATAAAAAGGAAGCTCATCTCTCATTATCTTCTCAAGCCCCTCCCCAATATTATCTCAAAACCCTCTAGTGCTAATTATACATCTTCATTCTTCTTACATATACAAAAGATCTAAGAAAACTAGATTATATATAGAGATGGGGTTTGGTAAGTTTGGAGATTGGCTAGCCAAAGTGAAATCCTATGTAGCCATAATTTCCCTTCAATTTGGGTACGCAGGCATGTTTATCATCACCACAATCTGCCTCAAGAGGGGCATGAACCACTTCGTCCTCTCCGTCTATCGCCATGTCTTCGCCACCCTTGCGATTGGTCCGTTCGCCCTCATCGTCGAAAGGTAACTAACTAACTAAGTTTTATCAATCGGACTCGTCGCCAAATGATCAAGGCACCGTACATCATTTTTAATTTCATGTTGTAATGTTTGTCTTTGTGTTATATGTTGTAGGAAAACAAGGCCGAAGATGACGCTTTCAGTTTTCCTCAAGATAATGGTTCTTGGACTTATTGAGTAATTCTCCTTCAATTGCTTGCTTCATTTGCTTTTAGGCTTTTAGCTAGCCCACTAACGTACGTATATGCATGCAAAAGAGTAGTCTCCTTTAATTTAATTTATCACATGGTGGAATATGATTAGTTAAGATCGTGTATGTAATTATATGCATGGATCAATTGGATGAGATTGGACGTATAAAACTACCTATACACTAGCTTCACTTATATGTTGTTTTAATTTTGAAATGGATAATTTTGTTAATTATTTGAACCTAAAAATGATATGATATCATTAAAAAAAACCATTTTGGTAATGATAGTTTTCAATACTACTATACAATCAATTGTTGAAAGGCTTTAATTAATTTAATTAATTTCAGGCCTGTAATTGATCAAAACCTCTACTATTTGGGGCTGAAGGCCACCTCAGCAACATTTGCTTCTGCCATCATCAACGTCCTTCCGGCCATTACCTTCATTTTGGCCACCATTTTCAGGTACATATATATCCCTAACAAAATTAATTTCACACCGTCACATATATATAATCTCCTGCGACTTTATGATATCCGCATGAAATAATATAACTACTTAATCCATGCTGATATCATATTTATATTGTTATATATTTGATTAAATTTTATAGCATCACCATCGATCACCTATATATTCACCTCACCATATCATCGCACTTTAAAAATTCCGGCGACAAGTATAAATTTATATTTGGTTCATCGGGATCGTTGCATATGACGTTAATCATTTGCTGGTCGAATTGCATATAATATATGATATTTACGTGTGAAAAATACTATTTCATAAAAACGAACTAGGAAAAATACTTTCTTAAACTGAGATGTTTATTTATAAAGAAATTCGGAAAGATTTAAGATATAATAATCAAGCATAAAGCAAGCATTAGTCTAGCTAGAAAAAGTAATTGATCATGAGGTCACGAAAAACATGATATGTTGCCACTTTAAATCATATATCATCGGTGAGATTACAAAAAAAAAATTTTATGGAAAAAAAAAAGAAAGAACGAAAGTAAAAGGAGTTTTTATACGTGTTGTGGATGCTGACGATGCCGGCCAATTAAAATTAACTGAATCTTTCGTATATATCCATATATAATTCCAAGACTTTAGTCCATTTAACATCCAAATAATAATATTACTCCGTATTATTTTACCTTATTGTACATATGTATCCACAGAGGGTCAAAAGTTATCCTACATATAACTATATGAATAATTAATTGAGTGTTCAATCAAAACCTTAGTTAATTTGTATATATAACGAATGATGGTATTGAAATTGATAAAGGCTGGAGAAGGTGGACATAAGAAGGATACCAAGCCAAGCAAAGATAATAGGAACCATAGTGACAGTTGGAGGGGCCATGGTCATGACCCTCTACAACGGCCCAATCATTGACATCTTCTTCACTGGTCGGAGGGCCCATCATGCCACCTCTTCGGCCGCTGCCGCCTCCTCCGCCTCCGGCCAACATTGGGTCTCCGGAACCCTCATGCTCCTATCTAGTTGCATCGGTTGGGCCGCCTTCTTTATCATCCAAGTAAGCTACCAACTTATTAGAATCGCCAAAACATATTAATTGTACATTTGTACATGCATATAACATTATATATGTTCATTCCTCTTGAGGGGACGGAGAGTTAATGTTATGTTCATTGATGCATATGTGCAGTCATTTACATTGAAAGAATATCCGGCGGAGCTGTCTCTAACGGCGTTGGTGTGCTTGATGGGGTCGGTCCAAGGGGCTGCGGTGACCCTAGTCATCGAGCGCAGCATGAGCATATGGGCACTCGGATGGGACTCTCGTCTTCTCGCTTCTGTTTACTCCGTATGCATTAATTCCATTTTATATCCTCACTTTGATGATCATATTCATAATGCTTGAATTAATTATATGTGATTTTGTGGATTAATTAGGGTGTGGTTTGCTCCGGAATTGCATACTACGTGCAAGGAGTCGTGAACCGGGAACGGGGTCCGGTTTTTGTTACAGCCTTTAGCCCTCTTTGTATGATCATCACCGCTATCCTTGGCGCACTTGTCTTAGCCGAGCAGCTGCGCTTAGGAAGGTAATAATATGTTATCAAACTTGGAACCTATAGCTATTAGTCAATTACCCACATAAGTTGTAAGACTAATGTTTAATTAGGTGATGATATATTAATCTTTGGGTCATGTGCTATGTTGATTTCAGTATAATAGGAGCAGTGATCATAATCTTGGGATTGTACACCGTGGTGTGGGGGAAGAGCAAGGACCAAAAGATCTCCGAGTTGACCTTGGCGGATGAGGAGGGGAAGATTCAGGCTCATGAACTACCAATCATCACAGCTTGATTGAACATCGGAGCAATCAATCCAGCATATATACTCGATCATCTTGATGTCTAATTATAATTAAGAACTTATATGATGTATCAAGAAGTGGAAGTTAATCGCTTTCTTGCATACTCGTCGACTGAGCTTTTCTTTGTGTATCATCAAATGGCTTAAGTGTCTTCATGTTAAATCGGTTTCTTGAATTCTCATATGTGACGCCTGAACTTTTGCAAATTGACACTTAGACACCTTACGTTTGTTTGTTTTTATTAAACACTTAAACTATTTACATGTGTTTTACATGTACACGAATATTGTGACAATTTGTTTGCATTTCACTCTCTTTTAAGCGAATGAAAGACTTAAACCTTTATAAGCTAGGGACGTTGATTTGGAAATTAAAAGACGAAAAAAAACAAATAAACTCTTTTTCCTCCTTCCTCTTTCTCATTCTTCTTTCTTAGCATAATACATTTATACCATCGCCTACATTACTTCGTATATGTCGAAATTATACCAGGTTCAACCAAGCACCAACAAATGGAGTCGCCATAAGGTGATGAGCCACACCCTTGACCAGCTAGCTCCTTTACCACCCTCCACAACAAGCATAGATCTAGGTAATGTTGGTTTTCGAGGTTGTCTACTAACCAAATAGGATTTGCATGCAATCGTTTTAATATGTTTGCTTTATCTTGTTGAAGGAAAGTCGATCCTTGTAGATCCATAAGGATAATCAAGGCATGACGAGTAGACCCATTGAAGGGTAGTCTCGTGGGTGTAGGCCACGAAGGCAATCACCATCGACTCCTTATACATGTTATGTAATTTGACTTGGATATAACACTACGAGTCACGGGATGAGATCCCGCTTTCCTTCAACGTATATTGCCCCTATTCCATGCCAAGGGTTGTGCAATACCGTTGTGAGATAAAACGTAATAAATGATCCAATGGAGTGTTGGCAAGACACAACCATTGAAGACAAGCGTACCTTGTTCGAGTCAATCGAATCCTCTTCGCTCTTCACTTTAACGAAGTCGTCTTCCATGGACGTTTGGGGTTCGTCCTTCACATGAACGTACTGCCCTTCCCATCCATCTTGAGGTTCCTTCCTTGAAGTTGAACTTCGATCCATGCCACCACACACGCACTTGAGTACACTCTTGTGTTTTCACTCAAATCTGACAAGAAGCCCTAGATTCTTGTTCGATTTTTCTTTCCGATTTCTTTGGGACCAAGTCTGGTTTTTTCTCACGTGTTTCATATATCAAATGCAGACATTTTTCCCCTTAAATAGGCGTGAGAAATTCCCCCAAAACTGCCATGAGAGGCGGTTACAATCGGTTGTCCACATGTGCGGCCGAGAGTGAATTAAGGGAGTTAGTTACAACTTCCCTTTCCTCTCTCCTTGTCATCAAAATGGGGCGTCCAAGTGCATCCCCCCTTGGACTCCAAATCATCTTTAAATCCAGCCTATAAAGGCCCAAAGATGAAGCCCAAAATCCAATCCAAAAAGCCCATACACACGGCCCAATGGCAAGGCAACAACCCATGCCATGCGCGTGCATGTGCGGCCCACCAGCCCACCAGGCGCGCCCCTTGGGCCGGCCCACCAGCCCCACCACCTAGCTAGCATAGCTAGGTGCCAAGCTAGGTCACCTAGGAGTGTCACTACCCCTTAGCTCCATGAGCTAGCTTATAGTGAGTTGAGCTGGCGTGAGCTAGTGTGAGCTAGGTTGAGCTGAATTTCTAGCTAGTTGAGCTAACTTAAGCTAGTGTGAGCTACATTGAGCTTCCATGAGCTACTTCCTAGCTACATGAGCTTCTTATAAAGCATGTACAATGAGTCTTGAGCTTGTCGAAGCTCCTAGAGTTCACTCTAAGCTAGTATGAAGCTTGCAAACTTCTTTCTAGCATATTTAACTATGTGCCAAGCTAAACTCTAGCTTTGGTTCTTGCTCAAAGTATCTACCAAGCTTAGAGAAGCTTCCAAATTCATATTAGAACATGCACAAAGTTATAAGACTCAATGTATAAGCTCAAAACCATACCTTAGCCTCACAATTCATGCTCGAAGCCTCGGACCCGCGCCATAGGCGCGCCGAGAGCTCCACCGCAGCCTCGCAACCGCGTCCCTAGCTCCACCGTGCCATCGCATCACCAAGGCGCGCCCTTGCAGCCTCGAGTTGAACCTCAAGTTCAATCATAGGCGCGCTCCACACAATGCTGAGCCTTGAACCTCAAAACCGAGGTCCAAGCCGAGCCCCGCGCTTGCTCTCCGCCGTTGCACCGAGCGACGCCTATGCCAAGGCGCGCCTTTGCCATGCAACGGTGCATACGAGGTTCCTCGTCTCGGATGTGGTGTGCGATTTCTCTATTGGATCTTATGATAACAATTGATCATGGAAAGTCATATATGTCAACACACCATGTCGACATTCCCAATATGACTTTAAACCTCAACATGCTCTACTAGGGATTTGATGACTTGACACAAATCACCAACATTCCTCCCCCATTTGAGCCATGTCATCAAGACTCGAATTTAATAAACAGAATCTATGTATAAGTGTAAATGTCCGTAGACTTGAATTTACACCTTGTGATCATCACATTCATGCACTAAAGAATCGTGGTGCTCCTAAGGTTTGAACCACATCAACTTGTCTAAGTACACGTAGTAACTCTCACACATGAGTCTCTTACGCTTATCTTATCCTTTTGACGCTTTTGTAAACAAGGCTCTTTCGTCCCATATCCTCTCACATATGTATTAGTTGAGTCATACTTAATTACTCTAACTTGGAAGAAGCCTCATACTTCCACATATGCGTAGTTGAGTTTCCTATCATGCTCCACATAAGCAGCCAAAACTCATTAATGAAAACTCCGTTTCAAAACTAGGTTTCATGTGGCCTAGAGCATAAACCTTGATGGGTAATAATAATATCTAAAATATTATGAATGCTCTCCAACTCCACAATTTGGCTTTCCACATTGAATTCAGCCCACACCTTTCGATGTAGGGGAATTGGGTATCCAAATCTAAGAGTTGCAAGGATTGTTACCCCCATCCCTCGATTGAATTTAACACAAACACTTATGTCGATCTTCTCGGAGAGAAACCAACAACCTCGATGTGCTTAACAAAATCAAACGAGTTGACACTAAGTTATGGCATGTGCCTCATTACAAGGTTCCCTCATACTTAGATGTCACTTTCCAACTAAGAAGTTGGAGTATCGCAAATTGCCTCTTGGAAACTCCAAGAACGCCGGCCCATCACTCAAGATTGGAATTCATGACCAATTGTGCACTTAAAGGTCTTCCAAATCTTAGTGATCCAATTTGCTTTCAAACTTTCCAACCTAGGAAGTTTCATACACATCCAATGCCTTTAGCATCAATCATATCTTTGACAAATGGCCTATGTCAAGATATCCACATCTCAATATCCACTTGAGCGTCCCCAAGTCATGACACAACCAACATATAACCATGTGTTCATAAATCAAAGATGTTTCTCAATCATGTGTATAACCATGGAATTCTCAATTCCATCTCAATGTATATCTACCCCGACAAAGATTTAGAACAATCTAATCCACCTTCATCTCTATACATTGACATCTTCATAAAATACCAATGAAGAACAAGGTCTTATCATCTTAACCTTACAACTTGGTTTCTACCAAGTATATCATGTCATTACAATATAGATTCATTAGACACTAACCAAACACAAGTGGCTAAACTTTCTATATCTCATCATGCAAAGCATAAAAAATCTTTAAAAGACTTCCTAATGACATTACTTTTCTCTTGGCCATTCAAACACAAAGTAGTCCACTTTATGTTCCTTTCATCCTAACCACCAATTCATTGGAAGTTTCCATAGGATCATCATCTATGCATTTAGATGATTCAATTCTTCTTTCTCAAAATTTCCATTTAAGAAACTTAGAAGAATTATGCTCATATGACAATAATCTTATCCACAAGTGCTATCACACATATTAAGACTTGTCTTTTATCTACCATGTCATTATTTCCATTAATCCTTTCAATGGTTTCTCAACCATAAGACTAATCAAACAAAGTTGTCAATTTCAAGCCTTTTTGACTCTTGACACTTTCCTTGGATCCGAGGATTCAATAAATTCCTCTTAGTCTTTTCTTAGACCATAACTTGTCTTATTTGAAAGTCACAAATCCAGCCTTTCAAATTTTTCAAACAAGTTCTAACCATCCAACAAATGACATAAACATGAGCAATCTAAGCAATCATATGGACCATGTGAAAGACCAAGTTTTTCCAACTTCAATCGCAAAATAAATTAAACCCTAAAATAGGAAAACCAAATATGACTTCAAATATGGTTTCATTGATTCAAACAAATCAAAACATTGCCTTGTGGTAGGCGCGCCACTTGTGCCAATCGTGGGCACACCGACGCCATGCGTCGAGCGCTTCGTCGAAGCCAAGGCTCAGTTCCAACCAGCCTCGGCGCGCCTTGCACACCCGATTGTGCCGTGGTGACGGTGTCACCCAGCCGCGGCGCGTCATTGCGCATGCTGGCCGTATCGAGGTTCAAACCTCGTACCGCGTCGTTGAATGCCGAGTCCTTCGGACTTGGCTTGCGACGCCTCGGGTCCGTGCGATCCAGCCTCGCCTCGCATCCTTGGCCTAGCCATGTGCCGAGTGCTTCGACTCGGCGCGCCTTGGCGTGCTCGATCCCGAGATCGTGCCAAGGCTTAGGCCATGGCGTTGCTATTGATGCAACACCTTCCCCACGCGACGATCCTCGTCTAGTGCCAAGCACCAAAAGGGTTCTAGGCATCGGCCCCTCCTAGGGCGTGCCTCGGATGCTCCATGGGATTCTATCCCGAGCGCCCAACACTCCAAGGATCGATGTCGAGTCTCGACACCGCTCGGCGCGCCTATGGCTTAGCCTAGGCGTGTCTAGGTTCAAACCCTAGCCACCTTATGCGCCGATCCCAAACTTCTTTGCAAAGCAATTTCTTTTGACATTTCCATTTCTTTCTTAAGGCAAACTAACATGCTAACATTCATATTGTCAACAACAAACCACATTTACAATTTAGACAAGTCATATTCATTTAGGATTCAACCATATGATAAAACGGTCTAGACATGAACTTTGTTCATCATGTCTAAGTATCAAACTTCCATTTGACACTTTTCATGCCTTGTCAAAATTCCTTGACTTAGCCATGAGAGATCACACTCTCATACAACCATTGCTCTCTTACAATTATACTACAAGTCTTAATCTAAACCAATCAAGACTTCCTTGTTTCCCTTTTCCATAAGAAACATGAATTTCATGAAATCACTTAGTGAATTCCACATGTATCTTATCAAGAGACTCTTACCATCTCTTCTATGTGTTCTTTAGTGCATACATGGCCAACATGTGCATGCCCTCTCACGTGGGGAGCAATCTAGTAGACCCTTACATTAGTAGACCCGAAGGTAATCTAATTACTCTAGTAGACCCGAAGGTAGTCTAGAGTATGAGTCATCCCAATCAAGGAGTAGTCGACTCAAGGGTAATCTAGTTTGGATCATTCTTAGTGAACGAAACCAACAATCAAACTTTCCAAGTTGATTCCAAGAATTAGACTTAAGTCCTTTTCTTGCACACATGTCGTTAAGATTAACATTTAATCAAACCATAGTTTATTTCATAACATAAACAATTACATGATCCTTTTACCAAGATCAACACACACTAATAGCCCTTTAGTCAAGGCATACACACCACACATAGTTTTAGCACACATATAATGCTACATACATACACACACGTACAATAGGAAACAAATACAAGTACAAATCAGCCTTGGCGTCTCACGCCACAAAGAGAACAATAAACGGGCTTCTTTGACCTTTGGTCACCATAGACCACTTGCCAATATTTTCCTCCTACCGACGCCCCTCCATCTCCCAAGGCCACGCCCCTAGGGACGTTTCTTCTTGGTTTAGCACGCGAGTGCTTCACCCTAAACTTGCCATGGCGCTTGAATGACGAGTACACATGCCTAGCCTCATGATCTCGCCTTGGACCATGATTCTCCATCACCATGGAGGGTTGAGGCCTAAAAACCTCACCTTGTAAGGCATCATTGAAATCAGGTTCACACCTTACGTTAGCAAGGACCCAATCCCAATAAAGATTGCTCTTGTTGTACTCTTCTACCCATTCATCAAAGTCCATGAGTCCGCCTTGCACTTCGATGGGTCGAATGGGACTCGGAGGCTCTATTTTGACTTCCCTCAATTGCGAGGTAATGTCATGCACCGTCTTATCCCCTCGTTCAGTTTTATCCTCAAACTTAACAATATAAATCAACAAAGCAAACAAGGACATGAACAAAACGAAAGCAATAAATACAAATATACGTTGAAGATTGTTGGTTTTCGAGGTTGTCTACTAACCAAATAGGGTTTGCATGCAATCGTTTTAATATGTTTGCTTTATCTTGTTGAAGGAAAGTCGATCCTTGTAGATCCATAAGGATAATCAAGGCATGACGAGTAGACCCATTGAAGGGTAGTCTCGTGGGTGTAGGCCACGAAGGCAATCACCATCGACTCCTTATACATGTTAAGTAATTTGACTTGGATATAACACTACGAGTCACGGGATGAGATCCCGCTTTCCTTCAACGTATATTGCCCCTATTCCATGCCAAGGGTTGTGCAATACTGTTGTGAGATAAAACGTAATAAATGATCCAATGGAGTGTTGGCAAGACACAACCATTGAAGACAAGCGTACCTTGTTCGAGTCAATCGAATCCTCTTCGCTCTTCACTTTAACGAAGTCGTCTTCCATGGACGTTTGGGGTTCGTCCTTCACATGAACGTACTGCCCTTCCCATCCATATTGAGGTTCCTTCCTTGAAGTTGAACTTCGATCCATGCCACCACACACGCACTTGAGTACACTCTTGTGTTTTCACTCAAATCTGACAAGAAGCCCTAGATTCTTGTTCGATTTTTCTTTCCGATTTCTTTGGGACCAAGTCTGGTTTTTTCTCACGTGTTTCATATATCAAATGCAGACATTTTTCCCCTTAAATAGGCGTGAGAAATTCCCCCAAAACTGCCATGAGAGGCGGTTACAATCGGTTGTCCACATGTGCGGCCGAGAGTGAATTAAGGGAGTTAGTTACAACTTCCCTTTCCTCTCTCCTTGTCATCAAAATGGGGCGTCCAAGTGCATCCCCCCTTGGACTCCAAATCATCTTTAAATCCAGCCTATAAAGGCCCAAAGATGAAGCCCAAAATCCAATCCAAAAAGCCCATACACACGGCCCAATGGCAAGGCAACAACCCATGCCATGCGCGTGCATGTGCGGCCCACCAGCCCACCAGGCGCGCCCCTTGGGCCGGCCCACCAGCCCCACCACCTAGCTAGCATAGCTAGGTGCCAAGCTAGGTCACCTAGGAGTGTCACTACCCCTTAGCTCCATGAGCTAGCTTATAGTGAGTTGAGCTGGCGTGAGCTAGTGTGAGCTAGGTTGAGCTGAATTTCTAGCTAGTTGAGCTAACTTAAGCTAGTGTGAGCTACATTGAGCTTCCATGAGCTACTTCCTAGCTACATGAGCTTCTTATAAAGCATGTACAATGAGTCTTGAGCTTGTCGAAGCTCCTAGAGTTCACTCTAAGCTAGTATGAAGCTTGCAAACTTCTTTCTAGCATATTTAACTATGTGCCAAGCTAAACTCTAGCTTTGGTTCTTGCTCAAAGCATCTACCAAGCTTAGAGAAGCTTCCTAATTCATATTAGAACATGCACAAAGTTATAAGACTCAATGTATAAGCTCAAAACCATACCTTAGCCTCACAATTCATGCTCGAAGCCTCGGACCCGTGCCATAGGCGCGCCGAGAGCTCCACCGCAGCCTCGCAACCGCGTCCCTAGCTCCACCGTGCCATCGCACCACCAAGGCGCGCCCTTGCAGCCTCGAGTTGAACCTCAAGTTCAATCATAGGCGCGCTCCACACAATGCCGAGCCTTGAACCTCAAAACCGAGGTCCAAGCCGAGCCCCGCGCTTGCACCCCGCCGTTGCACCGAGCGACGCCTATGCCAAGGCGCGCCTTTGCCATGCAACGGTGCATACGAGGTTCCTCGTCTCGGATGTGGTGTGCGATTTCTCTATTGGATCTTATGATAACAATTGATCATGGAAAGTCATATATGTCAACACACCATGTCAACATTCCCAATATGACTTTAAACCTCAACATGCTCTACTAGGGATTTGATGACTTGACACAAATCACCAACAGGTAATACATAAGCAAAGTTTACAAGAAGCCAATTTGGGGCTTTCAATCAAATCTCTTGAATCCATCAAATTTAATACCCAACTTGCTAAAAACAGATTCAATGCACATTAACAAAGGGTAATTGGGGGCCCAATTTCATCGAATTTCACACAAATTTCAAATACCATAAACTGTTTGAAAATTCGGCACCCTACAGTAGGGTTGGATACACACAGACTCACAAGAGAAGAATTGGAACAAACAAGAACAAAGAACAAAAGAAATTTGTTGACTCAGTTCGTCAGAATGACTACGTCTGGGGTTACTACCAACCCAGGGATTTTCACTAGATCTGAGAATGCCTAGGTTTACAAGACTTGATCTTTCTGTTCTACACTGATCTGATCAGTCTAACCTAACCAGCTCCTTTGCTTGCTAACCGGCTCCACTTATAAGCTAAGTTTACCTCTCTTTTTAGATTGGCTTGTTCCCCAATCTTTCCTCTACTATGCGATTGAGCAACTAAGAGCTTATGAGCAATTTTGTATATCCCCTCAATTTTTCTATGTAGATTCGATTGAATCAGATGTTAGTCCCCTTAATTTGTCATGACTCCGCACTTATCTTCTTTTCTAATTCACAAATTCGATTGAGTAACTGGTCTGCAAAAAGGAGCCTCTGAGAAGTCAATGGCTGAGGAGGACAATGAGCCTCCTTTGCGAGGGACTTGCGTCGAGCGCCTCATGCTTTGTTGCCGTCTTGACGTGACTAAGTCACTTGAGAGGAGTAACACGTGTTTCTTTCTTGTCCATTAATTTCAATTTCTTTTGATATGAAACATTCTTTCCCTAGTTGTATATCCTCTCTCTTGCGGGAATACAAGGACGTTATGCCCGATGAGCTCCCCAATGGGCTACCGTCTATTCGTGGGATCGAGCATCAGATTGACTTGATTCTCGGTGCTTCATTACTGAACTAGGTTACTTATTGGGCGTAGCCTAAGGAAACTTAAGAACTTCAACGCCAAATCCAAGTACTCTTGGACAAGGAGTTCGTTTGCGAGATCATTAGCCCGTGTATGGTCCTGGTAATCTTGGTGCCGAAGAAGGACGAATCTTGGAGGATGTGTATGGATTGTCAGGCCATCAAACAAATCACCATCAAGTACCGACATCCCATTTTACACTTGGACGACAAGCTAGACGAGTTGCATGGTGTCGTGTTGTTTTCGAAGATTGACCTTAGGAGCGGCTACCACCAGATTCGGATGCAAGAAGGCGATGAATGGAAGACGGCGTTCAAGACTAAGCATTGTTTATACGAGTGGCTTGTGATGCCCTTTGGCCTCACGAACGTTCCAAGCACATTTATGAGATTCATGAAGTATGTTTTACATAGATTTTTAGGCAAATTCGTCATCGTGTATTTTGACGACATTTTGGTTTATTCTAGAACTTTGAACTCTCACGCAGGGCACCTTATGTTGGTGTTAGATTGTCTCCGCGAACATTGTTTGTATGTAAACTTGGAAAAATGTTCGTTTTGCATGAACACGAAGAATTTTCTTAGTTTCGCCGTGTCCAAGGATGACTTGCGAGTGGATTCTGACAAAATCCAAGCCATTTGAGAGTGACCAACTCTGACGATGGTTCACTCCTTTGTGGGACTCGCGGGGTTTTAGAAGCTATTTGTCAAGGAGTTCGGTTATATCGTCGGGTCACTCCATAATCTTACTAAGATGGCAAGCACAATAAAGTGGATGTTGCATCACGAGGCCGCTTTCGAGGCCTTGAAAGATGCTTTATGACGACCCTCGATCCTTCAATTTCCAGACTTCACCAAGCGCTTCGAGATCGGGTGCGACACTTCCGATTATGGCATAGGCGACATAATCCTTCAAAAGCAACATTCGATCGCTTACATTAGCGAAAAGCTGATGTGATGGTTTCCCACACACTCGCAAGAATACGAGATCTATCGTAGTATTAGATCAGGATCGAATCACGAGGATTATTTTTGTTTTAGTAAATTCTAGAAACCAATTCCTAAGCCAAATAAATGATTATGAAGTAGTCCTAACTAAAGAAAGGAAGTAAAACAAGTAAATTATGTGAATAAAAAGTATATGTTATAACAAAGTTCCAAGGTAAGGAATCCCCACAACTTTGATCCACAGAGTTTGAATCTCACTTCTACCTAAACTGAGTTAGATATTTTGTTATGAAGGTTATTATCTAATGTCATAAATTAACTTTTCTCAAAGGTTAACTTAATGTACTTTTATCAAATTAAGAACCCACTCTCATGATGAAACAAAACCAATAGAAACCATTTAAGCACTTAGAAATCTAAATGGTAAACCAAACTTTCTCCACTCTCGTGATGTATCAAACTTGACTCAAACACCTAGAAGTTCTATGACAATTAACCACATGAGAAATTAATCTAAAGTTCAATTCTAGTTTTTCCAAATAGATAGAACCACCTCTCGATGCGTTCTCTCTATTTTGTTTACTTACTTAGACTACCACCTCTCGATGTGCACTCTAAACAAGACTCTAACAAGTTTAAACCTATTAGATTAAGCCCCTAGAATCAAATCATAATAGTTTCCAACTTTATTATAGCAAAAGATACTGAATTTAAACCGCTTCACATTGTTGGGATCAACCAAACCCTAGAACTATAGAGTTTAGCCTAACATAATGAAATTCATGATCAAAGTAATAAAATTAAACATGGAAGAAGAAATAAAAGCAAAATTGAAAGAGAAACTTACTAATAACTCAATTGTAAGAAACAAAGTAGATCCAAATAGCAAAAATCTCTAAAGCGAAAGAGCGTAGAACTAAACCCTAGAAAATTGTCTCCTCTCTCTCTAATTGAAAATTAGAAAAAATAATAATGCATAATTCATGTTCTAACTTAAGCCCCAAGTAGTCTTATAAAAGTCCTAAAACTTATACTAAAAGATACCCCAAAAAATAAAACCAACTCGAGCCCAAAAAGAAACAAGAAAAGCCCAAAATTCTCGCGCGCGCAGTGCTGATCACGACCCGTGATGGACCATCTGAGAGCTCTTTCTTGCTTTGTTTGCTCTTGGATTGGATCGTGATGCCCTCCACGACTCGTGATGATGCTTCTAACCTCTTCCTTCACTCTTTAGCTTGCATTTTGACTTGTAATAGCTCTTCCGCAACTCTTAAAAGCTCGGAATCCTCAAATCTTCATTCCTTAGCATTAGTTGTGGTCTTTAAACTTCATTAAGATCTTGTCATCGTGTCATCTTATCCTCTTGAATCCAAAACACCATCAAAAGACCTACAAAAGCAAAACAAACTTGTGTAGACCTCCATACTACGAATAATACGAAAATCAACACAAAAAGACCAAAAACTAACCTAGAAAAGGAGGAAATCGATCTAATCTTAAATGCATATGCAAACTACTCAAAACTAGATGACATTAGAAGCCAACATGGGCTATCTTGATCTATCCGACCTATGATAAAGAGCTTTACAATTTGATTCGGGCCTTTACGACGTGGCAACATTATCTATGGCCAAACGAGTTCGTAATTCATATGGATCACAAGGCCTTAGCATACTTGAAGAGTCAAATGACTCTCAAAAGACGCCAAACATGTTGGGTTGAGTATATAGAGACGTTTCCTTACATCATTGCACATAAAAAGGGCAAAAAGAACGTCACCGTCGACATATTCTCTTATAGGTATGTTTTACTCATTCCGCTCCATGCTAAGTTTCTGGGGTTCTCTTTGATCAAGGAGTTGTATTCCTCAGATTCATTCATCAAACTGATCATTGAGGCACTCGAGAACTCTCGTCTCCATGAGTCCTACTTTTTGGACAATGGGTACCTATATCGAGATGGGGAGCTTTGCATCTCAGCGTCATCGGTTAGTCACTTGTTGCTCAAAGAGGCACATGATGATCGAGGCCAGTTTGACATAGCCAAGACCTTGGCAGCACTTCGTGAACATTTCTTTTGGCCACACAAGGCTAGAGATGTGAACAAGTATTGTAAGGGTTGTGTGCCGTTCCAAACGACTAAGTCTCGGTCTAGCCCACACAGTCTATACATGCCCCTTCCTACCCCGGATGCCCCATGGGAAGACCTTTCGATGGGCTTTATTATGAGACTCCAAATGTCGAGGCGAGGTAGAGACTGTATTTTTTATTCGTGGACCGCTTCTCCAAGATGGACCACTTCATTGCTTGCAAAGGGAACAACAAAGCAATCAATATCGCGAACTTGTTCTTTGAGCCCGTAGTGAAGTTGCATGGTGGCCCTCGCACTATTGTTAGTGATAGGGATACCAAATTTTGCAACTAGTTTTGGAGAACGCTTTGGGGGAAGCTAGGTACACATCTCCTTTTTTCTACTTCTTATCACCCTTAGAACGTTGGTCAGACTGAGGTGACCAATTGGACCTTGGGTACCCTTCTTCGGACATTGCTCAAAGCTAACCCATGTCATGTTGAGTTTGCTTATAACAGGTCCTACCACATTGCGAAGAAGATGACCCCGTTCGAGGTTGTCTACGGGCGTGACCCACACAAGCCCATGGACTTGGTGCCGAGACCATTCAAGACCAGCGAGCACATCGACGTGATCAATTGCGCCGATGGATCCGCCGCTTACATGTGTGCACCAAGGCCCAGCTTCAGCGTCGCTCTGACCAATAAACCACCCAGCGCAACAAGGTCGATGTTCTTTGGTCTTCGAGCCCGACGACTTGGTATGGCCCCATCTTCAGAAATATATGTTTCCCGATGCTCGGAAGAAGAAGTTGCACCCTAGGGGAGATGGCCCCTTTAGATTCCTCAAGCGCATCGGGGACAACTCCTGCATTCTCGACCTCCTAGGTAAATATAATGTTCACGTTTCCTTTAATTTCTCGGATCTCTCTACTTACGTTGAGTCCAAGTATCATGACAAGGAAACGAGGAAGTTTCCCACCCAAGGGGGGTGATGTGATCCCATCTTTGGACGCAGCCCAAGAGGAGGAGTCCTTGTCCTTGCACTTCGACGAACCCATCCCTCAAAGCTTGGATCCCTTCCATTGCCGCAACCACGAGCTCCATAGTAGCACGCACACTCGCTAGCCACGGAGCGCCCAAGACCGATCCCTCATTCGTGTGCGTCATCACCATCGACACCGCGGAAGACTCGGGCCTCAAGTTCGTGGACCTTGCCCTCACCTTGCCAGACTCGGCGCGCCTCGCCAACACCATGCTAGCATTGGCGCACCTCGGCACGGCCACTTGAGGTTCCTCCATGCCATCGGGCTTGGTCGCGCCACATACAATATGCTGCAACAACCCCTTTGTGCACGCCATGGCGCACCAGCGCCTTATCACGGCCTTGTCATGACACTCATGACACGATCACCGTGACCTTATCCCTTTTATTGCTATTCTGAGACTTATTTTCCTTTCTAGACATTCTTAATATGATATTGCTTGTTTTAGCTTTAGTTTAATGGGTCTTGGCGTTTGCTTACGTGCATTTTTTTTATTTCCTTTTTTACATTTTTATTTCAATTTTCTTTTAATCACAACAAGGGATGCAAGTCAATTTTCTTATAAAACAACCAAAACACAAATTTTAGGACTACCATTGAAAATATAATTACTTTTAGAACACCAGCATCATAATAAAGTAGAAGTCCATGAGTGCCAAGTAGAATTCTCCTCGTTATTTTGTACGACTAATACTTATTTAATATTTTATGTTTATTTGATGTGAAGTCATGTGTAAGGCACGGTTTCATAAATTAGTCTTATTGATAACGAAATCAGAAGTAATACATTTAATGGTTGATTTCTTTTCCGTTGAAAATTTTTGGACGGCCGTCGATATGGATCGGACATTCGTTTTGTTACTTTATTGGATTTGTCTCTTATTCCCTCCCCCATCATCTTGTTTGATTTAACTGAACAATCCATCATTTGTCTGCGTGTGTTTATTATCAGCCAGGTGATCGATTAACTGAAAGAGAAAGAAGATTGTCTATACCGTAAGAATATATTTATATTCTTGCCCGAATACAATCCCAATCCAGCCTAGCAAAAGGCATATAACAATTCGATCGACGTCCACAAATCACTTAACCTTTCGACCTCTCTTAAAACTTTTAACAACTAATTCACAACCAATATTATCGGTTGTGTTAAAAAAAAATTAACCATTAGTTAGTTTTCAACATATCAAAGATTACTAATTAAGTATTTTCAAATCAATAATATGAATAATAAGATTGTTTAATGACAATGTTTCTAAGTTATTGCTATATGAGTATATGACTTAAAGATAAAGGTGAGGAAAAAAAAGTGTAAATCATCCAGCGCGCAATATCTTTTTTTATCAATAATATACATTTTTCTTCCAATAAATCCAAACGTAAATAAATATTAAAAGAAAAAGAGACAATAGTATAGGCACGTATCAAAGAGATTAGTACACGTACGTACACTAGTAGCCAAATATTTTGGACTATATAGACCCGACAAAAATTGAAATCCACCAATCTGATAAGAATTTATTGTGGGTACGGTTGTAGAGGATCTCCATATCTGCGATGATAATCACTATGGAGGAGGAATTTGCAAAATGGGATTCCACCAGATCGATTTTACACAGTGGGATCCCAACGTCGATACCCTCATAAATCATACCCCCACCCAAACCCAATCCATGCACATCGATTCATAACATCGATTCCCACTACACACAACACACTTATTCTCTGTCTCCATTTATATATTTGTTTAGGAGATAAAACGTTATACACAAATTATAATGCTGTTTTTAAATTAGTACTTCTCTAATGTTTATACCTACCAACATCAACCTTATCCTTATCGCCCAGTCCCAGTATAGTCCTATTCAAGTAGAATCTGGGGTTAAGATGAGGACATTTATAACTTGAACTTGTCAGAAGAATGTTTTTAATACTCCCTCCGTTAAGATTTTTGTTTCATAAAAGTTGTCATTTAAATTATTTTAGTCCATTTTTTCAATAATATCCATACTAATTAAAAATATTTACATAAATCTATAAAATAGGATAAAAGATCGTAACATAATGGAGGGTATTTAAGTCAAATCAAGCTATTTTCTTAATTTTTAAGATAAACTCTAAAACGACAAGTTTAACTTAACAGAGGGAGTCGATCCTAAAAGAAATTGAAATTCAGTTATGTGACAATAATATCTGAATTTAGTTAGAATGAACCAAAATTCAAATATATTTTTAGCTAATAAAAAAAGTTTAATTGGAAGGTTCCTAAAGCTATATATCCTTTAGCAATTAAAAAAGCAACCATTAATTTCGATAAATAGTACGTCTTGCACTATAGAATTATCAGAACATTTTAATAATCAAAATCTAAGAACCCACTATAACACAATATTAATTGATTGACATCCTAATGTTTTATGTTTTAATGTGAGCAATATAATTAATAAATGGATAACAAGGAATCATATATGTATATTGTGTACAAATCGTATCATATAGTAGAATTAATTAAGCACAAACCATGCACGTATTATCTTAATTAATTATCACTAATCCTAATGTACAATATTCTAGAGGTACCCGGCCAGCTAGCTAATCATTAACTTTCACTATAGCCATTACCTAGTACTACAAGCTATCTCGATGGAGAGGGGCAAAATTGAAATCTCAAGTCTTTCTAAAATGTGTATATAAAGGAAGCTCATCTCTCTTATGCTTCTCAACTCCATTCCCATATACATATCTCCATCTCCAAACCATCTCAAGAACGTGCTCATCGATCTAAACACATATTTATAAAAAGAAAGAAAGAAGAGATACGTTAGAGATGGGGATTGGTAAGTTTGGAAGTTCGTTAGCCAAAATGAAGGCCTTGGTAGCAATAGTGTCCCTTCAATTTGGGTATGCAGGCATAAACATAATCGCAACTGTTTGCCTTAAGAGGGGAATGAACCACTTCGTCCTCTCTGTCTATCGCCACGTCTTCGCTACCCTCGCCATTGGACCCTTCGCTCTCATCCTCGAGAGGTATATACGTTTTTCGATCGACAACGTTACTATATAAGTAACTTATTAGCATATGTACGTACGTTGTTATCGTTTTTACTAATTTGTTATATATGGTGTTTGGTCTTTTTGTGTTGCAGGAAAATAAGGCCGAAGATGACACTTTCTATTTTCCTCAAGATCATGGTGCTTGGACTTCTAGAGTAAGGCTTCTTTGTTCATACGTACAATCGAATCAACACATAAGTTTTGTGAGATTAATTTTATCGTAAAATCAACTTCCTAGTTAGTTGCCACATGATATCCTTAAAACCGCTAACTCCAATCACGTGGTTAGAATCGAGCCCAGACCAGAACTAACTTTGATACCGTGAAATAAAAAATCCAACTAACTAATTAATACGAGGGTATCGTCTCCTTGAGGAGTCGGAGAGTACAACCTCTCCTAGCTTCTACTAAAAAAAAATTAATACGAGGATATATATATGTAAATGCTCACATGTGCGATAAGCCTAGCATTGAGCCTAATAGAGTTTCATCAGTTAATAAAATTATGAATTACATTAGAAACTAATTAATTAAGCTTAAAATTGTTTGGGAAAGAGTTGGATGACATCATATAAATATGTCGCACCAACTACTAAGATATAATATGTCGCAACTATATATAAAGGATGCATATAATAATATGCGTGTGTTTTGTTTTAATGTTTTTATAGATGTATAATATAATATAGAGTTTAAAGGGTGATGGATCATTAATTAAGTATCATATTATATCAGGCCAGTGATTGATCAAAACCTTTACTTTGTGGGGCTGAAGAACACGTCAGCAACATTTGCATCTGCCTGTGTCAACGTTCTTCCGGCCATCACCTTCATTTTGGCAACCATATTCAGGTATATATACATTTATATTCTTAACAAATTTCCCACATACACACACATAATGATATATCCATCCTACGACGTGGACATAATTCCATTTCCTTACGCAAATATTTATTACATCTATATCTATAACTAATTACGGATATCATATTGTTATACGTCATACGTAACGTAAAATTGGCATTCATTGTTTTTGGAATACCGATGTCGATAAATGCATGAGTCGTCAAATTAAACCGTCTACGTACACAATACGTATATGAAGTTGTTATAAATTGATTTTATTAAATACAATCTGGAAAATAATACGCCAAAAAGTAGAATATTGTAAGATATATTTAAATCGAAAGCAAGTATAAAAAAATCTAAATCAACATATGAATCAATGCAACCACTGGAATCATGAAAAGCAACTTGTCCATTTTCAATATTCACGTACATATCCATGTAAAATTATATGCTTGTCATGGATGCTGACGAAGTTTTGATGCGAATAAAATTATAAAAAATTTAACTAAGTCTCTTTCATTTCATAGATTTGCATAAATTCCCACAACGTTGTATATTCCATCTATAAATCTTATATGAATTCATTCCATACAGACACAGAACTAGGGGTGGACTAGGGTTATGCTACAGCCCACCCTAAATTTTTAGAAAATATATATAAGTATAGTAGTGTATGTATCACTTAGTTAAGTTATCTCAATGGCACTCGAGTATATGCACTTTTTGATGGGGGATGTGCGGTACTGGGTTCGATCCCCAACAACGGATTCTTGTATTTATTTTCAACTTTTTGTAGCAGCTCAAGTCAGTGACTACTTTTTCCTTATATTTAATAATTTTCATGTAGGCATTTCTTTTCTTTCTTTTTTTCCTTATTTTTTTTCTTCTTTCTTTCTTTTATTCTATCAAATAGTTATTAAAGTTTTCTCTTCTTTTCAATGCAAGACAAATTACTTATTTTTTCCCATATACATATATACTATGATGTATTATGTTTATAATTTATATTTTTTACTCTTATTAGTATTCTTATGCTTGTTTTATTTTCTGTATTATTGAAGCATTTTTAATTTGTTCGAGACTTTTCATTAATGTTGTTGGTTATAAATCTTTTACACATATTTATAAAATAAAAAAAAATATTTATCGTTTATTAAAATTGTGTAAATTATAGCTTGGAAACTATTAAAAGGGTTAAGCAGGAATCTAAAGCTTCAATCCTAGTTTTTTCCCGCCTATCGGCATTTTTTATTGTGTAAGGTAAATTTAGCCTACCCGAATTTTCATTCCTGGTTTCTTCTACTTTCTTGCCCGTGCTTAGGCCCCTTCTTCCCTTCCTTCCAAAAAGAACATTCATTCATTTCTTTCTTCCTCGTCGACCACAACGACTGAAACGACGCGAAAAATCCAGACCCGAAAAGGGGAAGGGCCGGTGGTCCATATATATACGAACATTCATTATAAAATATAATACTATTAATTAGTTATATACATTACTGCATATGTATCATGCTCTCTGACATAACTTATATATTCTATATGTATCAGATTCCGTAAGTCAATTAATTAGATGTAAGTTGGTTGGATACAAATAAATTTATATTGTACGCAAATTCTTTGAGGGAAAACGGTAGATGCCAACATTAAGGTTTTGAAGGAGCAAACTCCAAAACCTTTTTAGATATCTAATTAATTAATATATATATATAAAGAAAATAGTTTATTTTCAATCAAGATTCTGATGATTTCTAATTGAAAATATGAATTGACTAATTAATTTCCTAACAAAACAAATTTTGTGTCATATATGGACATAACTTTATGTGATGGAATTGTTAATATAGGTTGGAGAAGGTGAACATAAGGAAAATACCAAGCCAAGCAAAGGTAATAGGAACCATAGTCACGGTGGGAGGAGCGATGGTTATGACACTCTACAAAGGCCCCATCGTCGACCTCTTTTTCACGAGCCATGGGGCCCACCATGCCGCCGCCTCCTCCTCAGGCCAGCACTGGGTCTCCGGAACCCTCATGCTCCTCGGCGGTTGCGTTTGTTGGGCCGCCTTCTTTATCCTCCAGGTAATATAAACATCTAACACATACTTACGTACCTATTATAGTGCATGTATGTCTAAGAAATATTTTGTATGTACAATACATCAAAACTTGTCAAGAAAGTATAGTGGCCTATGTTTTCAATGAGACTAATTGTTTGAAAAATGTATGTGGTTGGGAAAAATGTAGTCATTTACTGTGAAGGAATATCCCGCGGAGTTGTCTCTAACGGCGTTGGTGTGCCTGATGGGGGCGGTTGAAGGAGGTGCAGTCGGGCTAGTGATGGAGCATGACATGAGTGCATGGGCACTCGGCTGGGACTCTCGTCTTCTCGCTTCTGTTTACTCTGTAAGCATATGGTTTTCCTTGCACAATTTCTTTTTAAAATGAGCGACAATTCATTCATCAGGAATAGACCTTCCTAGGCAATATAATTTCACCTAATTGCAATTTGTTTATGGAAAGGATTTTATATATTTGTATGATCTTATACATCCTCTAATGCATGAATTAATTGGTGGATTAGGGTGTGGTTTGCTCCGGAATTGCATACTACGTGCAAGGAGTCGTAAACCGAGAACGAGGTCCGGTTTTCGTGACAGCCTTCAGCCCTCTTTGCATGATCATCACGGCTATCCTTGGTGCCCTAATCTTAGCCGAGCAGTTGCACCTAGGAAGGTAAAATATGTTCAATTGAACTTGATACCCATTTTTAGGCTTATTTGTTACTATAACTTTTAAAATATGTTATATATGTTCTTGATTTCAGTTTAATAGGAGCAGTGATCATCATCATGGGGTTGTACACCGTGGTTTGGGGAAAGAGCAAGGATCAAAAGAGCTCCGAGCTGAGCTTGACGGACGAGAAGGCGACGATTCAGGCTCAAGAGCTACCAATCACCGTTGATCATCATCAGAGCAATCCTGGCCGTGGATCATTATCTGGAATCTCAACGGTTGAGATTCCTGCTTGATCTCAAGAGCCATTTTGGAGACACGGGAAGAACAAATGCTCCCATTATTCTTGCTCGATATATTTAAAAGGGCTATGTTGCGAATATTGTTCCTAATAATATTCTACTAAGAGTTTTGTGTGTACTTTGATGCTTGATTCTGTATGACGATCTAAACCAAAGCTATAGAGTGGTTGTCGTATCAATTTCGATGCTCTATTATATGATTCCAGCAAGTGGCATCGATTCTATGTATTTCTTTTGCTCGTTACTATATAATATTTTTGTCAATCTGATGGAACTCCAACGTTATACTGTGTGACAATTGAGAGAATGAGAAGTCATTTAAAGTCCATACTCGTACTAAATCTAGTAGTCCAAAATCATACCGAGTTGTTGTTACGAACACTGTGATTTAAATGGAGGGCCTGCTAGCAACAACAGAGGTAACTGGGCCTGTAACTGGGATTTACAAAATCCAAAAGCCCATAAATTTGGGCTGTATAAGCCCAAATCTGATCACACGGGCTTTTTTTATTGTTGCGAAAAACAAATTTTAAAGAAAAAGGTGGGAGAGTGGATTAGGTGGTGGGTGCTCAGGAATCTGAAACCTGAATGAAAACGGTGTCGTTTGGTAAAACGACACGACACGCAACGAAGACGACTTCTCCTGAAACTCTGAACGCTAAATTGGCGTAGAATGGTGTCATCATTCATTGGAGTTATATCCTTCTCACCCTCAGAATGATAATCAAGCACCATTTCCAACGTACACGCAAACGTATAGTATACTCAAATTTGCAAACCGTTACAACTTACTCCGTATTATTTAATCACTTCTTTTGTCCGATATATTATTTAATGTTCTAAGATAAACACATACTCCGTAGTATAAAATAATGTATTTGTTATGTACATCCAAACAGGCTTTTAATGAAGTTGAATTATAATACAAAATATGATTTATAAAGCATAATGCATGGTAATCCGGCCAAACGAACCCATAGTTCCCGAGTAGCGAAGATATGATGTCAATGCAATGTCCCATTCTATGCAATCTTTTATTGGTAGCCTTTTCATTAATTTACACGTCTTTTTTTACTTTTTAAAACTTAATTGTATGATGCCATCTATTAATGCATTAGTGCATGTCCAACATATACAAATTATCTTGAAAAATCAAATTTTAAAAAATTTAGGGTGAATAGATGGCGTCCCAATATAAGGATATGAAATGAAATCTTTTAGATTTCCATTTTGGTTTGCTAGCTAGAAAGCGGCGCAGAAAAGAAGGAGAAAAGATTTCATTGATTAGATCATTGTTACATTGATTGCTCTGATTTTATACCCTCACATTTTAGCAGTCTGAGACCAGACTTTTAGGGAAATTACATAAAGGAACATATTGTTTATGAAGTGTTACTAATCTCTACCCCCCCCCCCCCCCCCCCCCGCAAGCTAGAGGATGGTGAGGGACGAAACATGCCTAGCTTGGAGAGTAATTGAGATTGATTTGTGGAGGGAGTGACCTTTGTGAAGACATCTGCGAGTTGAGACGAGCTTGGTATGTAACAGAGATCGATGAGCCCTTCAAGAACTTTGTCACGCGTGAAGTGAACGTCAATCTCGATGTGTTTTGTTCGTTCATGAATGGGTTTTTGAAGATCAACTCCCAATTCTTGAAGTAGGCGAACCAGGCAAACAACTTCAGAGGAGACTTGGGCCATAGCTCTGTATTCGGCCTCTGCTGAACTGCGTGAGACGACGCAGTAACAAGTGATATCACAGTGTTGATGGATGTTGAAGAAGTTGTGGATGGTAGAAATATGAATTCTGTGCTATCAGTAACAAGTGATGGAAGGGTTAAGGTTTGAGTGTTAATATTTATGTGGTGAAAGGGAAAATGGGACTCATGGAAGATAATGTCTCTGGTGTGTATGATTTTCTTGGTTGCAAGGTCGAGAGATTTGTAGGCCTTTTTTCCAAAGGGATAACCAATGAACACACAAGGAGAAGATTTGGGTTGGAATTTGTCTCGGCCTCTTTTGCTAGTGACGACAAAGCATAGACAACCGAAGGCTTTTAGATGATTGTAATCAGGATCCTTGTGGAAGAGCATGAAGAATGGAGTTTTGTAATTGATGGAAGATAGAGGGGGTCTGTTAATGAGGTGTGTTGCAGTAAGAATACACTCACCCCAATATTGAATGGGAAGTTTGGATTGGAAGAGAAGTGCTCTTGCAACTTCTAAAAGGTGTCTATGCTTGCGCTCAACAATCCCATTCTGTTGAGGGGTGTCAACACAGGATGTTTGGTGGATTATTCCATAAGAAGAGAAGAAATCTTGAGCAAGATGATCACAAAACTCAGCTGCATTATCTGAGCGTATGATTTTGATTTTACTTTGAAACTGTGTGTTTACAAGTTGGTAAAAGGATTTGAGAATTTGGAGAGCATTGCTTTTGTTGGTCATAAGATAAGTCCAAGTACACCTTGTGTGATCATCCACAATAGTGAGGAAATACCTATAACCTTCATGAGTGCAATGCTTATAAGGACCCCAAGTGTCAATATGAATGAGATCAAAGGGAGCTTGGGCACGAGTGATGGAATTTGGGAAGGAGTTTCTATGTTGTTTGGCCTTGGGACAGATTCGGCAAATATGGGAAGATTGTGATAAATGTCTCATGAGTGGAATGTGTTTCATGACATGGAAAGAAACGTGACCAAGCCTACAATGCCATAATTCACAAGAATCATGATGCAAAACTGAAGAATATGTAGAAGGAAAGGCATACAATCCATTCATTTTCTCATCAAAACAATCTGAAACAGACTCTGAAAGGGAAAAATCTTGTAAAATATGTTCAGACAAGATGGAAGATGCAGATATGTTTTGCTTACAAAAAACTGGTTTGTTCACTAAATACAATCCATTGACTTCATCACCAATAGCCACCGGATTCTTCATCGAAGGGCCCTGGAGTAAACAAGAATTGGAAGTGAATATGACATTGACTGAAAGTTCTTGAATGAGTTTATGAACAGATAGAAGATTAAATTGGAAGTTTGGGACATGAAAAACATTAGAAAGAGTGATCTTGGAATTGAGAAGAAGACTCCCTGTGTGTTCAATCTTGGCAGTTTTTCCATTTGGCATGGTAATGAAAGATGGTTTGGAAAGTCAAATGGGGTTAGATAAAAGCTCTAGGTTGGATGTTATATGGTTGGTTGCTCCACTATCAATTATCCAAATGGAATTAGCATGAGAAATTAAACCAAAACTTTTACATGCAAAGAACGCAGCTCCACCAAATTTGTCTTCGATTTCAGACTTTGTCAGAAGAGACATGAGCTTGGAATATTGTTCCTGAGTTATGTTGTTCCCTGAAGTGCTTGGATTGAAGGCAGCTGTGTTGGTTGATCCCTTGTTGTCTGAGTTCTTGTTGTTGAAGTTTGGTGGATAGCCGTGCAGTTTCCAGCAAGTTTCAGTAGAATGACCATGTATCTTGCAGTGATCACAATATGGTCTCTTGTAGTTGGGTGGATATCCGTGTAATTTCCAACAAATTTCAGTTGAATGTCCCCCAATCCGGCAATGATCACAGTAAAGTGTGCTCGATTTGTTTTTGCCTTTTGCTTGAGCACCTTTGTCTCCTTTCTGGTTTGCTGAGTCATTTCTGTGTTGACTATAATGTTGATTTCTTCTCTGTGCAGCAAGAGCGAGTGATGCATCATCCTTGTCTTTTTCCTTTTGTGCAGCAAGGGCGCTTGAATCCGCTTTGTTCCTGAATTCTGAGCCTGCTTCTCTCTGATGTTCTTCCTGTATTATCATCCTGTAAACATCATTCAAGGTAATCGTGGGACTCATCATCAAGATATTAGCTCTGGCTGAGTTGAATGTCTCATTCAAACCCATAAGGAACTGAACAATCTTTTGATCCTCAATGATGGAAGTTATAACCACACTAGATCCACATGTGCAGGTTCGATCATCAAGGAGCAACTCATACTCATCCCATAGACGCTTCATCTTTGTGAAGTATACTGTGACAGAGGTGTTGCCTTGTGCTGTTTGTGCCAGCTCTTGTTGGATTTGATAAACCCTGGTTCTGTTGGATTTGGCAAATCTAGAAGATAATTCTTTCCACATTTGAGATGTCGTTTTGCAGTATATAATGGATTCAACTATATCTCTGTCAACTGAATGAAGAATCCATGAAATCACCATGCTATTACAGCGCTCCCACTGAGCAGCTAGGTAAGGGTTTCCGTTTGGTTTCAGACATGTACCAAGAACGAATCCTAATTTGTTTTTAGCCATCAAAGAAACTTCGACTGACCTTTTCCAGTGGTTGTAATTTTGATCATTGAGAAGATTTGTGGAGAGCTTGTAGCTCGGATGATCTGAATGATGGAGAAACAGCTCGTCCCCAAGATCCAATTCTCGCCTTTCTCTGCTTCTTTGTTGTCGTTCTTCCTCCATTTGTTGTTCTTGGAGAATACGCAACTCGTTATCTTCGATTTGTGAGCTCATGGCTCTGATACCATGAAATCTTTCAGATTTCCATTTTGGTTTGCTAGCTAGAAAGCGGCGCAGAAAAGAAGGAGAAAAGATTTCATTGATTACGTCACTGTTACATTGATTGCTCTGATTTTATACCCTGACATTTTAGTAGTCTGAGACCAGACTTTTAGGGAAATTACATAAAGGAACATATTGTTTATGAAGTGTTACTAATCTCTACATGAAACACCCAAGAGTTTATAAGGGGATTTGCAAATACTAGGGCTGTAATCGAATCGAGCCGATCCGAGCTTTGAGTTGTTCAAGCTTGACTTGGTTAAAAATAGACGAGTTCGAGCTCGAACACGAGCTTGGTTCGAGCCTAAATTATTGTTTGAGTTTCGTTCATTTAAATGTTCACCGAACTCGAGCTTGTTCGCGAACCTCTCATTTAATTTCTTCGATAGACAAATTTGTGAACAACTCATTTACTTGATCAATTATACAAGCAAATGAAACTAAAAATTAAACTACATGGTTTGAGAAACACCACCAAAACTATGTAATTTAACATAAATGTTATATTGTATATAATATATAGTACAATATAGTTTATTTATGAACATGTAATCTAGTTTTTTATGAGTGTATAATCGAGCTTGCTCATGAGCATAAAATCGAGTTTGCTCATGAGCAAACGAGCCGAGTTATTTTGTACTCAAGCTCAGTTCATTTATCTTTCGAGCCTTAAAATTGTGCTCAAGCTCGGTTCATTTACAAACCGAGCCGAACATGAACAAGATTTAACCGAGTCGAACACCGAATTTCTCACGTACGGCTCGGTTCATTTACAGCCCTAGCAAATACCTCGTCTCAAGAAAACTAGTGGGAATCAAACCTGCATCGTGTCAGATCCGACTCCTTTTTTATAAGGTAGGGATTAGAGACCCTTATGGAGGGCATTTTAGAGCTTCCTTGCAGATGAGAACTTAAAATTTTGCATGATTCATTGTTGCTAGAGAATAGAAGTTGTGGCCCAGTTTGACAATTTTGTCAGCCACGGCATTACAACCCCTACCAACATGAAACAAAGAGAAGATTTGAAGGCCTTGTAGAGAGGCCATGATGTCCGAGATTAACATCTCAATTTCCCAAGGACACTGCCCTTTACCATTGAGTGCATTGATGATTGTGAGATTGTCTCCTTCAATTTCTAGATTTGTGATTCCTAGTCTTCTCGCTTCACGTATACCCTCGCGGAGTACTAGCGTTTCCACTTGTAAGACTGAAATTGGTTCTTATTTCCTAGATCCTAGACTTGTAGGAATCTCATCATGATCTCTAATGATAAATCCCGATGTGGCCGAAGAATCATTGTACTTTGATCCATCAAAATTAAGCTTGAAGTTGTTTTTATCACTGTTCTAAAAATCCCTTCTAGGCTCCGTCTAGGCCCCGCCTAGGCGTTGGAAGGTCCCAGCCCGCCTAGCCTTCTAGACCGCCTAGGCGATCCTAGAGGCACCCGTCTAGGATCGCCTAGGCAACCGTTCATGTCGTCTAGGCACTAGGCGGTCCCTATCCGCCCAGGATCCGCCTACCCTTACACGTCCTTCTTGGGAGAGCGCATTGGCTCTCCACTTGGTTAACTGCGCTTTTGTTCTTCCTACTGTTTCCTTGAAAGTGTCCCATTTCACTTTCCTTTTAATGATCGGGATGCCTAAATATTTTTCTAAATTAGTTATTGTTGTAATTCCTAGTGCTTGTTGTATTCTAGTTTTTTTTGTTGACTGTCCACATTTTATGAGACTTGAAAGGCAGATTTGTGGTAGTTGACTTTTTGTCTCGATATGGCACATTGGCACAATACTCTTCGATAATCTTCTTCGTTAGTGTGCAAGCTCTGTGGTAGTGTGGTTTGCTTTAGTAAAAATTATAATTTCATCCGCAAAGGCGAGAAATGGGATTTTCGTTCCAGAGTGAAGCGTACAATGTTGTTGTTGTTGTTGTTGTTGCTTGTTTCTTGCCAACACCTCATTGTTAAGGATGAATATAAACGGTGATAGCGGATCCCCTTGACGGAGATCCCTTTTTGGTGCAAAGGGGTCAGTGGGGTTGTGTTGTTAACAAGGACTGACAAGGATACCGTCTGAACACATTCCTTAATTCGTCCAATTAATTTTTTTTATCAAATCCGAATTTCTCTATTGTTGCAAATAGGAATTCCTTAATTGGTCATATGCTTTCTCCATATTCAGTTTTGCCACTACTCATCCTTCTTTTCCTTTTCTCCTTGAGAGATGTTAAATAAATCCTTTTGTACCTGGTATTTCCGAGCTAGGTTTGGTTGTCTGAATCGGACCTTCAAATCATTCCAAACCTCATGTGCAGTTTCACACTAGAGCAGGATTTCAACAAGATACTTCTCCACTAAGTGAAGTAGCTAAGAAATCACTATGCTATTGCATCTTCTACATTGCATTTCAAGCGTCAAACTGGATTTTGTCCTTTTGCTTTCCCCATCACGAACTGGATTTTGTTTTTCGCTATAAGCGAAACTTCAACAACTCTTCTCCAATGGTGGTAGTTGTTGTCGTTGGGAAGCTAGGTAGCAAGCGAGTAGGTGGGATGGTCGAAATGATGTAGGTATAGGTAGTTGTTTGGGTCATTCGTCACTGGTGAATCCGGGATTTACGATTCCTTCATCCATTAGATGGATTCGGGAAAGCTTTAATGCGAAAGCTTTAAATTAGCGCTCTGATACCATATCGGAATTGGGATTGATGATAGAAAGTTAGGTAGATAGACGAGAAAATAGGAGGCCAAAGTTTAGGTATTTGACATTGATTTCTGATTAGGTTCTAGAAAAAGAGGAAAAGTGGGCATATATACTCCCTTCCTTAGAATGAGACGCAGCTCATTGTTTTGTATCTGATATTAAAATGATGCGTTTTGTACACAAACAAACGAAAATAAATCTAACGTTGTATGTTGACCTCTGTTTTAGTTTAGACTGGTGTGGTTTATACTTTCTCTATCCCCGTCTCGTTTTAAATCAAGGATATAAAATTTAGAAAGAATTGGAGGAAATATACCCCTTTCAATATTGTAATAAGAAAATAGACCCCTTTAATAATTTTCTAATTAAGTGTACCCTTTTATTTTGAAAAGGCTAAAATACCCTTAATTAATAAAAAAACGTCTTTTTATTTTGATAACTACCTAATTATTAACGTGTTTTCAAAATGAAAATGAGTAATTGCGTATGAAATATTTTTATATTACACTATCATTAACGTGTTTTCAATAATATTATCTTAGTCAAATAGTTGTTAGTAATTTTCCTTGTTAATAGCTATTTGACCTAGTCTTAATTTGCTTCTGTTAAGAGAATATCTTATCCAGGATCAGTTATAGTATCATACGCTTGATAATTTGGTACATACAAGACAATGTTACAAGAAACATTCCTTATTAATTAATTTGCCCATATTAATTAAAAATTCCTTATTAATGTTACAAGAAATAAAAAACGAGTAATTAACTACGACGCCGACATACATGAAATAGAAAGTGCACTTACAAGAAATCTGTCTTGACAAGTATTACATGCAAAAAAGAGTAATAAATGGCAAGAGCCCATTTATTTTGGTAATACTATTACAAGAAATCCGTCTTTGCCATTTACATGAAATAGAAAATTTTAGTAGACTCCTACAAGACACATACAAGACACCTACAAGACTCTTACAAGACTCACACCTACAAGACATGAGTAATTACTAGAAAAAATCTACAAATATATGTATAATAAAACAAAAAAAAACTAAATACAAGAATACAAATCATGTACAAGAAACGTACAAGAAATATATGTCTTGAAAACAATATGGAAGAAACGTACAAAAAATATAGATTTAGTTTTGAAAAATACTGAATTGTGCGGTCCTCGATAGTTATTGATATCGCATATGTACAAGAGCCCTTCAATCCTTGCAAGCACACAAAATAACCATAACTAGAGTTATGGAAGAACAACCAATCCTTACATGAAATTGATGATAACTACGAATTTTGTTAGAAATCGGTTTGTGTTCTTGATAAAAGGAATGGATAAAAGGCTACAATAATTGAGAGAATTTGGATTTACGTAGAATAGAGAAAGAGGAAATTGAGAAAACTGAAACGTAGAATACTGATAATAGGCGGTTAAGCAAAATAAAGAATAATAGGTTTATAAAAGGGCAAATCTGTCTACCAAAATACTAGGGAATCACTTAGTTAAAAAAATTATAGAGGAGGATATTTAGTTAAATTTATTATAAAAAAAGGCACACAAACCCAATTTTCTCTAAAATTTATCCATATTCCCCACCAAGTTAGGAATCTCCACCCTGTTAGAAGGGACCCTGATACAATTACACTCAAGTGTAAATATAAATCTTACACTAATGTCCACGTGGAGGCAATACAGTAAATGCATTGACAATTAATTTAATAATCTTGGACCCACACAAGTCATTTTACAATTATCTCCTTCTCTTTTTTTTTTACCAATATGCATTTTTTTAACCTTCATCTTCTGGACTAAATTTGCTCACACCGCTTGATCTCCTTCCTTGTTGACGTAACCTTCATCTTCTGGACTTGCTCACACCGCTTGATCTCCTTCTTTGTTGACGCCAACCCGCCACCATGCCGCCACCCAATCAATGCCACCATGTTGTCCTCCAATTTTTAGGATTGACAAAATACCAAAATTACAAATCAAGCAAGAATTTAGGTAAATGAATTCCATTTCATTTGTTCCAATGGTCAATTTGCTATAAAACAAAGCAATTGTTTAGATCTAGAGTTTTAGTTCAACAAGAACCTTATTCCTTAAATTTCCAAACCAGAACTAAGTAGCTTTTTGTCCTTTTTCCCCCTCTTATTTTCAATCTTCTCTTCCTCGTCCAATTCCAACAACCCATCCGCCGCCAAACCTCCATCATCTCTGAACTAACACCAGTGACGCCGACAGCGCATCCACGCTGCTCTCTTGCACCTCTATCTCGAAGCCTCTATCTAGGAATTGATCGATTTTTCCAAGTAAGCGAAGTCGAAGAAGTCTTTGACAACCATCAATTCCCCCTCGGATCGTTGAAGTCACTCCGACAATCGTCGCTCCTCCGTTTGCACGATGAAGATGATGAACGGACATTTGCATATGAAGAATAATTGGGGTTATTTTTGTAAATTACCAATAGCCAAATTCTTCTATTTCCAAGACACATTTAATAAAATATTGAAAAACTCTTTTAACTGCCATTAGGCAAATTTTTAATGGGGTATAAAGTGATAAATTTTACACCGAGTGTCATTGTACACTTCTAACTGTTAGAAGTGTGCCCGTAAATCCTTGTTCACATTGAGTTTTTTTGTACATTTCTACTTCCTATATTTTTCACATGATCTCCTTCCCCAAATATACATTCCTATAATTGATCCAAAATTTGATTAGAATTCCAATTTGGATAAGTGAATATGTATTGTCAACTAGATTTGTGATTTGACTGCGCATTTGGAGACCCAAATAAACCCCACAAGATTCCTCTCCATCAATCAACCCCCATTGTGTTAAAAAAGAAATAACATTATTATCATTATTTTATCGTATTTAGAATGTGAAAAATATCTAATGCAAATTCTCCTCTCTAAAATGAAAAGTTCATCTTAGAGTTGGTATTATTCTCGGATCCCACTTCATTTAAATAATTTTTATCGGATATGTAGTTAAGAACACCCTAATTTTATCAGATAATAAATCACAAAAATTTTCGAGTTCAACTCGATCTTCACCCTTTCATATTCATGTATCCGCCACGTCTTTTCTTTGGTCTCGCTGTACTTAACATTAAAAATATTTTTTATTTAAAAATAAATTTTTTTTGTATCTTTAAATGTATAAAAAATAATTATTTTTCACACTAGACTAAAAATCATTGCTTTTCTAAATTAAGGCCTTAATTGGTTTTTGGGCTTCTAGATGTATAATACAAGCACTTTTATTCATTGTATAAATACAATCGTACAATAATTAGGTTGCATATATATAATACCTGCAGAAAAGTAAAAATAATTCCTGCATATTGCCATGCCATAATATATTTAATCACTGTACACACACAAAGGTTTGGCAATAATTAAAGGGTCTATGGAAGTTGGATGCAAATGGGCGAGCGGGCAATTGCCTAGCTTGACAGTCTAAAAGAATTGATTCCCTAGCCTTGATCATCATTTAAAAAAATAGCAGACTTTGCATGGTAATCATTATGGTTGTTGATATTATTCAGTACAGTGGAGTATACAACTATTCACCAAGCTTTATAGATTACATTTAATGGCAGCAGCAGCGTAAAGCCACATCCTGCACACTCACAATTACAAGTCACAAGACAACCTCTCTATCCAAAAAGTGATTCCCGTGAACTTTAACCTGCACTGTTTTGTTAGAGTCGCTTAGGGTCAAAAATCTATTATGTACTTGGAATTAGAAATCAAAATTTTAAATAATTTGATTCTACTTAGTACTCCTACATAATTATTTGTACTTTTCTTCATCTTTATGTTTAGAAATAAGTGAGAGACTTGTTTATATGACCCTATTCTCCCCACAACATTCAAACAACCGATTTTTGGAGTGCCATGAGTCTCATGACTCATGAGTCTTAGTTTAAGATTCAAAAAACTTGAACGATAACCAAATGAGTTATTGAGTTTATAGTTTATATGATTAAAAAAAACTTGTTTAGATTAAATTTTATGTTTGAGATTTGCCAAGTTTTTTGCAAAACTCAAAATTCATTTTAATATCAATTCTTCTACTTCTAGTTACGAGTTGATAGTTCAGAAAATTAAGGTATTTGTTGGATCGTAAGTACTAACTAAGAGTTGGGAACAAATGTTGGACTGTTCTCAAGGGAATTAGTTTTAGTGGAGTTGTGAAAAAACTCCATAGATAGAGTTGAATAAATCTTGACCATTAAATATAAATTGAACGGTTGAGATTTGATTTTTCTCTCTCCATATCAAGTTATTATTTTTTTCTTTTTTTTTTCGACGGGTTCACCAATTTCCTATAGGATTTTAGTAAATTCACCCATAGAGTTTCTCACAAACTCCATGGGAACAGGACCGGTTCTCAAGGTAGCGTAAGTAAAACAAAAAAACGCAAGCAAATAAATAGGACGGGAGACAATTTATTTATAGAAGAACTCCATTACAACCAACTAGTTGTGTGGATGAACTCCTACCTCCGCTTGGAGAATTTTGAATAACTTCCTTCTTTTATTGATAGTTCCCTTGACAAAGTTCAAACTTCTATGTTCCCAACAGCCACCAAACTTTGGGAACATAAATAAACTCTCTCAACCTAAGTACTAGGATAACATATCAATTAAAACAAGGAACTCCAACCTTACACTTCTATGCTTGTATCGTTACTCAGTTCCATGACACCTAGGAACACTAGCTTCATCGTCGTCGAGATCACACACTCTCCGCCAAGAATTTCTCTAGGATACTTCGTTCTTGACTATGCTCCTTTTCTGATTTTTTGACGCTTTTTCTAAGAAGTGATTTAGCAATTAAGTACCTATTCATTGGCTTATATAGGCTTTTGATCCTTGGGGCTCAATCTTCATTTTTACTCGACCCAATGCGAAAAATCCGAAGGATGATGGATGAATGAGGAATTTCATGAATAATTGACGGATAATAGTATAAGGTCATTTATGCATAACTTGATCTATTTGTATCTCTATTCTAAGTAGTGGCGGACCTGGGGGCATGAGGGGGCGTCTCCACTGCTTCCCCCTCGAGAGTCGCCGGTATACCAGAGATGTGAGGAAAAAATTTACCATTAGCCTCAACTGACGAGTATTCCGTGTTTGGAATACTTGTCACTGCATTGTGATGTACTTCGTCTGGTCTCTAGAAATAGAGTGATATTTAGAAAAGAAACAATGTCAGTTGAGGATTGTACTAGTTTTTGTATTGACATGCTAAGAAATAGCATTAGAGGGAGGCGGAGAAAAACAATAGAGAGACTAGGAGACTTCTTATGATGCTTGGATTGGTAGAAACCATGTAATCTAGGGTAATCCAGATATTTTGTAAAGTTTTTCTCATGAATGAATCACCCTTTCATTCAAAAAAAAAATTACCATTAGCCCCCTGCTTAAATTGGAGCTCCCCCTACTTTAAAGGCTCGGAAATAATGGGGGGAAAGAGGGACAAGGAAGAAGACAACCCTCGTTCTTTTTTTTTAATTTAAGTGAAACGACGTCGCTTTGTTAAAAAAAACTGAACGCAATTTCTTTCTTTTTAAAAAAAAATATATCTTATAAAATTTGTAATAAAGTAATGTAACGCTAACCGTTCCCGTCTTTTCCTATCAGAAGCCAGAAGGTCGCAAAAAATTAGACCCGTTCGAGTCTGAAACCCTCAGGCTCTGTTCGGCGATTGGCGATCGGTGTCCGCCCGCCCCAGGTTGCTGGCTAACGCCCTAAATTGGTGGCCCCGTCGTCCCGCCGTTCAGTGCGAGTCGGCCTGGACTCCTCTTACCTCTTTGTTTGGGTCTTTTATTTTTATGTTTGAAACTTTGAATGTTTGATTGTTTGTTTAAGTGTTTGAAATGTGAAATTTTAAGATTATTCAATTAATTTGGATTTTTTGTTGAATTGGATTGATTTTATTCAAGGTTATTGATTAAAACAAATTGATGGTTGTTTTGTTGCCTTGTTGATTCACTTAGTTGATTCTTGAATACTTGGATTATTTTGTTGAATTGGATTGATTTTATTCAAGATTATTGATTAAAATAAATTGATTGTTGTTTTGTTGCCTTATTGGTTCACTTAGTTGAATACTTTGATTAATTTAGTTTGAAGGTTTGATTGAAATAAATTGATTGTTGGCTTGTTGCCTAAAACTTGTCTTGTTGCCTTGTTGGTTTATTAAGTTGAATACTTAAAATAAATTGATTAGGTTGAAGGTTTGAATGTTTAAGTAACTAAATTAAATTGTTTTTCATTTAGGATTATGGATAAATTTGTGATTAGAAATAATATGTCAACAATCGGGTCTTCAAATAGTCTTCACGAGAATGATGAACGACCAAATGCCAATGCCAATGATGTGGGTGAATCCAACCCGAAAAGAGCTCGAATATGTGAGAGTGAAATTATTAGTGATCCGAGATTACGAAAGCCTATCAATGATTATGAACCCAATATTAGAGATGATATTAGGAGGGAATATGTGGTTAAAAGTCATTGTCAACCACTTTCTCGTGATTTTGTGCGAAGCTCATTTGGCACACTTCAAGATTTTTTCAAGTTGAGTGGTTCAAGAAATGGGAATAATTGAAATATAGTGTTTCTAAGATGCCGCATTTTGCTTTTGGTGCTATCTTTTTAAGGGGAGGGTGAAGGAAGAAGGTAGATTTGGAGATGGTGTATTTGTGAATACGGGATTTCGTAATTGGAAGAAGGCTTCTGATAAATTAAAGACCATGTGGGAGCTCAAGGTAGTGTACACAATGATGAAGAGATGAAGGATTGGTTCACTGAGTTAAGCACGAAATTACTCTTATATATGGCTTGCCTTGATCCAAAGAATATGTTCTCCAACTTAATTTAGTGAGTCAAAGCTACTTCGACTTGCGGAATTATATCCACGTGATTTCTCAGAATGTGATCAAATGGAGCTTAAAGATCAATTAAGATTGTGGATTTTTGAGATGAGAGGAAATGAAACTTTCTCAAAGTTAGAAATATAGGAGCTTTTGCGAAGAAGATGGTTGAGGTAGGAATTCACAACACTTTTCACTTGGTATATCGTCTTATCGAGTTGGTGTTAGTGTTATCCGTTGCCCCTTCTACAGTTGAAAGAGTCTTCTCGGCAATGAATATTATTAAGATTGACTTGCGTAACAAGATGAATGATGGGTATCTTAATGATTGTCTGTCTAGTGTGCTATGTGGAGAAATAGGTTTTTAGAAGCATTGATAATGAAAATATCATGCAATATTTTCAAAATATGAAAAGACGTAAGACAGATTTACCTTGTCGTTTGGAGAGTCGTTGGTGTTGTAATGAATTCATGGCTATCTAATTTTGTTAATAAACTTTTAGTTGCTATTTTTGTAAGGACTTATATTTAAACCATATATTAAACGTCGTCAAATTTATGAATTTTGTTTACTAAACTCGCCTCCTTTCAACAATTCCTGGGTCCTCCAGTGATTCTAAGGGAGCATTCGGCAGACATAAAAAACTAGTTTATTGAGTTTATCATGTTTTTCGATAAAAATAAACTCCGTTGTGGTTGTTCGATGATATCAAAATTTTGAAAGTTTATCGAGTTTATTTTAAACTTAAAAAATAATCAGCGCCATGTATAATAGTATATCGATTTTTTAATCCTAGCATACATATTCAAATATTATATAAATTCCAAATACATAGAAATATCCAATTTCCCATACCCTCCAACCAAACGCGTCTTAAGAGTCTGTCTCGTTGTGCAATTAGGGAGAGTGCACCATAAATACAACCCCCACTTCCATGAACCTCCCTCTTTGAGATCACCGCCGGTCAAATCTGAGTACCTGACCCATTTCATTCTACTCATCATTTTCCCCACTCCTTAAATCACCTCTTTAAAACGCCCAAAAACAAAAACTTGTTTAAGGCTCTCCCCTAAAAAAAAAGTACCAAAAGAAAACAATGGCCAGGGCAGGTTCAATCCTCAGGCAGCTGAGTTTAAAAGAAAACTGGAGATCAACATCAAAGAAGTGGACCCGGAGCAGAAGCTTCAGCTACCAAAGCTATGGCGAAGGAGAAAGCTGGAATGGATCCAATCAGAGAAGCTCTTGGAGGCAAATAAACGGAATGATGATGAATGGGTACTCCGATAACAGCCAAATGCTTGAGAAGAAGAGGGTTATGGTGGTCGTTGACCAGTCTTCAAGGTCAAAGCATGCTATGATGTGGGCATTAACTCATGTTGCTAATAAGGGTGATTTGTTGACACTTCTGCACATCATTTCTCCTTCTGAGATTGGATCTTCAGAGTCTGATAATGGGTTTCTTGCTAGCTCCCTTGGTTCACTTTGCAAGGCCTGTAAACCTGAGGTTTGTGCTTAAGTTTTGTTTTTGGTTTCTGGTTTCTGCTAAAGTTTTTGTTTTTGTTTTCTAATTTGTTGGGTTTTTGTTATTGTTTGCATTATGCAGAGATCTTCTTTTGGAGTGCTTTTTTTGTTTGTTTGTTTTTATGGTGAGGTGATTTGGTTGCTTTCTTGCTTGTTTCACTTCACTGCTTCATATCAGCTTTCTCTTTTCCAAAATTATTGTGTTCTTTGTAGGTGTGAGCTGATTTGGTTTATTGTTTGCTTTCTTCACAACTGAATTGCACCTTTCTCTTTTGCAAAATTACCTTTTTTCACAGCAATGCCTTCTTCTGATGAATTATTGAAATGGGCCTTTCTATAATTTTCCTTTTTGTAAGTGTGACTCGTGTGAGCTGATTTGGTTTATTGTCTGCTTACTTCACTTCTGAATTACAGCTCTCTCCTTTTACAAAATTACCCATTTCATATTGCCTTGTTCTGATGAATTAGAAAAATGGGCCTTTCTGAGATTTAGGAAAAGTGCCCTTTTCCTTAATGTTAGATTTTCTTTTCATCTGAGAGTTGTTTTGTAGGGCCAAAATTATTTATCTTTATTTTTATCTTTATCTTTATATGGGTTTGATTGTTCTGTTTTGTTCAATTTTTAGGTGGAAGTGGAAGCACTGGTGATTCACGGGCCAAAACTATCAACAGTGCTAAGCCAAGTGAAAAAGCTAGAGGTATCAGTCCTAGTTTTGGGCCAGAAGAAACCCTCTCCAATCATCAATTGGTAGGGTTCAATCTATAATCTAAATAAACCCTTTCTTCTTCAGAAATTTAGGCCCTTTAAGATTAAATCTCTCATCTTTTGTCTGATTTGATGTCATTACTAATCATTTCCATCTTCCTTCCTCATTGTGGGCAGCCTATTTGGGATGAGCAGCTCAGAAGACTTTGTGGAACAGTGCATTAGCTATGCAGAGTGTCTGACCATTGGAGTAAGAAAGCAGAGCAATGGCATGGGGGGTTACCTTATCAGCACCAGATGGCAGAAAAACTTCTGGCTTTTAGCCTAATAAGAGTTGTTATTTTTTCCTCTTTACTAGTGTGTCCTTAACTCCTTTCTATGTTATAGTATAAAAATGGAATTTAGGAGGAGAGATCTCAAGGAGGTGAAATCTCTCAAGTGTGGTAACAATGTAACTATTTGTGTTACTACTAGTCTAATTCACTACTACTAAGACTAACAATCATCTTCCTATTTGCATATGTAATGCAGAAGTTGTGTGTTTAGATATGGAAAAAAAACAATGATGGTTTTATTAAGGGAAAAGAAATAATGCCAAATGGGTAAAATATTTGAATTTGACCTTGGCATGAAATTACTGCTAGTGCTAGGATTCTGCTCCTAGAAGTTTATGAAGGATATGGAAATGTGATTCATTGACTCTGATCTTTGAATAAAAAATTAGTGGGACACCAGGGTCTAAGTAAAAAATTAGTATATAAATACCTTTTGCTGGGTGACAATTTTGGTTACTGTGATTGTAGTTGTTGGTCTTGAATGCTCAATTGTTTGTTTCTGCATTCTTTATTCCTTTGCTATAGTTTTTTCATGGTTAATTAATGGGCGATGATTGTTGGAGTCTGTGATCATATAAAGCCAAGCTTGTAATTAAATTTGAAAAACTTCAACCACCTAGAAGGTGCTGAATGATTTACATACACCACCAAAAGTCAAGCAATACCCAAATGAAGAAAAATTTCCCAAGTGAAGAAAATTTCCCCAAACAATAAACACACAAAAAGCTTAAACGAGAACTTGAAGAAAAAAATTCCCAAATGTTACAAAACGTGGAAAGTGGCTTCCAAGTTCCAACTATTAATTGTTGCCTAAAATCATTGTTATCTGCTATTAATCCATCCATAGAGATTTTATCACACTCCAAATATTAGCCCAAATCTCTGACGAACATATGATCTTCAATTATGATGGAATTTCAGTTAAAAGCTTCTTTCTGAATGTGTAAACTTTTCTGAAGCTTTTATTTATTCCAGATTAGTGAAATTTGGCTACGTATTTTTATTGTACCTTTCAAAACTTTCCGTAACACCTTCAAGTTAAAAATTAAAGCAAACCGGGTTAACAGCACAACACATTATCAATTTGTAATGGCTCAGAAGAGCAGAGCCATCTGTTGTAGAGTAATCTCTGCAAGGCAAATAAACATTAGTGTAAAACGAATGTAGGCCAAAGGGATTTGTTGTGTTTACTGTACTGCGTCGTGGAAGGATCCATTGCCTTAGAAACAATACGCCCGGACACTGGTACAAATCCGATTGAGCGTTTGTCCCCCAAGGATTAAGCGCAGCTTCCTCCGAACCCGTGTACTCGGGTAAGAAGGATTGGGAATGGAGAATTCAGAACGAAAGAGAGCAACGGGATTTTGTTTTTGTAAAGCAGTGAAGATTGAAGTTTTGGATGCTTTGGAGAAGAAGCAGTCGTGGGATTAAATAGAACAGAAGCTGCTTAGATCCCACGATCTGCTCTCAACCACCCACGAAATCCTCTTCAGTTGAAAACAGATTTGATGAAATCGTTTGACCAATTCAATGGGGTAGTCCCCAAGTTTCGGAAACAGAAAGCTGATTAAAAACGGAGAAGTTGCTGAAGAGTTATCGTCAAACTATCCGCAAATCTCGGAGGCCCAATTTTAATAAAATCAGTTTTCCTTCCATTCCCGCGATTAAGATCTCACTCGTTGAGTCTTATTCTCTTGGGATGCTCATGAGTGCCCTCAAAGGTCTTTTCAAGCCTCTTGGATTACCCAAATGCACTCAAGTAGGTGATCTCATCAAGTTTGTCTCATTACAAACCACCCTTTTCGGGCTATGAAATCATTAAGAGCTCGAAGCTCAGCCTCTCATTTTCTCATTCATTTCGCCATAGGATTAAGAAAGCTTAAGCTTTCATATGGGTATCAACCCCATTCCCCTCGACGATTCAAGGACCATTTTCCTGTTTAACCCTTTTGTTAAAGGATCTGCCAGATTTCTTTCTGACCTTATGTACTCCATTGTGAGTACTCCATTTAGAATCAGGTGTCTCACAGACTCATGCCTGATTCGTATGTGCCTCTTCTTTCCGTTATAGGCACTGCTCTTAGCAACTCCCATAGTTGCTTGTGAGTCACAATGTAGAGACACGGGAGGCGTTGACCTCCCCCACAATGGGATGTCTGCCATTAGGCTTCTTAGCCACTCGGCCTCTTGCCCAACTAAGTCAAGAGCTATAAACTCCGACTCCATAGTAGATCTTGCTATAACCGTCTGCTTTGCAGACTTCCAAGAAACAGTTGCACCACATAAAGTAAACACGTAACCACTAGTGGAGCTTACTTCATCATTATCAGATACCCAATTTGCATCACAAAAGCCCTCTAACACGTTAGGGAATTTCTTATAACATAATCCCCAATCAGCAGTACCTTTTAGATACTTCAATAATCTTTTTAGGGCATTCCAATGTTCATTACATGGATTATGGGTATATCTGCTTAATCTATTTACAACATAAGCAATATCAGGTCGAGTATAATTCATCAAGAACATCAAGCTACCGATTATCTTAGCATATTCAGATTGAGAAACACTTTTCCCTTTATTTTTCTTTAAGTGTATGCTAGGATCATAAGGTGTTCTTGCAGGAGTGACATCAAAAGAATTAAATTTTCTTAGTATTTTCTCTACGTAATGAGATTGACATAAAATGAAGCCATCTTTAGATTTTTGTAACTTTCACACCCAGAATTACGTCAACTTCACATAGGTCCTTCATCTCAAATTTTGAAGATAAGAAATCTTTGGTCTGATTGATTACATCTAAATGTGTCCCCATAATTAGCATGTCATCAACATACAAGCATATAATCACACATTTAGCATGTATCATCTTAGTATAAACGCATGCATCAGAGTCATTAACGACAAACCAAAGCTCATAATAGTCTTATGAAATTTTTCATACCATTGCTTTGGAGCTTGTTTTAGACCATATAAAGATTTCTTCAACTTACACACCCTGTTCTCTTGTCCTTGGATCACGAATCCAGGAGGTTGCTGCATATATATTTCTTCATCTAGATCGCCATTTAGAAACGCTGTCTTAACATCCATCTGATGTACAAACAAATTGTAAGTGGATGCCAGTGCAATCAATACTCGTATAGTGGCGATCTTAGTGACGGGTGAATAAGTGTCAAAGTAATCAATACCATATTTTTGAGTAAATCCTTTGATTACTAATCTTGCCTTATACCTTTCTATAGTACCATCGGTTTTCAGTTTTTTCTTGAAAATCCATTTACACCCAATGGCTTTACTACCTCTAGGTAAGTCTACAATTTCCCAAGTCCCATTAGATATAATGGAATCCAACTCACTATTAATGCCATCTCTCCAGAAACTAGAATCTATAGAACTCATAGCTTCTTCATAAGTTTTAGGATCATTTTCTATCATATAAAGGCTAATCACAGATTCATCTATTTTATCTATGTCTTTGAGTTCCAGAAGAAAGGTAGTCACAAAATCAGGACCAAAATTCGTTTCTGTTCTACGTCTTTTACTCTTTCTAGGTTGAACTTCATCAACAATTTTAGCAGGTTCAGCCGCAGGCAACACATTAACAGAAGTAGATGTAGCCATGGTTTTCAAAGGATAGATATGCTCAAAAAATTCAGCATCACGATATTCACAAACGGATTTATCATTCAATTTCATAAATCTATATGCAGCACTACAATCAGCATAACCAATGAACACACAATCAAAGGTCCTAGATCCAACTGTTTCACGTTTAAAAGAAGGAAAAGCCACCTTAGCTAAGCACCCCCCCACTTTCAAGTATGACAAGTTAGGTGCATAGCTTTTCCAAAGTTCATATGGGGTATGTTCTAGTTTTTTATGTGGTAACCTGTTTAAAACATGATTTGCAGATAACACAGCTTCACCCCACATGTTATTAGGTAAACCAGAGCTAATTAACATAGCATTCATCATTTCCTTTAAAGTCCGGTTTTTCCTTTCAGCTATTCCATTTTGTTGAGGAGTGTAAGGTGCAGTCATCTCATGAACTATACCATTATCTTGACAGAACTTTTTCAGAGAGTCTGTTGAGTACTCACCTCCTCGATCCGACCTAAGCCTTTTAATCTTACGGTCTAGTTGGTTTTCTACTTCGTTTTTGTATATTATAAACGTTTTTTTAGCTTCATCTTTAGATCTTAACAAGTACACTTTAGTATATCTTGAAAAGTCGTCCACAAAAGTGATGTAATAGCGCTTACCACCTCTACTTTCAGAATTTTTAAAATCAGCTAGATCCGAGTGAATTAATTCTAGCAATTCTGTATTCCTGTTTTCTACAGGTTTGTAGGGTTTTCTAATGAATTTTGCTTCAGCACATACATCACATTTTTTATGTTCGGTTTTGGTTAATTTTGGAATTAAACCTGTTTTGCTTAAACGATCTATAGCATTCATATTCACATGTCCTAATTTAGCATGCCATAAATCAAAGGACTCAACCATATAAGCAGAAGTAGAAGCTTTATTATCAGTCTCAACAATAGCAAATTCAAGCACAACCAAACCGTTCCCAGTCATGAAACCCTTCCCCACAAATTCACCATATTTGCTAATTACTAATTTTCCTCCATCAAAGAGGAGTCTAAAACCAGCCTTAATTAAAAGTCCACCAGAAATCAAGTTCTTACGCAAGGAAGGAACATACAACACATTCATCAAGGATAATTTCTTTCCAGAATTAAGTTTGAGAAGAATTTTCCCTTTACCGACAACTTCGGAGATGCTGGAGTTGCCCATGAAGACCTGCTCGCCCTTATCAGCAGGTTTGTAGTCGGAGAGGAGCTCCTTGTTGGCGCAGAAGTGCCTAGTCGCACCCGTGTCCACCACCCATTCAGCCATGTCCACCACGTTCACTTCTGATATTACAGCAACCAGGTCCTCTTCAGTCAGGTTGGCCTGATTTTGCTCCTGGTTCAGTTTCGGACCATTCCTCTTGAACCAAGCGTGGTCGTTCTTCGGACCGTCAACCCTGTGGTGGCAAACTGCAGCACGGTGTCCTGGCTTGCCGCAAACAAAGCACCCTCCCTTCGCCTTTTCGCCTTTTCCACCTTTCTTGAAATTCTGAGTTTTCTTGTTTTGAAGAGCTTTCTGATTTTTCCCAGAGTGTCCAGCAACACCCTTTTTGAACCTGTCATTCTTCGGACCAGAAGATTCAACTATATTAGCCTTAATCGAATTATCAGAATTGTTCGAAGGCTTATCTTTGAGGCGATTCGCCTCTTCGATCTTCATGTGGCTGACTATCTCCTCCAGGGTCAAATTCTTCTTCTTGTGTTTGAGATGGTTGCGATAACTGGCCCACGAATCTGGCAGCTTCTCAATCAGGAAGTTCGCCTGAAGGTATTCACACATCTTCATTCCTTCAACAAGGATGTCAGCAACCAAGTTCTCGTTCACATGCACTTGTTCCATCACAGGCTTGTCATCAACAATCTGGAAACGCAGGAACTGGCCAACAACATATTTTTTCTTTCCAGCATCGTCAGAGCCATACTTCTTCTCAAGAGTCTCCCAAATGGACTTAGCAGATTTGTTAGTAAGAAACAAATCGAACAAAGAATTCGACATATGGCTCAGTAAGATACCCTTTACAGTTTTGTCTTGTTCATATTTTTCAGCCTCAACAGTAGTCTTTGAGGGAAGTTCAGCGTCCTTTTCAGCAGCAGCAGCGGCCTCATCTGGCGTCGGTGGAGTGTCAGCAGGAGCCAGAGGAAGCGCCTTCACAGGGGTTGTAGGCGGGTTGTTGAGCAGGACGTAGTCGACTTTGAGTTGCTCGAAGACAATCAACAACTTTTGAGACCAGCGACGGTAGTTGGTCCCATCAAGCGGTTCAAGCTTCGACAGATCGAGAAGTTTGATGATTTGGCCCTCCATTCTAAAGCAGAGTTTGTATTGTTTCTAAATTGTTGTAAAGTAATCTCTGCAAGGCAAATAAACGTTAGTGTAAAACGAATGTAGGCCAAAGGGATTTGTTGTGTTTACAGTACTGCGTCGTGGAAGGATCCACTGCCTTAGAAACAATACGCCCGGACACTTTGGAGAAGAAGTTTTGGATGCTTTGGAGAAGAAGCAGTCGTGGGATTAAATAGAACAGAAGCTGCTCAGATCCCACGATCTGCTCTCAACCACCCACGAAATCCTCTTCAGTTGAAAACAGATTTGATGAAATCGTTTGACTAATTCAATGGGGTAGTCCCCAAGTTTCGGAAACAGAAAGCTAATTAAAAACGGAGAAGTTGCTGAAGAGTTATCGTCAAACTATCCGCAAATCTCGGAGGCCCAATTTTAATAAAATAGTTAAAATATCCCCGTAAAAAGATAAGCCCCGCACCGCGCACGTGTCACGTGCCGGGCCGGGCCGGCGGCGCGCGAGGGGGCATTCCTCTCTTTGCTCTCTAATTAGAGGTGTACACATGGCTCTTTATAAGTAGCCCATTCTAGCACATAAAATCCGATGTGGGAAAGCTCAAAAGAGCAATTCTCCACATTTGACAAAAGCTGTACACCACTTGTACAAGTTCAGCATTATTTGGATTTTATATTAATTAAATTCCAGCACCATCGACCTCCCAGCTTCTAATGTCAAACGTGACAGCTCTCTCCTAAGACATTGCAAAGAAAAACCAGTTTATACTTCCTAGTGATATTTAACACAGTTAAGAGAGTGAAGAAACTTTGGGTCACCGAAGCGAAGGGAAAACCCGGACATCGATTCAGTTACATTACATATACGATTTAACATTTTGATAACACCATGCACGAATTCGCCCATATTAACAGTGGGAAGTGCAAAAAATTATCCTACATTGTTTAGGCTTCTATTAACTATAGACACTAAATTCTTGCTCTACTTGTCTCAGATAAAAACTCGCCTTTATCATGAAATGTTTTTAAGCAGCTCTGATTCTGGTTCGGTTTCACCGTCTATTGGAGTGAATTTTAACCTCTTGGTCGGCTGCAACTCATCTGAATCCAAATCCGAATTCTGGATGACCAGTCCTTCCTCTGCAACCGTTTGATCATCATGTTCCTGGGATGACAGCTGCTGCTCGGTTTCTCCTCCATTTAAGTACTGCTGAGAATCTTCAGCTGGAGTCACCATCATCTCACTAGAAGCAGAAACAAAGCTATCAGTGATGTTTTCTAGCTTTTCATTCGAGGGGTCCGGCTTTTCATTCTGGGGAGAAGGGGCTTCATCCTTTCTTTCAGGGCTGTTCTCAATCACTTTCACGTCATCATCATCATCATCATCATCATCATCATCGTCAGAGTCATAATGTGAATCAAGAGGAGAGTCTTCCACTTCCTTATCATCATCATCATCATCTTCATCCCCCATATCCCATGAAATGGCCCTGAAAGGCAAATTGGACAAATTGGATCCGTTTTGCATTGTATACATATGCTCTGCATCGTCTTCTTCTACTTCTTCCTGTGGCAAACAAACACTAGTTTTTAGACAGTGGAATATGTGTGGTGTAATAAATTAGACATTATTTTATTAAGCAATTGCTATACCAAACCATAATTTTAGCAAAGAAGTAGTTATGAAAAAAATGTGATTATAATGTGCAGTGCCAAACAAAGTCCTTGAGCTTCAAACAAATGATTGTTCATTATTTTGTCACGCATGAAGTTTTAAAGCAGTCATATGCATACCTGAATTGGTGACATAGTGAATCTCTGATCACAAAACATTCCTGAAGGCCCAGGTGCAAAAAGATCCCTTCCACCCACCCTTGGCTGGCTAGGGCAGTTGGAAGACCCAACTGGAGATCTACCTTGTAAATTCATATCAATCCCTTGAAGTGGTCTGGAATATAACGAATCTGGAGTACACATATTTTGTAGATTGCAGCTCACTGAAATAAGTTGTATGCTGTCCTCATTTCCATTATCTTCCTCCAATTTGGGCTGCTGTGCTACATCCTCAGCAGTGATAGAATTGTTGCTGTTGCCTTGGGAGCGACTCAAGAGAATTTCACGAATCAGCCTCTGAATATAAGGACGCTTCAGAGAGACGTCGTCAGGTATGAACCAATCCGAAGTGAGCTGGAAAACATCAGATCATCAACATGTTACCCTAGCAAAAGCATTAATCCCACTATAAAGATGGCCAAAAACAAGATATGGCAGTTTAGTTGAGCAGCCTGGCTCAAGCCACATGAAGCAGTTCAATTTATTTTATACAAACTATTTCCAATTTTTAAAAAGTGGCAGATTTATTCAAACTTTTTGTGAATTTATTTCTTAAGGACTTGCTAGCGTGCAGCATAACTGGAGTTTTTCTTTTTGATACTATAGTAGAGGCAGTATTCAAACATGCGACCCTCTTGTCAAGGAGGATCCAAAATTGTTGTCTCAGTTTGCAACTATATATGATAAAAAGCACAATATTAAGCCAACAGGACTCGGCAGGAGCAGACGACTTACAAAATTGGAATGTTTTGCTATGTTGAATGGGTTGAAGTTGACAGGTGCGTCTTTCACAAAAAGCTCCACATAATGAAGCAGGAAAAGCCCACAATCATAGTAGTTCGCCTGTTGAGGCAACTGTCCAACAAATGGTTGTTATAGATTAAGCAAACCAAACGAGTCATCAAGAGTTTTTTTTGACAGGGATAGGGTCCACACGTGCACATGCACAATACCACTTGCCATATCGTTTTAACCTTTACAAGTTGCTCTTAGACCAAAAACTAGTACATGTTTTCTTAAAACAAAATTAGGTGTTTACTACCTCTCTATGTTGTGTAATGTGTACCCCGAAAGATTCTGAAACTGTAATTAAAGCATAATGTTTCTTTATCTGAATTAGAATTACAAATCGAACACTACAAAAGGATACCAGGTTATATAACTATATATGATAACATTTTAATTGCTTCTTTCAATATTAAATAATAATATTACTTTTCCTTTAACCAAAAGTTATTAAAAAGAAACAATCCTAGGCAGGTAGTGAAAAAAATAGTTTTGCTAACTATAACTAATGTTCTAAAAAACGCTAGGCAACCCCTAGGCAGGGAAGGTCCCCCCTAGGCAGCACCTAGACAGGGCCTAAGTGGGATTTTTAGAACAATGTTTTGAAGTGTGCACTGGACATATTTGATAAAACTTTTTTCTCCATAAGTTTTTTTTTTTTTTTACGAAGTAATTTGATTTACATGAATGACAGCTAAATTTGTTAACCATAGTAAAATGCCAAATTCTTTCACAAAACTTTCTTTAACTTTATTATCAAGAGCTAGCATATTAGCACCTAAAAGAATAGTTATGTAAATTTACACAAAAACATGCACATCATGTCAAGTGGTATGTAGACCAGTAGTGCACCAGTGGTCTTCACTTTCCCACTTTATTTTTGAGACACTGGTACAAATAAAACGGAACTATAATTTTCATTCATTCTAAGTCACATGTCTCACAATGCGAAGCCAGTACCTATAGATTGTATACTGATGGAAAAAGAGCAGAGAAACAAACCTCAAGTGAGAGAAATCGTAAATTCGAAAACTTTGAGCAAATATCTTCGGATGTCACATTATGCCTTTCTTTCCACTCCTCCAACAGATAGCTGCCATTTAAAACAACTAATTAATTATTAATGACAACATCTGTACTGTAATTGATTAGGTATTTGGATTATGCATGGATGCTTAAAAGGAATGAGGCTGTACAACATTAAAAGGAAAGAAAACAGCAGTTAAACCAAAAGAAGATAATTACAAAAAAAAATCAGAGAAGGTCCATTGAAACTTGACAGAACAGGAGACATAATTATGAGCCTTCCATTAACAAAGATATTAAAGGATAACAGAGACAAGGCCCACTGAAGAATGATAACTATTGGGCATCAAGCCAACTGTGTAATCCAGATCACAGATGAAGAGGTAGTCCTCACAAATTCCTCTTCCCATGTAGAAATCAATCCCCACATGGGTAAAACAAAAATGGTAAAATAAATCTGTGCTTTCAGTGTGAAAAGGATGCATTTCAAGGGGCAAACATACTACCTTTGAATCAGTTTCTTCAATCCTGTATGACTTCCATGAATAGAATCCATATGTATTATACATGGAACTTTTGACGATTCATTCATCTCCTCATCTGAAATTTGGAAAATAAGATGTAGTAGGAAGATCCGCAAAAAGAATGGTTCAAACCTACACTATATATTGTGATGGTAAGTAAGAAGATTCTCACAGAAGTTACCTATAAGATTTGCCACTTGACCAGGATGGGAAATAACTATCAAACTCCAATGAAGACTGGCATTACAAATTTACAATATATTTACTTACTTTTACCGTTGTCAAATACACACAAAAATTGGTGCTTGAAATCAAACATATACACTGATTCCTTACTTGTAATTCACAGGAATGAAAATGTAATCTTTCTCAAAGAAGTTCTTCACTTTCCTTGTCCATTTGCGAACACGCTGAAAAGCAGCCTTGCCATCAAAAACACTATCTGGGTTTTTGTCGAGATCAGCAAGTTTTCGGAAGAAAAAGCTATTGAAAAAGTGGAACCTATTCCTTTCCCCAGCTGGAATTCCATTTTTCAAATACCTGATCATTATTGACAATCAACCAAGTAACCTTTATCAGATTGACCAATCTACTCTACGACCAAACACTTTTATTCTAAATAAGTAGAAATATATAGATGAATTGTCTGAATAGATACATAAAGCAAGAATTCAGACCAATCGTTTCTCAAATTTATTTTGGGAATGCATGATTGCCATTTCTTCTTCTAAAAGAGTTTTGTACAGAAATATTTTCTGCACTCTTCTCCTTCCTAAATTTTTTCTGTTTTCCCAATACCTGAACCCTTTTCCGATAAAAACAATAGCTCAACTAAGTCTGTGTACCAGTGAAGTTCATTAATCACAATCTTATATTAACATATTTTATAAGAAAAAAATGAGGTAAGAACGGATGAACAGTGAGAAAGAAATTTAAGAGTACAAAAGACTAGACAGAAGAACATATTTTATAGCACTTCAGTGATATATAAACAATATATGTACTGAAGAGCTTGCACAAAAGAACAGAAAACAAAAACCTAAGAAATGAAAGAGAAAAAGTCAGCAAAATCAGCTTCATCAAATCTGTAGCCTATCTAGGGAAACTTACTTGATGTAAAAGTCAATTATTGTATCGTTGATGAACGTTTCAGGGTTTAACAGATCAACATCTCTTTTACTAATGCAGACAGCATCAGGATCACCCTCTGGATAAATAACTTCATCAAACTGCTCATCAAAACTGCAAAGAAACCAATTTAGAAGACAGATAATTGAGATGCATATATAATATTCACGGATATATATGTTGAAGGAATTCTCAAAGATAAAATCTAATTTTCACTTACTGGGGAAAGTAAGGCCTTCGTGAAAGCTGGCTCTTATTTACAAGCAAATCATCTCCATCATTTACCATCTCAAGACTGCATGCAAATACTTATTTGGATGAATAGAAAAGCTATATACATGCCCAGATGCTTAAGCATTTGATATATAACTAAATGGATACTAAAGGAGTATCTTTTCATACTTATCATCAAACCAAATATATTAAATAGTGGATTATTTTCTTGTTATAATTATAGACACCGGCTTTCTTAGACAGAACAAAGAAATTCAGTCACATGGTATTGATCCTAACACTATATATCTATTAAGAAGGAAATCTGTACACAGAAAAATAATAAAAAATACCACTCACGGTTCAAGAACTTTCCATGCAGCTTTGTATCTCATGTTCAAAGACATTATCTTTTCCAGGCTATGGAACCATTCAGGATCAATAAGCATGACTTTTAATTCTTCAATTCCTGGACAGAGTCAAAGAGTTACAGAGTACAAACTGAGGGTCACAACAGAAAAGGACTAGCGGGAACAATTAGTCCAAATTGTTTAGGATTGCATGACAAAATTCAGTGGAACACAAAATTGAATGGTAGATTATAGAGCAGACCTAAAGATAAATGTCAAGCTTCCACAAGAAAGAAGCAAATTACAAAATGATGTACATTCCCTTTAAAAGTTGATGAATGAGACTTAATTAGTCAATGGAAGAAAGCCAGTCCAATAAAATAAATAAAGACAATCATCTCCAAAAACACGCGCAAAAACAGCTGAAACGGTATTGAAAGCATTATAAACCGAGAGTGTTCTTAAATGCTGGGGGAAAAAGAGTCATCTTAACAAAGACATACAACTTTAGTCAGACAATTTCGAGCAAAATTTCTTATATATAAGATATATATATATATATTATATACATATCATGAGCTACTAAACTTGAAACATGCAGCAGACAGATGAATAAACAGGATAAAAACTCATAAGGAAAAGCTTTTGGGCAAGAAACTGACCAGAAGCATTGTGCATGCTTTCAGCCTTCACTGTGCTCTTCGCTAACACATGAATTAGAACTTTAACCATGTTATCCTATATAGCAGAGTCATCATGCACATTTCAATCCCATACAGTTTTAGGCAAAGTAGCAAGGTCACACCAAAAAAACAAAGGGATTGTTTCAACTCACCCTAGTATAACTCTGAGATTGAATGCTGACAACATCATCATTAAGTGTCCACTCATACATAACATCCTCAACGTCCTTATCCATAAACGAATTTTCAAATTTGATGGAATGGTCAGAAAAGGTCATCCGGGATGCTGGGTAGTAGTCTCCCTTAAAGAAAACATAATCAACATTTATAATAACACAGTCCACTTCCTCCTGTCATATTAAGAAACCAATATGTGAGAAGGAATCATAAAGAAATGCAAAGAGAAAACTAGACATTGTTTCTATGCAGAAGAACATTGCAACCAAAAACAAACACAAATGGGGAAGAACAATGCAAAAAAATTATAAAAGTAACCTATTTACTTTCAGTTAATAGCATGAGTTCTGAACCCTTTCAAAGGTTGGTAAGAATTACTCTTTTAAAAACTTTATGTTATGCATCCTTTTTATTACTTGCTACAATTTCATTAGATTTTTTCAGATTTATAACAAAACTTCCCCATAACAAATTTTATGTGGTAATTATAATAGTCACTTTGTACACATCTGTCTCAAGAACTCATTCTACTCTTGATTAAAGAGGGGCAAAAAATAGACAAATGATCTCACTTTATTTATGTATCAAAAACCAACCATTAACACTTGAATAAAAAATCAAAACCACGTATTAAAAAAGCCAACAACTAAAACAAAAATCGACAGACATAATAATCAAAGCAGAAATATGTACCATATACAAGCCCTTAAATGTTTGAGGATCAGCACATACATCTGCACAGCCTGAAAAAATACAATGTTTTCCAAATAAGAATCAGAATATCTAAATACCTAAATAAACAGAGAGAGAATTAAAATCTGGAAATTAGGGCAAACCCTACTTATACAGAAAACCATACCATCAGACGGTGATAAAGACCTATGTTTATTGCTAAGAACAGGAGTTGATTTAGTACTGTTAGTTGACCCACTCTGCAAGAAAACAAGTGAGCATAGTTTTGACGTTCAACCCAGGTAAGGTAACAGGCCCAAAAAATTCAAAATCTGAGAAACGGTAATCTTGATAAGAATAAAAGTACATCGGTTGGTGATTCTGTAAAGGGAGATCCAATATGACCATCCTCGGATATATATCCTTCAGAACTTGATACTTTGTTATCCATGTCACTGTTGGAATTTCTGGGAAGATGGATATTTTCACTCATTTGGCAACTTGGTTCAAAAGCTGAATCTATGGCACCATTGCACCCTAACAAAGGCCTGGAAGAACCATCCTCCATTGAAATAGTCAAAGTTTGCATAGCAACATTAGATGAACAGTGACTGACTTCATCTGCATCAATGTCCACACATTCTAATGGGACAGTTCGTCTCTCATTAATGTCTGATCCTTGAGCAACTAATGACAAGCAACACAAAAAGAAGCTTATTAAGATATAGAAAGAAGTAAGAACATTTGCCATATTGTGCCGTGTGTATGACCTTGAAAAGAAAACCAAAATTCTTATTTAACACATTTGAAACATGCAGGAAGTAACCCAATCTAGAAGCATATAACCACATAAGCTATAAATCACGCTCAAGGTGGTTTGTCTTGATGTGTTTGGCCTGAAGAGGTTTACAGTTTCAGTGTAAAATATAAATGTCTGACAGCCTGAGGAATTTATACATATAGATAAGTGTTATTAGCTATGAATCTTCCTCAAGGTGAAATGGGAGAGCGTACAAAACCAGCTAAAAAAGAGCTTACTAAAAGTCAGCACATGAAGTCAAGGAGTTAACTTATACTCATTGGAGTTAATGCAGTTCATATTATAGCAATAATCTACTATCATCGCACAATCACCAAGGAAACAAACAGTTCATCAACCATGGGCATGATTACCACCCCCAGATTCCTCAAACAGAACACTACAAGGACGCACTGACGCACATGTTCCACTGAAAAACAACAGACCTCTCCACCCCCAAATGATTTCACTTAAACCAAAGGGAAGGCCAGCCTCAGACTGCTCAACAACTACACCAAGAGTACATCAACGGTATGATTACCATTCGCATTGTAAACTATACAGGGGCACATGTGCCACTGAAAAACAACAAACTTCCAAAGATTCAGCCTGAACAGGTAATTGAGTGAGAAAGCAAAAACAACACACATTGCGGACCAAAATACAGCACAAACACGATATGGTGCAGAGCACGAAGATTCAGCTAGCCGATACCTTTTGGAAACTAGAAACGCAGAAGAATCGTGATGACAGAAATAGCTACCAGCAATAACTAAATAATGGAGAAGCACATAACATAGAATAATGGGATGTGAATTGCAAATAAAAGAATAAGATCCATTACCGCAAGTGAGGAAATTGTACTTGAGACTCGGAGAGTCATCATCGAATTTAGGGTTTTGCAATCTCGATTGCATTTTGATATCGAACTTCCCTACCATTTCGTCTTCTTCTGCGAATTCAAACACCTCAAATTTATGTGATGAATGAGTCATTTCAACGAGCCTCAGGAATCTGAACTCTCGATCGACCCTAGGAAGGCACGAGACAATATCGATAGTTGAATCTAGGAAGAGTACGTAAAATTTGGGCGAAACGTTTCGAATACCGTATTTATAAGCAAAAAATTGGGAAAGTCACGGTAGCTACTTCCACGAACATGCCCAGCGCGTGGTTGGGACAAAAGTCAAATACTACATTGTAATTTGGCTGTTGGGCTTTTCTCTATTGGGCTTTTCACTTGAAATGGGCTCAAAGAAAAGCCCACTGATTTCAAGGCCCACGAAGGGGCTTCTTGAATTGTGCACTCTCTCTCTCCCCCCAATACCAGAGCTCTGCGAACAACTTTGCCTTCCGATTCTGTCTACAGCAGATTTCTGTGCTCGGTGTCCAACCACAGGCGGCTACCTTCATTCTTCTACTCCGGAGCCAAGCATAGGTTTGCACTTCATTTTGATTTTGGTTCGATTAGATGGATTTGATTCATCTGTTTTGCTTGATTTTGATTTTTGAATAAGATTTCCACCCCCATATCGCCAAATTCTATTGTACGAACAAGGAATTTCATTAATTAGTGTTCTGAAGTTTGAATTCTAACTTGTAAGCTTGCTGAAATTGCTAATTAGTGGATTTGTCGTTAACGCTGAAGCTTCTATTAAGCATAGATTAGGTTGTTGATGACACCAAGCACCAGGAAGATAATCAATTACTATCAAAGTCTAGGAGTAAGAAACTATGTTTGAAAGTTGAAGGATTTGAAAGTCGGAAATTTAATGACTCTACAAACTTCATTCTCAAGATGTCCTGGTATGATAGCTACTCTAAAATTTTGAAGGTTTTTGCATACACATCAGAAAGTTATAGCAGGGAAATGCATTCCATTGTTCATTCTCCTTGCTTGATATAATGTATTTGAATGTATGCTGTACGAGTTGAATGAGTTCCCCTTCTCTCATTTGACCTGTATTCACAAAAGTGCTTTCTTAAGAAGAAGCTATTTTCATCATGATCATGTGCAAATATTGATCACGTTGATCTTCCACTTACTCTGGTGATTAAATATAGGCATGATTATGGTTGATAGTTCTCTAATTCCAAACCTTTGATATTTTCTAGATAAGCTAAGATCGTGCATTGATGGAACAATCGGAAATTGGAGGATTGATGCAACAATTGGAAATTGGTGGGACTTCCACTGATCAGCTCAACAATCCAGGTGGTAGTTTGGAGATTACCTCTTTTACTGACATTAGGGAAAACGTGACTCTTCACTTTCAGATAATACGGCTTCCTAAGCAGGTAGTTATTCATATAAGAAATCCATATGTAATTTAGCAAAGTTTGTAGGCGGCATCTTGTTTTCATGCATTGTTTACTGTATGATAAGCTTCAAAGATGCAAATGATCTAGACAATGTAATGTGTTTCTATTGTGGTTGATTGAATCCCTATGTAGAATTTAAAGTAGTGTCACCAATAGGAAATCCAATCAATATCATATTTATATTTTCCTCATTTTTGTATGTTAAAAACTATAAATGACATTAAGCTTTTCAGAGATAAGATAGAGCAATTCAAAATTAAAATGTAGCTTATGTATGCTTATTCTTCTTCTTTTTTTTCTTTTTCTTTTTTTCACAGACTATTGCAGCTGAGATAGTGTCAAACTGTGATAGGCTGATAGCCCTTGAAACAGAAGCTTCTATCAGAAATTATGTGCCTTAAAACATTTAGATTGTTGAGGTATCTTAAGTACTCAAAATTGTGGAGGATAACTTTAAAATATGCTTTGCCATCAGAATGCATTTGCAAGACTGCAACCACTATACAATTACTGAACAGTAATCACCAAATGAATTTGGCCAACTTTTAGAAACCATACAGCTTTGGGATTTTCATCTCCTTTATGCTGTTATAAAAATTACATAATCTTTTTTTTTTTTTATCAAGTATCTTTTTTTTTTTGAAAGGTTTTTATCAAGTATCTTCAAGAGCATAAGTTTCCTGGCGGCTGGCTTTCCTATAATGATTGATTCAAGAGCTACCTTCAATGTTTCTAACTGAAGCATCTTTGTTGATGGTAAATTTTAGATATATGCATGGATTGGATACAACTCTGCCAAATTAGGACATCTACATGCAGCTGCTCCAACACGGCCTGTAAGTCAAATGTATTGGCATGTACTTCTGCTGCTCCTTGGCTTTGATTAGTACCCTTTTCCAACCTGATTGTCACTGTGTGATCAAAACTCAACCAAAGACCGAAAAAGCTGTCACATTTGAGCATTTTCAAATCTTCTAACCTTGTGCACTTGTTCATAGCACATCAATCCTCATCATTACTTTATCGGGTCTATGCAGAACAACAGCGTTAGCGTCTCCTCCATTTTCGGGGGAACCTCTGACAATACTGGTTCAAGCATTGCTCGGCGTTTAGGTGATTAATTTTCCTTTTCTTCATCATCAATCTTCTTCCTTAGTGCAAGAAATTTTTAATAAGACGCCAATCTCACCCTAGGTCACATATTTTGAACTGCAGTTTTAAGAACCGGTCTGAATATAATCTTAGCTTGCAACATACCAAAGAGCAACCCTATGATTGAGGTCAAGTATCTTTCCTCTTTTCTTGCTCCATACCAAGGGATGTCATGAATCATGATCTTTACTTTTGACAGTCTTGGCTTTCAGGCATTGGCGGAGAAGAAGCTATTAGAGAAGCTGATCAGTCTGGGTTATACAAAGGCGAGATAAAAAAGGATCGCCGTTAGGAATGCAATTTGACAGCGGGAAGTGGGTGTTTAATTCTTTGATGAATTTTAACAAGTACCAAGGCCATCAACCTTTGTTGGATCACAAATAGACATTTTGGCCTTATTGTAAAACGAGCATAATATTATGCCCATCACGTGGGGTTTAAAGATTAATCGCAAATTGATTAATTAAGTATCATTTTTAGATTCATTTAAATTATTTATTCCAATCATATGGATAATTAATTGGGACAAATCATAAGATATTTTACCTCTATCGTTGTAGTTTTCAAAACTTTTTTTTTCATTTTTTAGAGAGATTAGAGAAACGCTTCATACTTTTTCTTTCACTGCTCGAGAGAGAGTTTGAGTCCAAAATCAATTCTTTCTACGACATTTTCAGAATTTTAGGTATTATGTATGTACAAAACTATAACAATGAACCGTTCATTAAGCAAATCGAGATTTGTAGGAGATGTAAAAGGAAGGAATTGTGATTGATCATGTCAGGAATAGGATTGTACTATATGGGTAGCTAGGAATAGGAATAAGTAGCAAAATTGTGATTAATTATGTTTTTTTTAGTCAAATGTGATTAATTATGTGAGGAATAGCATATTGGTTAGATGGAAAAGGCACAAGAATTTACAAAATGGGTCAATATAATTGTACTAGAAAACACATGTACTAACTACTCCCTCCGTTTCACAATACTTGTTTTTAAAGTCTTTTTTTTTGTTTCAAAATACTGTAGATGTTCATATAATATTTTTATCCATTTATACCCTTGGTGTATATCCCACATTGCACTTACTTCCAAAAATTTTTTTTTGTTGAATCTCCCAAAAAGAAAGAGTATTTAATAGGGGCAATTTGGAAAAAAAAATTCTTAATATGTGTGCAATTTTGTCTAAAAACAAGTACTGTGAAACAGAGAGAGTAGATTTTTATAATTAGCTTTTTTAATATCGAATGAACTACACACCCCTTTTTCATTCAAAAAATGGACGAAAAATAAATGATACTCGTAGATACATGTTTTATACACTATTTTGTTTCACTTGTGGGTAGAAATTGATTTTTGAGTGAAAAATAATTTTTAGTGTCTTGAAAAATGTAAAAAGAAGAGAAAGTTGCACGGATTTTAAGAGTATTAAAATTGAATTTTGGGTAGAAAGAGATTTTATAGTGAAAGTGAAACAATGGCTTATTCTAATTGGTCAAAAGTTGGGTTTAGAATGCAAAAAAAATGCATAATGAGGCTTGAAAAAACTCCCCAATTCACAGATGAAATCAAAACCTATTAAGGCATTAACTGTCTCTCATTTTTGTCTCTCCCTCCTTCAAAAACCCTTAAAACCCTAAAGTTTGGTTCGATCAAAATTTATGTGCAATGTGTGTACTTTGCCAATTTGTGCAAATTGTTTGTTGTGTTGGGTTGGTTCTAAACTTGTTTTTTCCATCCTTCAATCTCTCTTCTACAATTTCTTTTTATAAAAGAAAGACGATTAGATGATAATTGGAAGATTGATAAGCATATGACTTTTACAAATAAGAAAACTTTTTATTTATCTGAGGATGCAATTACATAATAATACACATAAATTGAGTTGTTTTTGTTTTGATCAAAGCATAAATTAAGTCGTCCATTCCATCTAAAATAACAAATGACTAATGTATGCTCATGTACACACAATAAAATTATTAATTTTAAAAATTATTTTAAAATTATTTCCTAAATTAAAATTAAAAAATTGATTTATAAAAAATCAAAATTAACAAGGTACTAGTCTAATATCCAGATTTATAAAACTTATAATCTTATTGTGTGTGCATGAATACATATTAGAAAATCCTTATTAAAAAGTACTCAGCATTATGTGAGGAGTTCAAAAATCTGTCAGGACTGGACCCATCACTTCCCTGCAAATAGCAAAGCTGTCTTCCATCTCCAGCTTTCAGACGAGCAGGTTTTCCTCAACTCAAAATTTACCAGCTTTGAAATCCACCACCACTAAAAAGTAAAAACCCCTTTGCCTCCTTTCAAATTCACCCCTTTCCCTTCTCCTCATTTCCCTCTTGTACAGTTGTACCTAATTAAAGCAGAAAACCAACCGCGGGTAGGTTTTCTTCCCGCCTTTTGCTGTCATTGCTTTCTGATTCATCCTAGTTTCTCTTGTTTGTGAAAGAAAAATGTGTTCTTTTGTTTCTTGAAGAAAGGATTTTGTGATTCGAAACGTGAGGAACGAAACCCTTGGAATCTTTTGCGGGTTAGAGTGCGTCGTTGTTCAAATTGATTTTGGGTCCTGCAATTTGGGTTTGGATCAAATGGCCATGAATATGGATTAGGGTTCTTTTCTTCAATGCTCGACTCACTGTGGTCTTTCGGGTGTTTATGTGGCGGGGTATTGATCGTTTATTAAATGAATGCAGAGTGTATTCTGTGTGAAATTGCATTTCTAGGAACGGAAAAATGTTAAAATAATGCAAATTTGTGCCTTGTTTGCCTTCTACGAAGATAGAAAAATTAGTAGATTGTGAATTTTAAGGTAATTACTTGTCAAATGGCCTATTTGGTTGCATATAAGATATTGCTTTAACATCTAACAGCTTTTGCTCCTTGTTATTGTTGTGGTTTGGACTAGATTTTTTATTACAATTTAGAACTCTGTTGCCAAATTGCCCAAATCTGTAACTTAATACTCCGTATCATATAGACATGTATGTTGTGGCTTCATATAAACTATTGGTTTGTCAAAATCAGCCTTGATAAATTGTTGATTATGATGTTTAATTCTGTTTCCTACCATTTGTAAAGAAGATTTGTAGCAATTGAAATGCATGTGCAGTAAAATCATTAGTGGAGCATTGCTAGCTTAATATAGTGAAATGCATTCCCATTATGTTGAACAGTGAAGCATGAAAAGCCCACGCCTTGCAAAATGCAGGAGAGATAGCAATGCTACATTAAAGCCAGGAGATGTCACTTGGGTGAAGACTCGACGCTTTTCATGGTGGCCTGCACACGTACGCATCATTTTAGCACTTAAATTTTTTCCTATCCTTCATTCCTTTGAGAGACAAAGAAGAAGACTTTATTAATCGTCTTTAGCTTCTCTTGTACCTATCGCTTTGGTAGGTTGTTGACGAGAACTCAGTGAGTGAAAATTGTAAGCCTCGTAAGATTTTGTAAAAGAGCGGTCCTCCTTCGACTCTATGGAAGCTATAAATAGTGAGCACATTTGTCTACAAGAATTAACCTTTGCGAATAGCCTTTTTTCACTGTTTCATATACATCAATTTCCTTGACTTTGTAGTATTTACCATGTGGAGCCTATAAAAAGTCTGATGGAGTTCAAGAATGTAAGTTACCCATTTATATTCTTCTGTTGCTCAAAGTAGTGTGTTTTGGTTTGTGGAGTGTTTCTAAAAATGGAAGATTTGTTTCTAATTTTCTATTGTTGGTTTTGAATTTCAGATACTTGAGCAGCAAAAATGTAGTTGCCAGGATATGCTTCAGAAGGCTATTGACCAAGTAATATTTTTTATTCTTAATATACTACCATTAACCAAATTTTTGAGGTTTCTGCATCCTCATGCTCATTGGCTTTTATACACTGTCTTTGAGATGGATTTAGTCCCTATATTTTGGTGTATTCTAACTAAATTTGGTTATTATTGTCACATAGCTGAAATTTCAGTTTTTCTTGGGTCTATCGGGCGTACCCCCTTCTCTTAGGCAGGGGTATACCCCCATCTTGACTCCCCAGATTCCGTTGTAGTCGAACCTCACTGGGTCAATGTTGTTGTTGTTGAAGCCATATTATGATGCTATAATCTATCCTGTTATACTTATAGGTGGCGCTGGATTCATCGGATGAATCTGATAACAATTCTGACTCTGGAGGTTGGTCTTTTCTCTTGCTATCTTGTTGTTGAGATATGTTTTATTCTACATCCATAACTAATGGATCAACATATGAATCTCTTCGATGAATAATTGGTTTGAAGGTATATTGAAAGTTGTGATTTACTTTTATGGCAGTACTTTTTAAGGTCTAGTCTGGTCATTTGCTGAGTTTCCAAATCTTATGGCCAAAATTTGGTATGGATGTATCAATCACTAACGCTGAATCATTGATTGAATTTAGATAAGAGAAAACAGCGGATTCCTAAAGAATCGAGGAAGAAGGTTGAAAGGGTGAATTCGCCTGCAGAAGAGCTAAACAAGAAATCAAAATTGAAGACTAAGAAAGATGACACTCCGAAGAAGGATGAGTCTGATATACCTATTACTGTGAGTACATATGCAGATCCTTTGTTAAATTTTCGTGATAATTTTATAAAATCATTATTTAATGGGATTTTTCTATAGTCATAATTTGAAATGTTTAAAAACACAACCTATATTTTTCTTTCTTTCTTTCAAGATAAAATAAGATAACACCAAAGTTTTAACATGGTCAAATACTTAGGTAAATATTGTGTAAATTCTGATCAAAAGCAAGGACAATTGTGTCAGTAGTACCCATGAAACTGTACATTTTATTTAGTAAAAAAGTCTATAAGTTTGATTTTGATAGAAACAGATGGTTTTGAGAAAAAAATCTAAACACGAGTGGTTTTCTAAAATTAACCCAAATTTCTTACCAAGTCAAAACTGATCTTGTATTTTGCTCTTCTTCATGCTATTGCTGAGCTACCCATGCATCCTTTGTACTAACTCTTTTTTTAATAATTTATTATTTGAATTGTATACTCCCTTGTTTCTTAATAGATTTGTGTAATATGTATTCATTTTCTATCCCCTTTGCAGGATTTAACAACACCAAAAAAGACTCCAGAGTTAAGTGCAAGGAGGTTGAAAGTGATGCAGAGCCTTGGTCTCATCGCTCCCGAGGGATCACCTTTCTATAAAAAAAAGACACATTCAGCCTGTTGCTTAAGTTAATTGCATATACATGGTGCTATATGATTGAGATCAAAGAGATCTAGGTCATTGTTTTGAAAATCCACCCTGTTTATGTATTCCCGGCCAAAAAGAAACTTTTGGGGATCGGGTCGGGAAACCCTAGGTGTGGTCCTCTAATTTAAACTATGAATGTGGGATCTTCTAAATGAACATGCCTAGCTAAGGAGTGTAGTTTGTTAATGTAATCTCTTAAGAACTAACCAATGTTTCGTCTCGTGTTGGATCTCCCAAGATCGTCCGGTAAACAATCATCAACTGAGAATATGGAAAGGCTGAGTAGGTTCCTCATCATGAATGCAACTCGTGTGTCATTACAATAAAAGTCTCAAAAGTGATTCAAGACTATTCAAAGCTCACAAAAGTGATTCAATGCTAGTAAAACTACATTTCTTCAGAGATTATTTATCTTTTTGAATCTGATTTTTTAGATCCCGATCGAACAATTGTTGCGTCATGGATATATTTTGTACTACGTATATAATCATGCGAACATGGCGACAAGTTCATCTTCCAATCATGCATATCTCTTCCAATCCTCTTATTCAGAGTAAGTTCCGCAACCATGCATGCATGTTGCATGTTGCATGTTGCATGTATTCACCTAAATTTATAAAAGCAAGCGAGTGCACTCCTTAATTATATCCCTACACTACTCATCCATCCCTCAATATGAACAAGCCTATCCTGCTGCTCCTCGTCTCATGTCTCTTCCTGGCCTTGTCATGGGGCCGACCCCAAAAATGCGGTCCGGATCATGAGGGAAGGCGGTGTCGAGCTTTGGGGGAGTGTTGTAGCATAGAGTTCGGATTGTGTGGATCATCTTACGATTATTGTGCCTCGGGGAGCTGCCTCCCTCGTTTTGGGGACTGCTGGTCACTATTGCCGCCACCATCACCATCTCCACCACCGCCTTCACCCACACTGTCGCCCCTGCCACTGCCACTGCCACTGCCTGAGGCCAGCGATGAGTACTACTATACACAGCTCATCAGGAAGGTGTACGTTCGAGAAAATATACCAGCTTAGAGTTTAGTATATGGTTTTTTATATTTATCACTGTGACGAAACTGATTAAGAAGAATTAATGTAGTTTAATAAATCATGTAGCTTAGTAGCTTCGTGTCGGTGGTGGCTCTGTATGTTACTCTTTGTACGCTCACCATACGTATGAGACTCATTGCCATCGTTTATATGAGATCTATTTGGATTCCACAATTTGACTACGAAACCTAAAAAAGCAGTAAAACTTTCATACCAAGTTTTCCATTTGATTCTTCAAGATTTTGATATTTAGTGTTGCTTCATATGTTGAGACTGAATAGCAATTTTATAAGCAAACAAACTGATAAATGATGAGTGATCACCGGTTTTTTTGAACCACACTTCCATTTGCCTCGAAGAAATGTTGTTTATTTTGTAACATGAAAATGCAGATTGTAGTGTGCAAATTGACGATACAACCAAAATCAACAAAAAGTTTTAGAGCAACAGAAGATAATAATAATAATAATAATAACCAATTTTGGCTTCTCTTTTCACTTTTAAATACAATAGTAACTACATACAAGAATATACTCAAAGAGGGGAAAAAGGAAACCCCCCCAAGCCCAAGAAAAATACTTATTGTTACCCTCTGTAAAACATCCATCCATAAAATATCTCCTTAATCTGGAAGTTTCCCTCAGCTATCTGAGGTATACACCCGACGACTTCGCATTACCCGAACGGTTAGACCATCCTACTACTTTCCCAGAAGAAGAGTCAGTCTCCCTACAACTACTACTATTACTACTACTATTTACTATCTTCCTACATTGCTTCATATTGTCAGATTGCAAAACTGAAACCTCTCCCATTTGCAAATTAGCATTCTCATTGTCAAATCCCATCAAATCAGAATGGGCAGAAGCGTACCTCTCGGTTTTGGACAGAGGGGATGGCCGTGCCATGTACAACGGAGATGAGGAGGTTGAAGATGATGATGAGGTGTCGGAATCCAAATGGTTGTTTCTCCAAAAATTGTAATGATTCTGTAGGTCTAACAATTCATCTGTGCTAGTGGATGACGATTCTTGGTTGCTGTCTGTGGTGCTGCTGGCCCCTTCGGAATGGCTGAAGAGGGAGGAGGTTTCACTTGAAGAGGATTCAATTTCTTGAACAAACGGAGCCCTTGGGGAGAAACCCGTTTCATTAGGGGAACGGGGTGGTTGTGCTTGAACGAGGTGACCCCCTCCTACTCTTAAAAAACCCTTTCCATCAATGTATTGTGGAGATTTAACTTCTGGAGGATTTGACTTTTTTAAAATGTCACGGGGGACCATGGAATCCCTAATTGATCGAGGAGCACGCGGTGAATACCTGCGAACAGTGTAGAAAAAAAAGAAGATTAAGATAAGGATAACAACAATAGTAGAATCAAATTCTGGCCCAAGGTATGCATTCTTTCTTTATTAGGGGGTTTATCTTGAATGGTGAAATCAATCACATTTATTAAGTTGAAGAAAATAAAAACCTTGCTTTAGGTATAAAAGAGTTATGAGGAACTTCACCTTGAATAGAACAGCATATATGCCCCCTCTTTCAATACGCTTCCCATTTCCACAGCTTTCACCTAGACAATAGAAGACATTCACAGGATGTGTTGAATATCCCCAACCAAAAGAAACAATCTGCTAAACTTTGAGAAAGTCATTCACCAACTATTATCCAACACATAAGACAAGGTTTGAAGACAAGGGTCAAGTTAATGTAAAGAGGAAAAAGGAAGAGATAAACCATAAGAAGATTTCATTTTTTAAAGATGGACACCATGGCTCAAATGCACAATGTGATCATCCAGTACAGAAACTGGAAAGGGCTCATTCAGTGAGCTGGTAATTAGTAGTAAATGTTAATTGAACTGATGAGAAATTTGGTCTAGAGGAGCATACCATACTGTCGTCAATCTTGAACCACTTATTCTGGGCATTTCTAACATAACAAATGTAGTGCCCAGAAAATGTAGCATTCATGATGTCCAAGTGAACTATGACACCGTAAAGCCTATATATTGGAGATTTGTCACTGCTCCCTCTCATATATGGTGCCAAGTCGAGAACATCAGGGAAACTAATTGACTTGTTTAACTTGCCAAATTTTCCAGCCTACACAAATGTATCACAGAAACGTAAGTGATGGTCCTTGTGAGGGGAACAAGAATGAGAAGCATATCCAGTTCAGCCTCTGACTTTACCTGAAATCTCTTCAGTGCAATCGTAAGGACATTAGGAGCCTCAAATATAGTTAATCTTTTCTTGGCTTTCTCATAAGATTTACACCTTAGAAAACAAAAGACAAAGTGTGAATCAACAATTTATGTGCCACTTTAAAATGATGCATAGTTCAGAGACTGACCTACTACACTGGTACTTATTCTCCCCATCAAGAATCTCCACTCCTGTAAACTTTCGAAGAGCTTCTTCAAGTGTCTCTATATTTCCTTCAATCTCCACAGTAAGATCCATCATTCTTTCATGCTGTTCAGACTTTCCGCGGCACCTCATGCACCTTATCTGCAAACAAGAAAATGGACATGAAGCTTGTGCATCTTTTAACAACACTGAACGAGTCAATCATTTCACAGAAACTTTACCTTGGACCGCAAATAACCTCCAAATGTGAGCCCTAATAAAGTTGGTTCTTCTTCTAAACTTTTGGCTCCACTTACTCCACTTACTCTAGCTTCCTGAAGACACATAGACTGCATTGTGTCTATGGCATACCTGCAATTATTTTTCAAACATTAACATATTACAATTTGTCTTTCATCAATACTTTAAGAAGTCAAATGTACATAGAAAATATCCAAAAAAGAAAATCTCAAGTCACCTCATGAACTCATGGGCGTCTTCTTCTCTCCCATTGGCAAGATGACTCCCAATTTTTTCTATGTGGGACAGTATGCTTATTGGAGACAATGGAGCGCCCCCCTTCTTTACAGCAAGGATTAGACGTTCAAGTTCACATGTGAAACACCAATCCTTTTTAGTGCCTGGAAAACAAGAAATTATTTCAATTTTGGTAGTCAAAGAGCTTGAAAGTTAAGTGTGAAAGCTTATACTTGGAAGTTGCCACTCACATGTTTTGGAATGAAAACTTTGAAGAAGATACGCAGTAAGAGGTGGAGTAAATGTCAAACATTGCAGCACAGCATTGGCATAACAACTGCAAATTAAAAACAATCATGTTACAAAGGATGACAGGAAAGAGAATAAGCGTTTTAACGATGGTCAACCTGTTAAAAAGGCCGAGTTGCAAAATGACTCTAATCTCTTAAAACAACTAAACATTCTGCAACCACTAGCAAAACATCTCTCCTTAGAGAAGAGTATATCATCTGACTACGAACTGACACTATAATATGAAAAGCTACAAACATAGAGGTCCTGAGATCCTTTTGAACTTCAGAAAAGGGAAAATTTTTTGGAGACTCTTGACGTAAAAATTGGCAATAATAGATGGAAGATTTCAAAGTTTATTTTAATAATGACATCATATGCGATAACAAGATCACAGAAGTATATCAGCCCTCCAATGATAAAAATTCCACAGCATGAAAGGTGTGACATAAATAATTCATTTTTCATGATTCGCAAAAAGTGGTACAGCTCCAACCCAAGGCACGTCTTCTACATCCACGTGCAATCATCTTTTTATCACTTTTATCCCATTCAAAATTTCTTCTTTATTATCAATTGGATAGAACAATTTAAAATTTAAAAGGTTGGCAATACAAGTTCAGAAGATCAAAGAACATCTTAATCTGACTGTACAAGCCTTTTATAACCTGAAATTCTAATTTAGTTATGAGGACACAAATGAAAAAAGTCAATACCTGTTGCCACAATTTATAAGGCCACATGGGCGTAGCTCCATCTCCTTCCAGTTATAAAGCTTAACAAACAAGTCGTATGGAAAAAGACCCTGCAGAGTTATTTTCAGCATAATTAGTATTCAAACATAGCTAAAAATACAATTGAAGACATAGCACTAGGACAAGTGATGGCACTGCACCTTCTCAATGTTCTGTGCACTCGGACCACTCCCAACTCCAAATGAATAATATCTTGATAACTTTGATGATCTGGGCTGGCTAACTTTTACTCTTGAGGTTGGCAGGATGTTTGGTGCTTGATTATGCACAACAGATCTGTTATCATTACCAGCTTGCATAGGCTTCAGGGATGAAGTAGAATGTTTGTTAGCATCGGATGATGAAGGGCCTTCAGAAACATTTTGTGGTGTTCCAACCATTTTAGACGTTGATAGTGGAGAAGATTCTGCCATTGCAGTATTGGCATGCTTTGACCCCCCTGGATCATACGAGTCATGGTCCTTTACAGCATCAGCAGCAAGACTTTCGACTATAGAAGAGCGATCAAATGAAGCACGAGATGATACGCGTTTCACTTCTTTGGACATGGTGCCATTTGAACCATTATTTGTCCCCCTGTCAATTGAGATAGGCTGTTTTGATGTCAATAACACTGAGTCATTGCTGCTTAAGGAATTCCTTGCCTCTTTTCCTGATAAAGTAGCTACTTTTATAGGCCTACTAGACTGACGTCCTGCAAATGTATGATTTGATGGTTCTGATCCTTTCTGATGCAAATTTGACAAGGAATCTCCATTAAAATCAAAGTTTGAGCGTTGGAAGGATCTTGAATCTGATCCATTTCTATCAATTAATCCATCATAATTCGTTTTCGCACTGCCAGTCTGGGTAATTTTGTTGGTTATACTAGAATCCAAACACCCATCCCAGAAATCAGATGATGCAACTGACGGCTCAGGCACTATGTTCTCATCAGAATCTGAAGCACTAGTAGATATGCATTGAGATTCTCCTTTTGTATTGCTTGATCGAGATACAAAATTATCGGTTTCAATCACAGAGGCAGAAGAAGATGAGGCATTTGTTTGCTCAAACTTCTTGGCATCACCAAAAGGATCAACGTTGTTAACTGGATGTGATATTCCCTGCCACACATCTTCTGATGCATCAAGATTATGTAATTCTTCATCCTCCAAGACAGAATTATCCTTAAATTTTTTATGAATTGAAGAGGACGGAGAAACTGCAGACGAGACAAAGGCTCTAGAACTTTTAGGCACGGGAATGCTTTCATCTCGAACATGATCACTTCTGATATTTTCCTTCCAAGAGGAATTCTGAGCATGAACTACGGAATTATCGGATTCATATTCAGATTCCTCCTCAGCACTCTTACTGGTATCATCATCATCATCATCATCATGATGGTTCTGCTTAAATGATTCTGAAGCCAATTTGATGCCTTCATCGTTACTCTCATTATTAATTAGTGATGGAGAGCACTCATGCTTGTGACCTTGCCTCCAGTGGATTACTTGACACTTGCTGGAGCTGAAATTTCACAAGGAAGCAATATTACAACAAAAACAACATGGTTTTTATTATAATTCCAAATTGCTTGCAGACTGCACTTCCCCCTTATTGGCTAACATATCCACGAGGCATAACTAATGTAGGAGAAAAAGATAAAAAGAGCAACAAGGAGGATTCATTTGTATGACTGAAAAAGGAGCCTAATCGATCAGTCCAAATAAGGAAGCAGTAAAGAGGATCAAAGAAGGGAGAGATAAAAAAGTGCTAAAAGGAACAAATGCCCAAAAGACCACTAGACCAATGCACTATGCTAAACGACAAAGGATAGCAGTATAGGAAACATGAATTAAGGATGACTTTATCGAGTGGAGGATTCATTGATAATTTGGTATGACTGCCGTTACAAGAAAATATAACAGAATTTGAACCACACCGCTGGAAAGGAACCAAATCAAATAATCAATAAGGGTAATTATAGGAAACCAAAAAAGGAGATATGACAAAAAGTGCAACAAAGCGCAAATGAACAGAAGATCACTAGCCGAGGGCTACCCGACAAAAGATAACAGAATAGGAAAAGGATAATAACTTCATAGAATAGAGGATGCACTAATGACTAAACACAAATCTCAATTCGAAAGGACATTGTTAAGAAGTAAAGATGATACCCAACTTTGTCACATTAATATTGGGAGAGTGCCAAGGTCATCCTCGATCCTAGGAGGGGTAGAAGGAGGGTCTCTACCATATAAATACTACATGTCCTAGCATTCAACCCGAATATATGTGAATGTAAGCCGAATTAATTTCTACACTTGCCTATTAGAAGAAAATATACACTGCTAAATATTTATTAACCTCCAAAGTCGTTACCTTAATGATATCAATAAAGCATATTCTCTATTAGATATAGCTCATAGAAATAAAGGTATTACAGTTCTTGCAAACTGGAAAACCATATTGTGAAGTATTGAAACACTCAGATCAACTGATCAAGTTCTCTTATCTCAGACACATTTCTCATATATGGGTCATCTTCTTCTTCTCTAAATTCAGGCAAGCAATTTCTGACATATGCAATTCAAACCTTCCATTCTACCCAGCCCACAATAAAAAGGCAACAGCTCAAAAGAATAAACATATTAGGTCCACACTTTTGCCTTAAGTTGAAAGGTTCCTCCCAAGTCCTCACCCCAGAATGCACGAAATTGAACAAGTCATTTAAGTAATACTTGGTCCTACATCCCATAGACTAACAATCAGGTAAAGCTCCAAAATTGATCCAAATTTCAAAGAATTGACTTACCAGTACCGAACCGATTTGCATCTCCCGCATCGACTTGTGGTGGGAGAGTGGCAGACAGCACAGTATCGTTGAGAAGTCACCGTAGAAGGGACGGCATGGACAGTCGTGGCCGCCACCGATGAAGCCGCATATTCTATATTCGCCTCGTACTCAGCCCTAGCTGCCTCCTCGGAGGCCATAGCCAAAAGCAGCCTGATCTCCTCCCTCCGAGCCGCCGCGTGCCGCCATTTCCGGCGGATGAAGAAGCCGATCGCCGGAAAAACCAGCAGCACGAGCACAAGAACGGCTCGAAACCCTAGATCCCCGACAACCATCTATGTAACGGACATGAGCAGGCGCTTGCAAACCCTAGAACTTGGGGACTCCCACAGCCAGCATCTACCCACGATAATGGCTGCGGAATCAACCAAATCACATACGACGATAAGCGAAAAAAAAAAGGAAACCTAAGACAACAAATTCTCGATAATTTGGAATACCAAATTTGAAGAGTTTGTTAGTACATGAAGATACAGAGATTGGGGAAGAAGATTGGAATGGCGTTTGGAGTGAGCAAAGAGAAAAGGACACAGAGCTCAAGTGTGAGCAAGGCGAGAGAGAGCGTGCGAGGCCTGATTCTCCTTGCTTCGGAGGCTAAACCCGTGAATTCTGAAGATCGGAAATTTTAGGGGAGGAGAAGACAAAGTACAGAGAGAGAAGGAGAGAAAAAGTGCAAAAAAATTTCTGCAAAAGGAAAGAATATTGTATTAAGATTGTAAATTTATTGAGGGAGATCAACGACATGGGGTAAGGAATTTTATTTTCCCATGTGAAACCACGCGCGTATAAATACAAGAATGGGGTTTCGAATACTCGGACCGGTCCGTTTTTTAAATGTGTGGGTTCAATGACTTTGTGTATGAACCGGACTTTATAGTCAGAAAGTGGTCTTCCCTTTTTCTACAAGTTTTTCCGGTTCATTCATTTTGGTTGTGCGTTTGGTTGCCCTGTGTGATGAGCATGAGTCAAGAAAATCAAGTGGGGAAATTTCAACCCAATTAATTGCTTGCATTTATTTTTGTGTTTAAAACTTCATTCCCATATTGCACGGGAATTAGGAATCAAAGTTTGACAGCACTTGTTAATTTGTGTTTATGTTGACATGAGAAGTTTGAAAGTGACAAACTTGGCCATATGCTTTTTGTAGTTAAGGGTATGCCGGCGTGGTCTTTGGTTAGGGGAATGGGGGGCGCCTTGTTATTTGATCCGGCTGGGCTTTACTGCGACTAGCCGGATAGCTGCCGGAACATCAAATCTTTTCTTGGGATTTTTTTCTAAAGCGGTAGCTTCTTCTGTGACTTTTTTGTGCGCGCCGCATATCTTTAATTGGATGGATTTGATAGGTAAAATATCGGTTGTAAATATAACCAAGTGAAGACGAGAATGCTTGCCATTGCCTCTCTTCTAAATTTCCAATGAAAATCCTTCCATTCATGCTTGCCTATATAGTAAAATTTTCAATTCTCCATTCCTTGAAAAAATATGATTGGTTACCCTTATATTTTCGCTTTTACCCAAAAAATATTGTCATGTCTAACATTTGAGGGAAATATCTGCAGCGCCATCGGAGATATAAGAGTGCGTTATGATATAGTAAATTTTAAGTTTGAATTAATTAGATATTTTATCATATTATTAGATTGTAAACTTGATAAATGATTTTTCTTAGGATCGCATATGAGGAAAATCTCCCCGGAGTTTCAGTTGGTCGCATTCTTCTTCCCGACAACTTGATTTGAGTGAGGAGTAAAGAGAGTTTTGTATAGTAGAGAAAGAGATAATTTTATTAATGTCATGAAGGCTATATTTATACAAGAGAGACACAATCAATCAATGGGATTATGTCCTATAATTATGCTTGATGAAACCCGAAATAAACCGACGCTAAAGACAAAAAACGAGATTATATATTTCGACGAGACAAACCCTTGATTTTATTAATGATTTCCCAATGAGGTTACAACAACGAGATTATGCCTCAGATCTCCTTTTACAAGATTCGAGGTCTCTGCCTAACGAGGTTCGAGACCTTTTTGTTACAACGAGATTGTCGCCTACAAATTACGAACGAGATCTTTTTCTATTACAAGCTTTTGAGAGTTTCTATCTATCTAGCGATGTCAGGGTCTTGTCGACGATGTCGGGATTGTAGCTTGCAAAGAGGCTTGCGGGATCTTTTGGGGCTTTGAGATTTATTTGTGCGACTTGAAGTCTTTTTATTGAGCTTCTCTTGATGCTAGCGTGGTCTTTACGATGATTCCAACACGTCGATTTTCAACAAACAAGTTAGTTCTTGAGTTAGAGATGTTTTTCGACCCTTGCAACCTTCAAAGCTCTCTTCTATTTATAGACGCTTTGTGGAGCTTTGTTATTGCTAACTTCCGATGTGGGACGCCCGGGATTCGACCATTTGATTGGTCAAGAAGAAGGCGATCGATGATTGGTCGAAAGTTGGTGGCTTTTGACTGGTTGAGCGAGGCGGGGGTGACAACTTTTGAGTATGCGAGGTTCGTCCTCGTTATTTCTTGCGATGTTTGGACCTCGTTCCCGCGACTTGAGACTTCGCGGGAACAGGGACCTCGCTTTTTTGGATGGGTATGGAAAAGATCTCGGGGACCTCGCTTATTTCTTTTACCTCGCGTTTCGTGCCCACTATTCACACATCGTTATTTTGTAAACCATCAATGCTAATCAACAAGGTAATAATAATGCTAATATTATTGAGATAAACATTGCATGATTATTTCCTTATATGCCCCCTCAAGCGCGACGCCATGTTGAGAGTCCAAGCTTGTGAATGAGTTGATCGCATTGGGGCAATCTTTGTCGTGATCTCGGGTTTGTGTGAGTCGTCAGGAGGTGATCTCGGCCTTTGTGATTCGCCCTAAGGCGATCTAGGCTTTTGTGAGTCGCCCTGAGGCGATCTCGGCTTTTGTGAGTCGCCTTGTGGCGATCTCGGCTTTTGTGAGTCGCCTTGAGGTGATCTCGGCTTTTGTGAGTGGCCCTGAGGTGATCTCGGCTTTTGTCGCTCTGAGGCGATCTTGGTTTTGTCGGATACGTCGGGAGGCTGTAACACCCCGACTTCCGACGAGGCGCTACTAGGGAATAGACCTTACAAGGTACTATTTATTAGGTTAACAACTACACTGTAGGACCTTTCAACTCGGGCACGACGAGAAAAACATAATAAAACATCCAACCTTTATTTAATGAAAACTTAGAAAAATGTAATTATGCATGAATCCCCGGAAATTATAAATAATTAAATACGTCATAACGCCTACTGAAACTGAACTATCTGAACCGAAAGATATTAACCGAAACAAAATACCAGCTCCGTCTAACAAATATTAAAATCAATATTCTAACTAATATAAATAACTAATATAAACCGATCCCACTATGACACGCGCTCTTTACCGCTCCGGCCCGCCATCTTGCCTCGGTTCCTGCACGGCTCCCTGATTCATACCTGGAACTGAAAAATGTTCCCCGAAGGGTCAGCGTCTAATCTACCAAGCTAGAAAGAATACGGAAACTGTAGAACGCTTTAAAATCATTTATCTATAGTCGGCATACAATTCCACAACCGCAGTCATAACTCTAAAGGCCAATACCTAAATTAGTTATATGAGTCACACAAGTCACATACGCATTCACAATCACAATCACACAGCAATGCAATTCTTCCTTTGTCCACGATCCGACTTCCAAGGTGCTCATCACCGCGCCGAGTGCAGAGGCAGGCCCTCCCACTCCACTCCCCAATCTCCCTTCTAACTCCGGGATAAGCCTCCACTGGAGCGCTTGCCAAAAACACGCATATAATAATTTTCGTTTGAAGGGGTACGATTTTCCCAGTCACACGGGTCAAAGTAGCCAACTCTTCCTCAACACCAGCTACAATGGGCCGTGTCGGAAACGGTACCAACACAGAGAAAACGTTCCAAAATATTTTCCGATAAAACACATTTAAAATCATTAACGCACACAACACACAAGGAGTTCAAAACAATTTAAAAAGGTATTCGGGACTAGTACCCAAAATCCGTCCTACAACATTGATACGCAATCTAACAAGGGAGAAAAGAACCGAGCAAGTCGAAAAACGACTTACCTCGTGAGGAAAGATCCTTTGGCGTGGACAACTAAGATCTTGAGCGAAAGCAGATCCCTAACATAAAAATGAGCACACTTAATTATATAACCGACCACACCCGTTATCTCAACTCTATAAATTATACTCTAACGATTTATCTACCCCACTAATTACTAATTAACATATTTATTTTGATATGACCGACCCCCCACAACCTATTACTATATATTTGGAGAGATTACTTATCATTTTACTAGTTATAAGTATTAGCCTACGTTGCAAATTCAAACTAGGACTAACCACCCAATTTAACTAATTGAAACCGGCCCAACCCACTCCCTTAATTTGACATCTAAACTGGGCCAATTCAACATATCTCCCAGACTTTTCATACGAGAATTTGAGCAAGGCCCCTCCATCTTTGACTATTCAAAGTGGGACCCACGTCCCCTTCTTCTTCAACCAACTTCAACCCTCACCCGACATCAGCTTCCTTACGCCGCCGCTTTACCGACCTCGACCTGCAGTCCGGCTTCAAAACCGACCCAACCCTCCTCCAAAAACCTTCAAAAACTAACCCACCTTCTACAACCCACTGGAACTTCGCCCAACTACTACCCGGAACAGAGGAAGAACAAAACAGGGAACCAATCGGTCACTTACCGGAATGGCGATCGGATCGACGAGGCGACAGAATGACAAATTGACAGTCTGATTTGGCGAATTTAAACGGAACAAACGATCTGAGGAAGAACATGGGTCGGAAAAAAAATAATAAGATCGGGAAGAGTACGACACAGGCAAAGCTCAAACCAAAAACGGCGCAAAAATGACGCCACTTACCGACGGCTTGCGTTCTCGGCGGCGATGACTAGCAAAATCTTGGACAGAAAGAGGGCCTTCGATCAAAGGAGGCGTAGGGAGGTCGGATAATACCGGCGTGATTTGTACTTAAAGTTTAGAAGATTTGGCTAACTAGATTGAATAGATGGTAGCTATTTGAATACTTAAATACGGGTTTAGATAAAGATATACTTAACTAGATAGATATAATTACCGAACTGCTATATCGTTGGTCACCTAGATAGGATTAAATTGTATTCGAACGGGATTTATCAAATACGGGAATATATATATATGTGTGTGTGTGTGTGATTTGCCATACCAGCTTAATAGTTCGGGTCGCTTGGTGGTTAAGAAGACTTGATTATTTGTAAACAAATAAACTCGTTTATTTATTTATTTTTTTTATTTTTTTATTTTTTATTTTATTATTATTTTTTTTCGACATGATGGAAAACGAACCCGTATATTACAGAGGCGACCCTGGTTTTGTCTCTCACTTTACTAGATCCTCCATTTTTTGTTGTATTTATGAACAATTTTTCTTAGATCTACCAGTTTTTATCATGAAAATATCTAGCCACCTATTGCTATGGTTTATATTTTGTCCGGGAGTAAATCTTCTTTCTTTGCACAAATATAACCAAACCTTTAATCTTTTCTTTGATTTTCCCTCTCTTCTTTTCACCCTTTTAGGGTCTACAAAATTGTGATGTTCTTTCTTCTCTTAAATTTCCTACTCTCTTTTTCATTTTTTGTTCTCAATTTTTTGCTTATATTTTGCTTTCTAGTATTTCACTTATTGAGCTCTTTGATTTTCATTTTTTTTTCTCAATTTTTTGATTATATTTTGATTTTTTAATAAAAACTATTCTAGAAAATTAACATTGACTTGTTGTTATCAATTGCTCTTTTGTGATGGCATAAAGTAGGGAAGACGACATAGGAAGAGGGGAAAATGAAATTAAGAGGATTGAGATCGTCTTCTCCAGCCGTGGCCGTGTTTATGAGTACTCTAACCACCATTCCCTCTCTATAATGGGCACTCGGAGCCCGTTAACCATATCACCGCTTTCTCTCACAAGATGGCATTATGGGTGTTCGAGGATGCTACAATGTGCAAGATGTTTCCAGGTAGCCTTGACAAAGGTTCATTTAAGTGGTTCCAAAGTTTGAACCCATATCAATCCAATCATGGAATCAGCTTGCCACGGCGTTCGTGAGGTACTACATAGCCAACAGTCGGGATGTAGTGTCTTTAGACACACTCTTTGGTCTTAAGAAGGAGAAAGGTGAAAGCTTGCGCCGCTTCGCCAATCGTTTCATGGAGTGCTACGCTGAGATTGATGGGTGTGATGAGAAGACTGCAATTACCGCCTTTAAGAGGGCAATCCCGTTTGAGAGTAAGTTAAGAGAAAACTTGACACTTCGAATAAGCTAGCTACATGACAAGAGGGAAGTCACCCTCTCCACTTCGAAAGCCCCTCACCATTGCTGAACTTCAAGAACGCGTCCACCAATATGTGCACTTGGAATAATCTAGCTACATGACAAGAGGGAAGTCACCTCTCCACTTCGAAAGCCCCACCGTCTTTCAAACGGAAGCTTTAGGCAAAATACGCACTCGTCGAAGGAACATGATAGAGCGGTCTACACAACTTTCAACATCCCGATCTATAAAATTCTACCGCGCATCAAACATGAGATCTATTTCCGCTACCCCTCTCAGGAAGAATGCCCCAAAGACGACGTCATAAGCCGTAAATATTGCATGTACCACAGATTACGAGGGCACATGACTGAAGATTGTGAGTCCTTTAAGGAATGCCTTGAAGGTTTGGTTCAAGAAGGGTACTTGCGTGAGTACATTGAAAAATGAGCCAAAAGATAGCGAAGAGCCAAGAAAAAACGAATTGAGATCGTCCAAACAATCTCGACGACATACGAGAATGAAGACGAGCTGAGAAATGAAGACTAGGAGCGTAACCGTGATCGTGGGCCTGAGTGCCGCGACCGCGACACTGGTCCAGAGAGCATTGCTCCTTCTTTGAGGCAAAACCGTGATCGCGAGACAGTGGGCTGCAATCGCGGACTTAAAACTGAGAGCGATGGACGAGCGAGACCGCGGCCCGCGCGAGAGCGATCGCGGTTAACTGTATTCCTCAACGCAAGGATCTCGGGATTAGGAAATGCATGTAAATAGGACACTCTTTTTCCCACGTGGTTTTGATGAAGCCCTTAGGTTTTTACTTTCTATTCATTAGTTTTGTCCTTAAGATCATGTCATTCACGTTTATTTTTAATAAAAGTCAATTTTCACATTAGTTTGAGTCTTGCATAAAAAAAAGTGCAACGTTAATTCATCGCATTAACTAGGGATGGGCAACGGTCCAAGACCGGACCGGGACCGGCTTCTTGAAAAAATTGGACCGAGGACCAGACCGGATATTCCCGGTCCGGTCTCGGTCCCGGTTTGGTCCGGTCTCGGTCCCGGTCCGGGTTTGGACCGAACCACTATTTTATCAATAAAATATATTATTTTTAATAAAACAAGTTTTATTTATTTATAAAATATATTATTTTTGATAAAAAATTATATATACTATCATATAAAAATTAAATTTGTATTTTTAACACAAATTTTATAATATAACTATACATATTTTTTACATAAAATATAATTTTTTACCACTAATACAAAAAGCCGGTCTGGACCTAGACTGGACTGGATTTGCGATAGTTCCACACAACTTCATACTTTATTTCCTTTGTAGTTCTTGTGACATCTATATTTTTCCTGAAATATTCAGATAGTCATGTTAATTTCTAATAAAATTTATTATTATTAAAATTAATAAAAGAAACATTGATCCAATATTCGAAACTTGACATTTTCTAATACCGTTTCAACCGGACACCTATGAGAACTTGATCATATTACTGTTGACATATCTTTTGACATTTTGACAACTGTTAAATTTTTCAGAGAAATTAACTTCGTGGCAAGTTATATTATAAAACTTGATCATTGGTTTGAAACTCTGCATCAAATTACTAATTCGAATTGTTATAATCTTAACTGAAAAAACGCTCTAAGTTGACCGATATCTAGACCTGAATAAAGTCGGGCAAACCCGTCCAATCCGTACCGCCCGCCCGGAAAAATGGGCGGACTTGGACAAGATTTCTAACCCGAAAGGGTAAATAAGCCCGGCCCGTCCGAATTCATGGGCGGGACACGGACAACATTTTTGACCGAATATCCCGGATAACCCGCCCGAATACCCGAACATATTAAATATTTAAAATAAATGTTTATATTTATAAATAAAGATATGTTTGTAGAGAATACTTGGGGCTAGGGCTGTCAATGGGTCGGGTTATGGGTGGGTGGAGCACTTCCACCACCCGACCCACAAGTTAAAATACCCCACCCGTCACCCGTGAAATGTTCTACCCATCACCCAAACCACCCGTCACCCATTGGTTATATGGGTGACCCGTTCACCCATATAAGCGTTGTATTTTGTCTATAAATAAATTGTCATACATAAATTAAAACAAATATCCATAATCCATACATAAACAAAAACAAATCCCATAAACAATAATCGATGTATAACCATTGTATTTTATGCTATTGGTAGTTCTGGTTGAAGAGAAGTCTTCATGAGAGAGGTCAGAGACTCAGAGGTAGTGATTAGTAATCGAGCGGTGATAGTATGTTATCAGGTGAAAGATATACTAGGGTTAGAAATTAGAATTACTTAGAAAGTAGAGGCAATCAGGTATAAATAAATGGGTTGGGAACAAATGAGCTTATTTATCAAAGACCCGAAATGGCTTATATGGTGACTTTAAAGGCCTACACATATTTGAAATTATGGGCTAAAACGGGTTATATGGGTGGTTTGGGTGAAACGGGTGATGGTTCGGTTGACGGGTCGGGTTATTGGGTGGGTTATTGGGTGATAAAATCTCACCCTTACCCGACCCATAACCCGTTTCGCCCATCACCCGAACCGCCCGTCACCCTCTTTGATTGGGTTTTCACCCGTCTATTTCGGGTGGGTTAAGCGGGTGGGTCGGTCACCCGTGGGTAATTGACAGCCCTACTTGGGGCCATTGATTGTAGAATTAGTACAAAAGAGAGTTAGATATTATAGTTCCTTCACCTTGTCACCTAAAAAGCTAGCATAAATACGATCTTAATTTCAAGTAATGTTAGACTGTGTAATTATAATACTAGGATTTTCTATTTTTTTAATGGACATGAAAAAAAAATTATTTATGAATTTATATCCGGGTCCCACGGGCTACCCGGGTCCGGATGTCCGGGCGGGCTTGGACATCCTTGTCGGCTCGAATCACCCGCTTGACCCGAACCCGCTCGGACAAATAGACATAGTTTTTGTTCAAAGCCCGGCCCGGATCCGGCCCGAACCCGACGTTGTACAAATCTACCGATATCTAATTAAATAGTCGTGTCCCCCAACCACTCTCCTTTCAACAAGGGAAAACACAAGGCTTGTTTGCCCTCAAATTTTATTAGGACGCATTATATTTTGGGAGCTTTATACGGAGTAATTTTCTTATAACTATACTTTTCATTAGACCTGTCAAAAACTGACCTAACCCGCTAACCCGACCCGATCCGCCCGATAAATTTAGGGTCAAGACCCGAAAATTTGAACCCGAAATCCGAAATAAACCGAACCCGATACAACCCGAACCCGTTGGGTTGAAACCCGAAACTCCTTGGGTTGACCGATTTAGCATATTTATAGAAATTTTTAAATATATTTTGAAACCTATAATATATTTTATTATTAAAATAAATGAAAATAATATATTATAATTAAATATTATTATTTTAATAATTCGTATTTTAATAATCATAAGAAAAAATGATATTTTAGATCCGCTGGTCAACCCGACTCGACCGAAAATCCGCTACAACCCGACCCGATTGACCTGTGACCCATAACGACTCGGAACCCAATTTAACCCGAACCCGAAATGACCGAACCCGAACCCGCCCAACCCGACCCGATTGACAGATCTACTTTTCATTAACAAATAGTTCACTGACTCAACCCATCTGAGGCATGATTTTTACGGGTTTTGACTTTGCCCGTTGTTTTATATAAAAAAAATGGAATATTAAAGTACAATTCCAATCCAAAGGAGTTGTATAATATGTAACCGAGATTGCATTTGAAATAAAGTTTGGATAATTTAATATTTGATGACCCTTTGAATTCATCCTTTGGGCTTCTCATGATATTGTAGGTAGGATGTCTTTATAGATTGGTACAAAACGAAGCTGTAAAAAAATGATGTGAGATATGGATGCTATGAAAAGTCACAACATATAACGTGTGTCTAATGAGTTTACAAAACTATATATGGTCTATAATGTACCTATGTCTTTCTTTTCATACGTAAGATTGTTGCTAGCTAGCTAGTTAGATGACATCTTACCTTTCAAAAGTTTGTATCTATTAATTTTGTTTCAGCATATATATTCGAAAGTCGGGGAATATGACGGCCATTCTGTTTGCAAATTTTTATATAAGAAGATGTATGTTGCCTTAGGAATTTCCTATGTCTATCAGGAATCCTGATCGTAACTAAATGTTATATTTTATAAAATATCGTACAGGCTTTGAAAAATAACTATGATCTAGAATTATATTTATTAACAATAAAACTAATATATATGATGTTATATTTATATAGTCCTGTGATCAATATCCAACAAGTAGAATTGTAGACAGGATTATTCGTATGCTAAAAAATGTGTACATGTAAATCATAAATTTGATTTATCATTAAGTGCGGTGTTATTTTGATGTAATCAATTAGCAGATTAATAAGTAGTCCCATGATCTACCAAAAACAAAAAAAGTAGCTAGTATCATGAAATCGATGCCGTTAGTTCCATGTCAAAATCAAAACAGATGTAATTAATAGTATAAAACTGTCACAAATGATGATGATGAGAATTGAAAATGCACAATTGGATGTGTTCAAATTAATGGAGATAACACGAGTGGGAAAGGCATAAGGTAGATAAATTCAACATGGTGTGGATGGCAATTTTGACCATTACTGGCTTAATGCACCTAATTTGCTTGCTGAAAGCGTATGTTTATCTACTTGATCTTTTTTTTATAGGTAAAAATATTGCGATGATAAGTAATTGTTGAATTTATGAATACGGTGTGCGCCTTTTTTCTGGTTGTTTTGGCTCCCTTCAATACTATATGTTCGGTGTTTCAACATGACCACCAATCATAACTCTGATTTATTAAGTGTGTCCCAAGTTTCCATTAAGATTGTTGATAATTGTCATTTTATCCTTTTCACCAATAAGATTCCTAATTTCTAAACTAAACGCATTTACAACCCAAAAACAAGGGATTAAAGCCTATGCCTAAAATACAAAAGAGTTTGGAATGATATTTCCGTCCATAAGAATAATCCTATTAGTATGATCTCGAATATATATAACCTAAAGAAAGTCAGTGACTCGATAGGTAGGTAGATTGTTGATGTGTTGGCTACGTGCGTACTGCACGATGGAAAATGAAACTTATAAAAGCCGCATAGAGTATATATACTAAGCTGAATCTCTAAGGATTTCAGATATGGATAAGTTATTATTCTCAACGTAAACAATGTGTGATGAGTTTAGTCCAAGAGATCTAATTACATTCATAATTTACATTTTTCATGACATGAAGCTTATAAAAACCGCATAGAGTGAGAATATATCCAGGATAGCATGTTGGAAGAAAATCGCGTGCTCCTTCCCCAAAAATGCCACCAAATTAATTCATTAGGTTGGTAAATTTTATTTTGCAAATGTTAGTATTAAAATTGTATATGTTGTAGTAGACCAATCAGTGAATTTCTACGTATCTATATTTTTCATATAGTTAGCTTTTCCCTCCCAAACAAAAGCGACGCTTTGGCCGAGTGGTTAAGGCGTGTGCCTGCTAAGTACATGGGGTTTCCCCGCGAGAGTTCGAATCTCTCAGGCGTCGTTTCTTTTTTTTTCCTATTCTTTTTTGGAACACTTTTTTCCTTGCATATATTTCGGCTCTTCCTCGGTTGAATAGGATGTCAATTTCTTGTTCTCCTATGAGAATCTTCTGGTCTCAAGTCTCCAACAGACTGTTGAAAGTTGACAGGCTTGGAACGGGACATTACAAGTTGACAAAGAAGAAATGAGTTTGCTTGCATCTACAACTATCAAATGGGTCATGTAGCGATGGTTTCAATACTTTGTTAGTTCAAGTGAATTGATTTATCAGATTATAGAATTTTGGGTCAGTTAGAATGGTAGTTAGACAGATTTCAATACTTTTCAAACAAAAGCTCTTTTAAAGTTTGGTTACCTAAGGTTTCATAGTACAGATTTAACTTTCAAAACCCACTATTGCAAGTTTGATCATGATTTGACAGTTGCGGGGTAGCGTAACTCCCGTTTCCTACATTTCTCGCAAGACGACTTCTTAGCTCCAATTAACAAGTGTTTCATCAAATTAGATATAGCATCGAAAATTGTCTGATACAAAAGCTCTTTATTGATGAACTAAAGAAATAAAAATAAAAACAAAAATTGTAATCTCTCATAAATTAAAGAATAGACCGAATTAGGAGTTCAAAAGTAAATATTACAAGGAAAATAAACATTATAGGGTCACTGTACATACAATGAACTCAAATCCCACCCTGGGCAGTGCTTATAAGTTATATAACTTATCAGAAGTAGCAGCAGATCAAGTTCATATCCAAGGCTACATTAATATGATACTGAACAAGGTGAATAGTATGAACTTAATCTGTACTTACACTATCATTTCGTTGTTTTCGATGATCGCTTTCGTGACGGTTTACTTTCAATTAGCTTTGCTTTATCCAGATTCTGACCAGACTGCCCTTCTGATGGCTTGCCTTTATCAGAATCCTCAGCACTTCCCTTATGGGCTGAATCTGTATGAGGCGAATTGGCCTCTGTTGGTATCTTGATGTCTGATTTTTGTGACGGTGGCGACTCGTTGCTTTCTTGCTTTTTGTCAGTGTTTTGGAAAACTTCTGATTGCGGTTCTTTGCCCTTGTCGGTTTTTTGAGGAAACTGGCCTGAGTCACGGCCTTTGTCCACCAAGTTTTGAAGCTCATTGGCGATCTGGGTACGTCTTTCCTTCAAAAAGTTAAGTCGAGTAGTCAACTTGGACAGTGCAGAAGTAGAGCTTCCCTGTTACAGGCTCATGAATATGTTACACCATCACTTTGACATCTAAAAATGCAAAAATGTCTAAACATAGGAAAATAACCCACTTTGTTAATAGTTTGTGTAAGATTTAATTTAAAAGATCATATGCGCACTAGCTCTATGGAGCATATAGACAATAAGAGAATCAAGTCAACTGTAGGTAAACATCAAATAAGTATGTCTCTTATTTCTTCCTTTTATCATCTTCATATTTATATGTTCTCCTAATAGCTAGCTAGTTGATCCGGAACTTGTGTTATAACAAAATTACCAGAAGATGTATTCGTTGAAGACACTCTAAAAAGAGAGCTTTTGAAAAACAAAAGTAACATCAGAAAGAAGCATAAAGGAGTCTCAAAAACGAAGGCACAGGTGTGAAGCCAACCTCAATCTTTGAGCTATACTTCTTAGATGTGGATAACAATTCAGGGGTTCTCTCTATACCAGGGTCAGCATCATTAGAGTTATTGTTTGGTTTTCCCTAAAAGGTGCCAAGTGAAATCCACAAAAGTTGTTCAAATATTCAACATATAGTGCAGAAAGCTCAGCTAAGGAAACCACATAAAGATGACAGGTACAAATTTTCTAATGGCATCAATTAATGTTAAAGTACTTGATCAATTGCCACATATAGGGAATTCCTTACCTACATATAGATGTACTAATGGAAGTAACTAAAATATTCACATGCCCGTATACTTCATGAACTACATGCTAAGAGGAATAACTTTGAAGTCCTTTCAACAATTGCAGGACCTCTAAAATTAGGCCACTTTATTACAAAGAAAAAGAAGTCCATAATCTAAATCCAATTCAGTTGCAAGATTCTCAAGTGATTACCCATCAAAATCCGACCTCATTAGAAAACGAAAAGTTCTTATGACGATAGAGTATGGAGGATTGGACATTAAAGGATTTACAATGTGTATCAAATGGCCTACCTTACTTTTAGGCGACTTTTCTAAAGTCCGAGAAGTAACCCCAGTTTCATTGCCTTTTTGTTTATTTCTCCTGCAACCAGGGAAAACAGCAAGCAGCAACATAAGGAAACTTCAGAATTTTGGTGAATTAAAATCAAAGCCAAGAGTAAGAGAATTTTTGAAGCTATACGCTCGAGGTGGAGGTTCAGGTGGATGAATGCCTCTATCTCGCATGATGGAATAATTTTCTTCACATTGTTGATCAAGCAACACTCCAAGATCATCTACCCTTTGCTTCAGACTGCTTATATTCGCCTCTTCTGAAGCTATTTCCATCAGCTGTGCCTTCACCTATATTAAAACAAAATGTCAATGCAAGATCTGATGAAAAATGCTGGGCTAAATTTGTAGGATATATGTTACATTAAACTGACCTTTTCATCAACACTGGCTGAGATGGGGATATGAGATATGCTGAGTCCAGCATCTAATGCTGCCCGTATCTCCCTCTCATTTTGCAATTGCTCTTGCAATCTGTTAACCTGAATAAACATTTGATACTTTTGTAATTCTGTGATAGAGATTAACGCTAGAGTAGAAAAGACAAATTATTTAACACAAGCTGCCATGTTCAGAAGCCACTTCTACACAAAGACAATCATAAAGAAGAAAACTACTAACAAGGATTCAAAGATAAAGAGTCTAGAGACTAAAATAAGTTTTGTTTGGATAGGGCATACATCATTTTCAAGAGCTAGGCGGCGTTCATCTAAAACTCTCCTTCGTCCCTCTAGACTGGTTTGCAGGACTTTGTTGCTTTTGGCCTATTGAAAAGAAAAATAATATCATGTTAACCGACGCAGGTACAGAATGCAGGAAATAGTAGTATTTTACCTCTTCTGCAACTTGTATTTCCAACTGCTTCTTGGTAGACTCCAGCCTTTTTATTTCATCCCTAAGAAAGAATCAAATAATCAAGCCAAAAAGTTTTTGCCCACTACTGATATTGAAAATTTCCATGAGAGTAAAAATTTCCACTACTGATATTAAATTTCCACTACTGATATATAGTAAAATATATATATATATATATATATATATATATATATATATATATATATATATGAGGCCTAGCCTTAAGAATGATGGTTTAATGGACATGCAACATATTAAAAGGAATAAAATTTACATAACAAAAAATCTTGCTCGAATTCAGTAACGACATCCACTAATTCGATTGTATATGCTTAAGTGCTAAAATAAGAGACTACAAACAAAAAGAAACATACACTAATAAGATGCCAAGCTATAATTGTTTTCCTATATAAGAAACTTGAGTGATGATGGCAGTTTTCGGTGTACTAGAGAATCTGATTCTAGGGAACAACACTTTCATCGCTTTTGTTGATTAAGTAGTAACAAGACTTACTGTTCTTTGCATGAGAGATCAATGTGTTCCGTTGAAATATTCTTTTTTTCCTAGCCAAAAAAGAAAATGATTATTAGTTGGCCAAAATTTAACATTCTAGTAGGAGAGTAAAGGGAAAAAAAAAGACTTGTGACCAGGTGAACTTGTTCGCTTTACAAGGCAATGCAAAGCCTGGACAATATCCATTGAAGGATGGAAGGATCTATATGATGCATTATGTGTAGATATGCCCCACAGATGATCAAGTACTTACCTTTTGACCAGCCGAATGATGATTTTCATTGTGGTCACTCTCCTTGTGGTTATTATTTCCTAACTGTTCTAAATCATCTTCTGTGTCTCCTTCCTCTTCATCTGATCCATATTCCTCATCTTCTTCCAGTCCCTCTGATCCAGATTCCTCATCTTCATCCAGTTCATCTGATTCATATTCATCCTCGTCCTCCTCCTCCTCCTCATACATCTCATCATCATCTTCATACTCACTTCCCTCCTTGCTTCCACTTTCTTCCTCTTCTGAGAACAACTCATGGGACAATGAACCTTCCTGTATTGCATTCCATATTTTACCAAATTAAAAGTCAATAAGGAAACTGAACAAATAATATAAAATTTTTGAACAGTACATAAGAATATGCGACTGGCTTGCAAGTTCAGATTTCTGCAACTGTGTTTATCAACATAATACCATGCTATTTGCAAGCTTAGCTTTTACCATAAGATAGATTGCAAAATACAAAAGACTAATAAATTCAAGTAGCAAGATAAAACATACGATGTCTAAAAAGGTTACCACTAGAAATACAAGGAGCAGTGAGACTTACTCCAAAGAATTGGTCATATTCATCCAGCAGTGTTATAATTATAGCTTGAGCATGGTTTGCAGCAGCAGCAGCTTGTAGGAGTTGAAAAGAATTATCACCAGCTACATCCATATGTTGATTTTCTATTTCACAATCACCAGCAAGAAGAGGACGGAGAAGCAAAGGAGCCATGCAAGCTGCTACAGCTGATGTGCCCATTCGGTTCACAGCTTTGTTAGAAGCTACAACTTGCATCATCAATAAACACCTGAATTAAAAAGGTAGATATGAAATTGAGAAAAGGAGAGAGCTCACATTGGGCAATGAAAAAGATATGGGCAGTTAAACTTTCCTCGGATATGAGCCATAAACAACCACGCTAAAAACTCGGTATAAATATAGGTAATGCAGAGATTGTCATGCATGAACCAAAACAAATATATCATTATCATGTAAGAGAGCTAATTTATGGCAAACAATTCATGCAACCCAATCCACCACGTTGGATTTGGTTTATAAATGTGTTTGACATAGACTGAGAGATGAATGGTAAATGTGTTAACAATCAGAACTTTAATTTATGTTTTCTTTAAATATTATAATGGGTTAATGGTGGGCTGGGTAATTATTTTCCTTTCAGATGCAGATAAATTGCATGGAGCACATATTTAAAACAGAAGAAGAAGTAGAATTGGCATGAGGTACCTTTGTAATAGCTTCCTATTTGGCTCTGGAAATGTTTCTAATATTGCAGTACGCATGGCATGGATCCTGATACTACGGTCAGATCCTGTTTGTCGTGGAAAACTTTGTCAAAATTCACACAGGGTATGATAATTGTACCAAGAGACAAAAAGCAATCAAATTAACAAAGGATAACACAACCATGTGTAGTGTACTGTAACTTATTACAAAGTAGCTTGGTTAAGCCTTATGTTTCTCAAATCAACCAGATCGGTTTCATATATCAGATTTAAGTTGAATCACATCTGATGTTGCAACTTGCAAGAATCAATTCAGACTAATGAAATCCAATACAGAAGTTTATATGGGAAACAGGGAATCCATATTATATGCATATCATTACAGCTGTAAAACAGATGCCCAGAGCTTTCCCTTGTTTCAGTTCAATTTTAGGTCATACGCGTCTGATCCTACCAAAGATCAGAGATTCAGAATGATAGTTGTTGGTCTTAGAAATGACATACTGGACATAAATGGCTTTACATCCCCAAAGACCACTGTTAGCATGTCCTAGTTCCATTAGAAAATCATCCTTCAAAGGAAGTGTTGTTAACAAGATGAGTTGTTGTTGTGCTTGTCAGTAATAAGGTGAACAGTTTCTTAGGAAACTTACTAAAGGCTTCAAGTAATGCATTACAGCAGGATGCAGGAACTGGAGCTGATGGCAATTCTCTTAAAATATGCTGCAGATAGTGTTAAGAAAAACAAATAATTCAATTGCTAACGAAAATATCTAGTCAATTTAGACAAATTTTTAGATTATTAAAGGAAATACCTTCACGCAATCTGCAATAACATGTGCATCCTCATTTGGAGAAAAATCCGTTTTACCTGATTACAGAAAAGATTCATTTGAGCATTGAAGTTACTCCTGATACAACCAGTGAACAAATTGCTTTTTGCCAGCAGCAGAATAGTATGCAAGCGTGTTGTTCTAGAAAATAGCAATACAAACCATGCTCATATTCATACACACGACGTTCAACTTCCTCGACATCTGCAGCTTGCCGCAATATCCCTTCAGTTCTGACTCCTGTTCCATCAGAGTCAATATAGTCAGGTTTGAGTTATCCATCCCTTTTCCCTCAGAATTGAAAAAAAAAATGACCTCCCATATTACTATTTGCTATCTCTTTCAGTTTTCTAGTGAAAACAAGGTACAATATGAAGAATCACGTATCAGCCTGCCAAACTTATAACAATTGCAGACCTTATAACAATTGGAAAATAGAATCTTACCATGTTTTTCAATGAAATAAAGAGCTTTCTCCAGGAAAGATGGAGATCCATCAATATCCTGCAAAGCAAGCAAAACTGGCCTGCCAATAACCGTAGATTTTACAGGTGGCTTTTCCTTTTCCTTCTCTGTAAGAGAAAGCCAAACAGAAAAACATAAAAGAAAAGGCAAGGAATCAGACAATGTGAACCACATAAATTAATCTTGCCGCAAAGCTATCGGAAATAAACTATCTCCAAGAGAATACATAATAATAAACTTGAGATTAATAAACTTGTCAGTAATCGGGCAGCCAGAAAGTGCAGAGGATAATTATTCTTGAGATTAGGATCAGAATCCAAGTACGACCATTAGATGAATTTAGAGCCATATGCAAAATAGTTACAAATTAGATTGCTAATGGCCATGGGACATAGTGTCATGTACTAGCTAGCGAGGATTCTCTAGTGCACAATTGTGTTCCAATTTATGTACCATCCACCATGATTGATTAGATAATTATCTATGTTTTTTTTTTAATGAAGACATTTTTTGTTTATTTTAAAATCTATCTTGCCAATCAGGGTAAGTGGATATATACAAAATTGGACTAGAGGATCTTGATTGCAGGACGCCTTCTTCACCCATTAACTTCCTATCGTCCCCAGGGGCTGAGACAGGGTGTAGGCCTAGGGAGTGAGGAAGCTGCTATAGGTGTTGGAAATTTTCAAATAGAACATTTATATTAAAATAGCATAAATAAGGGAGAAATGAAAAAAATACGTTGTTCGGAAGAGCCTTTAGCAGCAGCCTCAGCTTGTTCACCATTGAGAATTCCATTTTCACCTGTGACAGCTGTAGCACTTGGTGCCTGAGCTATAGCAGTCTCTAGTACATTCTTCCACTCAAGTAGATCTTCTAATGTTTCAGCCTGCAGTTCGAAAATTGGAAAATATAAAATGACAATCTTATGGGCAAAATTGCTGAATGTCTCATCTTGCTAGTGATCAACTATTAAGCTGTTTTAGATTCCATATTATGCCGATCCTGATCATGTTAACAGCTGTAGTCAAGCCAGGGGTGAAACAGGATGGGCATGTTTGTCAATCGAGAGAAGCTCCATTTTTAGTTACTGACACCATTGCATTATCATAGTGGCATACTGACACTTTTATACCCAAACCTAGAAAAGGATCACAAGATGGCCCAAAATGGCTTGTTAAGAGTGTTCCTTCAAGTTCTTATGCTGGACTTTTAAAAAGTTCATACCATGATCTTAGGAATGTAGCAATGCAAGCAAAGATTAGAAATATTTTGTTACAAGAGGTAGCTGGGACATAATATTGTCATAGCCCAAATGAACTAGCTGGACAAAAATCGAATTGTAAAGAAGAGAAATTTGAAAAAGCCCCAATTCACAATGTAGAAGATTAGAAGCTGCACCTTAAGTGTAAAAGTTCGTCCATCACGACCGTCTGGAAAGAGAACATTCAATAGTTTCTTGTCGGGTTTGACATCGATGCTATTTAAATGCACAGGTTAGAAATATATCCAATACAATAAAAAAAAATATTCAAGAAAGGCAACATGAATTAGAAAATAATAGTGTAAAGATAAAAGAATGAGAACAGTAAGCCAACCTGCCTGAGTTATTTAGGTCAATGCCACCAAGTGGTAGATTTGTTTCAGGTTTTTGGGTAGTAGCACTCTGGAAATACAAAACAATAGTCACAAACTCTTCAACAAACTAAGAAAAAGTCATATCTCATCCACTTGAGGCTATTTAGTTTATCCTTCTCCATAAGGAAGACAATCATAGAGGTGAGGGAAAATGTCAAAATGAAGAAAGAAGATTACAGTCAATTGGTAAAAAGAAAGGAAATGTGTTGTATGGAAAACTTTCTTTTTACAAGTTTCTGTCATAAATCTCAGGACAAAAACAAACAAATTAAACACGTGATGATAACATATACTAAAGCCAGAATTTTTTTGGCAGATTCAAACAAATGCAGCTCAGTACATACAAGAAAAAGGTGAGGAAGAAGAAGACTAGATCAAATCACCAAACACATATTCTCACTTCTTTTCTAGTTAATTATTTCTAAAGTTGGCATAATGCTCAAGGATATTGAATGACATCAAGTTATGCTCATGCCTTGAAAGAAACATATCCATACTCCATTGAGTTTAATGATAGGCAAGATACCGGAGGAAAAGATGAATTATTCTCTAAGTTACATTACAAAACTAAACAGCAACTTGCTTTTTGAATCTCTGCCAATAACAAGCACTTACAGGGTCACTTCTATAGAAGACAAGAGAATTACTTCCAAGGACAAACCATCTCTTCTTCCAGGACGTCCACCCAATTCCTGGATAAAGCATTGACAGAGGACTAAGTACGCTCCTTGCAAATATAACATATATTGGTAATATCAAGTGGGGACTAAAACAATGAAATAAGTTCCCAATGCTGATGATCCTAAGAACTCGACTTCCAAGTTCCAACTAACTGAAGAAAGTCCGTTCATCAAGTAGACTATTCAAAAATTGAGAATACATACCCTTAGATGCTATTAAAAGTGGCCCGCTCTTAGAAACCTGCAAGAAGGACAAAGAAATCCTTAAATTTTGTGAAGTAGCATCCAATTGATACAAAATTTCCCCAAATGATGCACATAACAGCTTATAGAATTAATAGTGCAATTAAGAGGCATCTAAGACAAAAAAAAAGTAATAAGAAAATGACATTTATTATGGATTATAAATAGGAAGACTTTGAGGATAAACAAAAACTAATCATTAAAATTACCATATTTTCGGTGCTAGAGCTCTGGTGTTCTGGTTGCCCCGGTTGAGGGCTGGGTGCTGCAGGGGTCTCTCCATGTACCGCCTTTGAAGTAACACACAAAATTATGAGTCCCGTTATTACAGATAATCGGCATGTTTCCAGAAATTTCGACGCAATCAACATATTACCGATAATCATGCAACGGCATTATCTATCCGAATTCTTTTAGATACAACAAAAACTAAATGTTTCAGAAATCAAGCGATTCCTATGATAAAATGAAGATTAGAATTACCGGATTCGAAGATTCGGGGACTTTGTTGGCCATTTGCCTTCACCTTCCACTACCGATCACGCGCGCTCCACCTCTATAAACCAAAACCTGAAAACAGACGCATTGATATAATCTTCCTACATATCACGATCGCAGAGAAAAATCAAAATTCGAAACGTCTACATTCACGCCAAAGATGAAAATCAGAAGCATTTCGACAATGCGGGAGCTTGCCTCGAAGAATCGGACATTTTCTGAGAATCAAACTCGAGAAGGAAGGTCGCAAGAGAGAGAGAAAGGGGAACGTGAAAGTAAAATTTGGGAAATTGATAGAGGGAGGGAGAGAGAGAAGAGGGAAAAGGGAATGAGTGTTTTTGGGGATGGATTTTTCTTCGTTCAACGGAAAACCCCCGTTGGTGTAGCCGCGAAGGGTGAAAAAAAACTGGAAAGAGAGACGATCCAATTTGAGCCCAGCGGGCCCGGGTTATACACCGGATGTACACGTGGCAGTCGTTCGTTCGATTTTTGAGTCTTTGCCTTATTGGAGGGGAAGAACGTGGACGCCACTACTTGTATGTATTTATTCGCAAAGATTATTTCGATTATAAAGTTGGAGAGTTATGTAGAATTAAGGCAGTAAATAATTTGGGATTGGTTCGCACAGAAATTGACCCTATTGGATCGGATTTGATGTATTTGGCTTGACTTTTTTTTTTCTTTCGTGATATGGAAATTTAGTCACATTTTTTTATTATTAAAATTGACAGTTTTCTGGTATAAATCACAACAAACAACATTTTTTTTCATTTAATGACTTGCAATCGAAAAAGTTTTTTTTCTTAGGTTTGACTTTCGCTTTCCTTTATAAAAAAAAAAACAAATTTTCTTCATTTAATGACTAAAGACTAATAAATAAATTTTATGTGAATTTATTATTCATGGTCGAATCTTCATATTAAGCCCATTATTCTTTTGGCAATAATATTATATTAAGCCCAAATTCTAGGAGTTGGATTTTTGCGTATATCAAAAATACATAAATCCAAAATGCAATCGAAACAAATTATTGAAATCAACGATGGAGAACGTAATGTTGGAATAGAGGAAGGGCAAAACAATAATTATGTGCAGTACAAAGCACGTCTATCTATCTATTCCCGTTCGGGTCCAAATTATTAATCGAACTCATGATTCACGAATAAAACAGCAAAACAAATCGAAGTGATATCAGAACACAAACGCCACGTGAGCAAAACGCATCGCATTAAGGGTCCTACAATTCGCAGGGCTGCGTCAAAGCCAACTTGGCACGGTTCTCCCAAAAAAAACTATCTATTCATGGCGAATTCACATTTCAGCTCAGATAGGAGAGAGAAACCTCGGTTTTTAAAGCTTAAATCTTAAAGCTTTAGTCCTAATCAGGGTGAAGAGAGGGAGAATTTCAAGGCGAATCGTGTGTGCACAAATTTAGGGATCGAGAGCAACCAGATCCGGCCAGGCGGGGAGAAGGATTTGGGGCTTTTGGAATATAGGCGATATATAGTTCGTCTGTGTGGAAATTGTGAGAGATAGCTTGTGGCTATGGAGATAGAGGCTGGCGGCTCAAATTCGGCGGGGGACGAGTTTGTGAATTCGATGGGAAAGGGAGAGAACGACGAGGTTCGAGTAAAGAGAAAAGCTTTACAGGCTGTGCTTGAAAAATGCCAGAAAGCGCTCGAGTTGCTGGCCGACGCGGGCGACTTGGAGGACGATGGTGACGGTGCTGATAGCGACGCTAGCAAGAGAGGCGAAGACGATGAAAGCTGTGAAGGATCACCCTCACCGTGCCGAGATGCAGATACTGATGAGGTGGTTGCCTACTTGCCTTTATCTTGTGAATTTGTTTGCTAGTTTATCTGTGTTACGGAGAATTTTTGTAAGTGAGTTCTATGATGCAATAAATACTCTCTCTAGCAAATTAAGGATGTAATTCCCCTTTTTCAGTGCTTCATATGTGTCTTATCTCTGATATAATCACGATGATTAAGAAGTGTCCTTGAAATATGATTAAGAATTTTATGTTGGTGTTGTTGCAGCTGTATGATATGATTAAGTCTCAAGTTGGAGGTCCCGAATTTCTTCAAAAGATTGAGGATGCTCAGGCCTCAGTTCACCTGAACCTAAACCTGCCAGGTCTGTGTTTGAGTATAGAGTACGGGCTATAGGAATGAAATTGAGTTACAATACTTCTGTTGTAGTATTTGTGGAAGTTCTAATTGATGCCACTTCACTATGATTTCATAAACGATGATAATCTGGTGTTGCAGAAGATGGCAGTTCATGGGACATGGTTGATGAAAATGATCTATGGGAAGATGAAAACAGTGCTTCGGATCAAGAAGATTATGTTCTTGTCAGGCAAGAAGACATTGTAGAGGGAATTGCATGCTTCATGGCTGCCTATCTCATATCTCTTAAGCAGACCAAGGTTAGTAAAAAAATTTGTGTCGTAGCTTCAGTCTCATCTTGCAAGTTAAAAAGTACTAATTTTGGTCCCGTAGACTGCATAACATATAATAGAGAACTAATGATTGAACTTAGTTTCTATTAGTCTATGCTTTCATATATTTGAAACAAAACAAAGAGAGAAAAGAATGGCTTGAAAACATTTTCACATTTAGAAAGTAGGCCTTCTCCTCATACTGCTAGCAGCATTGTTATCATTGTAACCAGCACATGGAATTGATTCCTACATATAAAAGTATTAGCCTGGTTTAAATAATCAGATTAGCCTCTGATCCCTTGTTTGGTCAAACGTGAGAAGTACCTTTCCTTGGAAGTAATTTCCTACGAATTGAAATTTTTGGTAAGTAGAGAATCATGTTTGGTTTGGATTTATTTTATTCTGTATTTATGCATGAATTAAGAGATCGTACCTACCCCTGTCAAAGTAAGGGTAATGCTTGTGATTTGGAAAGAGTACAAATTCTTGGAAGTGGATCATGGTAAGTGCAAATTCTTGGAAGTGAGGAATCATGATAAGCGTAACTCCAGTAATTTGGAAAAAGTGCAAATATTTGGAAGTAAATTCCCACATTGCACGGTGATTAGAATTACTTCCTAGGAAAGTTTGTCATGCTGTTTATTGTAAAAGTCTTAACCTCCCTCTGGACCGAGATTGTTTTCCTCTCTCGTTGACTTAGTGAAACATTTGGATCAAAGGATTCCAACCATACTTATTGGTATTCCCCAAGTTGTCTAAGGTGAAGATCAACATAATCCCCTTTCATTCCAGTGCTATGCCGCTAGAGTTGAAAATCCAAATTAAATTGAACTGGAAGTTAGGAAATAGGATCAGGGCAAGGCTGGATTTTCTGCATTCTGATAATGTATTGGTGAATTTTTAATTCTGAATGATAAAGGAAATTGATCTCACATGCTATTACTTTCTGATAGCCTCTTCCAAGTGCTATTGATATAGAATTTACTTTCCCATTGATTAACCTCTTTCTTTTTCTTTCAGGATTTGTCGCCGAATCAACTACAAGAAGGTAAAGCATTTTTATCACATCCTGCCAGCCTTTCTTGACGAACAAAGAAATAGTAGTAATATCAAATGGCTATACAGTTTCATATTAGTCAGGCATCTAACCTCGTTCTTGTTCATTATTTTTTAAGCCCTTAGGAGGACTTTTTCGGTAAAGAAGACAAAAGGAAAGCTTCGAAAAGCATGGGATGGAAGCAGAGTTATATATAATGTAGCATCCTGGAGTGCAACTGCAATTGGGTAGGCTAAGCTTGAGATTGCTCGGTTACTCTAATTACTTGCATACAGTTTCTTATCCCATACATTTTCAATCAAAGTTTTCACTTTTTGGACTTGATCTTCTGACTGAATATAACGTAAAGAGGTGGAAGTGTGAAAAAACTTATGGTCCTATGAGAAGTCATGACAGAAAAGGCTTGAAAGTAAAAACAAAAAATTGATGTCACATGACAACGTTGTAAATTTTAAGTTTTATTGCTGATTTTTCAAGCTGTTTCTATGGATGGATGCATGATGACATGTTTGGTCATTGTGATTTGTGAAGACATTGGTGCTTAATTTTATTAATGGGTTGATTAAGGACTTGTTATTTTGGCTGAACCTTGCTCATATTGGTGTTCTAAACAGGATATACCAAAATCCAGCTCTTCTTAAAGTAGCCTCAACCGCGTTCTGGACTTCTTGTCGGGTTATATCAAAGCTCCTCTAGATTGCCAGCAATGAACCTGTTGACAAAGTTTGCAGTAATTGGTGTCTTGGTTTGATATCTCCTTCATCTCAAGTGGAGATTTCTCATGTGAATTTCTTAACAATGTCTGTATACATTCTTTGTGCAACAGATTGATCATCTTCGTCTGTTCAGCTTTAAATTAAATTCGTGCGAGCTTGCTTTATGTTGTTCATCGCATTCCCATTTCTGCCGAGTAACTCCACCTTTCCACCATATTTTCAGGTTCAGCAAAAGTTCCAATAGAGAATGGAAATTGAGATTGGTTTTCATAAAACCGTGGGCTTTCTTATTAAAAATAAAGGGGTGGATTACTGTTTTTTTTTTTTTTGAAGAATTGGCTGAAAACCACCCGTATAATATGGCATATTTCACTTAACCACCCGTATTTTCAATAATTATAAAAAACCACCCATATTAAGGGCTCCGTTAAAATGTAACCACCCAAAACCCAGATCCGTTAAACTCCGTTAAATAAGAGTGACATGGCAGTCAAATTTTAATTTTTTTTATAAAACCTTGCCACATCGACGACACATAAGCCTTCCAAATCGTTCTCCTTCCCCAGTCTCGCACCTCATCATCTACTTCCGATCCTCGTCCTCCTCCCTCCTTTGCCTCCTCCTCGCCGGAGCATTGGCCGTCTCTCTCCCACCTGAAGCTTATCCGACGGCACCAGCGGTCGCCTGGCCCTGCTTGCACTAATTTTCTCCCCTTTTCAAACGCTTCCACCACCACGGCCAGACGCTCACCTCCCTTGACCTCTCCGCCTTCTATTGTTGGATGGAAGATCTCCCCACCGTCCTCGAATCCTTCCCTAGCGTCAGCCGCATCCTCCTTCGACTCAATCTGATGAACTTGTCGTTCGTCGAGGGCTTCAAATCGCTCGAGATTCATGCGATTGTAACAACTTGCCTAATCTCTGCGAATCGGGATAGGAATCAGAATCGGCGGTGGAGAAGGTAGAGATCAGGACGCAGGAGAGGAGGTCGGCTTCACGACGCTAGGTTTAATCTCGTTCTTCAGCGGATTAGGGTTTATAGAGGAATTGAGGCTAGATCTGATTGAGTTCTTCACTCGCTAGTTCTGATTGAATTCTTCACGGCGCTAGGTCTGATCAAGTGCCCCAATCTCAGATCCCTCAAATTCGGCCATTTCCATACACTCTGCAAAGCAATCGAATACCAAATCGACGGGTTCGCACTTTGCAAGTCCCTAGCCTCGCTCTCTATCAAGAACTCTGCGGATTTGACCGATTCCAAGCTGATCGCAATCAAGAGAGGTTGCTCGGTCCTAGAAAAGCTCGAAATCCATGGCTGCAATAGAGTACTAATGAGTAATGAGAGGCTTTGGAACCTTAACTTGTATGCTCTGAAAAACGCTTGTGCAATAGAGCTTCAATCGGTTTCAAACGATGAAAACCCCTAACTGGTGGCTCTTTACACGAGTGGGATTTGGGATAGAATTAGAAGCAGGGTAATTTGGATGGAATATGTGTCCATGTGGCAAGGTTAAAAAAACAATTGAAAATTGAGGTGCCATGTCACCATTTTTGGACGGAATTTAACGGATCTGGGTTTTGGGTGGTTACATTTTAACGGAGCCCTTAATATGGGTGGTTTTTTATAATTATTGAAAATACGGGTGGTTAAGTGAAATATGCCATATTATACGGGTGGCTTTCAGCCAATTCCTCTTTTATTTTATTTAATCTATTATATATATATAAAAGCAATAAGGTTTGGAGCCTCCACGTTGCGCCACATCAGCTTTTGCCACATGTCGTTCTATTATTAATCCACATAGGATTTTGCCACATGTCATTTAATCCTTACTTCCTAAAAATTATATACTAATTATTATTTCCCCTTAATATTTCACATGACAGATCTTTTCCACTTAAATAAAATTTATTTATTTTCCAAATTTAGATAATATCTTAATTTTTGGTAGGAGATTATATCTTAACTAAAAAAATTTAACTAATGGTTGAATTTTTTCCTTATAAGCTAATAAAATATATATGCTTAATCTTTTTCACATTTTAGTTGTTTCTTTCTCTCTCTTATATTAAAAGATAAATATACTCAATTACATATATTATTATTAAATTAATTATTATTTTTCAAAATCATCAAAAATAATTTTTTTATACATATTACAAACAATAAATTACTTACATTAAATTTTATATTATATTTTTATATATTAATATCTTTTTTATAGTATATTTAAAAAATATCGAGTCATAGTTTTTTGGTCGGATGGTCGTGCATGGCAGGACGGGAATAACTAGTTAATGAGCTAAATGTGTATTTGGCTCATAAACTTAGATGATTCGAATCTGGGTATCAAGTCTAGTAGCACAACTACTAAACTGACTTAAAAAAGCCACACTAACATTTTACCTTAGCCGGATGGATTCAATTCACAATAGATTTCATTGGCCGTTTTTCTATCCTATGTCCTAAGAGCATAGGATAAGAGTACGGATTTAGAAACTAATGTACAAAATATGGCATAGGTTCATGCTTTAGTTTCTAAATCTATACTCTTATCCTGTGCTCTTAGCCACACTAACATTAACATTAGACTCTTAACCTATGTTCTAAGAATATAAGAAACCGTTTTTATATAATATCAAGATTACGAGCCCACTTCGATTGCATGTCATAATGCATTGTATATTTGTATTGTATAAATCATAGTGCATGCGATCCAAACTGGCTAGATATGAGTATATGACCTTGCAACAATGCAACTAATGACAGAGGCATAACTTTGCAACTAATGAGAATGCTGAATGCCAACATACTATAATGCACATAACTAATCAGAAGATTGTCAGCATTATATGAGGACTGTGAAACCTAATTTAATCAGATGGATATTCAATAAATAAATAAATAGAGGTATATGCTCTTTTATTCCCTCTTTAAAGTAAACAATTACTACTTTCGTGCCACATAAAGATTAATCTATATATTTTGTTGGTGCAAAAAATAGCTAAAAAGTCAGGGCATAGGCATCAACCCTCTTTGTTAGAAACGGAAGTTTATAAAAATTAATTTTTTAAAAAAAATATATTTTTGAAAAGTGGTACTAGCATAATAGTTTATACAAAGTATTTGACTTTGTGTAGAAAATACATGTACACCAGTACACGTGATGAACTGAGACCAAGTATGCCAGTCAAAAGTACATGGCTCGAATATGACTATTATTAATCAGAGTTCATGAGATTTGTGGCTATTTTCCTTTACCTTTTTATATCACCATCAATCACTAAAATGAATAAGCGAATTTGTGATTTGATGATATACATGATACGAGTATGTTTTAGTTTAAGTGAAGAGGCATTTTATGGTAAGAAAATTTTCCCCGTGGCGAGGAGAAATTCTATACATTAGATCTATCTTATATATTCTATTTGGATGATTGATCAAGATCTTAATGTTCAACAATATTTGACCATCATTCCATCAACCATGGTCCATGAGTCATGACCATAGATAAGTTTAACACAATAACTTATTTTGTTCATGTATTTTTTCATTCACTCAATGATATTATAGAGTAGTTTATTTTACAAACAACTTGTTCATTTCATGTAGCGCGCTTATACATATGTATGTTCATGTGTAAGATATGAACAACTTAAAAGGAAAACTGAACATGCATGTTATGTTATATGAACTATATGAACTAAACAAGTTTTATATGTGAATTTATTAAAACAAATTTACGAGATTACCACTGACTAATCAAAGTTTAATTTGGCTCGTTTGTCTACCTTATCTATTGATCCTCACTATTTAATTGAGAGGGCTCCTCACTTGAGTTGAATCTGACCCGGCCCTGTGGATATGTTTTAATCCTTTCTAAAAATTCAAACAAATATGAATTTGAATTTTTCACGATGCATAAAAATACTTTGATCAATAGATCATTATGTAGACATTAAGAATCGAGATCCAGTTAAATCTTGTATCAGACATCAAATCTAGATATTCATTAAACAAATGTGTGCATGTAAATCTAGGAATTGCTACTCGTCCTCACCACCATAACCATCCTACTAATGACAATTTAATATACTTAGTAATTTAGTATACTGAATGTAATCAGAAGGCCAATACTAGATTGGACCAACACCGGCAAGGTCCAACACCGGCAAGGTCCATGCATACAATATTCATACATAAAATTGACGAACAATTTTACATAGAAAAGTACTCCCTCCGTTTCAAAATAGTTGTTCTTAAATCCATTTTTCCTTGTTTCAAAATATTTGTTCATCTAATTTTTTTTTCCATTTATACCTTTATCTATACCCCACATCACACATATCCCAAAATTTATTTTTTTAGTTGAATTTCCCAAAGTGTACTTATAGGAGTAGTTTGGGTAAAAAAAAATTCCTTAATAAGTGTGCAATTTTGTCTAAGATCAACTGTTTTGAAACGCAGAGAGTATATAAAATATTGAGTAGTTTATAATATTTTAGTCCGTTTTCGAAAGCTTTCTTTCGTGTGACATAAATGTCATACGCGACCCTCTAATTTTTCCAACTATAAAGCGTAGTGAGAGCAATGTTCCTAGCTCAAACCAAAGTTAATTAACTGTACTTAACGAATGTTTGTAATTTGTAAAGTAATTAGGGATGAAAATATTAAATTAGCTTCATTTAACCTGTTGTTAATACGATTTTGGTTAAATAAAACTGTATGCACATTTATACATTCAATCATGGCAGTTTTTTAGTTTTGTTTGAATGTCATGATATTTTTAAGTTATTATTTTTTTTTGGTAGAATATTTTTAAGTTATTCAGGACAGTGAACCTTAACTTACCCATACAGGCATACAGCAAAAATAAAATAAAATGATCGGCTTAATCAAAATCGTTTTTAGACATTAATCCGATCTATTAAGCAAATAAAAATCATTGCTTTTTGGCTTTACTTAATGTCTTGACTCATGAAGAGCCCTGCACTAAACACATATATATATATAACGTACCTCACTTGGCTCTCTGAGCTGAATCAAAACTCAAAAGGCTTCATTCTACAATGTCTCCCGGCGTCATCTCTGCAGCATCAAACCTTTCGTGCGCAGACTCGAGCATTTTTGAAGACGTTGAGGTTGTGGATTCATCAGTATCAATTGGGTCTGAGTTTAATGCTAATCCTGAATTTATTTCCAAAGATTATTATAGGATTTTGTCTTCTGGGTTTCTCTTGTTATCGCCTCGACAGAGGGAGGAATGTTTGAGTGACTTGTTTAAGAGGGAGATTCAGCATTTGCCTTGTGCTGATTATCTCAACAGATTGAGAATTGGAGAGGTTGATTTCAAAGCTAGGAAGCAGATTATTGATTGGATCACAGAGGTTTGTTTTAAAAATGCTATTTCTCTAAGAAACTATGGGTTTTTTTCTTTGCTTGATAGGTTTATAATTCTTCATTTCTCATGTGGGCTATGCATTTTTAACTTTTTACATTATGGGTTTTGATTTTCCTATCAATTTGTAATGTTGTTCTTTGAGCTTCTTGCTACATTTTCCCTTTTACATTTCATTTTTAATAATATAATATATAAGTTATTCTTTGAGAAAACTAAGGAAATTGTATGGATCAATTTAATTTTTAACAGGTTCATAGATTCTACAACTTTGGACCTGTAAGTGCATATCTCTCTATAAACTACCTGGACAGATTCCTTTCTGCTCATGAATTACCTGTAAGTTGTATTCTGTCTCTTTCTTTGATAGTAAGTAATACATACACATCATTAATTTATTATATATAATCAAAGCTTAAATTCTTAATCTCGTGTTGTTATTAACAAAGGGCGAGGCTTGGATGATGCAATTGTTGGGTGTTGCCTGCTTATCTCTAGCAGCCAAGATGGAAGAAACACAAGTCCCACTTTCTCTAGATTTACAGGTAAACTTAAAAAACATCATTTAAATTTATTTACCAGAAAATTTTTATGGTGTTACTGTAGTAAAGATTGAATTGATTTTGGTTTTGAATATGTAGATTGGGGAGCCAAGATTTGTGTTTGGAGATAAGACAGTTCAAAGAATGGAGCTTCAAGTGTTGAGCACACTTCACTGGAGAATGCAGTCTGTAACCCCATTTAACTTTCTGGAACACTTTCTATGTAGAATCTGTGATAATCAAATGCCTCCTAGATGCTTGTTTGCAAAAGCAATCCAACTCATTACAAGCACCACCAAAGGTAACAAAAGCCCAAAAAGAAATTTGATAAAAGAAGATCATTCCATTTTTGTCATCATTATGAAAATTTGGTCATGGGTGGGAGAGAAAGTTAGAAGAATTGTTTTTTACAATTTATATAGTCAAATTCAGTGTTAGAATTTGTTCAGCACATTACCAGATCTCATTTCATATAGAGAGTTTCAATTAGCAATTATTTTGATAACCAAAAGAAGCTTCATTATAGTGAGTACATATTTTCATTTGATGTCATCATCCCAAACCAACTTTCCAAATTCACATAAAATTGTTATTTGAGGTCAAAGGGAATCTAACAACAAGGATTCTTGTGACATTTTATAGTATATTCTAGTTGGTTGTCAAGTTGTGGTTTTTTATTTAAAAAAAACACTATTTTATTTATGCAGGAATTGAGTTCTTGGAATTCAGGCCATCTGAGATTGCAGCTGCAGTGACAATCTCCATAGCAGTTGAAACCCACACAGTAAAAGACATTTACAAGGCACTTTCTTTGCTTAGTGGGCAAGTAAAAAAGGTAGCCACCATGATTATTTATTTCCTTTTTCTCCTGTTTGTTATTATGATTTCATATGATGCAAGTTTAAGTAATTTTATGTGGGTTCATTTGATCCCATGCCAGGCCAAAACACTGCTTTTTCTTCTCTTTTTAACTTTTTATTGTCTATGTGTTGGCATTGAAGGATGTTGTGGCCAAGTGCATTAAAATGATCCAAGATTCATCATTAATGGCAGTCGTTGGATCCGTTGATGAGATCAACGGTGGTGATTCAATATGCCTGAGCTGTAGAATTGATGATGATTGATGATAGTGAGTCTAGTGCAAACTCAAAATTGGACTGCTCAGCTCTCAATCCCAAGAGGAGGAAGCTCATATTTGAGACCCAATTGTGATTTCTTACCATTCACACTTAATTGGATACTTTTACAGTATGTTTTGACGATGGATTATATAAAAAAAAACAAGTAAATTGTATCAATTTTGTATGGAATAAGTAAATTATTTTCTTGTGTTTATGTAACAATCATGCCATTCGAAATAAGCAAGAAACTTGCATATTTGTTCAAGCTGAAGATATAAGTGGGCTCCCCGAGGCCCAATGTGCAGGCTCATTGTTGGTCGTCTACACGAAAGGCTAATCAACAACAACATATACGCAAATATATATTGAATCTGCATGCAATATACTATATACGTGAGCAAGGGCGGAGCTAAGGGGGGGCGAAGGGGGGCGGTCGCCCCTCCTTTCCCTGTCCAGATAAGGAATATCTTTAGTTTAAGAAGACAAAAAGCATGAAAAAGTCTTTGGTGTATTGGCAACATACTCACCCTTCCGACTGAGTGATTCGTGTTCAAACCCTGGGAACCTTCAACTCTTCCCTTTTTTAACTTGTACATGGGCCATGGCTGTTATTTTTTTGTTTGTTTATTAAATTCAAATTTCTTCCCTTTTTTAACTTGTACATGGGCCATGGCTGTTATTTTTTTGTTTGTTTATTAAATTCAAATTTCTTCCCTTTTTTAACTTGTACATGGGCCATGGCTGTTATTTTTTTGTTTGTTTATTAAATTCAAATTTCTATCTAGCTTGGTGACTGACTGAGTTTAAAATATAATTAATTTTGGTTAATAATTAAAATTTAGCTAGTTAGCAAAGTAAAAATAAGAATATTTTTTAGATAAAAAAATAAGAATATAGTTAGTTGTAACTAAGTTCTTTATTAGTTAGTTAATAGTGATCTTTTATTAATTAATTATGTTTTTTTCTTGTTGGAATAGAAATAAGAATTTATTTTTCTTTTACACACTTAAATTCATATTTTACTTACTATATATAAATATATTATTAATTACTAATCAATTATTTTATATATTCACATATGTTTTAATTAATGTTTATTATTTAAATAATAAAAAATAATATTGTTTTTTATCTACCATACACCGGACTTGCCCCCTCTTTCAGCTTTTTCTGGCTCCGCCACTGTACGTGAGCTAATTAATTTTAGTAAATAAGGATCTGTAGTCTTTGCTTTCTGCTTCGTGCAGCACATAGTAGGACTCCTAATTAAGTCAGTCACAGGCAGCTCACCATATCCACATTCAGCAGGTTGGCAAAATCCATAATCTCATGATCCCTTAGGGCTTAGGCCAGCGCAGAATTAACTTAACCTTACCATGTTTGATATTCAACTCAAAGAAGTTACAAAACCTGTCTAGCTAGCACCAGTTTTCATAGCTTGCAGAGAAAAGTGATCACCCTGTGAAATGAGAAATAAGTCGGTGGTAGCAAAGCAAACATTGGTCTGGCTCTAGAAAACTTGCTTAATTATGTTAATGCATGGGTAACTAAGGTTAAAGTCTAGGCAACTAGAAAACTTGTTTATGCTGGGAGACTAGAGCTTGTTAGAGTTGTGTTATATGTAATCCTGAACTTCTGGTACAAGATTTTCCTACCGTCTAAAGGTGTGGTCAACCAGATTATTAAGATTATGAGAAACATCCTATGGTCTGGCTCTTTAGAAGGGAGAAAGGAACCAATAGCTTGGAAGGTGGTTTGTAGGCCGAAGGAAGAAGGAGGTCTTGGACTTCAGGAGGTTTTATCTTGGAATTAATTAATAAGGCAAGTTTATCTGAGCTAATCTTTGATCTATACTGATTGGAAAAGACTCCATCTGGAAGAGCTGGGTGCATATGATACGCCAAAGACGGATCCAGTGGTCGCAAATCCTAGGCCGAAGAGAGAGCGTCGGCCGCCAAGCAGGTTTAGAGATTAGTTTAGTTATTTTTATTATTCATTGTATTTTTTTAACAGAGTTTATAAAAATCCTTCTCGGGTTTTCTTTTCGGTTCTTTCTCGGAACGCTTTTATTGAACCGATAGGGCTAGTATAAATACTTTTCTCATGTTATTCTTTGGGATAATGAATGAAAAATACTTTGCCCTAATCCCCTATCTCTCGTCACCTTCACCTCCCCTTTCCGATTGGCCGCCTTCCTTGGTTCGATTATAATCAACGTGTGCAGGGTAGGATTCCGTGGTGGAATCTTATCAACTGGTGCTTTTCATTCTCGGAACTCCCTAGAATCATGACTGAGCATGAAGAATCGTCTGGTGTCGTTAACCAGGACGCCGATATTCGTGAATTTCTGCAACAGTTAACGGTCGCACTTTAAAATACCACTCTTCTTCAAGAAGAGCAGAGCCTTCGCATCGATCAAGTCTTTCATATTATGGGGAATCGTCAAATCCTAGACGACATGGCGCGCGAGGTTCATGCCGAAAATCCGTTCGCGGCCAGACACCAGCCACCAGCGCTGAATATTGCGATCCAGCAACCGAACACGATCGTTGGGGATCCTCCGCCGCAACATCAGGGGTTAGCGGCGCAGCCGCGGCTTGACCAGGTCCCGAAAATTAGGGTTGAGGCACCCAGGTTTAAAGGATCGGATCCGTCAGGTTGGATTTATTAGGTCAAGTGTTACGTCGACTACTTTCACACTTCAAACGAGGATCGACTTCAAATCGTTGGCATGTTATTCGATCATCCCGCCTCAGACTGGTTTCGTTATCAACGACGTAATAATTGCATCCGGACATGTGATGGATTTTTAGAGGCTGTAAAACAGAGGTTTGATCCTCACCATTACGAGGACTATGTCGGGTTATTGGCCAAATTGCAACAAAAAGGGACTGTTTTGGACTACCAAACTGAGTTCGAAAGCCTGCTTAACAAAGTTGACGGGTTGTCGGAGGCCACATTGATTTCATTGTTTAAGGCAGGTCTGAAACAACCGGTAAAACGGGAACTCAATCTTCGTAATCCGACCTCGCTGGCGCAAGCTTTCGCGTTGGCGCGCGAACTCGCAGCTTCGTATGTGGAGACGGTGTCCACGCTGCCTTCTAATCGGCGTTGGCTGCCGCCTGGGAATCGCCCTTCTAGCATTACTCGACAGTGATGAATTAGACGACGAAGAGGATGCCGAGGTATCTGAGGACTTGGCCGTTATCAGTGACATTTCTAGCGTGCACTCCATGAACGGCCGATCTAATCCCTGTTCTTTGAAAATTCTCGGTTCCATTAATAAGCAGTCGGTTCAAGTCTTGATTGATGGTGGGAGTACCCACAATTTTATACATTCGACCGTTGTCGAGAAGTTGTGCCTGCCACTGTGCAAAGTGATCGAATCCTTTTCGGGTTTATGTAGGGAATGGCGCATCACTGTTATGCACACACCAATGTGCCGCCACTCATGTAACATTACAGAACCATGTTTTTCCGATTGATTTATTTGTGCTTGATGTACACGGTCCGCAAGTGGTGCTCGGAGTGCAATGGTTGCAAACCCTCGGCAAAGTATCGCATGATTATGCGAAGCTCACGATGGAATTTGCATGGGACGGAAAACTGATTACTTTATGCGGTGATGCTATACCTCCTAAAACTATTTATGTTCATACTCTGAATTGTTTATATGCTACGGCTGACATTGCTGAATGCTTTGAAATCTTTCCAGTATCGTCGGATTCTGCGTCGGTGGTGCTTGATGTGCCGGCTGATGTGCACCCGCAAATTCGAGATCTACTGTTACAACATGCGCAAGTGTTTTGTTTGCCCACGGGATTACCAACTCAACGACCATGGGACCATAGAATTCATTTACAATCGGACGCTAAACCGGTGAATGTCCGGCCCTATAGGTACCCGTATTTTCAAAAATCTGAGATAGAACGCCAGGTGCAAGAAATGTTGAAGCAAGGCATAATCAGGCATAGCACGAGTCCGTTTTCATCCCCGGCCTTATTGATCAAAAAGAAAGATGGCAGCTTTCGGTTCTGTATTGATTACCGTGCGTTGAACACGGCTACTATTGCTGACAAATTTCCTATTCCAACTGCGGATGAACTTTTCGATGAACTCGGCCAGGCAGTTTTCTTTACTAAGCTCGATTTACGGTCGGGCTATCATCAGATTCGGATGCATACTTCTGATATTTACAAGACGGCCTTCCGCACACATGATGGCCACTTTGAGTTTTTAGTCATGCCTTTCGGGTTGACAAATGCGCCATCGACTTTTCAAGCCGCGATGAATCAAATTTTTGTTGAGTTTTTGAGAGACTTTGTGATTGTGTTCTTCGACGATATTCTCGTCTATAGTCCGTCCTTGGATTTACACATCCGACATCTTGATACAGTTCTCCAAGTATTGCAGAATAATCATTTCTATGTCAAGAGTTCCAAGTGCTCCTTTGGGACGTAGACCGTGGAGTATTTAGGCCATATTGCGTCCGCCGGACAATTGCTTGCTGATCCGGATAAGCTCCAGGCAATGGCGAAATGGCCCACACCAAAGTCAGTTCGGCAACTAAGGGGCTTTCTCGGCCTTACCGGTTATTACCGTAAGTTCATCTGGAATTATGATGTATTAGCTAGACCGTTGACAACTTTGCTTCAGAAAGATAAATTTATCTGGTCTCAAGCTGTCGAAGACGCTTTCAATCGCCTTAAATCGGTAATGATGTCTCCGCCTGTATTACAGCTTCCTAATTTTACTCAGCCTTTTGTATTAGAAACAGATGCGTCAGATGAAGGCATTGGAGCTGTTTTATTACAAGCTGAATGACCGAGAGCTTTTTTCAGTAAGACTTTGGGGCCACACCGTAAAGGGTCTTCAACTTATCATCGGGAACTCTTTGCAATCGTTTCCGCAGTTCAGAAATGGCGTCAGTATCTTTTGGGCAGAGAATTTCTCATTCGGACGGATCAGAAGAGCCTTAAAGAGTTACTGTCTCAGGTTATTCAGACACCGGATCAACAGTTTTTCATTCGAAAGCTCATGGGGTATAAATTTCGTATTGAATACAAACCCGATGCAAGTAATCGCGCCGCCGACGCCCTGTCCCGTTGTATGATTGACGTTGAGCCTAAGCTGAAGCAATTCTTAGCGTTATCTGCACCTCTGCCCGATTTGCTTCATAAAGTCCGTGTGGAAAATGTCGAATTTGCGGATTTGGTGGAACTGCATGCCACCGCTCGCAAAGGGACACTACCATCACCGTTCGGATTCACGATGGAATTCTTTATTATGGCCATCGTCTAGTCTTGAGTAAGGAGTCAACGCTGAAATCTGATGTACTTACTGAATTCCATGCGTCGCCTAGTGCAGGGCACCCGGGCGTCGACCGTACATTCCGTCGAGTAGCGGAGGTATTTTTTTGGCCCGACATGCGTGGAGATGTTAAACGCTTTGTGGATGCTTGCCTTATTTGCCAATCTACAACGTATAGCACTAAGAAACCGGCGGGCTTGTTGCAACCTCTTCCCGTGCCATACAAAGTTTGGGACGAGGTCTCTATGGATTTCATTACCGGGTTGCCACCGTCGCGTGGATTCACCGCCATTTTAGTGGTTGTTGATCGGCTTTCAAAATGCTCATTTTGGCGCTTTGGGGACTCATTTTGATGCTAGCAAGGTTGCCTCGGTGTTTGTGGAGATCGTTGTTATGCATCATGGTATACCTGCCTCTATTTTATCCGATCGTGATCCTATTTTCACTAGCTTATTTTGGAAAGAATTGCATCGTTTGAGCGGGACGACTCTTAAGCATAATTCGGCCTGTCACCCGCAAACGGATGGCCAAACAGAAGTTAAAAATCGCGGTTTGGAACAATATTTGAGAGCATTCACACAAGGTCACCCGAAACGGTGGGTCGACTTCCTTCCGTGGGCTGAATTGGCCTTGAATTGTGCTTTTTATGATGGCCTGCGGATGTCGCCCTTCCAAGCACTGTACGGTCGAGAACCGCCAGCCTTGACTCGGACGACACAGCCATCGTCCCTTTCCGACGCAGCATTGGCCACGGTTCAAGAGCGGGACTTGTTGCTCGATTTTCTCCGCGCCAATTTACAAAAAGCCCAACAGCGCATGGTTGCTTAGGCTAATTCCCGACGCCGTGATTTGGAGTTTGCGGTCGGTGATCTTGTGCTTTTGAAGCTTCAACCGTATCGTCAACATTCCGTTGCCAAGCCATTATCGGCAAAATTAGCTAGACGTTTTTATGGGCCATTTAAAGTTGTTGAGCGTGTGGGTGCTGTGGCTTATCGGCTGGAATTGCCTCCCCACGCGAAGATTCATAGCGTATTTCATGTGTCGTTACTCCGGCCATATATTCAGAATGCTCAGCCAGCCGCCTCTCCGGTTTTTCCAGCCGAGTTTATCAATGACCAGCCGCTGTCGCATCCACTGCGTGCCATTGCCGATCGTGTTGTACTTGTGGATGGCCAGCCGTAGCTCGAATGGTTAGTTGTATGGGAGGATGGGACAGTTAAGAATGCTATATGGGAGCCAGCGGACGTGTTGCAACGTGCTTACCCGGATCTTCGCCTTGAGGACAAGACGATCGTCATTGGGGGAGAGATTGATACGCCAAAGACGGATCCAGTGGTCGCAAATCCTAGGCCGAAGAGAGAGCGTCGGCCGCCAAGCAGGTTTAGAGATTAGTTTAGTTATTTTTATGTTATTTTTATTATTCATTGTATTTTTTAACAGAGTTTATAAAACTCCTTCTCGGGTTTTCTTTTCGGTTCTTTTCCGGGACACTTTTATTGAACCGATAGGGCTAATATAAATACTTTTCTCATGTTATTCTTTGTTATAATGAATGAAAAATACTTTGCCCTAATCCCCTATCTCTCGTCAACTTCACCTCCCCTTTCCCGACCTTTGGCCGCCTTCCTTGGTTCGATTATAATCAACTTGTGCAGGGTAGGATTCCGTGGTGGAATCTTATTGTCATCCTTAAAAGGGGAAGATTTTTGGGAAGCAAATAGCAAATCTACTTCAAGTGCTTCATAGAGAGCGTAGATCTCAATGAGAGAAGAGATTAAGGAGTCTATGGAAAACCATATAGTAGCCCAATGATAATTATGACTAACAGAGTCAGATCTAACTGAATAATGGTGTATGACAATTTGAGAAGCAGAGGACAAGGAGATGAATAGAGTAGATGGATTTGGGGCAAAATCAATACCCCAGGACTTTCCTTCACTTTCTAGATGATTGCTAGCAAGGGAATGTTCACAAAGCACATATTGAGGGCTATGGGCAGGATTCAGGAAGAGGGTGGTTCAGAGTGAACCGTTGGTCTAGTGTTGGACCGGTTGAACCGGTTCGGTCGGTGGTTCAGAGTGAACCGTTCACATCTCTAGAAGTGGGAAAAAAGCGTGGGGAACGGGAAACTGGAAACCTGAAGAAGGTGCTAAAACATACGAAAGGAAAAACCGACCTGCATCATTCCAAACGATGGTGCCCTGATCAGTTCTCTCTTCTTCCTCCTCTCTACTCTATACCCGCGCTCAATAACTTCTGTCCTAGGGAGCTTAGATCATGGAGATTTCTCGTGGAGAATCGCTCATGGATTCCATTCCGTTTCACGATAGCAGCATCGCTGGAATGATTGACGACCGCTTAATCGACTTCCGCAATGTACTCTTTTCTCTATCTGTGAATTGTTCATTTATGGATTGGTAACAATTAACTGGAATTTCGCCTCTAATTTTCTGCTTCAATCAAAACGTTCAATTTGTAGCTTTATTGGTGTTACTATGCTTGATGTTTTTGCTATGAGTTCGAACTTTGATACAATTGAAATTGATTGGGAGAAAATTAGGGTTTTTGGGAAAGCCGTTACTGTGTTTGGCTAAGCATGGTTTGGGGATGTACACTTTGGACACAGTTTAACATAGAGGCAGTTATCACTCCAATTATAGCTGGAAAATTTATACATCAAAATTTTGGATTATCAGTGCTCTTATTCCTCAAACGGACGATCTATCATATTTGTACTATTTTGAACCCCAGAAGTAGTTTATATGCTGGGTGCAATTGTCACAAGCCAAGATCAGTTTATGAAACAAATTGATATAGAAGGTCCAGGAATTGATTGTATGCTTTACTATGCATCTTACTATGGACATTTTAGTATCCAATATGTGTTAAAACTTGAATAATCACCACAATTGCATTCTTTTCTCGCCTAAGTTATAGGGTTTTGGAATATTAACCTGCACAGTTGGATTTTTTGTAAGAAGTCCATAATTTCTGCATAGAATGATGTATGAAAATGCTGTATGTGATCTAGAATCAGTCTCAACAATTCTCAACCCCTTCGTGTTTTTGGATTTCTCAGAATGATAAGCACAGGTTACAGATGCATTCATCGCTGATTAAAAGGCTCTCACTGGACAGAGAATTGGAGGTTCAAATTTTTCTTAGACCCTTACTTCTTTTGCTTTTATTGGCTAATTTTTATATTTCTTTTTTTCATCTCAAGCGAGCATAGAAGCACGAAGGAGAAACTAAAGTAGGAAAAGAAAACAGTTATATTTTTCCGACACCTGAACCAACTACCATTTGCTAATGTACTATTAAAATCTAAGACATTTCTTTTTGGATGTGGGTCAAGAGATGAAGATTTGATTTATCGTGTTTTACAGTGGAGCTCTTAGATCTAGTAATAGAGTTACTGATGTGTTACGATTCACTGCTTTTGCTTGAACCTTTTGTTTGTTCAAGTATATAAAGAATGTGGTTGCAAGCTTAATTTGTTGATGTAGAAAAGGTTTAGGCGGGGCTTTTGGTTGCTTACTTGAAAAGGTACTTTTTCTTTGCTAATTTATTAAGGATATCAATTAATATACAGCTAGTGGAAAGCACTTAGATCTAGTAATAGAGTTACTGATGTGTTACGATTCACTGCTTTTGCTTGAACCTTTTGTTTGTTCAAGTATATAAAGAATGTGGTTGCAAGCTTAATTTGTTGATGTAGAAAAGGTTTATGCGGGGCTTTTGGTTGCTTACTTGAAAAGGTATTTTTTCTTTGCTAATATATTAAGGATATCAATTAATATACAGCTAGTGGAAAGCACTTGAATTTATGTTTTTATGTAAATAAAGGTATCTAGAATTTTTTTATGCCAGCAGCACAAATAGATAGAATTTTCAAAACAGCTCCTTTATATATCACAAATGTGATGAAAAAACTAATTTCATCATTTCTAGGAAAACTTTCTTGCTTGGTCTTTTTTAGAGACACCCGAATGATTTAGTCCAAAGTTATCATTATTGAATCTATCTTGTATCTTGCCAGGGACATATTGGTTGTGTGAACACTATTGCTTGGAATTCCCAAGGCTCACTTCTAATATCTGGTTCAGATGACCAATGTGTAAGTATCTTGTTTGATTCTTCTTATTCTTTTTCAAATCATTTGACATGAATCGGTCAGTGAACTTACTGCACATGCAAAAAATGGGATGTGGAAAAACTTGGGATGGATGTTAGGTGGAAGACTGAATTGTTGTTGTCTCTTCTTAAATGAATTGTCTACTCTTGGGAGCTCATTGTATTAACTTATAACTTGGTCAAAGTTGTGATTTGCAGTCAAACTGAGGTACCAGTTTTCTTATGAAAGAAGGTTTTGCATGTGCCTCTAACATTGGTACCTCTCCCATATCTACAGGTCAACATATGGAGTTATTCTACTAGTAAGCTTTTGCATTCCATGGAGACAGGCCATTCTGCTAATATATTTTGTACAAAGTTTCTCCCTGAGACATCTGATGCACTTGTGGCATCAGGAGCGGGAGACTGTGAGGTGAATTTGATCTTTGGTATTTTTGAAGTTTGAGTACTTACTTGAGTAGGAAAAAACATAGTTGCCATTGATCCCTATTTTTTTTCAGGTTCGTGTATTCCATATTGATCGCTCAAATGAGAGAAGTGCTGAAGTCACTCCTGCTACACCATTGGCTCATTTCCAATGTCACACTAAAAGAGTTAAAAAGTTAGCTGTAAGTTTTGCTGACTGCTTTGTTTCAGATAGTGAAACTTATTAGCCAGTAATATATTTGTCAGACTTCTGGCATTGGCCTTCTAGCAGCTTTCATACCCAAAGTGCTTTTCTTAGGTTGAAGTTGGAAATCCTCATGTTGTGTGGAGTGCTAGTGAAGATGGGACATTGAGACAGCATGACTTGCGTGAAGGTTGTTCTTGCCCATCTGCTGGATCTACTGAAAACGAATGCCGAAACATTCTAGTAAGTCCAGCATTGTACTGTCTTGCATCCGATTCACCTTATATGCACTGCCATCATAATTTTCACATACAGTATCCAATGGCAGCTTGACCTGCGATGCGAGGAGAAAAGATCCCTGTCTGATCCACCTAATGGAACTCTTAATCTTAAATCTTGTGAGATCAGTGCCACAAGGCCCCATCTACTTCTTGTTGGAGGCAGGTAAGCATTTGCATCTCTTCGTATGAGATTGGTTTTTAAAAGATTGTTCAGATACATTGTCTTGATTCAATGCATTGGTGGTGCTTCTTTCTCAATTTTGCAGTGATGCATTTGCTCGGTTATATGATAGAAGGATGCTGCCACCACTCTCATCAAGTCAGAAAAGAACATCTCCACCTCCTTGTATTAGCTACTTTAGCCCAATGCATCTCTCTGTTCGTGTGAGTATGTTACATATGAGTATATTGTTTGAAGTTAATCTATTCCATTAAAATTTCTTTTGTGCAAGTATAGGGTTCTGGCAGTAATGCTGAGTACAAAGCACAAGATGAAAGTAACTGAATAGAACTTCATTAAGTAGTTTAAGATAAGACATACGATATGACCACCACTAATCAGTGGCAGCCAAAGTCCAGGTTGAATGGAAAAATAGAGTATGTCTAAAACATTTTAGGGTTCTAGCAGTAATGCTGTGCTAGTATAGTTTAAAATAAGACATACGATATTTGTGGCTTTGTGCAAGTATAGGGTTCTAGCAGTAATGCTGTGCAAGTATATCCTCTTTTCCTTTTAAAAGATAGATGCCTTCGAATAGAGTATGTCTAAAATATTTTAGGGTGAAGTTAGGTTGAAACAAAGAGTTAGCATGCTCTTTCTTTTTGTAATGTTTGTTAGATAGAGGATCTGATGGGGCTTCCTTCCAAGATGTGGATTGCTCATACTATCCTTGAAGATTTTGCTTGATAATGGACTGCACTTTCATGGTTAGCTGTATGGAAAAATGGAAATTGCATGTGGAAGCAGAATGCTGGTCTTGGTCCAGTGTAATTGTGATACATAGTGTACTGGAGAAGGCTTCTGGTAAAACAATGTTAGGGAACATTGATCCAGATAAAAAATTACCTTTTAGAGGCATGATGTGATATGATGTGCTCACTTTTAACTGGTTTGGGTCTTGGTTAGACTTGGAGCAAGGTGTAGGTGTGTGTATCTAATTTAATTGCTTCATGGGGGTGTATGAAGGATAGATCCTGGAAGAGTTACCTTGAGTAAAGATTTGACACTTATTCTTTTGTTCTTTCGGCAGAAAGAGATGTCTCTGTCTTCTAAGTTTCCTTAAAGGGAGGAGGGTATGCATGGGGCTAACATGTGATTTATTCTCTATATTGGGGAACCTAGAAGGGAGATCTGATATAATTTCAGCATCTGCAAAAGCAGGTTGGTTATTGGCTAGATGAGAATTTGTCGTTATGGAAGTGATTGGGAAACTTGTTGCCTACATTTCACAATCTTGTTTTTGCCAGTTTATGGTATATGCCCTTTTTAGTATTAGATGTATAAAATGTTTGAATGTTAAAATTATATATATGCCCACCTGATGATATACTGCTTTGTGATTGTCTCGATGTTAAAATTATATTTATGCCCACCTGATGATATACTGCTTTGTGATTGTCTCAACCTTGCTTGCAGGGAGCACGGGGCCTTCATTTGACTCATGTCACATTTAGTCCTTGTGGAGAAGAGGTTCTTATTAGCTATAGTGGGGAGCATGTTTACCTGTTTGATATTAACCAAGGTATATTATGGATGAAGTATTTTCCATTAACAACTTTTACCTAGGGCGATATTTTTGTTTGCATAGAGAAATTTTGGGGTTTTCCTGAATTAGTTATTTCTTTTACTGAAATTATTCTTTTCTAACGTGCCCAAATTTGGATATAGGGGCTCGGAGCTCTGTACAGTACACATCAGAAGATGTTACAAAGCAGTGGACTTTTTCCCCCAATCTTAATGGCATCCAATCAACTGGGAATCTTGGTGAAACTTCTTCTCTTAGGGGCAAAACCAGTGGACAGGTATTCTATTTATTGTAGATTTGTCAGGTGTTACTATATATCATGTGAGAGTTGTGTTAATGTTAGCTGTACTCATTGTGGTGTATTTGTGAGTTTTTTGTGTAGTGTTTAAATCAAGATAGGTGCAGAAAACTACTCCAAACCGCAGAAAAATGCTTGAATGAAAGGAGCAATTACTATTATGGGATTGAGGCTTGCAATGAAGTGTTATATGGCTGTAAGCCTGATCCAATGCTTAGACATGATTGTCTTTGTGTGCGTGCGTCTTTGCTTCTAAAGGTTTACATAATTATTTGTCACTGTAGTTCATTTTTACTTCCTTGGTAAAGGTTCTTATACGGGTCTGTTCCTTCATCTATAATTAAATTCTAGCGGAAGTGGAAAAATGATGCTCACATGGCTGTAAGAGATTTAAATGAAGCTCGCAGAATTGATTCTTCCTCGTTTAGGGCGCTCTACTCCATGTCTGAAGCTTTGGTGGAGGTGAGGTCCCTGGTTTAGAAAAACCAAGATAGTTTCCTTTCCTACGAAGTTCTGATGGGTTTTTTTGCTGTGATCTCAATCACTTCATTTTTTTTGGAAAGTGGTTCTTCCATCCATTACTTGTATCTATAATATAATTTTACTGTTTTACATAATGCAGTTAGACAAGCATAAAGAAGCTCTGGACTTTGCTCTTGCTGCACAGTGTTTGGTCCCCTCCTCCGAGGTTGCAGAGAGAATCGAGAGTATACAAAAACATCTTGCATCAGGTTACCTGAAATATAAATTTTATTTAACTTGTGCATTGATATTGCTTAGTATCTTCTTTCTTGCTTGGTTTACATGTATCATTTTTGTCATCCAATAATGCTTCTTTATGGGTGTTTTACAGTGGAAGCTGAAAAAAGCGATTGTGCAAGAGATGAAGCACCGAGAGCTGAATCACAGCATGGGCGTGTAATATCATTGAGTAACTTATTTTCCCGATCTGTTGCAAGTAATGACGCTTCACAAGATGGTCCGAGATCTGAAAGAGAAGAGTCTGACGATGATGAGGAATTAGAGCTGGACTTTGAGACCTCAGTCTCCGGTGATGAAGAACAACATACTGATGATTCCAATGTTCTTCATGGAAGCTTAAATCTTAGAATCCATAGAAGAGATAGAGAGGCTGGATGTTCAAATAGCTCACCTGCTTCCCAATCTACCCAAAATGAAAAAGCAAACTACAAGGTTTTGTTCTTAGAAGTATCTGTTCTGCTTTCTTTCCCAATAGATTTTATATGCTTTGTGATATGCTGCACTTAAGTTTTTATTTAGCAAATAGTTTCAGTTTTGACATGATGCCTTCTTGTGTTAGGTATTCCATTTTCTTACTAGATAGCACTGTACCAGTTCTTTGGTTCCTAACTCCTTCCTTTGTCATCTGCTGTATGTGGTTCTGCAGCTTGAAGCGGCCGTCGATATGAAACAAAGATATGTCGGCCATTGCAACATGGGGACAGACATAAAACAGGCTAGTTTTTTGGGTCAAAAGGGTATGATAATCTTGTGTATACCTGTGTTTTTTCTTCATAAGTTGAGTGCTTCCGGCATTATATGTATGTCATTGTTTATGGAATTTTATTCTTTTATGCCCTTATTTGCATTCCTGTGATGTTTTCTTGCTACCCATCTGAGAAAGCTCTTAAAATTGCTAACTGAATGCTTCTGGTAGCATCTCAGGGCTTGTTTGGTTATGAAATTGAAAATCACAAGTAGGAGCAAATATATGTGTTTGGTTGGAAATAAAGTGACGGAACATACCAGGAAGATATCTTTCTAGGAATTTAAATTCGTGCAAAATAACGGAAGCAGACTTACCTACTTAGAGTAATGGAAAATACTAGGAAATAGACTTACCTACTTAGAGTGACTTCAAAATAAAGTGACTGAAAAGACCAGGAAGAGCTTGAATTTGAAGTTGATGTCGTGATAATTTTTGAGTTAAGCGTGCCTTCAAAACAAAATTTGATATAGAGTTTACTCCCCAATCTCCATTATTGTGAGTTTTCAATGTATTTGTACTGCTAAAATAATATGGATGTTCATTTTGCACTGAAAATAAGGAAGGATCTAAGCATGGTAGCATATTACGCCTATTGGCAATGTATTTGGATCTTGATACATGCTGTTTTTTGGTTGTTGATTTCTTATGTAATTGCATATGATTGTCTGCTGGAACTATTCGAATTTTGTTTCTCACAAGTAAGTTTCTTATTATAATTTGACAGGCGAATATGTTGCTAGTGGAAGTGACGATGGTAGATGGTTCATCTGGGAAAAGAAAACAGGCAGGTTGATGAAAATGCTCGTTGGTGATGAATCTGGTAAAGTGTGCTGCATTCCTTTTTGCTTCCATTGTTCTGATATTTCATACCGCTCGGCCAGATGGCCAGCTATAGAAATACAAGCAGTTTTTAAAAGAATTGCAGTATGTTTTTTCTCATTGTAAATCCTTTTTCCTTGAATCCCTTGCAGTTGTAAATTGTATACAGTGTCACCCTTTTGACAGTGTTGTGGCTACAAGTGGGATAGATAACACAATTAAGGTGAGTGAATCTACCTACACATTAGATTCTATCTTTAGAAGCAAACATTGCTAGAGCTTAAAAAAACATCTGTTTATTGATTGGCCATAGTTATGGACTCCAATTGCTGCTGCTGCATCTATGGTCTCAAATGCATTTGAAGGACCAGTTGTTGTCAATCCTTTGGAAGCTATGGAAAGCAATCAACGTAGTCTTTCTAGTGTACAAGGTCCATTTGTGTAAGTGTAATTCATTGCATTTTGTTATCTTTGATGTGGTAGTTTAAATACCCTCCCCGACTTCGAGTCAGGGTAAGGGTGCGTACATCTCGACCCCCAGATCCCGTACATACCGGGTTCCACCTGGGTAGATGTTGTTGATGTTGTTGTTGATGTGGTAGTTTAATTTTGGCTTTTTATATTGGCCATTGTATGCACATAGCTTTCCGAACATGTGAAATCTGCTGCATAATTTTCCCTCTTCATTATACAGGCCATTTGAAATTTTGGAGCGGCTTGGCATGCCTGATTCTTTTGAAGGCTCGTTAGGCACTCTGCAAGGTGTCCAGTGTACTCAAAGCTAATTGGGGTTTGCTTCATTGCACAGGTTACTCACATTCCTCCTGTGTTTTATTCTCCTAACAACAGTCATCCCTCCACTGTCCACAACTTTTTGAAGTAGTTTTTCTTGTACCATTGCAAATATATTGAAACAAAATCTCTATTTGTAGGCTTCTAGTTAATGCTAAAAGTAATAAAGGGCTAATCGGTTACTACCTCCGTTCACAAAAGATAGCCACTTAGCCTTGTAATTTTCTGGAGAAATAGTTGTCATTCTAGAATTTCAAGGAATGAATTTTGGTGAGCTAAGAGGGTTGTCATCGAAAATTGTACATATTGATTCTTTTCATGCAAATCCTTTTTAGGCTATGGCTCATAAAAAGAGGTTTGTATTTAACAAATGTTATAATTTAGTTTAATTAATGAGTTCTTAATAGTTGTGCCATAGGTTAAAATGACAATCTTTTGTGAACGGATCAGTTGGTGACATCTCAGTTGTGACTTTTTTGGTCTTTTTAACTTGCAGGTGCTCTAGTCGCCTTAGCAGATCATTCTATTGCATGTGTAAGTAACCGTTGTTTTACATAAAGAATCTACTCTGCGGGATTGCTAGAGCTGGCTGTTAGCAGAAGGTGAAAGACTGGATTCTACGTCACTGGTTGATAACCAACTCTTGAACAATTTATCTGGAGATTCTATAAAAATGTTTTAAGTTCAGTGATGTTCCTCTTTCCTTCTTTCTTTGATTGAGGAATAAAAGGAAGTTGTAAAGATTGGTGAAGTAACATTATAGCTTGCTCTCGAGGTTTACTCGTTTCAATATTGACACTCATGTATCAAATTTTCTCATTGTATGCGTGATGTGTATTCTGTAAACTGAAGAAGTGCTGTATAAGTGAACCCAAGCATTGAAGCAAAGGCTTGGTCTTATGCCAACTCATTGCACATTAGAAGGGAAATTACAAGTGCATTTTCAACACAAATAAGCCCTTATTTTGCATTCAAAATGTACTTATGAGCTTCTCATATCACCAAGGTCATACTCAAAGCTCCCAGTACCTGCGAACTTTAAAATTTTGGTAGGATGTTTCTTCAAAAGTTTTTAAGGTCGAACTCATCAACTGATTTTTGTTAGTTTACTGGATTTGTGGACTGTGGGCCTGTGGAGTGGTGTGCAATTGTGCATAGGCTATGAGAGTTTGGTTCAAATGAAACAAACTCTTATCCTAAAACGAACTCTTATCCTAAAACGAATGCACTTTTCATAGTTAGTAATGCACTTTTCATATAAAAGTGCATTGAAAAATACAAAAAGTGCATTACGAAAAAAGTGCACTAAAAAAATTTAAAAAGTGCACTAAAAAGTACGAAAAGTACAAATGCGAAAAAGTGCACTCTGAAGTAGTAAAAGTGCACTACTAACTACAAAAAGTGCATTCGTTTTAGGATAAGAGTTCGTTTTAGGATAAGAGTTTGTTTCATTTGAACCAAACTCTATGTTATGAAGGTATAATAATGTGCATACAAGGCAGTAGTTGCTAATAATCCGTCTTACAAAAACCTAGAATAGAGGAGACTCAGGAGAGATACCGGAATTTTAGCACAATCAAAGAATACACATTCAAACTTCAAATGCAGGTAACAGAGTCACAATTTTAAGGTTTATTTTAATTTACACCACTCCAACAAAGACAGCTCATATTACCAGGAAAAGAAACCCAAATTCACAAATTACTTGTCTTACAAAACTACAGCTATACAGTAATCGGAGGAGCAAAGTGTACACCTTTACTAGTAGAAGCAAACAATCATGACAACATTTGGTAATAATACCAAGAGGAGCATTAATTAGACGCAGCAGTATCTTCATCAGCTTAGTGTAGCATCTTCACGTGGGACCTTCACAATCTCACTGAACATGTAAACTAAGTCTGTATCCCGGAGGCTCCCTGTAGATTTTTGACAGCGCTGTCATAGTTTACAAATCCCATGAACCAAAACTCATGGTTGTCAGCCGTGATAATCTGGATGTACTTCTCAGCTGCGTTGACCTTGCTTGTTAAGGGATTAACAGCTCTTACTTGATCCAGAGGGAGAATCACCTGCCATAGCACAAGAGAAAAATCATGATTCCGAGTAAATTACATCTAACCCTTGTGCTATATCATTAAAGGTAAGTGTTTGGAAATTTGAATAAAATCCCACTTTCCAATTTGAAAAAGTGGACAAGTTGAAAAGTTTATACTAGTTGCTATGATTAAGATTTGATGCCATATTGCCATTACTGGATGATAAATCATCAACAACAGTACAGCCAAGTTAGCTTTATGATTGAAGCTACTTGAGTGACGCTTTTAAACCCTAAACATCATATAGCTACATAATACATCTAAGATATACTCTAAGAAAAGCATCATTGATACACATGGTTATAAAAACTTGTTGAATCATTGGCCTGCATTTCATGGGATAAGAAAGTATAGGGACATTGGACATCGTAGTTTACCAGCCAAATGTTGGTTCACTAAATCATTAAGTTTCTGCTATACAGAAAATAGAAGAAGATGAAGAACAAGCAAATGCATAATCAGAAATACCAGAACAAAGAGGTCAAAGCATCAACAAGCATTATCACTACAAATGTCAATTCAATTTTCCTCCTAATTACTCAAGCTTGCTAGAAGTACAATGATAGAGCTATCACAATTAAACTCCTATAAGAAGTTAATTGTTAAGTAGTCAACAGAAGATTTATCATTGACAAGAGAAGGAAAGAACCTTATAATAGCTCCACTCTGTCTTCTCACCAGCTTGATAAGACAGAGGATTGTCACTGCAGAATGCTAGTTTTGCAGTTGACAAGTACAAAGTTCCCATGACAGGACCAGCAGATGTAGAGAGGTAACAAGCATAATACTTTTGAAGTTGTTCCTCAGGGGTAGTCTCAAAAGTTTGACGAAACACCTTCTCATAGCCACCTTCAGCAAGAACTTTAGTTCCCTGAGCAATTCTAGATACCGCAGCATCAGCAATATTAGGGCTTGTTTTCACTGGTGCAGGTCAAGGATAGAAGCAATTAGTTTTTCAATCTCACAGCACAAAGATGCACGCTAACATTATCAACAAGAAATTTTGTAGTACGTTACAAATGAACACAAAAACTAAAGAGAATTGCAGAAAAAACGTATAGTCTGCATGACCACTTGGTTAGTCTCATAAGATTACAACGGAAAATAAAAAATAACTTATGTTTTCCTGCTTGTTGGTGTAATCAGATTGCATGAAAAGTAAGTTAACCAGTGTAACTTCAATCCCATGAACAAAACCATTCAAAAGCAACATGCATGACACTTTTTTTTTCTGATAATGCTAAAACCTGAGCAAACCTCCTTTCATTACTTCAATTATCATACTATATCACTGCCTTATCATTAAAAATGAAGTTCTAGGCCTTTAAAGGGTTGGAGTTTGCAAGTCTTGTTAAATAAAGAACAAATGGAGCAAATTCCATCTTGAATATGCAATATTCATAGTCAAAACCAAATCATCTAGACGCTGGAGGCAGCTCAATTTGCACTAGGTATTTGGGATTTCAATAGTTCCAGCTTTGAAAAGAGCAGTTCGAAACAAGGAATTCTTCACAAACAAAGAAGGAAACCCTACAATAGCAAGTACAATCACCAATTACAGACAACTAATCAACTAGGCGCCTAAAAGTAAGAAAATCTATTTCCATTACAACTTGCAAAAGACTAATAACAAAAAGGAAGTAAATAAAAAAACATCGGAGAAAAGGCCAATTGAAAATTCAAAAAGGTTGAAATTTCCCAATTTCAACCTTTTTGAATTTTCATGGCAAATCAGCATAAAGCATCAAGGTAGAGAGCACTCACAGTGTTGCCACATATTGCCAGCCAGATTCTCAGCCTTCTTGGTAGCCTCGGACGCCTTCTTACCCCAATTCTCGAGCACAGATTTCATCGAACCCATCGGATCTAATCACACAAAATTTGACCATCTCACAAATCAGAAATAGAAAACGAAAACAAAATTCCCTAAAATCTCAACGCACTCACTCTTGGAATTGGAAGCGGGTGCCGGAGAAGACGACACGTAGGGATTAGACTCCTCCGGCATGCTAGTAGCGGCGCCGGGCGGTGGCGGAGGATGAGCTATGAGAGGATCAGCAGGAGGATGAACATCTTCAGGATTGAGCTTAGGATAAGGCGCATATTCAACAGAGTGCTGATCCGCGCCGGCGCCTGAGCCGGATCTGCCGGGATTCGACTGATCGCCGGTCGGTGGTTGATGGTTCATCATTTGGGGATTTGACGCTCAACGACAAACAATCGATGAGGGCGAGAGAAGGTGGTAGTCAAAAGGGCAGCATTCTGTGAAACAATTACGTGAAGGCTACGACTCGATTGGTCTGGGCCCATTTATGAAAAGTAATGGGCCTGTCCCAACTCGTAAAGCATTACAGAGCCCAAACTTACAGACGACCAGAGTGGGGCCGGCGTTGGCAACAACTCGTGCGAGTTACAGCCTTATTTCTGCATCAAATCTGTTAGCCCGTTCTTGTGTCCCCCCTTCTGGATAAGATTTCAATTTCATCGAGCTACAATTGTCCATCTTTATAACTTTCCAATCTTGCTCCTCCTTTATCGTTATTTTTTTTCTTTTTTATATATAAAAAAATTCAAGCAAAAATAAATAAAAATTGGATCTAAATTCGATTAAAGTTACAGAAACATTTTTTAAAAATGATAATAAAGGGAGATAGTGGTGACTAAGCAAGTGGATTAGGATATTATAGCTAATAGCTTAGCTTATTGTCGAGAATAGGATGAATGGAGAGCTAAAAAGGCTAATCAAGCGAGCAGAAGAAGCACCAAGTCTGCCTTGAAAAAAGGGGTGGTGATGTAAAAGGCAATCAAACTGAAAGCTCCATTTTTGGGGCCACCCACATGCCTAATTTTGAACCGGTTTAGTATTTACCCAAAAGGATTTGTAGTGTTTTCACTCACTAATTGCCATTTTCCCAAGACGACAAAACAATGCCAAATGCATAATTGTATGCGCTTCCTTTTAGGGAAGTAGGCACCATTTCTAGCTCAATTGTACAACTTGGGGCTGGCATACTTTCAACTTTTCAACTCAAGGAAATTGGTATAGTGAAACGAGACAAAATCATGAATCTGCTTTATTCTTATATTCATGCATGATGCATCGGTTTCTCTCACTTTCATCTTATAGGGTAAGATTTAGACTTGGTTCAAATATGATTTGAAATCCAGCAATTAGAAGTTTTGTTTCATTCGAAATGTTCATTGATTTCAATGAACGACTAATAAGAGTTTGGTTTGTGGAGTTACAAATAGACACTTTAATAAAATCGAGGTAGAAGGAGACAAGTTCATTGTTATAAATGCATTAAAATGGAATAGATTTCGTCTTTGGCAAATTGAAATGTTGATCACTGATATTGTTGTACTTCTGCAGTCCTTTGAGGCAGCTCGAATCCAACATATGTATTGTGACAGCAACAAAGAGTTGATTTGATTGTTTTTCTATGGCATTCTTGTAGTATCAATCAAATACAAACCCAATCTAGACTTCACGTCCTCATCTATAAAGATGCACCAGGTTGAATCGCATTTTTGGCCTAAAGTTTACATACTCAAAAGTTATAATTTTATTAGTCACATAATTTACTATTCATTTTTATGTAGACGGTGGACGTTGATAATTTTTAATGTTAATAAAGTTTTTTCAACTAGAAGTTTTGTTTCATTCGAAATGTTCATTGGTTTCAATGAGCGACTAATAAGAGTTTAGTTTACGAAGTTAAAAATAGATAATTTAATAAAATCAAGTTACAGGGAGCTTATTGTTATAAATGCATTAAAAGGGAATAAATCTTGCCCTTTGAAAACTGAGATGTCTTGTATTTTTGCATTTCTATGAAGCAGTTCGAATCCAACATGTGTCTTGTGACTGCAACAAAACATTTGATTTGATTGCTTTCTTACGACATTCCTATAGTATCAATCAAATACAAACCCACTCTGGACTTCATAACCTCATTTATAAGAATGCACTAGGGTGAATCGCGTTTTTACCTAAAGTTTACTAACTCAAAAAAAAATGAGCGACTAATATGAGTTGTAATTTTTTTTTGATAAGAGTTGTAATTTTATTAGTCATATAATTTACGATTCATTTTTATGTAGACCGTAGACATTGAAAATTTGTAATGTCAATGAAGATTTTAAAAAATAGTACATGATGGACCGAGATTTCGATTTTCTAAGGATATTGTCGTCCTGTCAAAATAAAAACATATATAATTTCAAAATTAGATACGAATTATTACTACTGTGTAATATGCGAATACTTTTAAGTCGTTTGATCGAGTATTTTTAATGGACAAGATCAAGACATGTCCTTTAATGATTTTATAAACGAAGGGATACATTTGTCTTTTACTCATCAGATTAGAACACAAGCTACATGAGTCTTCCTCAACCTCTTGAGCGTGAATTTTATTCGACTTTTTCGATCGAATCTTCTCCATTCTTGTTGCCTCTTCCTTCTTTTAATTTGGTTCGCTTTTTTTTGTTGATTTCGGTCCCAATTTATGTTCTCTCTTCATAGATTTTGGTATAGATCTCTTTTGTATGATTTCAAGTTTGCATTTGGAATTTTTTTGAATTTTGGAGCTTGGTACTTCGATTGACATGTTTTTATTGTTTTTGGACTGATTTTTGTTGATTTTAGTCAAACGTATGAAGATTATGTAAGTTTTACTTTACAATTTCAAGTTTTTGATAGAAAACAAAGGCTAATGGTCAATTCTCATCTAACCACCTAGGCACCTACCATTTGTTCGACAAAATGTCCAAATGGTCAACTTAGAGTTTAGAGCATTACCAATTGTTCATAAATTATGAACCTAACATACCAAATTATGAACTCATACCATTTGTGAACTAGAATACACAACACAAGTAACACGCATTGTGAATTAAATTTCATGAACCTTATTGATAATTGTTATGAACCTAATTGTATAAAGACATGAACCCACACAATAGGTTTATGTACTGGATTACGTGACAAAAATAACAAGTATTATGAAATAAATTTCATGAACTTTATTGACAATTGTTATGAATTTAACCATATAAAGACATGAACCAACAAAATACCATTTTTGAATACATGACATAAAATAACAAGTATTGTGAATTAAATTTAATGAAACTTATTGACAATTGTTATGAACCTAACAATGTAAGGACATGAACCAATAGACTATAAACTAAAAGTCATGGATTGTGAGATGAAATATTATGAACTTGTGTTTATAAAAACATGAACCAAATGAATAAATATCATGAACCAAAACACTTAAACCAAATTAACAACTAGTATGACTTAAAAGACATGAGTTGTAAGATAAAATATCATGAACTTAAGCATATAAAAACATGAACCAAAAAAGAACCATCATAAACCAAAGACATAAATTATACGAAGAGTTAGCCTACGTGGGATTTGAACTCACATATATGTGCACATGCACATTGCTCTACTATTTTAGCTAATAGGTTACCAAATAGCTTCAACATACAAATAGTGAAGATAATACAAAGCATGAACTCTAATAACACTGGTGATAAACCTTAACATACAAAGTTATGAACTAACAAAAACCAATGACACACATAATCGCCAAGAATATAGGAGCGCACCAAATAACTTTCCAACCAACTAAACCATAAAGTTGAATTAAACGCCATAAAAACTATTACAAGCAGCTTACAAACACTTAATAAGTGAGCACTAATTAATTACTCAAGAAGCTCACACACAAATTTATTGTTCTTCATTTTTCAAAAGTCAACCAACACAAATCATTCGATTTCATTCAAGAATTCCCTATTCATGTTAGTCAACTCAACAAAGCTCATTACTCATCATATAATTTCAAAGGAATCCAAAGATCTACCAAATAAATAGTAGCCATATCAAATTAGGTCTAAAAAATCTCATTGTGAAACCGAAGTTGCAATCTATGCCATAGTCCAATTGGAATCGAAATGGAGTGAGCTAGAGGGCGAGATTTCGAGTTCGTGGTGGAGATTTTGCAGTGGATCGAGAGGTTGAAGATAAGTCTCCTTATTTACCCAAAAAGAATACGTGTGTTTTGGAGTAATATTTTTTTTGATAAGGTAAGATATTGGTATTGTGCCAAAATTACCCAATACCAATGGCATCCTTTCGAATGAGAGTAAGAAGCTCTCGGTGTAAGCCTAGTAGCCTACCATCCTGGGGGGACATAGGCTAGATGTGCAATTTTGTCAGCAACATAACTAGCGGTTCTATAGATATGGGTAGTAATCTTGTCCTCTAAGGAGGAGCAAATCATTCGGAAATCCATTACTAACATTTCAATTTCCCATGGACAATTTTTCTCACCATGTATAGCTTTGATTAGGATTTAATTGTCACTCTCTATTTCTAGTTTGCGTACTCCTAATTTAAGAGCCAGTTGAAAACCTTTGTATAAGGCTAATGTTTCAGCTTGTAGAATCGATCGTTCACCTATTTTTTCGCATCCCATTCTCACCATTTCTCCCTTTTTATTTCGGCCGAATACATAAATAGGTCCCTGAACTTTAATGATTTTGGCATTCATATCCCTATATTTTAGGGGTTTCAAGTAAGGCATTATACTATACATATTTTTGTCATTTAAACACAAATCACACGAATTTTACCTACGTGCAATACACTCGCGTTTACTATACATGTTTTTTTTGCCACATAATTCTCACTACGCCACGTAGATAATTTTTATAAATATTTTTTTTTCTTTTTAGGTCTTCTTCCTCCTTTTTTTCAATTGATGTACAAACCAAAAAACCCAAAGAGAAACAGTACATAATGTCGGACTCGGGAGAGAGAATTCGATTCTTCACAACCGGCATATCTTCTCTGCCTTATCCTTCACCACCGCCCCTCCTCCTCCCCGACCCCATGACCGCCTCCTCCCCTAGCCGAGTTCGTCAGCTGCGTTGAAGAATTAAGATTCTTTGTCGACGGTGAAGAATTCAAGTTCCTTCCAAGGGTTGTTCAAGATTTGGAGATCCAAATCTTGATTCTTCAAGATCTGTCCCGAAACACCATCTTCAAGATCTATCCCGAAACCAGATCTGGAGGAATTAGAAACACCATTCTTTCTGAGTTTCAACCATTCGATCTTTATGTCCCGAGTTTTGAGTTTCAGTCCATCCATTCTTTCAGATCTAGGTTGTTCACCGCCGACATTCAGATCTGAGTTTCAGTCGGGCCATTCTTTTTGTCCTGAGTTCTTCGTTCCGGCTTGACTCTCTCCAGAGTCCGACGTTCCGACCTGACTTTCTCTTGAGTCCGTCGTTGAGTCAGACGTTCCGGCCTGACTTTCTGTCTCGAGTTCGGCGTTCCGGCCTGACTCTTCCCGAGTTCGTCGTTCCGGCCTGACTCTCTACTAGAGTCCGTGATTCAATGGAGCATTGAAAAGAAATTATAAAAAAAAAAGAGAAAAGAAATTATAAAAGAAAAAAGAGAAAAAAAGAGAAAAAAAAATTAAAGAATGCAATTAAAGAAAAAAAATTATGTTTATACATTATTAAAAAAAAGAAAAAGAATAATTTAGCCTATCTTAGTCACAATTACGAAGGTGCGTTACACGCGTTTTGCCATATCGGATTTTTGTGTTCAAGGACCTATTTAAAACCTCAAAAGTACAAGGATATGGATACTAAAATCGTCAAAGTTCAAGGACCTATTTATGTATTTGGCCTTTTTATTTCTAATAATTAAGCCAATTGAAGCATTTCCAATCCTAGTTTTAGAAGCATCAACATTTAATTTGAACACTCCCTCACGATGGTTTCTCCATCCCTCTCGTTGTCTACGTCATGTCGTGATTTTAGGCGTGTTGCATTTATGTTCATTTTCTTTACCTTCTTGCATAGAATTTTCCCAATTTTTCCGTTATTTTATACTAAATTGATATAGGTCTCTGATGACATTCTGATTATCAAAAATTGTCTTGTTTCTATTATGCCATATAGACCACCACCCAATTAATATAACTTCTATTTCATTTTTACCAATCTTGCTTTGAAGTTCGTATACAATTTCCTTTATATTTTCATTTTGATAATTTAGTCTCTCTATTATTTTGTCATAGTTCCTATGAATAAGCGACATATTTTGTAAAGCATAAGGGAATTTTATGAATAAATGGATGGAATCATCCTCACAGTTTGAACAGAAAAGACATTCTTGTGTAACTGTTATATTATTTCTAGCCAATGTGTGTGAGAGTATTTGTGTCTTATCATTCAAATTTTATACAAATTATGCGTCGTGCTATTAAAATGAATCACCCTATTTTATTTCATTTTACTTATACCAACATATTCTAATCACAGCCGTCCATTTCTTCTAACCCGACGGAGCACAATTAGTCCTAGTTTACACTATAACTCTAAAAAGCACCCGAACGTAAAACTATAGTTTATAATATTATCAGATATGATCTATTTATGTGTAGTAGAATCATTAATTTTCTATTCTTATATAAATAGATCACATATCAATATATCATCATGTTCTATAAAGATAAAGAAAATTAATCAAATTAGGTAGCACATGCCACAAATGAAAAGAGATATAGAAGCCTGAAAAGGGTATATGAAATGACATATACAAAGCATAATTCCACCCACATGAGAGTTAAGTAAGTGGAGATCAGAAATGGAAAATTTAATTAGATGAGTGATTATGGACCAACTCCCTCGTCTCTCGTCTGCCGACTTTTGTTCTTTCCTCTTTTTTCACCATGTTATCCATCACAATTTTTTTTTCCCAATTCAACTATGAAAATAATACTTTCTATATCATATTTGTTATGTTTCCTACATTTTCTTACATGCATGCAAAGCTTCGTACATAGCCAGTTGTAAATCTTAAATCCATGCATCAAATTATAACGACTTTATTGTGATTTCATGTGTCAATGCGTTCATATACATAAATGAATGTAGAATAAATGATAACCATAATATAAATTTTTAGATATCTATAAAGATAATAATGCGAATTTACAAAGTAATTAATACTACAGATTATTAATAGTGTGCTTCGATCACCAAATTTAATATATTTTATTGCATTAAATAGAGCATTACATTTAATGTATTAAATTGCATTAATATCGACAATCCAAATGTATCACAAACGAAATTCTATGTGCTAGACAAGCTTATAGTAGATCGAGAAGCTGAAAAAATCAACGATATGAGAAACCAACAAAAAGATACAACAAGCACAAAAAACTCTAAAAAAATTAAGAGAGACTAAACATACAATCAAAAAGCCTAAAAGAACACGAAAAAGCGAACCCAAGTTTTAAATACTCTTGCTTGACCTAAAAATAGTGTTATTTTTGCCAAAAAAATCATCACTCTATTATCATGACTTTGTTTTTCTTTATACTCCAATTTTTAGGTTTTTTTTTTGCCAAAAACCAACTTTAAAAATAAATATTTTTTTTAAAACCTACTTTTAGAATTTTTCTAAGAAAAGAATTTTATAATACAAACACTCAACTTCAACCACCCTAAGTTATTTTCACCTGTGACATTTTATCCTAGTTGGACCGAAATAACCTTTCAAATTTATTTTGTTTATATTTAATTATCTATTTACACAAACTAGGGAAAAAATAAATAAAAAATGGTATTTTGGTCTAACTAGGATAAAATGTCATCGAAAAATATTTAAAGCTGGTTATAATTGAGTACTTGCATATAAAAGTTTTTTTTTTGCTTCAGAAAAATTAAAATGGTGGTTTCTTAAAAAACACTCATTTTAAAGATTGTTTTTTGGCAAAAAAAAATGGGATCTATTATTTAACATGCAATGTTTAAATGGTGGTTTAAGAAGACTTTGACCGCCTCCTCGACCAGTCAAAGGTTGCCTCCTCATTGACCAATCAAAGACCACCCCTCCCTCGACCAATCAAATAATGACAAGTTGGTCGTCCCACGTCGGAATCACATGAAAGTAGCTCTTCCCAAACCTCTATAAATAGGGAAAGATGGTGAAGGTTACAATTTACAAGGGTCGAAAAACACCTTTAATTCAAGACTTATCCTGCTTACAAAGATTGACGTGTTGAAAAAATCGAAAATATCGCACTATAATTAAGGAAAGATCAATAAAAAGACCTCAAGTCACAAAAGTATCTATGCGCACTTTTTAAAAGAACGCGAACAATCTGAAAGCTGTAGACTCGAATCTTGATCGTTTGGATACTCGTAATAAAAGTAAAGCCTTGTTTGTCCATTTAAATAGTCTCGTGCCTCGATTCCAATGCTTGTTTATTTCGGGCTTCAACAGAAGTGACAACGCCTATCTGGGAACCCGGGAGAAGTCGAAGACTACAAACTAGAACACGAAGATGACTAGATGAATTTTAGAATTGGGAGGCAACAATGTGATGCGACCCTAAGGTCACAAGGGCGGATCTAGGCTCGAAATGCCCGAATCTTCTCCGACACAAGTAACGGGATAAATACGAGACCATAAAGTGGACTCGCGGGCCTCTAATGCTCGTCGGAACGAGGGTGGGGCGAGGCAGAATCAAGGGCGAGGGAAAAGGATTAGAAAGGGGTGACATCGTGCCAAGGCTAGGATGAATCTCACTCTACTATAACATTGGCTAATTCATTTTGACGTCAGAATTACAATTGGGTGTGGCTCCTTTATATAGAGGAGATCCACTAAACCCTAGAAGCTAGTTGGGAATGGACTAGGGCTAGTAAGCATATTAGGCCCAACATCCAAGCCCGTAATACTAATAATAAGAACTACTATAAATGGAAAGGTGCAAACTAACCCTAATGGCGTAATGTGCCTTATGATAGCTTAATGGGTCGGTCTCTCAAGCATAAGAAAATACACGCCCAAAATAGTAAAGACGCAAAGTAAATGACGGAATTAGAAATAATAAAATAAATAATACATAAATAGACTATTTCCTAAGCCAAGGGGATCTCCAAGGTTTAGGTCGTCTCGTGTCCGTAGGAGCAGGGTCCGAGCTAGGGTAGAGTCGCATCACAATGTTAGGTTGATAGGTTTATTGGAAATATTAGAATATAGTATATATATTAGGTTAAAATTTATAGGTGGTAAATGAGTGATGGGTGCTGGATCGAGTGAAGGTCGGGTGAATCGGGTGTAAATCTCACCCATATCCGACCCGTCACACGTAACCCAGCTCACTCATTATCCATTTTTTTTGATTTTTCACCCGTATATTTAGGTGAAGCGGGTGGGTCAATCACCCATGAATAATGTCCAACCCTAAACTTGGATTACCGGTGAGATCATAAGAAAATAAATCACCCATAATCAATATAACTAAAGACGTTTAAAATTGAAAAAGTCCTTATTCATTAAAACTTTTAATTATTCAATAAACAAACAAACAAAACTATAAAAAATAGTACTATGTATATAACACGGGTATATCCACTATACACTATTTTTTTTTAATTTTGTCTTTTGACACCGCTGTACATTCGGATAGGTTACTTCGTGACCCTATTTTTAAGAGACCCTAATTAATTTTTAATTTACAATGTAAAAGTATACGTGTTATTTGATGGTGTATTGGTTCGAATTTAGAATTAAATTAGTGCATATACCCGTGTTATATCTAAGTAATGGTATTAGAGAGACAAATTTATTTTTTTTGTTGAGAGAGATATTAGACATAAACTTAAGTCGCATAAAATGAGATTTTTTTTGACAGGATCTCCTCAATGAGATTAGCCGAACGAAATCCAGTATAAATGAGATTTAGATAGTACTAGTAAAAAGCAGGGGAGAAGAGGAGAGGATGGTTGAAAGAGGAAGAGATGGGGCTAGTAGTAGGAGTATGACAGATGAAATAGACAATGGGAAAAGAAAACCCACACAAAAAAAGGGAACTCAATGGAGATTCTCAATGCATTTCCCACACACCCATTAAACACAGAGCCAGCTGAGCTGGGCTGAGCTAAGCCCTGAGAGCAGTATTTCTTGATTTCCTCCTCAATCATCACTACCGATTTCATTCTGTCTCCAATTGAGAGAAAATGGAAGACAACCGGGTCGACCCGCCCGGAATCTGCGGCGACTACGCCCCGCCGTGCCCGGATCAGGTCCTCGAGAACGTTCTAGAGAACGTGCTCCAGTTCCTGAGCTGCCGGCGCGACCGCAACGCCGCCTCGCTCGTCTGCAGATCCTGGTACCGAGCGGAGTCCCGCACCCGATCCCACCTCTTCATCGGCAACTGCTACTCCGTCTCCCCTCGTCGCACCGCCCTCCGCTTCCGCCACGTCACCTCCGTCTCCCTCAAGGGCAAGCCCCGCTTCGCCGATTTCGGCCTCATGCCCCCTTCCTGGGGGGCCCACTTCAACCCTTGGCTCCTCGCCTTCTCCTCCGCTTATCGTGGCCTCGAGAGGATCTACCTCAAGCGCATGTCCATCACCGACGATGACCTCCACGCGCTCTCCGTCTCTTTCCCTAATTTCAAGGAGCTCACCTTGGTTTGCTGCTATGGATTCGGCACCGCCGGCCTCGCTATCCTCGCCTCCAACTGCAGGTATCTACCAAAAAGTTGCAAAAAAGGTTCAATTTTTTTTTTTTTTTGGTATTTGTAGGGTTTTGTGTGAAATTTTTTACTTTGATTTGCTGTTCAGACAGTTGAGGGTGCTCGATCTGGTAGATGACGAGTTGTTAGAAGATGAAGTGGATTGGATTTCATGTTTCCCTGAGAATGTCACCTCTCTCGAATCGCTAGGGTTCGAGTGCGTCGAATGCCCCGTCAATTTCACTGCTCTGGAGAAGCTGGTAGCTCGATCGCCTAATCTGAGAAAGCTTAGGTTAAATAGGTCCGTTTCGATTGAGCAATTGCAGAGATTGATTGCTCGAGCTCCTCAATTAACACATCTGGGGACGGGGGCATTTGGTTCATCAGAGGCCGGGATGCAAGAAGATCAGGAGCCTGATTACAGGGAAGCTTTTGCTGCTTCCAAGTCACTTGTTTGTCTTTCTGGCTTCAGAGAGATTGTGCCAGATTATCTCCCGGCAATCTATCCAGTTTGTGGTAACCTAACTTCATTGAACTTTAGCTATGCCAATATCAACGCTGAGCAGTTCAAACCTGTCATTTTCCATTGCCATAAGCTCCGGACACTTTTGGTATGGTACTAATTATGTTTTTCCTTCAGTTTTATCGTTGATTTTGGTTTCTTATGATCTTTTTTTGGTTTTGTTTGTTTTGCAGGTTCTTGATACTGTTGGGGACGAGGGGCTTCAAGCTGTCGCTGACACATGCAAAGATCTCCGTGAGATTCGTGTTTTCCCCGTTGATCCTAGTGAGGATAGTGAAGGCTTTGTGTCTGAAGTGGGTCTTCTTGCAATCTCTGAAGGATGCAGGAAATTGCAGTCTATTCTGTATTTCTGTCAAATGATGACCAATGCTACTGTCATTGCCATGTCAAAGAACTGCCCTGATCTTGTTGTGTTCCGTCTTTGTATAATGGGACGCCACCGTCCAGATCACGTCACCAACGAACCTATGGATGAAGGGTTTGGAGCCATTGTCAAGAACTGCAAGAAGCTCACAAGGCTTGCAGTTTCAGGGCTGTTGACCGACAAGGCCTTTGATTATATTGGGAAATATGGGACCTTGGTTCGAACACTGTCGGTTGCATTTGCTGGAAATACCGATAGTGCCCTTAAGTATGTGCTGGAAGGTTGTGATAAGCTGCAAAAGCTTGAGATTAGGGATAGCCCGTTTGGTGATTCAGCGTTGCATGCTGGCTTGCACAAGTATTACAACATGAGATTCATGTGGATGTCTTCTTGCAGAGTAACCCTCCAGGCTTGTCAAGAGGTGTCAAGGTTGATGCCTAATTTAATGCTGGAAGTGTTTGCAGCAGGGGAGAAATGTGTACAAGATGATGATGAGTATGTTGACACGTTATACATGTACCGTTCATTGGAGGAGCCAAGGAATGATGCCCCTGCATATGTGAAACTTCTCTAAATGATTCACATGGATGTAGTAGTGAATTCGTTTTCCCAGTTCACAAGAAATTTCAAGCTATTGATATCAAGAATTGGCAAATTCATTTGTTACCATCTTTGCCTGAAGTTCTAAGCATTACTCTTTGAAGAAGGCCTTGCCTTGTCCTGTTCAGGTGCTAGACCTTCCACTGCTGTATTAATATCCTTTTTTTTTCTTGTACACGTTGCATATTCAATTTTTCATCAAAGTATTTCGGCTAGAGTGTGAGTGAGTGAGCTGAATTGTTATAGTCATACGTCTTTCCGATTCTTAGGAGTTTTTCATTCAGAAGAGTAAGATCTGCTGATTGGAACCAGAACCTGCCTAGATTGATACAATTCAGTAGATTCTCAGATATTGATTACCCTGTTCAATTCTCAACTAGATTCTAGAGCTTGTTTAGAAATCTTTAGATGTTGTTACATCAGATGTGGTGTTGTAAGACTAGCTGAAATGTTGAGAGATGAATTGGGTAATATCAGATGCGAAATATGCAAGTTTGACCAGATTGCTGATAGGAGTCTGCTATTTTGCCTTCTTCTAAAATGGATATGGAATGATTGGAAAATAAGTGATTGTATGAGGCCCATTTAAGATGCTTGGAAATGGAAAGTGATGAACAAGTACACTCTTCTGCAGAATCCCCCATCCTTTGTATTTTCTTCCCCCATCATCTGCCACATCTGTACTGAATGGTATTAAACCAGCTTTTGCTCTGATTTCTTCTTCTTGCCATCCAGTAGACAATCTGATATGGGTCATCTGACATTGCTGGCATTTTGCATTCATGTATTTTTTGCTGTATTTATATTAGATATGAACCTTCTGTTTTAAAAGCTTCTGAATTGTAGGTTTTTTTTAATTGTATTATATAATTTATAAAGTAGTTGAGTTAGCATTTGCATGCTTTGGTCACTTCTTTCTCATTTTCTGTCTAATGTTTGAGTCATGATTCTTGGGAGAAATCAACCATTTTTAGCTAGTATTCACTATGAGCCTGGATGGTTTATGAAAGATTGGAAAGGAAAAGAAAAGGTAAAAGCTTATCAATTATGATGAAGGTGGGTTCAGATGGTGCAATAATTTAGGTGACAAGGGTGGTGGGGGAGCAGCAGATAAAGAAGCAAAAGCCAAGCTATCTTGTCTTTGCCTGTCCCTATTTGTAGTTAGATGCAAATCAATTTATGTTTTTTTGTTAGTGTTGTTTTCTCTGCCCTTCATTGGTCCCCCCATTCCCACAAAGGGGAGAGAGAGGAATGCAGGCCCTCTTTTGAGTTGAGTGAAAGGTCAAGCTTTGGATGTTAGCTATTTGGGCACAAGGGTGTGTTTTTGATTGGCCCCTATTTCTATTTTGCTTTTTAGGGTTAGTGAAGTTGTGTATATGGGAGCACTTGCCAAAACACATAGAGAATATTTTTCATTTTGAAGGGGCACTGATTCCCTGTCACACGGGCCATACATAGACAACTCTTCCTCAACGCCAGCTACGATGGGGCCATGCCGGAAATGGTACCAATACAGAGAAAACGTTTCAAAAATCTCTTTCCGATAAAATGCGTTGAAAACCATTTTACGCACACAACACACCACTAAGCTCGAAACAATTTAAAAAGGTACTCGGCACTAGTTCTCAAAACCCGTCCTACAATAACGACATACAATCTAACATGATAGAGAAGAACCGAGAAAGTCGAAAACGACTTACTTCAACAGGAAAAGCGATCCTTTGTGCGATTTAGCAATCACGAGTAAGCTAGAAACCTAGAGATATTAACAATTATTACTACACACTCAACTAATAAAAGCACGGACTGACAAAATTAACAACCCGTAACCGCTAACTCTTACCAATTATTCTAACTGAATCCAAACATAGGTATCTTAACAAAATCCCATACGAATTCTACATAATTAAGCTCTAATCTAATAAACCCACTCACTACTATGATTTCAAGTATTAAAGTATAATTATATATATATGTACGAACTTCCACCTCCATGCATGTACATTTCAACTGTACACCTGCATGTTCTATCTCAATTCCCAATTTGCATTTACATGTCAACTTTCACCAACTAATTACTTTCCATTAACACCAGAAAATTTACTTATCTAACAGTTTACTACTAAATATCCTAATAGTATACGATCAACACCAGCCCTTCCCCTAGCACACAACACAAATTATGCCACCAAAAGGCATTCTACATCTAACCATTGTCTACACTAATTAATCAACTGATTCCTTTAATCTAACACTCAAAAAGATCAGCAAGAAGAAGAGTACTAACTATCTACAATGAAAGAACTCTAGACTAACCAATGAAAAGCTAGTCTACAACAGGTTTAACTAAAACAGAAGGAGAGTACTGACCGAGGGACTAATCTCAATCAGACGACGAAGAAGAACTAACAAGCGCAACCAAATTATTCAGCGATGCACTCCTTCGGTGACAAATCGAAACAACCACCAGCGACGATGGTGACCGCGAGAAGGCACTTCCCCGACAACACGCTGCTGAATACATGAGGAAGAAGATGACGAATGCGGTACCGGAAAGCATGTCACTGATGAAAACACTCGAAGTAGAGAAAGGCCATAAACTTTACCGAAAACAGGGGAATCTTTTGTCCTCGGAGCACGAAGCCGCCGTCGATCGAGACGCAATGGCGTTTCAAGGTGTGGCGGTGGCATATGCTCGATGGTCCGACATCGAACGGTTGTGCATCCCGTCGTCGTTGGCCGCGTAGATTGATGATGAGGAAGGTCGCCGGCGAACTCGATCGATCAGGCGAGTACAAAGAGAAGAAGGGAAGTCTGTTGGTGGTGAAATACGAAGGCAACGAAAGAGCGAAAATTTCCGGCTTCTCCTCCAAACAGAACAAGAAGTCGCGTCCGGTGTGATACTCGGATGAGAGAATCGGATTACGGGGGTTATAAGGTTTGTTCGGTTACGGGAAAAGAATCGATCAAGCCAAGGAAGACATGATCACAAGGCTAAGAAGATATATATAAAAAAATTTGTGAAGATATTAATATATGAAAAATTGGGCCTCATGGTGTACAATTAAGTTCGGTTTAGATGATATTAAAAAAAACAATGACTCGGAAAGATAAGATTAATCGGTTATGAGGCTATGGTCTTAGGTTCACGATATATATATATATATATATATATATATATATATATATATATATATGGTAATTAGTTATAAAAGAAATTAAGGGAAATTCTAGCGGAGTTACTTGCGGATCAAGTCACAAGGAATTCTTGCAAAATAAGAAAGTCGTTTTTGACCTAAAGAGGGAAAAAGAAAACCCAACCATTACATACTATCCCCCTTAAGAAAGTTTCGTCCCGAAACTTTTATAATGAAGAAAAGATGTCTTGAGGTTTCACAATTATCTCCCCCTTAAAGGGGTTCGTCCTCGAACCGAATTTTAGCGATAGAGAACCATACAATTAGTACTAAACATCCAAAACACACAACATAGTAGCCAAGCAGTCGAACAGTCAAGTCAATAGGAAAACAAAAACAGTCGCATAAGCAATCATCGAATCTGTAAACATCCCGTTAACTACTAACCCTCCCCTCAAACACCTCTACTAAACCCGACTTGAGCTATGGGTAAATCTCTCTCATCCCAGACTCGGTCTCCCAAGTGGCCTCCTCGACTCCCCTTTGAGACCACTGAATCAGTACCAAAGGAATCTCCTTGTGCTGCGGCTTCTTCATTCGTCGATTCAAAATCTTCACTGGCTGCTCCCGGAAAGTGTGATCTGGTTCCACCTCTAACTCTTCATAATTGAGTCTGTGACTAGGATTCGGTAAATATTGTCTCAACTATGAAACATGGAATACAAGATGAACTCCGCCCAAAGATGGCGCCAAAGCTAGCCTGTAGGCCACCTCGCCCATTGTCTCCAGCATTTTGAATGGACCGATATAACGGGGACTCAACTTCCCTTTCACCTCGAATCTCCTAACCCCGTGGGTAGGCGATACTCTCAACTAGATGTGTGCTCCTACCTCAAACTCTAACGGTCTACGCCTCTTGTCCGCATAGGACTTCTTGCGACTCTGAGCAGCTAGTATTCTCTTCCCAGATCAAGGCCACCTTTCGAATCGTTTCCTCAATCATATGTGGCCTCTCACCTATTACAATTGAGGGGTCATCGCAACACAATGGTGTCCTACACCTCCGCCCATATAAGGCCTTAAAAGGTCATCTAGAACGATGAGTTCTAACTGTTATTATAGGCAAACTCCACCAAAGCCAAGTGATTTGACTAGTGACGTCCCCAATCTAGCATATAGGACTTTAACACATCCTCTAGAGTCTGAATCCTCCTCCTGATTTGTGTCGCGATCTGTTACCCATGATTAATCTCGTATGCTTGAAATTCTCATCCATCTGACTCTCATATAACGACGGTTTGGTCTTCATACTCCATTTATTCTTGGGGAGTGTTAAGTGAATCTCTACGTTAAAGAATCTTCTCTACCTCCACAGTGGTGTTGCTAAAACACATTCTTCACCATGATATCTATTTAATTCTAGTCCTTCCTACAAGTAACACCGCTATACTTTTCCAGGATATTAGCAATCACAATCCTCGTACCAAAAGATAACGAACTCCCAACTTATGTGATTCCACACACTTGAGCCATTCCGGCTACTTTAGCTTTAACTTACACTAACTAGAGATGTGTTTTTTTTAACCTCCAAATGCAAGATGATTACCCATTCCCCTTCTATAACATACAAACTTCGAGACATCAATAACACTTGTGTATACCTTAGGGTCTTACGACAATGGAGGTTTGGTACACTAACCATCCCAGTTGCAACTCTCCCGAAAATCTAAAATTTAAGCAACCCTCTTGTTTTCTTCAAAACTGGTTCATAACGGTTTAGGCTAGGAAACTCATCTACACCCCAATATGTCAGTCTCCCAAGTCCTCACTCCAACACCCCATTTGGCCCAGGCACATCCGCTTGATCAAGCTGATCCTCGACCCCAAGTAACAATTAGAATTTACTCCTCTCGCTGAAAGGCTCACACCACTTAGGTAACTAAGGACTATATGCACCACTTGACTCCTGGAAGACCTGTATCAACTAGTCAATGCTTTCCCTGTTCGAATAACACAACCTAAACCGAACTAGAATCGAACTAAACCAAACCAATTTTGACCCTAACTGAATAGAATCGAACTAAACTGATTTTAACATAAAAATCGAAAAGAACATATACTATTTTTTATAAATAAAACCTGTAGAATCACATAAATAAAACCTGCAAAATGACTCCCATGAACAAGTTACAAACCTATAGACTAGAATCACATAAAATAGTTCGTTTTACCTTTGGGTAACTAGTTACTAGAAATTTTTATTTTTATATTAAAATAGTTCGGTTTATCTGAACCGAACCTTGAACCGACCTGAAACGAACCGAAAACCGAACAAGGCAAAATCTTGAACCGAGGACTGAATTGAATTACCTTGGATCGGTTCGGTTCGATTTTCAGGTAAAAACCGAATTACCCAAACCGATGAACAACCCTAGTTTTATTAGCCAAACATGGAAATAATCCATCCAAAAGCCCCTTAATTAGAGAAAGAGTTGGTTAATTTTCTAGTGTTGATCTTGTGCTACCCGACTAACAAATTTGTGCATCTAGAATGGGGTTTGGGTGTAGCTATTGGCTGATTAAATCCGCTTTCTATCCTAGTATTACAAATTTTAAATTTACAATGTCAAGTTTAAGGAATGATATATTTAATGAAGGAATTGTGTTCCTGTAATGATTAAACTTGGAATAAGACAAATTTTAAATTTACGACGTATCTTTTATGGAGCAAATTATGTCGCTAACCACCTTGCTCATGCATAACCTCCAAAACAAGGAGTCTAGGAATGAGATCCATATCCAAAGAGTAGGATTTTTTTAATCAAATCCATCACTTATTTCATAATTACAATACATCTTACACTCTCAAAGAAAAGTACACGAAATCAACACACACACACATACATCTTACACTCTCAAAGAAAAGTGCACGAAATCAACACACACAAAAAGAAGCAAGAAAGGAGGCTACACTTCCTCAACTGCCCTTTTGACTGGTTCGACATTCTCTTGCATAGGAATCGAACCGATCAAAAGGATATATCTTATTATAATACTCCTTCTGTTCTATTCTACTTGTTCATGAAAGCCTAATACACATATATTAAGGCATGATATAATCTTACCAAATTACCCTTATTATTTATACATTCTTTTTTTAGAGACTTTTCTCAAGTGTATTAATTACATACAAAGGATACAAATAGAAAATATTGTACAAATATAGCTTCAAGGACAATTAGACCTGAAAAAAAATTTAAGGCTTCATGGACAAGTAGAATAGAACAGAGGGAGTAGTTTTTACTAAAAACCCAAATGGTCAAATAATTAAATGCATCCAAATAGCTTTGATTAATGTTGAGCGTTTGCCTCCTTAATCAATTCAGGTATCACTGATGAACGACGTTAACGTTTGCCTGCTTCTCGCCGTTAATCTCCTTCTTCTTGTCGTTAATGTCTTGCTTCTCGCCATTGATTTTGATACAATAATACTAGGATTACTTGATACATTAATTAGTAAATTTTTATTAATGTATTTTTATAAATAAGAGTTTATCTCTCTTTTGGGGTTTTTTTTACGGTTCTTTCCCAGGACGCGTTTGTTGAACCATTAAGATTAGGGTTTAGTGCTAGGGCTTATTATTATATATACTTCTTTTGTATTCTAGAAAGTTCAATCAATCATAATGAATTAATTATCTCAAACCCTAATCTCTCTTTATCCTTCTCTTGCTTCTTTTCTATCGTCTGTTTCTTCTTCTTCTATCTTCAATCCCTTTTGCACAATCAATTTGGTTCTTCTTCTTCTTGTATTTCCCCAATTCCCCTATTGTTTATTTAATTTGGTACTTATACGATACTTGTTATTGTATCAATTGGTGCTTTCATCCCTAGACCCATCGTTTCCATGGCCAACAACGAGGATGATCGAACGTTGCTCTTCATAATTCATCGTGAATGCTAGGGCAGTCCAACGGGTGCGTTGACCCGTAACTTGACCCGACCCACCCGTAATTTTACGATTACGGGTCAAATTTTTTTAGTTTACAGGTTACGGGTCGGGGTTTTTTAGTTTACGGGTTACGGGTCAGGTTACGGGTCGACCCGCCGGATTACGGGTTGACCCGTAATATTAAAAAAATATATATATTATTATTGTATTAGACATTTAGTGTATTCCGTAGTATGAAACTATGACTTGGGCTTTAGGCCCAAACTAAAAACCCAAGGGTTACTAACCCTACTTTCATTTTTTATCCAATTTCAATATGAGATTGGTCCCTGCTCGTTGCTCGTCATCTTCTTGATAGACTCCAGTCCAAGATTCCGAGTTCTCGTTTGATTAAAGAGCGAGCTTGCTCTCCGTTCACTCCCACTCTCCCCGCTGATTTCTCTTACTGTCTTTGTCGGCTCCTTCTTCGAGATTTGATTCTTCCTCCAATCTGAGTTTAAGGCTGACTGTTGAGACTCGCCGACTCCTTCTCCGTTCTCTCCTACTCTCCTCGCTCTCCGTTCATTGTCGACCGTCGAGACTCGACTAGAGAAGAAGAAGAAACTATGTAGGCATGTAGCAGAAGCTTTTGTAAGAGGAGATTCCTTTGTTTCTTCTTATCTAAACCCATTTTAATTCATTTGATCTAAACCCAACAAGAGAAAAATAGCTTTTTCCAATTTCCTTGTTCCATCTCTTTCTCTTCCATTCCCATGTTTCTTAAGAGGAGATTCTAATTCGTGAAACGCTGATGATGATTTCTTGGATTCAGAAACTTGAAACAGGTCAAACGGGTCAACTTGTGACCCGACCTATAAACCCGTAACCCGTAACCCGGGTTACGATTCGGGTCACGGGTCAACATTATTTTTTTTACGGGTCGTCGGGTTGACTCGTAACCCGTAAAACGGGTTGCGGGTCGGGTCGGGTCAACCCGTTGGACAGCCTTAGTGAATGTTACCTAATCTCCGATCAAGTGTTGTATCAAGTATTTTCACAAATCGGAGACTTGGAAAGCATTCAAAGAGTAGGTTATGGGTCTCAATTTTATTGGCAAATCCAATTTCAGATTCATGATTCCGCTCTCAAGGCGATTAAATCACTCTACATGAGGTGCATCTACGAGGGTTGTTGTTAACTAGAATTGTTCTTTTGTCTGACAACCCCCCAACGGGCAATCACCACCAAGTCAGCAGCAGTCGTCGCGTCCGTTGATCGTATGGCTCCCACGCCAACGACTTCCGCGCCCGCAGAAACCATCGCCGCGCCTGTTATACGTGTGACACCCGCTACCGCAGTAACCACACCTTCCGCTCCCGCGGCAACCACAACTAAGAACGGTATAGTTCTTGCCGTACAAGGTTTACGTCGTGCTATAGTCATTGCACCGCCACGCCAAGACCCCCTTCCAAAAATTAGGGTTGCGACTCTGGTTGCGTATTCGGTTGAGTGGAGACTCCATACGCCTAAGACTGAGCGTACTTTTGTTGTTTTGATTTGTGATTTTGGCAGCTACTTTGCATCGATCGACTCATTTGTGTTCGACCCTGGAGGACCTAATTGACGCTTCCGCAACCTCCTCCTGTTTTCTGCCTCGAGGACGAGTCGATTCTCACCGGGGAGTGATTGATACGTTAATTAGTATGTTTTTATTAATGTATTTTTTATAAATTAGTGTTTATCTCTCTTCTCGGGTTTTCTTTATGGTTTTTTTCCCGGGACGCGTTTGTTGAACCGTTATGATTAGGGTTTAGTGGTAGGGCTTATTATTATATATACTCTTTTTGTATTCTAGAAAGTTCAATCAATCAGAATGAATTAATTATTTCAAACCCTAATCTTTCTTTATCCTTCTCCTGCTTCTTTTCTATCGTCTGTTTCTTCTTCTTCTATCTTCAATCCCTTCTTCACAATCAATTTGGTTCTTCTTCTTCTTCTATTTCCCCAATTCCCCTATTGTCTATTTAATTTGGTACTAATACGATACTTGTTATTGTATCATTACCGTACCAAAATACTGTAAAGTAGGATCAAAGAATAGATAAAGGTGAAGGGAAGAAGAGTCGTTGGCCAGGGTTAAAGAAGGAGACGAGACAGAAAAGGAGGCTAGAGAGAATTAGGGTTAGATAATAATTTTCTTCTTCTTTATTGATTAAAAACATAACAACTTAAAGAGTATTTATACTAAGCCCTATCAGTTTAATAAAAGCGTCATGGGAAAGAACTGTAAAGAAAACTCATGAAGAAGCATAAATCTCTATTTAAAAATTACAGTAATTACTAACAATAACTCCTAGGCCATATTTGTAGCACAATATTTGTAGCACAATATTTGTAGCGTATCAATTCTCCCCCGTCGTTGACAATCGACTTGTCCTCAAGTCGGAATCAGGAGGAGACTCATGAATCATATCTTGGAGTATAATCCGCCAGGGTCCCATTGCAGATGTATCACTGCTTGATTCAGTACCATAAACTCATATTGTTTTTTAGCCCCACAACTCCTAACCCAATTCATGAATATAGTGCCTTCAAAATTGGAAATTCGGGTTCCACCATTTCATTCATACCTTCGTTGAAGTTGTTGTCAGTCGGCTTAGCTCCAAGGATTTTCGGACTTGATTGGTGTTCCTGCATCTTCAAGCACAGAGGTGCATCTTCGTGCACAACCGGTTTGGATTGGGAAGAGGAAAGCGACGCAGGCGACGGGTGCAGTTTGGCGGGAGACGGTGCATCATGGCAGGAGCCGCAGGCGTGGGGTTGGGTGCCACCGGCGCGAGGTTGGGTGTCGCGGGCGCGGGGGTAGGCTTTGGCGGAGGTTTGCTCGCATCTTCGATAGGAGTCTCCCTCTCGTGTCGTTTTCTGTTGATTCGGTCATCATGGAACAGTTCCATTCGACAACATCCATTGTAGATGCATCTGCCTTCATAACATTCAATTGCTTTGAAAGCCAAATTGCGATGTCGGAAAACGATTCTTGAATGAAATTCGGATCCAAGATCTAATTTTTCGATGAATTCCAAATTCCCGATTTCCGAAAACACTTCATTCAACACTTCACAAGAAATTTAGTAGACTTCAAGATGAATCTTAAGGAAAAGAGTTCGACGTTGAACCTCTTGCTCCTGGCAATTATTTTGGAGGAGTTCCCGGATATCCCGGATATCCGCGTCCTTGGATATGGTAATTGCGATGTTCAATAATGAAAGCACCAATGAATACAATAATACTAGGATTACCGTACCAAAACACTGTAAAGCAAGATCAAAGAACAGATAAAGGTGAAGGGAAGAAGGGCTGATGGTCAGGTTTGAAGAAGGAGACGAGACAGAGAAGTAGGCTAGAGAGATCGAATTAGGGTTAGATAATAATTTTCTTTTTATTTATTAAAAACATAACAACATAAAAAGTATTTATACTAATACCTACCGGTTCAATAAAAGCGTCATGGGAAAGAACCGGAAAGAAAACCCATGAAGGAGCATAAATCTCTATTTAAAAATTACACTATTAATTGATTACTACCAATAACTCCTCGGCCATATTTATAGCGTCATATTTGTAGCGTGTTAGATTTCCTGCTTCTTGCCGTTAACTTCTTGATTGTCGCCGTTTGTCTGCTCCTCACAGATGTTTTCAAGCTTGTCAGTGTCTTGGAATACCAGCTTCTTTGCTTGATCAATGAACTTCAGCACGGTGGGCAGACTATCAGGAACTGTTAAGATGTACACAGGGCATATATACATATTTATTTATATAAGAAAGCAATATGCCAAATAATTTATTAATTAATTAAGGGAAAAAAATTTGGCCTACGAAATTGAAGGTCTAGATAGATATATATTAATGTTGGGATATATATATAGTTCAAATTACCAATTCTTGGGACAATGTGATGCTTGGGATGGTGGATTATAATTGGGTCTTTGTAAAATTTCAACAGCTGCATGCCATAAGGCCTCATGAAATCCTCTTTCCCTGCATCACATTTCATAATTATATATGTATAATGTATTAAATTTTGGGATAAAAGCGCAATTAGAATATACTAAGGAATCGAAATATCAATTTTGAAGGGTTTATATGAAATAGAAAAATACCTAAGAAGTGTAAGCTTAGAATTGAAAGTGGGTTAAGATATGCCTTAGCTCTCCATTTTTGTGATCTCAGTTTCCCTCCGCCAATTATGGTTACAAACTTAATCTTAGGAACCTTGGTTAATGCTAGACCCTGCAAATTAGATAATATATAAATACTAGGAGGACATTCTCGTGTATACGCACGGGACATGTTTTTAACATGCATTCGTTTATTTTTTTTGTAATTTTTAACATTTTATAAAGTATATTTTTAATGTTTGAGTTTGTAAGAACATTTGGAACTTGTACTTGTATAAGAATTGAAAGCACATGTGGATTGTTTGATCTAAAAAAATTACAAAATTTAGTACGTTCGAATTTTGTATTGTATTTTTTCACACCTAGTACATGAAATATATCGCCCAATATGAAAAATTTGCATACATGCGTCATGCTACAATTTTTTTAATTGTCATTAGATGTTGTATGCATTTACATATCTTTAGACAAATAAGAACTTTGGTAATGTTTATATTTTAAATTTCAAACAATTTAGGATGGAATGAATCATAATTAGTCAATTCATACGATTCAATTGATTATATATTTTTAGAAGTAATGTTTCTTAAGAAAAATCACAATAAAAATTCACATTGACTATATATTCTTTCAAAATATTAAAAATCAATTTACAAACTTGACCCTCAAAAATATATTTGCTTGAAATAATATTCTTGTATATATAACAAAAAGTTTGTTTGATCTAAGTTGACAACAATTTAGTTTAGATAATAAAGATCAATTATAATATAGTATTAAAAATAGAAGTATTAGATAGAAATTAGTTTAAATTTTAAATGAAAATAGACTTCCAATATAATATCGAAGAAGAGGTTTGAACAAATATATAATAGAATTAAGATCCCAATAACCTATAATGGATAGAGAAAAAATAATTTATACATACCTTGAGCTATTTATGTTTATAATTTTAACCATGGAGAGAATTGTAGACACAAGAAAGGAAAAATTGTGCATGTCAATGAATTTCTTTGTGGAATAATGTATATATAGGCTAATCCATGAAATACAATTGGTCAAAATACATGCACATAAATAATGGTGTAATCAATGGTGGTAAATGTGGACAATAAGTAAACATATAAGAGGATAAATTTCCTAAGAGTATCTCTATGTATAGGTATATATCTATATTATAAATTGAAATAAATAGGATGTAATTAGGGGTGGTAAATATGGACAATAAGTACACCTTTAAGATGATAAGTATCCTAAGAGTATCTCTATGTGTAGATATGCATCTATATTATAAATTAAAATAAGTAGGATGTAATTAAAGGTGTTAAATGTGAACAATAAGTACATCTTAAGAGGATAAGTGTCCTAAGAGTATCTCTATGTGTAGGTATATATCTATATTATAAATTGAAATAAATAGGATGTAATTAGGGGTGGTAAATATGGACAATAAGTACACCTTTAAGATGATAAGTATCCTAAGAGTATCTCTATGTGTAGATATGCGTCTATATTATAAATTAAAATAAATAGGATGTAATTAAAGGTGTTAAATGTGAACAATAAGTACATCTTAAGAGGATAAGTGTCCTAAGAGTATCTCTATGTGTAGCTATACATTCATATTATACATTGAAATACTTATAACATTTATACAATAATAGACATATGAAAAATAAGACTATTTAATAAACTTTAAATAGGACTAAAGTAATCAAATAGGAATATTCCTTAAATAATTATCTTTTGCTGAGTTGGTTGAACAATTTAAATAGAACTAAAGTAGTTAGACATGATGTTCACAAAGAGACTTGAACATGAAACTTTTATTAAAAAAGAAGAAGTAATATTTGTAATAAATTCTTCTCATATACATAATTATATATAGATGTATTAGAATTAGATCATTATTACTATTCCTTCAACAAAAAAAAGTGATTATTTATTTTATAAAAATATTTAATGAACTTAATACATGAGTGCAAAATGAGAAAAAATGGTATTCTTCTCGTACAATTTTTTCCGATAGATGTATTAAAAATAGATCATTATTTTATTTTTTCCTTTCAAAAAAGATTATTATTCTTTAGAAACGGTAGGCTAAATCAATAGATATTAATCTAAATTATTTATGCAGCATAAACAATTGTTAGGAAATAAGAATAAAACTTTAGCTAGAATGAGGAAAAAGATTATTTAGAGATTCGAACTTTAAACCTTCTTTACAAATGCCAACATTTTAACCATTGTGTCAATGAGCTCATCTGGTCATATAAAACATTTGATCTAATATATTTGTAATTTTTTATCAAGTGCAATAAATGTTCTATGTACACAACTTTTTAATGTTATATATAGATATACAATTAATTTCACCATTTAGTGTAATGTTTGCTACTCAATATTAATTTGTAATCTTGTAACACTCTTAAGTATAAAGCAAAGTATATATGTGACATAGGCTAGGGTAGGAGGAGGGGACACGAGCCATGACATAAGGATCATGAGCTGCCAAGGACCACCCATGAACCATGGCTGGTCCATTGCTTGAGCCACTTGATCACTTGTTGAGTATGGCTCTTGAATGGATCATCGTTATGTGTTGTTGAGCCGGTCCTGTGCACCTCTGGCCTGTTACCTTATTGGGCCGCTCCGCTTCCGGGTTTCAATGATTACTCTTAAGCTAAACATTGCGTTTGGCTTAATGAGACACGCTTGGGATTAAAACGACGCCATCTAGAGTAGGAGGCTCATATATAAGCTCGCAGAGCTAACCCTAGAATGTTGTCTTGCCACTTTTCTTACGCTGCTATGAACGAGTTATGGTTTTGAGCTTCGAAGCTCTCCTCTAGCGATTTCACTCTGACTTTTTGAGATTTTGTGAGACCAAGGAAGGAGAAGAAAGAAAGAGGGAGAGAGACAGTGAGGTGATGGAGTCCGGTATCTTGGTGGTTTGAATTTTTAGTGAGCTCGTCCGATTTCTCCTCTGTTCTTCCAACTTTGTGCTACTTTATTTTTTTCGCTTGTGTTTCTTAGCTCTTGCTGTCTGTGTGTGTGTGCTTACTTTGTAAACTTGAGTTTGTTGGCCTTTAATGCTTAGTGAATTGGGCAAGTCCCCCTCTTAAGACTCCGTAGAACAGGATAAAACCGAACTTCGTAAACAAACCTTTGTTGTCCATTGCGTTTTCTTTTTTATTTTAACAATCGAAGCGGATTTGGAATTTCTAGCTTTACATTTAGATTTAAAACAAGGTAATTATAAGCATAGGCGTAGTAATTAATTAAACTAATCTAATTTTTAAACATTGCCTATATGAGTTGAAACAGAGACATCAAAGTACCAAATGAGGTGCTAATCTCTTAGATATCCGAAGGTAATTACCTGTTCTTGTAAGCTCGGCAATGCTCCTACCAGACTTCCACCCTGTGCCATATATTGAAAACTCCAAACTTAATATTCGAAATGCAAAACATGTCGTATACAGTTTGGAATTAAGAAGAGGACCTGAGAGAATCCGAGAAGGCCATCAATGGGCCCAAACTTGATACAACATTCCTCAAGGTAGTCCAAAGTCTCCTGAAACGTGGTGTACTCTGTGTACTCCTGTGATAATAAAATTACATTAGATCAATTATATATTAACTTAATGTATTGAGTTTGAAAAGTTAGCAACATAAAATTAAGGATGGGCCATATATATATATACATGTACTACATTAATGTATTGGCTCACAAGCAAGAACAAAATCAGGATTATATTTTATTTATTTACAGGCTAAAATAAATCAACACATAGAATCATGTCGATATTTTTAGAAGTTTTGTTCTATAATAAATTCTCTTTTAGTATTTTATAGATCAAATAAATTGTGATATATATATATATATATGAAATTAATTAGACAAAGTGTGATTTTATTATAAGAACTAAAATGTTTTTTACTAACTAAAGTTTAACTATAAGTAATCTAATATACTTATAATACATAGTAATAAACACGTAAAATATAGCATACACTATACACAACATAGAAAGAAATATAACTACTCTTTTAATATATCTATTAGTCTAATATTTTATGGGTCGGCAGCATACCCTAGCCTACTCTTAAATTTTGTGTTTGTTCAAAAAGCTTTAATAACTTTGAAAAAACGTAGAAAACAAAAAAACGTACTTCATTGAAGAGGACCCACTCAAAATAAGGAGGGTCGAAGATGCCTTCAACGTCGGACTTTCCCTGTGCGGGAAAGGGGCCGTCGATGCAGAAGAAGTCGACTTGGTCGTGGATTTCCTTGGGCCATTTCGAGAGCTGCTTCTGCAGGATGGAGCCGCTTGTTCGGAGCGCATGCAGGCACAACATTCTCAGCTTTCTGGGCTTGGCCTCAACTTGAACTTGTTCATCTTGGCTTGCCATTTTTTCTTTCTGGGTTTTTTTTGGCTTTAATTTGTTTCTTGTTGTTTGAGCTGAGTGAGCTTGCTAGCTAGCTAGCTGAGCTTATATAGGATAATGTTGGGGCTATGAAATAAATGGGTGGTTGGTTTAGTTCGGTTTTTATAGAATATAAAAAGGTGAGTAGTTACTGTAGTTGTGATAAACGTGTGTGATATTTGCTATAAAAAGGACTGGCCTAGTGGCCTAGATCGTTTTTTTTTTGCTTTGTTTCTCTAATTTGTTTTTTTTAGAAATTGTTGAAAAAAAACTTAATTTGGTAGTCTAAACTTTTACAAAAATTTAACTTTTGCTCTTATTTGTAAATTTTTGTCAGCCTATACCTAAATTACTGGGATTTTTAATAAAAAAATATTTTTGTATTTAATTAAATTAAAACAAAAATTTTAATTTAATAACAAATAAAATCAATCATATAAAAATATTACATGCAAATTTATATTTATATTTCAAGTAGATTTTATGTTGTATAATTCAAAAAATTTAAGTTAAAACCAAAAATATTACAATATTTGTATTAAAATAAATATATTGCATAATTAAAATTTTCATGTAGATTTTATATAGTAAATTTTATAATTTTTAAAAAATTAATAGAACTTAAAATTTCAATGTAACTCGAGCATATCATAACGAAATTTATAGTTAGTTTTTCTGTTAAAAATTGTCAAAATTATTACATAAAACCTACATGAAAAATTTTAATTATGTATTATATTTATTTTAGTAAAAATATTATAATATTTTTAACTTAAAAATTTTAAGTTATACAACATACAATCTACTTGACAAATATACATATTATAATGCTTTTAATTTAATATTTTATATGATTTATTTTAATTGTTATAAAACTAAAATTTTGTTTTAATTTAATTAAATAAAAAATATTTTTTTCATTAGAAAACATACTAATTTAGTTAAAAACTAACGAAAATTTATAAGTAAAGGCACCGGTCAAACATTTGCAAAAGTTCGGGGATATCACTCGGAATACGTTTTTTCTCAGGGCACCATCCAGAAAAGCAAAAAACTTGAGGGTACCAACCGAAATTTTCTTTATTTTTTGTAGGTCATTATCCATAGAGTCGATCCGGAAAACTCTAAATATTATTCTTGAAAGTTTAACCGTTTGACTAGATGACCGAAGTCCTATTTCTCTAACTTACTAGAATACTTAACTCGTCAGTTAGATGGTGCAAATTTTATGTTCTACAAAGAATTCAGTACTGAGATATTTTTCATATGCATTCGTTGCATCCCACTTTCTGCATAACATTACTTCAAGCTGATGTTGAACACCATCACACAATTCATCAAGAGTACAAAATGTGGCCTCTTGATCGAGTTTGTTGCAATCTATTTTTGCATATTCATGTTATATACAAAATATAATGCCTATTATATACGTACAAGATAATATCATGATAACAAAACGGTATCAAAAGTTGTAAGTATGAGAGAGAAATGGTACATATAAATATATAATGCTTTTTCAAATGGTCGTGCAAGTGAAGTATAAAGATAATGACTATTTTGTACAAGATGTGGTCTTATATATACATTAGAGGAGAGACTTCAAAAGATAGTTCATGGCTATTTATTAATACATTAAAGAAGGAATTTGAATGGGTGATTGTAAAAATCTATTCCTTATTATAACATTGATTAAAAGAATTGAACATTAAAGAAGAAATTTGAAAGGTTGATTGTAAAAATTAATTCTTGCAAATTAGTAGGTAAATGATACATCTAATTAGGAATTCCAAAAGATAGGTCTATATCTTTTAAATCAGTTTCTTGTTATTAATATATTTTAAAAAATTTAAAATTAGTAAAATTGAAGTGAATGCATTATGGTATGACATTTATTTGGCTTTTGAGGATAACTTTTATAGTTGTAAGATTATTCCCCTTTTCTTTAACATTAAAAAGAGGATTTATTTTCAAAAATAAGAATCTATTTTTTGATTGGTGTGCTAAAAATAACTTGTAAAGAAAAAAATTAAGTTTTTTTGGTAAAAAAAAGGCATTAGAAGAACATATATTATGAGTTTTTAAAATTGTTGACTGAGTTTTCCACCCTAGCCTCTTGATGAAACATGTAAAAGAAAATATTTATTTTTATCTATACTTATATTACTGAATTTTGGTTCTCGTAATTATAAGGATTATAGTGTAAAATAAGAACAAAAGAGAGCCATTAGATTGTATAAATTGACAATCTTCTTTGATCCACGAGTGACGATTTTCTTCCTCAATCTCCATTGAAAGAATTATCTGACTGGGACTATGAAAGATTTCTTCAATGGCGGAGCTTGGGACATGAAAGAATTTTCCAATTGGTAAAATTTACATCTCTTAAAACTTCTTTTCTTCTATTTATTGAAAAATCATGCTGGTGCATTTACAAACACTTGTAAGCAAGCATTAAGAATGTCAATAAATTGGAGAATTCAGCATGTCTCTTTTTTGTGCATTTGCCCTATTTCTATTTTTACCCTAACTTCGATTCAATGAAAAAAAATCAGTGGAATCTACAATACAATACACTGCTCTGCTTACATGCACCAACATTAATTGCTCTGCTTAATCAAATAAAATACTCTCTTCATTTAGTTCTACCTCCATAAACTCTTAAACTTTTGTTCAGTTCAATTTAACCTTAAAGTTATATATGTGCAAGATTTTTCATTTCTATCCTTTGCATATAATTAAAAATTGGAAAAGTCTGCCAAAAAAGAAGAGTTGAATGTGTAATTAATAAGGATAATTTGGTAAGATTATAACATGTCTTAATATATGTGCATTAGGCTTCATGGACAAGTAAAACTAAACTGAGTGATACATAATCGGTTCGGCTAATGTGTGCCCATGGGCACACAATAAAAGTGTTAATTTGGGAAATTATTTCAAAACTATTCCCTAAATTGGAATTAATGTACCCTTTTAAAAAAATCAAAATTAACCAAAATTAAAATTCTTATTGTGTGCCAATGGGCACACATTTGAAAAATCCATACACAATAACATAGATTTTCTGTCTAATTGCCTCTAGATGTAAAATTGTTAAGATCTCATTATCTCAACCATGAAAAAATATGCACTGGCTTTCAAAATGCAATTGGCATTAATATATATTAGATCTCATGGATATGATCGATCAGGCAATGGCATTTGAGGATTGTGGAAACCTAGTGGTTGGGCAACTAATGTATAGGAACGCACAACAAATGCACTTGATTTTTGATAAAATACAGGCGCAAGTTATATCAGTCAAAGCATGTACAAATTCTCCATGTGTGTTTGATTGTGTATGACAATCAAATAATGAAGGTTGCATTTTGTAGGCACATCTTTAAGATCAAACCCTAGCTAGAAACTCCATTATTATTCCTCATTTTTTGGGTGTTATTTTGGAGGCTATTATTGAGAATTTAGGGCTCCTTACTACCAGACCTGGCCCTCAGTGTTGCTGCTCCACCCTACTACCTACTACCTAGTGTTTGCTCCGGGGAACTGGGGGCGGCTGCCCATCCATGCCCCCTAGACCCGCCACTGACCACAGAACCTCCAAGAGTAAAGACATAACAAATCATAGATCTCCTACTATCCATATCTCCAACATAATCATAATCTGAAAACCTAGTGAAAACACTCTATATCATTCCCATAGCACAATCTAACATCTAAAGGGCCTCTGAGGTACCTAAAGATCCTCTTTAGATCTTGCCAGTGTTCCTTCCCAAGTTGAACCATAAATCGATAAAAACCACACTAACAACAAATGCTAGATCTGGTCATGTGCAGATCATAACATACATCGAGACGCGCGCTCCTCATCCTCAGTCTGAAGTGTATACATTCCCAACTTACTGCTAGATGTTATTGGAGTATCTAAAGGCTTATCTAAAGACATTCCAAACCTGCTCAATATATTCTTGATGTACCCTTCCTATGATACAAAGAGTTTTCTCTGCTTTCTATCCTTCTAGATCTCCATTCTTAGAATTTTCTGAGCAGTACCTAGATGAGTGTATACATTCCCATCTTAAACTTTGCACTAAGACAACCCTTCAACGTTTGAATACCTGACTTATTTTGATCAACAATCAACATATCATCAACGTACAATACCAAATAAATGTGTGAACCATCCTCTAGAATGTTGTGGTAGATACAACAATCATACAACCTTCTTTTATAGCCAAGTTGCACCATATAACTGTCAAATTGCTTATACCACTACCTCGGTGAGTGTTCAGCCTATACAAAGACTTCTTCAACTTGCAAATATGGTCCTCTTTTCCAAGATCTTGAAAACCGGTCAACGAGACCACCGTCATGGGGTGCTCCCCGAACCCCCTGCCTGGGAACCAGGGCCGGTCCTAAGTATTAGTAGGCCCTTGGGCGAAAAAAATGAGGCCTAACACAACGTAAAATAAATAGCTCTTAAACAATACTAGGTCATTTCAAAAAATATCATATAAAGGTATACAAAATCGAATTTTTATTGATAGAAATTGAGTTTTTTAATTTTTAAAAAATATTACTCTACAAATACAATAAAAATGTAATTATAAAAAATAAATTGAAAATAAAATTAGCTTAAAAATTAGTGAAGTATTATTGTATAAATATTACGTATTAATTGGTTGTTAACAAATTTTTAATGGGCTCATTTGAATTTTAATGAACATACTATAAATACAAGAACATAAATAATGTGTATAAACCCTTCGAATAAATAAGTAGTATTAGAAATTAATAAATTTAAATTTGAATATATTTGGAAGATTAGTTCATTGGGCAATGGCAATAAAACGAAGATGGTCAAAGGAACCGAACTTCTTTGGGTTAGATTGCTAGATCAAATTCAAAAGTATTGCTAAAAAAAGATAAAAAAAAAAGGTGGCAATGTGTATTGAACCTGAGATTGACGTAGCCTGTCAAATTAACGCATGACTTAAATATCATCAGTCCGTTGAAATTTATTTGCCAAACATTACCATATAGCTTATTATAATTAAAATGGGCCCTCTAAAAAGCTAAGGCCCCGGGCCGGCGCCCTATCCGAACAACCCAAAAGGCCGGCCCTGCTGAGAACTCTCCTCCCTGGGACCCCTGGTGTTGGCAAGTACCGATAATGTAAAGCCCGAGGCTTTAGAAGCGCTATCCCATGCCAACCCGAGACTTCCCAAGAGGTCACCCATCCTGGTACTACTCTCGCCCTTGCATGCTTAACTTCTGAGTTATTTGTCCTCACTCGAACTCATAAAAGGAAGAGCTCTTGATGACATGGGTAGCACTTCAATCCCTTAAAAATCTTCGGGGTGTTACAATCTCCCGCACTTAAGCACTTGACGACCTCGTCAAGGCCCAAGGACCACCCTCTGGATCGAGTAACTGCCCTCCGGGCCAAGCCAACTCGTCACCCAGAGTCGGCTCTGATACCATTTGTAAAGCCCGAGGCTTTAGAAGCGTTATCCCATGCCAACCCGAGACTTCCCAGGAGGTCTCCCATCCTGGTACTACTCTCGCCCTTGCACGCTTAACTTTTGAGTTCTTTTTCCTCACTCGAACTCATAAAAGGAAGAGCTCTTGATGACATGGGTAGCACCTCAATCCCTTATAAATCTTCGGGTTGTTACAAGGGATTGAGGTGCTACCTTTTAGGATCGTCTAAAGGTGAGGAACAACTCTTAGAAGGGCAACAAGAACCAAAAAACAAAAAGATGAGGTGGTGTAATTCAGGAGAAAAGTTGTCCCTAATGACCCGTGAATGCATAGATTTCCATCTCCCTGCCCCTCTCCACGAATTCACAAGGATGGGCAGGTTGGCTGTGGGAGCTATTCTTACCCTTGTCTCCTGGAACACCCAAGTACGACCCAATCCAAGCAAGGGTCTCTAGTTGGCAAGTGGCCTAATTAAACACTCAAAGGAGTGAAAGGACAAACCCAATCACATCGTCCTTAGAATGAGGTTCGCAAGGAGCCTTTTAGGATCGTCCACAGGTGAAAGCACATCCCACCTTGTGTCATCGGGTCTATAGATGATTTGACACCCCTAATTGGGACTTTTTGGAACCGACTCAGTAGCCTCACCCCCGAAAGGCATTTCCATGCCCTATCTGACATCTCTGAAGGTCACCTGAGGTCCACAGAGTGTTGATCGTGTGCTAGCCGACTAACAAATTTGTGCATCTACAATGGGGTTTGGGTGTAGCTAGCTGAATTTTTAGATCATTTCTCCCCTTTTAGACCACACTATTGGCCGATTAAATCCGTTTTCTAGACTAGTATCATTACAATGTCAAGGTTTTACGCATGATCCTCCTAGTAGTATTTTTTAACATTCATTTGTGATGATATTAGGGGTATTAATTGCTAGTTCCCTCCTAGTTCCATCTTAGTTGCTTCTAATTTCAATAAAGTTTGGGAGAGTGTCATCACACTCTCTTTTTAACAAAACAAAAATAAGGAGAGTTTACGAGTGAGATCCATATAGCGGTAAGTTCAAGTAAAATGACTATTACTGTGATACTGTGCACCCAATTTATATTCATGATTTTGAGTTGCATATTCATTGTACTATATGATTGTATTCATAATTTTTTGTAGCATATTCGTTCTTTCCCTATTACACTGTATTCATGTTTATAAGTCGCATATTCATATTTTTATAATATTGTATTTTTAAAAGCTTTCTTAATATTTCATCTATTTATCATGCTAATAGAGTTACATAATTATATTTTTAAGTTGTATATTCATAAAAGTGAGTAACTCAATAGAATGAATATGCAACTCAAAAACATGAATATACAATTCAAAATCATGAATGTAAACTGAGAGCACAGTATCATAGTAATAGTCGTTTTACTTGAACTTAAATCGATCCATATCTATCCAAACAGCAGGAATCATAATCACAATACATCTTACAACCTCAAAGAAAAGTGCACCAAATCAACACACACAAAAAGCAATTAAGGAGGAGGCTATACTTCCTCCCCTGCCCCTTTTGACTGGTTCGGCATTCTCTTGTATATGAATCGAACCCGATCAAAAGGGCATTTCTTATTCAATACATATTAATAGTTTTTATTAAAAACCCAAATGGTCAAATAATTAAATGCATCCAAATAGCTTTGATTAATGTTGAGCGTTTGCCTCCTTAATCAATTCACTTATCACTGATGAACGACGTTAACGTTTGCCTGCTTCTCGCCGTTAATCTCCTTCTTCTTGTCGTTAATCTCTTGCTTCTCGCCATTGATTTCCTGCTTCTTGCCGTTAACCTCTTGCTTCTCACAAATGCTTTCGAGCTTCTCGGGTATCACTTGGACAACTTTGTCTTCCAATACCAACTTGTTAGCTTGATCAATGAACTTGAGCACGGTGGGCAGGCTATCAGGAACTGTTAATTAAGATAAACACACGGCATATACATAATTTATTAATTAAGCAATTTTATTGAAGGTCTAGGATATATATTAATATAGTTCAAATTACCAATTCTTGGGACAATGTGGTTCCTGGGATGGTGGATTATGATTGGGTCTTTGCAAGATTTCAGCAGCTGCATACCATAAGGTCTCATGAAATCCTCTTTCCCTGCATCATATCTCATAATATATATAATTAAATTCTTGATAAAAGCACAATTAGAATATACTAGTACTAATTAAGAAATCGAATTAAATATTGATTTTGAAGGGTTTAAACTTTAAATGAAATAAAATACCTAAGAAGTGTAAGTTTGGAATTGAAAGTGGGTTAAGATACGCCTTAGCTCTCCATTTCTCTGATCTCAGTTTCCCTCCGGCAATTATGATTACAAACTTAATCTTAGGAACCTTGGTTAATGCTAGACCCTGCAAATTAGATTAAAGAAAAAGTATATACATTAATTTCAGCATTCAAATTTCAAGCAAGGGAATTATAACTATAACCGTAGTAGTTAATTTAGTTAATTACCTGTTCTTGTAAACCCGGCAATGCTCCTACCAGAATTCCACCCTGCCATATATTGAAAAATCAAAACTTAATATTCAAACTGCATAACGTTTTGCTAGCAACTAATTATAATAATGTGCAAGTATACAATTTGGCATTAAGAAAGGACCTGAGAGAATCCGAGAAGGCCATCAATGGGCCCAAACTTGATACAACATTCCTCAAGGTAGTCCAAAGTCTCCTGAAAAGTGGTGTACTCTGTGTGTTCCTGTAATAGTAAAATTACATTACATCAATTATATATTCAATTTATCAGAACAAGGAAAGTTAGCAACAAATATATTATGGATGGGCCATATACATTATATTAATGTATTGTGTTTGAGAACAGTTGCAATATATTGACTCACCCGACTTTAATAAATTTAATAAAGTTGTAAGAAAATATAGAAAAAGAAAACGTACTTCATTGAAGAGGACCCACTCAAAATAAGGAGGGTCGAAGATGCCCTCGACGTCAGACTTTCCCTGCGCGGGAAAGGGGCCGTCGATGCAGAAGAAGTCGACTTGGTCGTGGATCTCCTTGGGCCATTTCGAGAGCTGCTTCTGGAGGATGGATCCGCTTGTACGGAGCCCATGGAGGCACAACATTCTCAGCTTTCTAGGCTTGGACTCAACTTGAACTTGTTGATCTTGTTGGCTTGCCATTGTACGTGTAATGGAGTTTGTTTGGAATTGAGATATTTTTTTTTCTTTGTTTCTTGTTGTTTGAGTGAGCTAGCAAAGCTAAGCTTTTATAGGGATAATGTTGGGATAAAAAAAAAAAAAGAAAAGAAATGGGCGGGTGGTTTAGTGAGTAGTTGTTCGGTTAGGTTATTTTAGAATATAAAAAGGTGAGTAGTTATGATCAACGTCTGTGATTTGATACATATATTATTTGAAGTGGGTACCGAACCTCTATAATTTATTCTCCTAAAAAAACCTCTTTAATTTATTGTCCCCCTTTCTCCCTAAAATTAACACAAGGATTTATTTTCAAAAATAAAAGTCTAAGAATTTTTGTCCCGCCAATTTCCCAGACTTGCATATTAGCTTTGCAACTTCCACTTGCAATAAAAACAATATGAAAAATAAAATAATTAGTGGATCAACTAAACTAAAATTAGTAAGGAGTATTATTTATTCTTTGTTAATGTTTATTTTGTCAAATAAATGAAAAAATAATTTTTTTCATTCATTTAGGGATAATCCACTTAGTGTCCGGGTAGGCTCATTAAGATCGAGTGTACAATGTTTCCTCACAAGTTTTAAAGGTGCTCAAACTCAAAAACTGTGTTTAAGATAGTAAATCTCTTACCAACTCCACTGAACTCTTACGAACACTCTTTTGTTAATTCTTAAGAAACCACTCATTATTTTGTGAAATGTTAAAATTTTGCAATTGATGGGTTATTTTTTAGTGCGAAAGTACAAGTGCAATGTAAAGAAAACACAGAATCACGAATCTGACATCAATGACAACAGCACAACACAAATAGGTACGTGATGATATAGAGCACAATAACAACAATCTTATAATTAATCCATAATAGACCAACGCCTTACACGATCGAAAACAAAAGCCTAAACCATGACGAAGCCCACACAACACACACATACACTTTCCATAAGAATGGAAGCGGTTTATTTTATACTAGAAGATCATATCGATGATTTATTATAAGTTAAACATGGCATGGAATGCATCCATATAGCTTTCCTTAATTAATTATCACTTCAATTCTAACACCCTCGATCAGGCGTCGACAACTACCTCTTCCGCGCGCGCGAGCTTCTCAGTCGTCTCAGGTGTTGCTTTGACTTCAATCTCCTCCTCTTTAGGCTGTTCCTTTGGTTTGGCTTCGGCAGCTTTGTCTCCGAACACCGTCTTATTGACATGATCAAGGAACTTGAGCACGGTGGGAAGGGTATCAGGAACTGCTCAAAGAGGTACAAAAAAAGGTAGAATTACAAAGTAATTTAACAGTTGAATCAAATTAAATTTCTTACCAATTATCTAGTAAGAGAGTGATTGCACAAGGATATGTATATAATATGAGCAATTAATTACCAATTCTGGGGACAATGTGGTTCTTAGGGTGGTGGAGTACAACGGGGTCTTTGCAAGATTTCAGAAGGTGCATCCCATAAGGTCTCATGAAATCCTCTTTCCCTGATTTACAATGATCATCACATGTCAATATGATATGATATATATAAAATTAAATGTAAGTTTGGCATTCTACATATAGTAATAATATATAGATCGAAAATATATACCTAAGAAGTGTAAGTTTGGAATGGAAAGAGGGTTCTCATAAGCCTTTGCTTTCCATTTTTCGGATCTCAATTTCCCACCGGCAATAACTATTACAAACTTGATCTTAGGAACCTTGGTTAGAGCAAGGCCCTGCACATCCATTTCGATCATCATTAATTAACATTGAAGCAGATCCATAATTCTACATTTATACTACATTTGTAAATGTAAATTGTAATGTGAAGCACATGATCGAACAGTTTACTTACCTGCTCTTGTAATCCCGGCAATGCACCAACTATAATTCCTCCCTGCCATTCAAGATCCATAAACTCTAGTTAATATTGAAACATGCATTTGTTAATTATCTTGTTCCTAATTATACTGTCATTCATGCAAAGTAAAAGTAAGCTAGGAGATGGACCTGAGAGAAGCCGAGGAGGCCATCAATGGGGCCATGCTTGATACAACAATCTTCAATGTAGCTCAGAGTCTCCTCAAAATTGGTGTACTCCGTGTGCTCCTGCATTTATTCATTCATTCATCACATTTAATTTTGTCTAAAATATATATGTGTGTCGATATTAAAGAAAGCAACATACATCATTGAAATAGACCCAGTCGAAGTAAGGAGGGTCGAAGATGCCTTCGACATCGGACTTCCCTTCGGCAGGGAAAGGAGCGTCAATGCAGATAAAGTCGACGAGGTCGTGGACTTCTTTGGGCCACTTGGAGAGCTGAAACTTGAGGATGGCACCGCTCGTTCTCAGGCCGTGCATGCACAGCATTCGAAGCTTCCTCGGCGCCGCTTCCACCACAACGTCCTGCCCTTGGCTTCCCATCTTGCTTGTACGTAACCTAGTGTTAAGAAAGGTGTGGAACTAAATGTGTATATATAATGTGTTCCCTTGTTTGAGTGATGGAGCTTAAATGGTTAGCTTGGAGAAAATTGAGAGGGGAGCTTGTTGTTTTTATAGAGGGACGTCGGGCTCTATCTAGTGTACGTATTCAATTATGAATTATGCATGGGATCGGAGCTGATTTGTTAATTGGAGCAGTTGGCCGGGCTTGCTTTTTTATTATATTTTATATTATTACAAATAATAAAATATGGTGATTTGTTGTGATCAACGGTTGTGATTCGCTCATTGTATATGAATACAATACACTATTTCACCAATCCTATATTATATACGACGACTGTTCTACTTCTAATAATGTATCTTCTGTAACGTACTGTTCTTTGGTCGCTTCAATAATTGGCCTATTGGTTCCACTTAGGCCTCGTTTGTTATCCTATTGAAATCTAATTGAAATGAATTGAAATGAACCAATCTGTTGTGAGATATCCCACTTTGAAACTTTAGGAGTAATTGTTTAATATATAACCTAATGAGCTACTCCACCAATTGCCAAATGATTTTGGGTTGGAATGTCATTGGGTTTGTATGCTAGGCCCGTTACACACACAACCCCAAGATTGTCGTCCCACCGGACTATAATATGGTATCAGAGCAAATTTCGGTGTGGGTTCATTGGGTTTTGGGTTTGTATGCTAGGCCCGTTACACACACGACCCCTAGATTGTCGGCCCACCGGACTTTAATACAATCATATAACATGTTGTGAGAGTGAATCATTAATTCATAACAATTATGGTTTAAATTTTAGGTTTTTAGACCTTAATTTAGGATTTATGGTTTTTTGAATTTATTATTTAAGGTTTCAGGGTTTTAGGTTATTAAAGTTTAAGATGAAAAATTAAAATTTTTAGGAATGGATGATATATTGATACCCTCTATTTTTTATTGGAATTAATCTTGTCTATAGACTTGGAATGAGTCATTCTTGGAATGAAATCGATTTCAGAATTGGTCTGCCAAACAATATACTAGAATCGACCATTCCTTATTCTCATTCCTGATTCCTAGAGAATCAAACCAAACGATGCCTTAGTATTTTGGTACTTATAGGTGTTGATACTAATATTAATGATCGTTGATACTGATAGAGGTTGATTCTAGTAAAAATAAGCCTTAAATTAAAAACTGAAAATAAATGTGCACCGTCAGATTAACAAGATCAATGGTCCAAATTAAAAGCAGAGTCAATCTGAAAAATGGGGTAAAAAGTGAACACGGTGGTAATTTTATAATTACTATCAAATACAAACCTAAAATCGCCTTTTACCTACTTCTATTAAAAATAAAAAAATACTCTATGAAAGCACTCTTTCTTGACTGAAAAAACGCTCGCATTCTCTCTCTTTATCAATATTCAATCTCCATCGCCTTTTACCTACTTCTCAGACAAAATTTTGGATTCCAGGGTTCATAATTGAATTAGAGAGGATTTGGGAATTTGGAGGCTGGATCTAATTTCAGACTTTTGATAAATTGTTTGGATGAAATATGAAGGGTACTTCCCTTGGTTTTGTTTAATTATTGCCCTGCGTGTCTCGATCTCAATCAATAATCAATAATTTGCACTTGTGACTTTGATATATGCATTTATAGTTAGATTTTAAGTGGACCATGGTGAGTTCTTGTTTTCTTACTTGATGAATGAATGGATGAAGGAAGGATGAGTACTATACATTTTTTTATTGCACACAATTTGCCTTTTGCTCTATTGATTCTTGTTGGTTAGTTTTAATGATTTTGTATGAGCCCTAGAATTAGACGATCTAATTTTTGTTGGTTATGTTCATGTATTTCACATGAATATACATGTATAAACACTAATAGGTTCATGTATATTTCATACGAGTGTTTCAGTATGTACAATTAAACTATGGAGTATTATTAACTGCATGCTCTCCATATGCATGATGCATAACACGAATTTGATCTCATTTGAAGGTGATAAGAAAAAAATGAAGAAGAACACATATATTGGCTACACATTATTTTATTCTAGACGTATTTCTTTTAGTAGTTCACATATTTCTTTTACATGTTCAGAAACAAAAACGACAATTCAAGTAGAGAAGAAGAAGCAAATGAAGAATCAAGTGAAGACAGACGCTACTGCCCAAATGTTGATGAAAAGGGCTTTGAATGTTTAGATGATTTTTTCACTCCACCACAAAAGAAGACAAAAACAATGAATCTTAGTACATGAATAAATTAGGTGCAATGTTGGGGTTGTGAACCAAGTGCACAGAGGCGGTGGAATACATGGAATGACATTTTGTGAACTAGAGAACTAGAAAGACATGGGATGACTTTTTGTAAACTAGAAGTTTTGAACTTTACGCTGGCGGTAGTAGAAATCAAGAAAGTTGTGGAATGATATTTTGTAAACAGGTTCTAAATTGTTTAATGGATGAAGATAGATACCCATTTTGGTCAGATTAATGTTTATAATGTCAATGTTCATGTTTCTTATGTCATGGCTCACATATTTATTATGTATTTATGTTCGTGTTTATTCTATTATTATTATTCACATTAATATAACAAGTTTAACCTTATGATTTATATTTTTTTTGGTTAACTATGCTTGCAATGAATATACGTAAACATGATACATGAAGGTTAAAGATAAACAAAATTGAATAAAAAGTGTGCATGTTCATATATAGCAGTTTTAGGTTCACATATTTAGTATATGTGTTCACATTTAGTATGAGACGAAAAATTAAACCACTAACCATAACAAAAGAGACAAAACATATTTTTCTAGTAAAACAGAGCTTCATTTCTTAATTAAATCAACCAACAACAAAGAGTTCAAAGCTAAATAAATCCCATCAATAGAATAATACAACATAACGTCATATGGTTTTGAATGGACAAGATGATGAGCAACACAATTGGCCTTCATGTGCACATAACTCCACGAGTAATTTACAAAGCTACGTTACAACTATAAGAGCTTTCCTAACACTATACCAAGAGGGTCATTCCATGTAGCACAACGATTGAGCTTTGACACTAGTGATTGAAAGTCTGTTACTACCATAACGTGACTCATATCCTGTTGAAAACATGTTTGCATCACCCACCTCATTCCCTCACTTCGGCTGGTTCAATCTATTCGGTTTTAGCAATACACCTCATGCATGTCATAATGAACTCCCTAGCAGAATCATGTACTACGAAACAAAAGCCTCCGCTTGTATGTATTTGCTTTCACCACAACATTACAATTTTACCTTGAAAAAGCCATTTCTCAGTCGATGCCATTGATTTGATCTTGTACACGACCCATCTTCCCACTTTTGAACACTTTCTTGAAAATCATGTAGGAGGTCTTGTACTTTCCTAAGAATACACTTTGGAGGGGGGGGGGGGGATAAACCTCCCCTTCAACAATGTGTGTATTACGGGCTCACCAAATCGCCCATAAGATCATCACCCATATGTCGATCCTTTTTATCGACATGGAAAAGTATATGATCAAAGAAACCAATCACCCAAGTAGTCTTATGGCCCCATGTATAAATTTGTCAAAAAAAAAGAATAATTATTTAATCAAACACATGAAGTATCAAAAAATTGAATGTTTTGAATGTAGAAAAATAAACTTCGTAATATTCACTTAAATCCGTATTCTCAATCTTCGTGCCATTAACACTATCCACATATGTAGCATGGGACATTTCACCACTCGAATCAATAGAAGTTGATGGACAACCTACAATAAAAGGACGATTGAAGTAAAAATTGGATAAAATAACATACATTTTGATGTAAGGTTCATGCTAACACATATGATGTTCACGTACAATCATATTACGTTCACGTAAAATCCAACTCAGTTCAAAAGCAACTCTCATATCTTAATTAGGACTTTTATCGAACAGGGTATGTGCATCTCAAATTTCTTATATCAAAACATCATAGAAGCAATTTTCGAAAATGGATAATAGGAAAACAGTATGAAAGCACTATTTGAACAGAATAAAACAAATACCTGGACTTGAATCCATAGCAAGAGAAGAACTATTTGAAATAGAGGTAAGCTTCTTAAGATACGATCGATCGAAAGGAAATTTATTGAAGATGACGATCGAAAGGAAACGAATCAAGTTGGTCACAATTAAATAGGCGTTGATGGAGATGAAGATATATCACACGTGATGACGAATTTGCCCCTGAGGCTTAACAATAAAATAAAAAGGTGTGTCGATCTTGACCGTATATTATGTTTGATCTAAGGGATGGAAATCATATTCAGATTTTCACAATAAGGCGCGTTTTAGTATGATTCATTTCCGATACTGATATTATATGTTAGCTAGATTAGGTATTTATTTTTCAGATCATTTAAAAAAATGTTCGGTAAAAAGTTGTTATGAGATTTAATAAATGCGTGTAAAATGATGAAATGGGGCATTAAATAGGAGTAAGAAAACATGTATCATGCATGTGACTAGCTTGTTAGCCAAAAATTGAACCCAAGATAAACCCTAACCTTCCTTTCTTCTCTCTCTCAAAGGCAAAGGCACGACGCTCTCAAGAGCCATGCAAAGGTGCTCATCGGTGTCCCAACCTGCTCGTGCCACCACCCTCGATGCCATCGACCTGTGTCCCCAACTTTCTCGTGATCGACGACATGCTCGTGACCGGACTTGCAAGTGAGAGAAGGTGAGAACTCAAAATTTTGGCTATTTTTCCTTATTATTTTGCTTCCCTTATAAAATTTGGGTTTAATTTTTCTCCAATATATCTTCGATCCCAATGCAGGATTTGAGTATCCCCCATTATGGCACCTAGTAAGACCCATAATACCCTACTAATTTTATTTAAATTTATATGGTTCTGTAACAAATTAAAGATTATTTCATTATTGTTATAAATGTGGTTCAAATTCGGAGTAGTGTGAAGTTTGAGTTTGCTTTTGGGCATTTTAGGGTATTTATCTTGCAATTGAGGATTCTATCTTGCATTTGGGGGTGTTGAATGCGATTTTTCGATATTGCATTTGCTTGTGAACGCTTATTTTTTTTGAAAATAATTGCTTTACATAATAGAAGGTTGAAAAATGAATGAAGCAAAAGTCGTTCATTTGGAGTGGCAACTTGACAAATCAGTTGTTAATGGTTTGCCGAAATATGCAAAAGAAAAGTGCTGATGAACACCATTTATTTGGGGGATATAGCTTCAAAGTTTAATGTTACCTATAAGGTTTCAAGGAATATATTCGAGTATATCAAGAAATTTTGGCGCACTTGGGATGATTTGAGAAACAAGGAGACAAGATGTGGGTGAGATGATGTGAAGGGAGAAGTTTTAGCTGAGGATAGTTGGTGGGAAAAGAAGATCAAGGTTTGATAAATCTATTAAAGTCATAGCTTTGAACTCATGATATTTTGTTTCAAATGATTTCTACCTTGCCTAGTTTTGTAGGAGAAGCCCAAATATAAGAAATTTCGCCATGAAGAGATCGAACTTGGGACTTGTGAATTGCGGGATCAAGTTTTTGGAGGCATTGTTGCAACGGGGAAATTTTGTGCTACGTAAAATATGGATCCTAATTTTGTTGTGGTGGAAGACACATGGGTTGAGGATGGAGACAAAGAGGAAGAAGAGCTTGAACAGTTTGATGGTACTTCATCCTCTATTCCTCGTACCATAGATTTGAGTGGCTTGAATGTAGAAGAAAGTTTTGATGATGTCCTGCAATCTGCAAATGAATGTGTCACTAGTGTTGGCACTTCAAGCCAAGCAAAGCAAAAACGGTCTACCTCAATTGCTCTTAAACTTAAGGGGAAAATGGGATGACGAAGGGTGCTCATCAAATGATAAGAAAGGGAAGAAATTGATGTTCGTGTTTTTGGTCTAGTTTTAGGTGTCTTTCTTAGGTTGTTTAGTTTAGTTTTAGTAAGTTTTAGAGTTAGTTTTGTGTGTTTTTGGATAAGTTTGCATATTTTGTAAAAAGTATGAAAACTACTCCGTTTTGTGTCTTTTTGTAGGTTTTGAAGCGGAATTGAGCATTTTCAAGTGAAGCTAAAGTGAAGTAGTGGAGTGTGGAATGCATAAGAGAGGAGAAAGAAGAGTGCATGAAAGATCAAGTTAGAGTGCAAAGTTAAAGCCAAGGAAAGAGTTCGAAATAACCCAAAACAGAGTCTCGTTAACGATCTGTGAGGGTCGTTACCGAACTGTGTATCGGAGTTTTTGTTAAGGGATTCAACAAATGTCTACCGACCATGTGCAGGTCGTTAACAAAGTGACCTGTGTCGGTAGAGCGCAGCCGACTTTCGAGATTTATATCTTTTATCTTGTTATCTTTTAGTTTGGTAAGTTTTTTTATCTTTTAGGGCCCGTTTGGTATCGATATCTTAGATATCAGATATCAGGTATGGGTATGGATATCAGATATCAGATATGGGTATGAGATTGATATCTGATATCCTTGTTTGGTATGTCGTAGATATCGGCTGATATCTCATATCCATTGTTTGGTATCAAAGTCTGATAGCAGATATCAAATTGAGATTTTGATTTAAAAACAAAAATGTTTGTTTTATAATATAATAATGATCTCCCAAATTCAAGTTCTATTTATACTAATTCTTATCACACAAGTCCTCTAAAAAAACATATCGTATCATACGTAAAATAATCAAACATTACTATAAAAAATAGGAACAAATAACCTTTGTTGCACAAAGAAAAATGCAAATTAATTAATAAATTAGGGTTGTAGACTGTAATATAAATAAAATTACGTGGAAGAAAATTGGTGTCGTGTTGAGATCAGCCAACAGGGAATCAGATCTGGGCAGCCTTCAAACGGGGTGGATCTGAGTGACGAGTGACGACCAAGCAGATCTGGGCAGCCAAAAGAGAAAAATTGGTCAAGAATGAAGAAGTAAAGGCAGGAGACGTAGCGGTGGGGTCCTAGTCAACCAGTTCACCGGAACCAAGCAAAGCACACGTAGCAGCGACAGAGAAGAAAACGAGAGAAGAGAGGGATGGGAAGGGGAAGAGGAAAGATATGGGTGATACCATCCATATTTTCAATATATCAGATGAGATTAAAAAGTGTGTTTTGGGATATCAAAGATATCAACCGATACCCATATACTAGAATACCAAACACTAGTTATAAGCCGATACCCATATCTCATATCTAGATATGGGTACCAAATGGGCCCTTAGATCTTTTATTAGATAGAATTCTTAGTATAAATACCTTGTTCTAGCCTAAAGCAAGGGGGGATTCGATTAGTTTTAGAGAGAGGTCGAGAGAGAGAACTCAGACTATTTCCGATCGAGAGAGAGGAGGGAGTTTGGGCTCGGTGATCAAGCTTCTTGTTCGTTGTTCTTAGTTGTTTTCGGATTACACAAGTGATTGTAAAACGATATTTCTTTCAATTTCAAGTAAGTTTTTCTTTTCAATGTTCTCTTTGAATAAAGTTGTTTGCTTTGATTCAATGAAGAGTGAGTAGTTTACTTTTCTAGGGTTGGGGTTGAAACCCGATGTAGTTGTGCATGATTGAATGAATGTGTTGAGTTTTTGATTGCCTTCTATCTTTTGAATTGCTTGTTGTGCTTATGCTTAGACGAGTGTCGAAGTAATTTGAGTTTGTTGCTTGATCGAAAGAGAAAGTTGTGAACTTGAATGTTGATATTGTTCGATAATGAAAGTTTCGAGCTTTGGATTCAAAACAAGTAATAAAGTGAATTGATTTATGAAAGCTGATTAATTTGCTTGTTTAGTCAGCGAAAGTTGATAGATTTATCTTCAAAGGCATGATCTTTATCTTCACATGAGTTTGTATGCATAGCTATGTTGTGGTGAGCCTTGTCCTAGAGCTTTTTATCCTTTGAATTTCGTAAGTTTAGCATGCGATTTCACTCGTTATCGAGGCACTTTGGATCATACCGAGCCTGCACTTGCATCGTTATTTATTCTGTTTTAAGTAGAATTTCAGGATCGTTAACGATCCTAACAAGGTCGTTAACGAAGTCTGTCGTAGCTGTTTTTGCTTTGTTTTGTTTCTTTGTTTTTAGTTGGGTAAACAGAAAGCCTTGCTTCCCATAGATGATCCTGACTTCGCTATTTTCAGCGGGGTCTTGACTATAAATTTTATTTGTTGTCGAGTTAAATCTGCCCTACAACAGAAATCGCACGATTTGGACAATGCAAGGCATGTCATTGAGCAAATGGTTGACAATGGCTCTCTCCAAGAAAGATTTGAAGGAAGATGGTCGCTAGTTGTTCATGAGGTTGAAGAGTGACTTTGTAGGGATCTCTTGGTTACAATACCAGCTTGACACCAGAAATGCATGAAAGATTTGTTGATGTGTGATGTTTTTCTCAATTACTTGTTTGTTGTCAATATTGTGTTTGACTTCGGTTTGTAAGGTTGTTAGTTGTTACCCTAGACTTTCCATGATTGTAGGGCTGATGTGTTGAAAGGGTTTGATACCCTAGTTAAAGAAAATGAATTTTAGACTGTCAACAAACCCACTTCATCTAGATCTATCACGACTTGAACCAATCCAACAAACCGAATTGAATTGCTCGAAATATTTAGGGTTAGAAACCCAACATATAAATAAATCGGTCAAAAATTAGCCCGAACTCGACTAATTTAAATCCGAATGGATTGAACTCGGGTCCATCAAGGTGACCCAACCTGTTGTTTTGTAAAAATTGTATCATTTATTGAATATACTTTATTACTTTAATATAAATAATATTTTTATTGTTAAATAATATTATTGTAATAAACATAAATAATTGAGGCTCTTGATCCGTTGGTTTGAACCGAGCCCACATGAAACCCACAATGACCCAACTCAATTCATTAGTGATTTAACAACCCAAAATCGTTCTTAATTAACTCAATCTGACTCATTTGATTGGTTTATTTATATCCTTCCTAAATAAAATAGAATTTAAAAATATTTTCTTGGTTTGTTTTGTCCCCTGTGACTCGTTTGGTTCAATCGATCAGTATTGCTCGATTTTTATAGATCAAGTTACTCATTATTCCATTTTGAAGGAGACTCTTCCTTCAAATCTCTAGGGGATTCCTCATTTTCCGTGGGGATTTCCCATTGCGGTATGGAGATGGAGATTTTTAATGGAGATGGGGATTTTTAATGGGGATGGGGACAAGGATGGAGAGAGTAATTCCCGTAGCGTATGGGGATGGGGAAGGGAATAGGTATTCGCCCCAGCCTAGACTAGACCCCGACCCCATTGGAGAACCCCGCGGGGATCCTCTGTTGGGGAATCCTTGTCGTGGACCCGTTTTAGACATTCTTTTTACAGACATGTTAATTATGTAAGTTGAATTTGTAAATGGTGAATTAAAAGAATTTTTTGAAGAAATTGTACAAGAAATTAAATGGAAAATCAAACAAGGATCTCGTGGGGAATCCCTAACATAAATTATAAATGGGAAAAAACAAACGAAAATGGGGGAATCCTCGACAGGTTTATAAATGGGAAAAATCAAACGGGGATGGGAAATTCCCGACGGGGACGGGGACTCGACGGAGATGGAGAAAGGAATAAATTTTATTCCATGATGGGGAATGGGACGGGTATGAGGAAGATATATCTAAATGAAAATGGGAATGGGGAGGGTATTCCCCACCTCGAACTCGCCCCATTGTCATCCCTAAGTCTACATAGATAACTCTAGGAGGATTTGAAACTCGAATATGATCTCATAGCCAACACTTAAGTGTCTAGCGTCACCTTAGTAGTTAGTACTAGACCACCCAAGGATTTGAAACTCGAATATGATCTCATGGCCAACACTTAAGCGTCTAGCGTCAACTTAGTAGTTAGTACTAGACCACCCAAGCATTTGGTACTTTTTCTTCTTGATTTGAGGTTTAGAATTCGAACATTTCTAATTGAATTGACACTTTTTCTAACTTATGCCTTATTCTCTTTGTTGACATAAAACACTTTTTTACCAAAAATTTTCTTTTAACATTGTCGAAATTCATGTATCTTTTCTACTTTTTTTCAAGACACACAAAACACTTTCACCCAAAAAATACTACTTTTTAAAATTTTCATGATCAATAAAACAACTTTTCACCTAAGAATTATTTTCACTTAAAAACTACTTTCAACCGTAATAAGGCTTAACCAACAAAGTACGACAAAGCCTTGTGCCCTCTCTATATTGATTAAGATGAACTCTTGTTTGAAAACAGCGTGCTAGTTGTTTGGGGTCATATTTCACAGCAAACGACTAACACTTGAAAATGTATATAATCTATAGCACAAAGGGAACACCTTGAAACATGCTCGCCGAACACGAGCGAATCTATTATTAGTGCAAGTCTATATGTACATTTTACGTAGTACCAGCTACTTAAAGTAAGCATTTGAGATTATATCAATCAGCCGCTAAACAGTGTTTCTAGAAGCGAACGTACATTAGCAAAGAAACAGATAGAGCGGAAAGGTCAGTTGTGTCAACCAAAGTCAGCTCCATACTTGTCAAATTAGAATGCTTCACAGAGGCTACTGACTGAAAACTGCTTCTGAATTTGGCTCATGGGAGGAGAAGCGTAGCAAAGTCTACTCCTTTTAGTATCAGAGATCCTCACTTGTGAAATTGCAGCTGTTAGCACATCAATTGCACCGGATTCCTCAAGTTCAACAGATGCAGAATCAACTCGGCGTTTAGTTAATGAAACTAGGCTTGAGCTTCCAGATAGAGAGGTGATTTTTGTCCTGGCTCTATCTGTTCTGGGTAATGAAGTGCTGATCAGTTGACGGGAAGAAGTTTCATCCTTGTTACTTGCCTTTGGCTTGATGGGGAGAGAATTTAGCATGTGTGTTGTGTAGAACTGGAGCCACGGATGACCTGTCAGAAACCACAAAGCAAGATCAGGAGATAGTTTTAAGGCAAAATCAAATATTTAAGTAATAGGATTTCAATAACACAAGGTTTTAGATGCATTTGGAGTTAATGGGTGGAGTTTGTCAAAACGCCATGCTATTTTGACAAACTTTGCCAATTTTTAGTTCTTTCAAACCAATGTCTAAACTTAGGATGTTTATGTGTCTTCTTCAATAAAACAGATTGATTTGTAACAAAATACTACTGTATAAAATTGTGTTTGTTAAAAAATATGAATTTATGGTGTCAAGAAAAAGGTCAGGAGAGAGTGGTTTTAAGGCTAACTCAAACAACTGACCAACAATATTTCAATGACACAAGCTTGATGACATACATCTTGCAGTTATCAAAACTCAAGAGATCCTACTGCTAGTAAAAACAGAAACATTGTTTCTGTGATGGACTTACCAAGAGCTTCTTCTGCTGTAATTCTTTTAGAAACATCTCTGGAGAGCATCCTCTCAACTAGATTTCTGGCAGGCTTGGATATACATTTCCACATCTCTGAGTGAAAGTCAAGCTCAACGTTCTTAATTGCATCAAAAATATCTTCCAGTGACTTCCCTTGGAATGGTAGAACGCCAGTGAGAAGTGCATAAAGAAGAACACCAGCACTCCAAATATCTGCTTTCTCACGGTAACTTCCTGACAGTACTTCAGGGGCAACATAAGCGGGACTTCCAGCCAACCCAGATAAACTCTGGCCTGTATTTACGAGAGAGGACAAACATTTAGATAAGATTAAAGAGACACAATGAATACAGACAGCAAGATAAAGCTACTACATAACAATAAACACAGTTTCACCTAAGAAGAAGGTAATATGGACACCAAGACTCACATCAAAACAATTAGACCAGGAAAGCAAAAGAAAGAAATTTTACAACTCATCTATCTCTAAAATTTCGGTTTGAAAACAAACCAATATGAAACACACAGGGATGCAGAATGCACTTTTCTACGAAGGCAGACAAAGCAGCCATGTGCAACTTGGCATTTTACATTTTTTGTGTAAAGCACCAATCATCTCTTTATGTGCTACATATGATCGATCCAGCATCTGAACATCAATATGCAGTGGAAAAGAATCTATAACAAATGTTCCTTATCAAGAAACCACCCAAAGCAGCGACGGAAACTAGAAAAATGAATTACTTGAAGCAAACTGGGCCACAATGCAAATTGTAGACAAAAAAGGGAATTAAGTTGATCAGGACAAGTGGATAATATAAACATTAACAAGGCACGTAAGTGACGTAACACATCAACATTCGTCAAACAGTCACAATTCCACGGAAAGGGAAAGATACTGAATCAAATTACAACAAATGTAGGACTCAGAATATAGGAACCTTACCATTTGCAACTCTCATGGCCAAGCCAAAATCTGCCAGCTTCATCTTGCCTGAACTTGTAAGAAGAATGTTCTCTGGTTTTATATCTCTATGTACAACCCCCATGTCATGACAATATTTGATTACAAGCATAAGCTCCTTAATTAAACATGCAGCCTGTTGCTCTGAATACCGGCCTTCCTTGGCCATCCGGTCAACCAATCTGCCTTCTGAACATAATTCCATCACAAGATGAAAGCACTTTGCATCCTCATACACTGCATTCAACAACACAATCCCAGGATGACCTGATAGATGCTGCATTATCTCCACCTCCTTATGAACGGTCTCCTCGCCCTTACTCAAAGTCTTACAAGCAAACTCCGCGGCAGTAACTTTATGTTTGCAAAGCCACACAGATCCAAATTTTCCCTTCCCAATTGTTTTGATCATAATATAGTCATCCTCAAGCTTCTTCTTCCTGCCTATCTGGGTTGCAACGTCTATACATCCAATTTTCCTCTTCAAACCCCTACTCAGTTCCACGGATGACAAGCCTATACAAGGCGGCACCGTCGTGACCCCAACAACCCTAATGTTAGACTCCGCCCGATTTCCATCCCTAACATCTTCTCTGAACTTCTTTTTTGATCTATCACAGTTCTCAAGAGAAAAGTGAGCCCTAACTGTGGATCCAGGTTCACTTTTCAACTGTAAAATCTCAGCGGAACTCTTGTCACGGCTATCATTAATCCCACTCCCTTTTCTCTTCTTCCCGTTCATCTTTTTCATGTTAAAAGCGTCAATTTGTAAACCTAAACAAACAATAGAACTAATTACCATCAATACACAAAACTGCAAAAGAAGCACATAAAAGGCAGATCGGCAAAATCCAGCCTCAAGGCATCCAATTTAATGTTCTCTAAATGGACGTTAAAAGCATGGGATCAAAATCGATCAAATTAGGGTTACAAGGCGCACGAAAACGCACCTCTAGATCGCAGAAATACATAGAAAAGATCAGCAAGGCCGTGAATGACAAAGGCTCGAAAACACGAGATCGCGAGGGATTTCGCGGGAGACGATGGCGAACTTTGGCGGTGCTAATTGATGTATAAGAAATTAAATTGGGAGAGAGACCGAACGAATAATGGATACAAGGAGAAATTTGCGTGACGAGACGAGCAGAAGAATCGGGAAGTGTAGAAGTTTCTGAAACGGGGGAGATTTTTCTTGGTGAATTTAATGCTTGGTGCTCAAGGGAAGAGGCCAAGCGCGTGGGAAAAAAGCGGTATATATTTATGGTATGGGCAGAACAAGGGACCGGAGATTTCAGATCTGCGAGATATTGTATTTGTTGCCCTGTTGGGGCCCCGTTGTTAAATCGAATGATAGGGGGAAATCTATGGAATCTACTATATATATATAAAAGTAATAAGGTTTGGAGTCTCCTTATTGCGCCATGTCAGCTTTCGCCACATGTCGTTCCAATAATAAGCCATGTAGGATTTTAACACATGTCAATTTTTCATCAAGCCATGTCATGTAAATTTTTTTCCATGTCATATATAAATCAAATCCATATTCTTACAAAATCTTTTTTTCCATGTCAAATATTATGAAATCCATATTCCATAATAAGAATGGATCTTTTTTACCAAATCTTTTGAATTCAAATTTTATAATCTTCTAAATTGGCAGTGGACAAAAAAAAAAGATAAGCTATGAAGAAAAAAGGTAAACTAAGATCTTCTTTGACAATTTAAACGTTCAAACTTAGCCATTTTTAAAAAAAATTATGAAATTTAATTATATTATTACCAATCTTTAATTACTAATTTTCTAATTTGTTCATAACACAAATCTTTTATTTCCAAAAATTACTAATCACTCTTTTTATTAAAAAAAATTAATAACAATATAAAAGATTTACAATAACAAATCTCAATGACGCCATTTTAAATTATTTTTGGTAAAGTTAGTAACTACATGTTTTTATTTTGCAACTATATTTTTTTTGTATTTTCAACTTCAAAATTATAAAAGATAAATATGAGTTTTTATTATATTGAAAATTGAGTACAAATTTTTATCTACCCGGGTATTTTGATAAGGTAAATTAAAATTATGATTTAAATCGTTTTCAAACTACTTTTAATACTTTAACAAACACATATCCTAAATTCGTATGATTTATTGAAAAAAGTCTTAACCAATTTTCAAACAATAAAATAACATTTGTAATCTTGCAATTTTATCTATTTTTTATTAAAAAATATAACCAAACTTTATATTTTATTTGCTCGAATTGTTTTTTTGAAGGGTTAATCAAATATTTTTAAAAAAATTAATGGATAGCTTAATATTTATTCTATTGAACATTAATTGATGATATTTGTAACTAACGTAATAATATGGTGTATTTTTTTATCAGTGTCATATATCTACACAATTTACTATTGATTTCATTTAGAGAGAAATAAAAATAAAACCAAAATATTATTAACTATAAATTAATTCAATAGTAAAAAATTATCAAAATAATGTACTATATATATAAGCAATAAAGTTTAAAACCTTCACATTGTGTTACGTCAGCTTTGTACACATGTCGTTCCAATATGGATTTTGTCACATGTCAATTTTTTATAATTTACACATCATTATAATTTTTCCATGTCAAGTGTCCACTTTTTCCATGTCACATATTATCATTTACACAATTACACCTCATATTACCATGTCATTCTATCCCGCTATTAATTTGTTATTATTTTTCGTAAATAAATTTTCAATCTTTTTTTAGAAAATAAATTTTCAATCTCATTTACCACATGCCTTCTCTATTGTATACACTACTTCCTCCATTGAATAAGGTTTTAATCTCCTTCACTATAGTTATATTTTCATCTTCTTATATAAAACAATATCTATGTAACATATTTTTGGACAATATCAACTACAATCTATAACTATATATTAAAGTTGTCTCTTTTTGAGCCACCAGAACGATTCTGGACCCACCACATATTTAAAAAACCTTATTCTTCATTCTTTTTTTTCAATCTTATTCCAATAATTTTTATGACTCGTACACTTAAAAAATATTGTTCCAACAATATCTATCTACTATCTATCTTTTATAAAATTAATTTTTATTTCTAATATTTTAACTTTTTCCTATTAAATTCTTCTTTAACTATTTAAATCTATCTTTAACATCAAACAAATATCTATTTAGTATAACAATATCTTTTGAAAACTTCCTAATACAAATATTTAAAATTAAAGATAAAATATTTAAAATATCAAGATTCTATTTTGAAATAATTTGTTCAAACTATTTAAGAAAATAAGAATTGGTTCAAATTTCCATGAACGATATTTATACTTCAATTTGTTTTATCATTGTAATTTATTTACTCTTTTTATTGTAATGTGTAGATTAGTCATTAATATATATATATATATATATAAATATATCTAATTAATTAAGATAGATTATTTAGTTACCTTAATTTACAAATAAATCTTTTGCTTCCATATTTTAATGATTTTTTAGCACAGGTATTTTTATAAAAATGAAGATTTGGTTCAAACTATAAATCTTTTGCTTCCATATTTTAAAGATTTTTTTTTAGCAAATGTATTTTTATGAAAAATGAAGATTTGGTTCAAATTATAAAAAATTTTGCTATCCTTTTATGAAAATATTTTTATCTTTTGAGATATTTTATCGAAATTTTTTATTCCTAAACAATAAGAAGATGTGTATAATACTACATATGTGTTTGTGGAAGATGAATGTGTACGTAAAATGATTATTTTCATATAAAAACTAATTAAAAAAATTTAAGAAAATCCGCGTAGGGCGCGGGGAACTACGCTAGTAATAGTAAACCTATGAAGAGACTAAGTACATTCTATCTTGCTCCAAAAAAAAAACTAAGTACATTCTATCTATAACTACTTGATATTTTATATGAAATATCATTTTTATCTTGTAACAAGATTTGGGATTCAACTATATAATTTTTTTATCTATATGTTGATAATAACTTGATCTAATATTTTTTATATTAATTTATGCATAATATTTTTTTATCTTTTAACAAGATTTGGGCTTCAAATATATAATTTTTTTTTTATCTATATGACTATATGAGTATATGTTGATAAAATGTGGGGGCACAATCTTAATTTTTTTTTTATAAATCATATAATTTTATTACGATATTATATACAAGTGTTTTAAATTTTATATTAATATCATAATATTGTATAATCTTTAGTAAAATTATCCCGTGAATATCACGGGATTCAACTAGTTAAAGTTGGTTTTTTAACAAAAAGAACAATTCCGGTCTCGCCTCATATTTAATAAAAATAATTTTATACTTATTATTTTAATTTTTTTATTAATTTTTTTATCTATTTAAATCTATCTTTAACATTAAACCAATTCATATTTAGTATATTTGAATTTTTAAAATATATGTCTTCACAACATATTTAAAATAAAAAATAACGATATATTTTGAAAAAAATTATATAAATATTTTAGAGTTGTCAAAAGTTGACCCGACCCGAACCGCCTAAAAATTTTAGGGTCAAGACCTGAAAATTCGAAACCGATAGACCCGAAACTCATTGGGTTCAAACCCGAAACTCGTTGAGTTGACCCGAATTTTTATATTTTTAGAATATAAATAATATATTTTGAAAATTATAATACATTTTTATTAAAATATATAAAAATAATAGATTATTATTAAAATATTATTTTTAAATAAAATAATATTTTAGTAATTGTAAAAAATTCGATTTTCTTGACCTATTGGATCGACCCGACCCGCTCGAAAACCTGCAATGACCCGACTCGATTTGACTGATGATTTGTTACGACCCGAATCAGACTCAATCCGAACCCGAAATAACCGGACCCCGACCCGACCTAACCGACCCGTTTGATAGCTCTAAAATATTTTAAAAATAAAGATAAATATTTAAAATATCTTTAGACGAATTTCTATATAGCTATCAAGGTTGTCAGGATCGGGATTCTTGGATCGGATCGTAGGGGGTAGTAGGATCGGATCGTAAGATCCTACTACATTAATAAAATAATGAAAGAACTAATATTAATATGTTGTATATCACTCAAATATGAAAGTTAATCATTAAAAAACATATATATTATTCATAAAATACCCCAAAGACAACAAATCCATACATAAGATGAAATATTTTTTTAATACTCCAATACGTTTCTTTTAAGAAAAGATAGAAAGAATGCAATTTTCATATTTTTGAATTTTTATGTAAATTTTAACTAAATAATGAGTCAGTTATAAATAATTTAATATATTAAATTAACGAGTTAATAGCTAAAGTGGGCAAAAATATCCAAAATGATGATTTGTAACTTAATTTGTTTGATTTAGTAGGATCTTATGATCCCACTTACGATCCTACGATCCTACTACGATCCTACGATCCTACTACGATCCTGAACGATCCTACAACGATCCTACTTGTTACGATTCACTACGCACGATCCGAGTCGTTTTGTGAAATTCGGATCGTAGGATCGTACGATTTGGATCGCGATTTTGATAACATTGATAGCTATATATGTTGATTTTCTTTTTAAAATAAAATTTTAATTATTTTTATTAATCTTAAACATGAAGAGGAGTTTGGTCGATTAATAAATACTATAAAATAGTTAGTAGGAAATGGATGTAAGATTAATTTCTAGTCTGATGTTTAAATTGATAACTCGAATTTGTTGAAATTTTATGATAATTGAGACTATAATCTAAAAGTGCAAAATTTCTTAGGCTAGTGCAAGAGAAAAATAATTTTAATTTTAGTAGACTTTCACTAGTAGCTTTCAAAGTTTCAATAGCGTTTAACCTTCTCGATTTTTTTTTTGGTAATTTAAACCTTCTCAAATGTGAGCACTCAAAGTGAAAAATATATAAGAAAATTAAGTTTACTCTTGTTCTTTGCTTAATTGGTTCTAATGAGAACAGAATTGCATGTTTCAGTTTCACCTTATCAGGATAATCTAATGTGAGATAAATTTCAATAGATGAAGTTCCCTGGTCAAACTTTTGCTGCCGAGGGGCGAGGACCACCTTCATCAGTAGATCGACTTTTCAAAGTGCAATCTTGAGACCTTAAATATGACCGACCCCCTTGCTCTCTCTCATGCCATCATCAATTGTTTTGCAAACTTTATTAAAAATGGCAAGTGGTGGTGAGGATTTGAAATTGCATGGTTTCTGGGGAAGCCCTTTTGCCCTGAGGGTGATCTGGGCACTTAAGATCAAAGGCGTCGAGTACGAGTATGCTGAAGAAAACCTCCCCGAAAAGAGCCCTTTGCTTCTTGAGTACAATCCTGTCCACAAGAAGGTTCCTGTTCTTGTTCACAAAGGCAAGCCCTTGGCTGAGTCACTTGTGATCATTGAGTACATAGATGAGACGTGGCAGCACGAGCCCTTGCTTCCCTCGGACCCGTACGAACGTGCCAAGGCGCGCTTCTGGGCCAAATTTTCAGACGACAAGGTAAGCTAGAATTGGCCATAACTATCTATCTATACATCTAACACCAACATTAACGGAAAGAGGCTAGAAACTGTTTTAGGACACTTGATTTTAGAATTTTATATCATTTAGGGTCGTTGTTCCAAAAATCTTCTCTAGGTTCCGCATAGATGCTGGAAGGTTCTAACTCTCGTCTAGGCGTCTACTTAGGACCGCCTAGGTAACCGTTCTAACTGTCTATGCATAAGTTGACCCCTCTCCGCTAGGGTACGTTCTGCCTAGCGTTTCTTAGAACATTGTTTAGAGTATGATAAGTATAGAGCTTTGCCTAAATTTCAGAGGCATCAATATATACAAAAATCTACTCGGAACTTTTAGAGGGTGAAAGTCCAAGCTCAATGAAGTTTGGTCTTAAAGCCAATTACAATGAAGTAGTAGTAATTCGTCAAGCTATATACTATGCATTTTTATCACCCAAATTTTCATGTGTGGAAAGTTATATCACAAACAAGACACACATATGTGTATATATAATTTGATGTTATATAAGACTAACGTACCATAGTTGGGTGTTTAATATTCTAGTGTTTTCCGGCTGTGATGAGCGTATTCTCGAGCAAAGGGGATAAGCAAAAGGAGGCGGCAAAGGAAGCAAGAGATGTGTTCAAGACGCTAGAGGCAGGGCTCGAGGGGAGAAGGTTCTTCGGTGGGGAGAAGATCGGGTTTGTGGACGTTGCAGCCGGGTGGCTCGGGTGCTGGGCAAGGACAGTTGAAGAGATTGTGGGAGTGAAGCTGATTGTCGAGGACGAGGTGCCTCATTTAACTACATGGTTCACTGATTTCCTTCAAACTCCCATCATTAAGGAGTGCTTGCCTCCCCATGACAGGCTTTTAATGTTCAATAAAGGCTTTCACAATATGTTGATGGGCAATGCAAGCACTTAGCTTGAAGCCGCTCGCTAGTCCTCGATCGAATTGGTTGTCCATTTGGAATGAGTTTTATGGTCAATTGTTGTGTACGTACTTTGTATAATTTTGAATAAGGTTCCGGCCAGTTTAGCCGCCCTTTATACGGGGAATGAATGTTTGTTGGTTTGGTTTCATACATCGTGTTCGTGTATGTACGTCTTATAGCTTGTGTAAGTTGAACAAAAGCTCGATATTGTCATGTTTGAATAGAAGAAAGCGTGTTAATTAATTTCTTCGTAAAAATGGATTTCAAGCTTCTTCTTTTTTCCCCAATACTCAATTATACTTGGAGCGATATCACACATTCACAAATCGATCAGTAACCATGTGCTAAATTTTTTCATTTGGGAAAAAATTAAATTTAAACTACAACAAGTTCCAAACACAATATTAGCTAGGTGAAATTATTTAGAGGGAGTTTGGGAAATTTAGGCCATAATACAATCCATTAATTTGTTGGGTTTGAAAAAAATATAATATATATATATATTTATTTATTTATATATATGTTAGATAGAGTTGAAGAGATTTTGACTATTATAAAAACTGTTTTTTTATATGCCTTAAGAGCATGTGTTAAACATACTATTCAAGAGAACTAAAACCTATAATGAAATTGATTAACTCTTTTCAAAAAAATAATTAATCCAAAATAAATACAAATTAATAAAATATTTCCTTTTTAAGGAATTTATCCTTTTTAAGGACATATGTTAGAAAAATTGTTATAAAAATCAATTGTTAAGATTATACTATTCTCTCTCTGTACCAATTTAAAAAATTATTTAATTTTAATAAGTAGACTTTTGTAATAAATTTTAGACCTTTATAAAATTGAAGAACATTCTATCTATAGACATCACAAATTAGGCCCAAAATGTATTTAGATTTTTTTTTCGTTTTTAAAATTATAGGAAAAAAAAATTAAGACAAAATTATCTTCTTGTTGATTTGATTAGATCAAGTGTAGGCGGGACGGTTTTGCATTAATCTAGATAAATTTTGATTGAAATTGATTTGGGGACAATTTTATGGTTCACTAGAATGTTAAGACAAAATTATCTTCTTGGGGACAATTTTATGGTTCACTAGAAACCTATTATTTACCTAATTATACAATATCACCCCTATATCCTATTCATGACATTATAACATATAATTAAGTGTATTAAATTGGAGTTTTTTAAATTGTATTATAAAATACCATAGGTCTATAACTAATTATATAACTAAAATAAAATAAAATGTTACAAATCATACATAAATAAACTATTTAATATTTAATCGTGTACACAATACACTACATAACAATATAAGATATAATAAATTTCTTTTCCATCTAAATTTGGCCAGTAGTTCAAGTATTATTTTGATTTTATTTACTCAATCTACCACCAAATTTTCAAATTTATTTTCTTATAAATAAAAATTCTAATTAATATGGTTCTCGTACATATGAAATTGGGAATAACCAACAATACATGATATTTTGTCCTTTTTAAGAAAAATAATATTATGTTTTTATATCATACATAGTTTTTATATTTTTTTTCTAAAAGAAGAATTTTAAATTTTTAAAAGGAGATGAATAATCATTTTGCAAATATGTGTGTAGTGTCTTTTAAATAAATTTTCAAATACTTATTGTATTTTAATATTAATAAAAATAAATATATACATGTGGAACATATATTTGACTTGAGAAACAACTTTTATAATTGTAAAGATAAAGATGTGCTGATTGGAGATTTTCGAACACTCCTCATTCTCGGCAAACAAGCACAAAAAGTGGGATAAAATTTGCGGCGTACATACACACTCGTATTTTAATAAGCGCATAGCATTTGTGTGCAAGCAAAATACGTGAAACTATTTGCGCGAAGCCTATATTGGCGGAAGGGTAAAAATGAAATTCGAAAAGCCGAAGAAAGGGGAAAGGTTGGCGGCAACGAGGCGCGCAACGAAGATGCATGCACATCTGGGCCTCGTACGCGAGCTCCTTACGCGGTTTATTAGGGTTAAAAGATGAACGACACGGTCACCTCTGGTTCATCTTCATCCTTTGACTCTCGTGAAACCTCAAAGCGCGAAAACTGAAAGCTCTTGAAAATGAACGCCGCCCCAGCACCACCAAATACGGCGCTACTGCTACCTCATTGGCCACCGCCACCTTCACAAGCGGCGAAACCGCAAGTGCCGCCACCTCCACCTCCGACGGAATCAGATCCTACCGCCCACCCCGCCATTGATCCGGCCACACACCCCGCCATCGATCTGCATAGCCCACAAGCTCCACCCACCCGCACCGCCGAAGCTCCGGCGAGCTCCAGGCGGAAGATGAGGCGGCGAGATCCGGTCTTAGGCCCTCTGGCAAGGCAATGATATCGGATGGTAAATGGTCGCATGATGGAAGCGGCTCCGGCGACATCCGTTGTCAAACCGAGGAGTGAGCGAGAGAGAAGGAGGTGGAAGATCTAGGGCAGCGTCGGAGGACGAGGAGGAGGATGACGAACACGATCGACGGAGAGCTCCCCGATGAGGACGACGAAGATATAGAGCGGCATTCGCGTCTTCAGGAGCCATAAAAGTCAGGAAAGGAGAAATAAAAAAAAATAACATACTCCTAAATAATAAGCATATTGGGCCAAACGCCGTAATATGCGGCATTACCAAATCTATCTATAACTATATACTTATTAAAGTTGTACCTTTTTGAGCCACCGGAACGATTCTGATCCCACCTTAAATTTAAAAACTTATTTTTTATTCTTATTATTTCTACTTTTTTATTAATTTTTTATTCTTATTCTAATTTAAAAATATAATTCTTATCTAAACAATATTCTACTAAATTAAAAATAATTTAAAAAGGAAAAAGATAAGAGTTATCTAAAAAATATATCTACTTATAAAACATAACGTTTCTTTTTTTAGCAAAAAACATATTGTTTCTTATTAAACAACATAATGTTCTATTATACTTTGTATTTCGAGTCCGGTTCAGGTGCAGATGGACGCTCATGTGCGAAATAAGAAAGAACAAGAGCCGTTGGATCAAGAAAAAACAAAGGTGCTGATCATTTCACTTAAAAAGGGGAAAAAACGGCACAGACAAATTTTTGGTAAATTATTCGCGTATTTTTGAAAAAAACGGAAATAGGACACGCGCCCAAATTGTTCATCGAAAATGTGGATTTGTTCATAAGTACTGTGGATTGTTCATCAACACGGATTTGTTCATCAACAATGTGGATTTGTTCATCAACACTTTGGCATATTTGTTCATTGGTTTTGACATATTTGTTCATCGGTTTGTGCATATTTGTTCATTAGTAACATCAATTTGTTCATTGGCTTATGCATATTTGTTCATTGATACATGCATATTTTTTCATTGTTATAGTCATATTTGTTCATTGGTTTTGACATATTTATTCATCGGTTTGTACACATTTGTTCATTGATTTATTCGTACTTGTTCATTGCCTTTTCATATAAGTGTTCATTGCTAAATGCATGTTTGTTCATTAGTGACCTCTTAGCATACACCATATTATTGCAAAGTCTGATTCTTTATTTATTATTCTTTGTATTCAAGTTTCTAAATCAAACTTATCTTGTTTAGGTACTACATTCAGCACTTCATTCGTATTGACAAGTTAGCCTTAAAGCATTTCATTTGCATTATCTTTTGCATTTAAGATAGCCTTAAAAGCACAAAATAAATACAAAAAATGCACAAATAGATAGTCCTAAATGTACAAGTTGATGATATTAATAGTCCTAATTAAATGTACAAATTGATGGTATTGACACATAAACATAAGTATATTTCTATTCACAAATAGGATATATCAATGAACAAACAAGGTTATATCAATGTGCCCCCGAGCATTGGTGTGGTGGTTAGGTCTTCTCTCAATGTGCACCACGTCTTGGGTTCGACCCTTGCTGGTGGCTTATGTGAATTATTATTTCACTTGTGTGCAAGATAGCTCCCCTTGGCGTAGGCCTTTTAGTTGAGGCGCGCCACCATTGTTGTGTCCCGCGATTTACCCCCTCCCCGTGGCCCAGGGCAGTGTGCGGGGAGGCACGGGACTAGTCGGCACTACTCCCTGCAAAGCAAGTTCGAGCCCCGGAACCCGCAACCAAAAAAAAAGGTTATATCAATGTACAAATAGAAGTATATCAATGAACAAATATGGGTATATCAATGAACAAATAATGGTTTATCAATGAACAAACAAGGTTATATCAATGAACAAATAGTAGTATATCAATGAACATTGGTATATCGAAATTAATTATATGTGCATCAAAAACTATATTATATTGTATTCATACACATAAATAAGGTTAAAAAATAAAATTAAAAATTAAAAAAGTTCAAAATCGATGAACATTGTTATCAAAAACTTGATGCACAAAAACAATTGGTCAATATTGATGAACCAATCGTAGTTTTGATGAACAAATTGGGCGCGTCTCATAAAAACGTATTTTTCGAAAAATTCGTAAATAATACGGGAAAAATTCGTCTGTGCCGTATTTTATTGAAAAATACGTGAATAATACGGAAAAAATTCGCTCATGCCGTATTTTATTTTTTTAATGAATGTTTAATCAGGGACGTTGATTTTTTGGAAGGAATGAACGAGATTTATTCTCAATTCTCACATGGGTGCCCATTCGCACGGAACTCTTCCCCTTATTTTTATATATTTATTATTATTTTTATTTCTATCTTATTTTTATTTAATAATCTAATTCTTATCTAAACAATCTTCTACTATATTAAATAATAATTTATTAGGAAGAAAACATTGGGTTCAATTTGACCCAAAAACAACTTTAATATTTAAATAATAATTAAGATATTTAGTGCATATGAAAATTATAGATATTTTTCTTATCGTTGATTAATCAAGTCAAAACGACATGTATTTTGAACAAAGGAAGTATAATGTAATAATAGAATATAAAAATATCAATCAATATCGCTCTTCAAATATCAAAAAGATTTCCTAGTTTGTAATATAATTTCTTCTGCCATATAAAAATTAATATACAATAAAATTATATATTTAATGTGCAAATATCATTATAGAGAAATAAATAAAAGAATATTTCCTGTACAGGGTACGAGTTATAAACTATTTTCTCAATTTACAGACTGAAGAAATAAATTTTGAGAGAAATCAAATACTTTTGTAAAAATAAATCATTTAAAACTTAGTTTTTTTAAAAAATATTTACAAACCTAAATAAGTGAATATGAAAATTTGAAAAAGGGTATGGTAAGATCTTATAGTTTGAAAAAAAAGAAAAAATTATTTAAAATAATACCAACTTTCACCTATTAACCAAAAATAATACCAACTTTTTTATTAACCAAAAATAATACCAATTTTTATTGTATCAACCAAAAATGATACAAGTCAATTTCCGGTGATAATTCCGACGAACCAAATGACGTGGCAATCGGAAATTGATGATTGTGTAGTAATAAATTGATGACTAGGTTTTTAATTTATTGAAAAACAAAATAAACAAAAAAAAAGAATCAATTACAAAATTACGTAGAAGACTTGAAAGTCCAATTACGTAGAACTTGTATTCAAAGGTATGAACTTGGTCTTCTGACTAGCGACTATGATTTCAATTACGTGCGTTCAATAAAATTTGAATTAACAAAGAAGCTTGGTTCAAATTCAACATTGACACATACAGTGCATCAGAGGTATGAGCTTGTTTCAATTTCATATTTTTGATTTGGTAATATTTTAGGGTTTGATTGAAAACACTTTGTATAGGTTTAAATTTTAGGGTTTCAATTTGTTTCAATATTTCAGTATACTTTTCACTTATCTGATATGTTTCTAAATTATTAGGTTTGATTTTTTGGTTTTTGAAGGAAATTGTTCCCAAAATTTTCTTCATAATGAACGACAATGAAGAGGTTGTGAATTGGGGTCAATTATTGGACGAGTCTGATGAATCTGATTATAGTCCTAGTGAATACCCTATAAGTGGTGATGATGATGATGATGATTTATCTAGTCTGCTTGTGGATGAGGAAGATAGCTTAACAAATCTGAAAGGAAAACGTATGCAATATGAATTTGAAGAATTCTCCTTTGAAGAAGAGATAGAAGAGAATCACTTGAATGCCCTTGAGATGGATACTTCTGATGAGGAGTTTCAAAAAGCAAGGGAAAAGGTTAGGGAATTTAGAGCTGAAATTGAAAAGCAAATTCAAGAACAATTGAGTGAGTATGAAGATTCTGACGGTGATATGCAAGTTATTTCTGAAAATGAAGACGAGGACATTGTACGGATGAAAAAAAGGAGGAGCAACATGGTCATCAATGGAAAAACAGATTACAAGAAATTGGATTGGAGAGTTGGCTTGAGATTTCCAAATATTAATATGTTCAAGGAAGTTGTCACGATGTATGGCATTTCAAATGGATTCAGCTTGAAATTTGGTGTGTCAGACATAAAAAGGAGAAAAATTGGAGTAGTTTGTAAGAAAGGTTGTGCATTTAAAATTTATGCATCATGGCAGGACAATGAGGGTTGTTTGCTAGTGAAAAGTGTTGATAAGGTTCATAGTTGTGTGAGAGATATGCGAAGAAATCGTCTACTTACATCTAGATGGCTTGCTAGGCAATATCTTGCTCGCTTCAAGGACAAACCTCAATGGCCAGCAAAAGATATTATCGATAGTGTAAGGAGGATGTATGGTGTCATCATCAACCCATGTGTAGCATACAAGGCAAAGTATACTGCATATAAAATGTTGCATGGTTCTATAAAGGATCATTATAATAAAGTTGGAAGGTATATTGAAGAGTTAAAAATGTCTAATAATGGAGGTAAATTTGAGCTACTTTGTATCCCATCGAATCCTCCTACATTCCAAAGGTTCTTTATATCTTTTCCTGGGTTGAAAAATGGATTGATGGCTGGTTGTAGAAGATTTTTGTGCTTCGATGGGTGTTTTCTTAAAACATTCCTTAAGGGAATCTTACTTGCTGCACTAGGGAGAGATGGAAACAATCAAATGTTTCCTATTTGTTGGGCTGTTGTAGAGGGGGAGAATAGAGATAGTTGGGAATGGTTTTTAAACCATTTAAAATCTGAGCTGCATGGGAAAGATGGAGAAGGATGGACTTTCATGTCTGACCAACAAAAGGTATAACTTTATCCTATATAATCTATTCATTTTGATTTGATTTTTTTAAAAGTTTACATTGATATATGTGTGTATAGGGCCTACTGGCAGCATCTGCTTCTATTTTCCCAAAGTCCGACCATCGAAATTGTGCAAGGCACATATATGCGAATTGGAACAAGGCACATAAAGGACATGAGTTGAAAATGCATTTCTGGAAGGCTGTTAAAGCTTATACTGAGCCTGATTTTGAAGATTCTATTGAAGATCTTAGGAAGATATCTCCTCAAGGTGCTGAAGATTTTTTACGCCAAGATCCAAGGGTGTTTTGCAGGGCATTTTTTTCTAATGTAAGCAAGTGTGATGTGGTTGTGAACAACATGGCTGAAACGTTTAACAACTACATTCTTAAAGCTAGAGGGCAACATATCATTGATATGCTTGAGACCATTAGGTCTTTACTCATGGAAAGACTAGTTGTCAAGCAAGGGTTGATGATAGGAGAAAATGAGGCTGCAATTTGCCCTAGAATCAAATTAAAATTGGAGGAAGAAAAGGTCAAAGCATGGGAGTTATCCGTTATACCTTCATCAGTTACAGTTTTTCAAGTGAGAGAATTTGTAGATGTTTTCAAGGTGGACATGGAAAATCAAAGTTGTACTTGTAGAAAGTGGGATATTACAGGCATACCATGTTGCCATGTTGCGGCTTGTTGTGGTTTTATGAATGTGGGCGTAGAGATCTATGTTCATCCTTACTACAAGAAAGAAGCTTATTTGAGAGCTTATGAAGGAGAGATAAGTCCATGCGTCAGTCAAAAATTTTGGCCAAAGAAGGAATTTCCTCTAGACCCTCCACCTGTGAGAGCCCAACCAGGACGACCAAGGAAAAATAGGAGGAAAGACCCACATGAAGATCCAAAGAGGCCCGGAAAATCTACCAAGCATGGTTTACAAATAAAATGCAGTAGATGCAAAATAGCAGGGCATAACAAGAAGAAGTGTCCAAACAATAATAGCTCACCACCTATAGTCGAGAAGAGGCCTCGAGGTAGACCTAGGAAAATTCCAGTACAAAATGCACAAAGTGTTGGATCTTCTGGTAATATAAATCCATTACTTTTTAACAAAGTTCACTTTGTAATCTTTGTTGCTAATATTTATTGCAAACTTCTTGTTATAGTTGAAGCTGCTCATACAAATGGAAGAGGTCGAGGAAGGGGAAGGGGAAGGGGAGGAGGAAGAGGGAGAGAATTAGGTATTGTAGGCGTTGGATTGATATATGGTGAAGGGGGAGCTGTCTCCTATGCGTCCATGTCTGGAGGAATAGTAAATTGTAGGGAATGTCATGTGGAACCTTCACAGGTATTATATAAATGTCAAATAAAAAGCTATGCTATTATTGAGCTTTGATAATATATAATATAACAAATTAATATTCTTTTATGTATTGTAGGTACATGGACGTGTTGCACCACCATCTCAAACATCACAACCACTTTCCTTTGATAGTCAGCCGACAAATAAATAATCAAGCTGGAGCAAGTTTGAAGATTTTTTTGCTTTTCTGAATTTTTAAGAGATTGGAATACAAAATCAAACTCTTGTGTATTTTTTAAGACATTAGTTGTTGTCTACTACTCTATACTCAGCTTTTCTTTCAAATGCTTACTATGGTTGCAACGTGTGTGCTTGTTTTATCTGTCCAGTTAAAGGATTGAATTATTTATGTTTCATGGATTAGTTGGGATAACCAATGGGTTTATTATGGTCAGTTATGTTAACTCTAGCTCTTCATGAATACCTTCATTAGTGCATCAGTGCATGCTTGTCTCTCTTTTCTATATTTTGTGCATTCTTTATCAATTTTGATATTAAAATTTTTTCTAGGAATACTTTATCACATTCTGTTCAGTGAAGTTATATGTGGCCAATTCAAGTTCCTTGTAGGTGAAAACTTGGACTGCCTCTATTCATTTTTCAATGAATACCCACATCAGATTTATCAAGCAAAAAGCCATGATCAGATGAGATTGCTTTTTTTAATTGCATTTTTTATGGAGTTTTAATTACATGGGCTTTCTGTGATAGTGATTGTAGTGTGACCAAACAGCTTGTTGCTTCTAGTGACTGAACTGCTCTTCTTGGAATTCAATCGTCAGAGCAAAGCTGCTAGGACTAGAATAGCAATGAGTAGAGCAAGTAGGAAAATGAGTATGACAATTAGAAGAAGGGAAGTAAGACTAAGATTGAATCCATGGTGGAGATGGCGTGTTGGTAAGTGAAAATGACCACTGGTATGATTGTAGCTGTCGTGGCTATGATCAACAGATTAACTAAAATTGGTTTCCATGGATGATGACAATGATAAGGGAAATGACCACTCTTATACATTTAGCACAAAAAGCAAGGAAATAAAAGAAAGAGAGAAAAGAGAGAAGGAGTCAATTGTTTTTGGGTGTAGCTTCCTGAAGGGCAACAAGATGTTCAGCAGAGGAAGATCCTTTACATGGGTTTATATCTTCTCATCTAGGATGAAGCATCCAATATTCGTTGTATGCTTGAATGCCTATACTATATTTTCTTTATTGCATGAACTCCACTAGATAGAAATCAGTTAATAAATATCAGCACCAGTTGGTGTCTTCTATTTGTTTATATTTTTGTTCTGTTTCTCCATTTTTGCATTTATATCTACCTATTCCACTAATACAAATCTAAATTAGCTGTGATTAAAAGTACTAGATATTAATCTCTTATAAAGTGTCATTGAATGGTGTCTACAGGTAGAGTAGGGGTTTTTCAATTTCTTAATTTTTTAGTGCCTCTTAAATTCTTATCATACTAAAATATATAGGCTCATATGCCTTTCAATTTCTAGCCGGTTTTGACTTGAAATCTGATGCCATGTCACCCATATGCTACTACTATCTTGTGTATTTGCTAGTAAGAAATTTCAAGAGGAATATAATTCTAGCACACATCTTATCCTCAATCCCACTAGTTCATTTAATTGCTACTGCATGTACTCTAAACTAAGCACTTTTAGTGTGCATCCTAAAATTTCACCAAATCACCAAATCATCATCAAATTCATAAGTTCAGTAAAATTTCAGTAGGTCTTCTAATCCTAAAAGATTAATTAATCCCTCTGCCAATAGTAGTTTAACTAGGATGCAGACTAAAAATGCTGAAATTTTAACTAGCTAGACAACATCTTTGAGGGCAGCTGAAATTTTCTTGAAATAACAATAGCTCACCAACAAATCATCAAAATTATATGTGTATTCAATTTTCTAGAGTTAATTAATCATTCCAGACATCAAAAATTAGTAAAAACTACTCTTTACATTATATTCTATGACAGCATCTCTGAGATGTATTTCATCGAATACTTTACGGGCAACCTCACCACTACTACTAGACTTCACAAAAGCCTCAATTAGAGGATTGCAAAAGTAAGCATCTGAGCCAAAACTAAGTTAAATACCAACATAGTGTATCATTTGACCACACAACACATCAATTCCAAGCATCGAAATTGCATGATTCACCAGTGGCAGTCATTAATCGAAATCCCAAGCATCGAAATTGAACAGTTCTCTTGTCGAACGCAAGACAGACATCAGCTTCCGGTATCTTCACATAAACCCAAAAGATTATTTGAGGCGAACTGTACACTTTTGAGACCTCCAATCTGCCAGGAAGATTGCAACAACGATTTGTTGGCGAAAAGACTGAAATAGCATAATTATATGGAACTGCGATAGACATGTTGCCTTGTGTGAATCGGACCTCGCCTTAGGGTCTTATGTGAAGGTCAATTGTGAGTCAGACTTCACTCTTCCAAGGCTTATTCAGCCCTCTGCCAAGAAGTGGTGGTGGCTATGTGAAGAAGACTACGCGACCAAGATGAAGTGTTCTACATATTTTTTAATTTCGATTTTTTTCGTTTTTGTTTGTTTTTTCTATAATCAAAATCTAGTCATCAATTTATTACTACACAGTCATCAATTTCCGATTGCCACGTCATTTGGTTTGTCGGAATTATCATCGGAAATTGACTTATATTATTTTTGGTTGATACAATAAAAATTGGTATTATTTTTGGTGAATAAAAAAATTGGTATTATTTTTGGTTAATAGGTGAAAGTTGGTATTATTTTAGATAATTTTTCCAAAAAAAAAACTAAAAAAATTGTTTTTTAGAAGGGAATTTCCTTTTTCGTAAACCCCTTGAACGATTCATCCATTTTTTTGGTGAACAAGGCCGTAAACCCTAAACACTGCAATTTTCCTTGCTTGGTCCGAAAGCCAAATGACTGGCGTTTCTGACAACGGATGATCCACCTCCGAGCTAGCTCCTGAAGTTCCACACACCAGCAGAACATTGCTCGGCGCTCCCCCCACTTTCCCTCGCTGTAATCTCACCTTCTTCTGTTGACTTCGCGCAAAATTTCCTGAATCATTGCTAATTTTCAAGTTCTGCATACTCCCATCTTCATCTATTGTGAGAGAAAATGGGACGATTTATGTCGATTGGTCAATTCTCCAGGTCCTTGACACGCAAGTTTCACGTAAGTGAGGTCTAATGTCTTTGGTAATTGCTCGGTTTTGCTTTTAACAAATGCTAATGTTCGAGGTTCTTTCTGTTTGATTGAAACAGAGGCACGGTTTCAGTTCGAAACTGTACCATGGAGATGTGCATTCTATTGGTTTTATCTTAAAAAAGGCTCTAATTCATAATAGAAGTGAGTTATGCATAAACAATTTTCTTTATAATAATCCTAAATTTAAGCTCTCTGCTATTGTGCTGATTTTGGCTTGCAATTATTGTTCAGATTCTTTTAGTAACAGATTTGTAGTAGGGGAAAAGATTTTAGACTCTGCTGTTAGAGGACTGGTGTGGAGAAAGCAATTTTTTCATGCCACAGGTTTCAACTCCGCCTCCCCTTTCATAGTCTTCTTATTAATCCTAGTTTTTATATGAATCTATGGTACTGTTGATTTTAGTTTTAGTTCCTATCGCCGTGTTTCGTTGTAATCATCATCATGTCATGTATTCTGCAGGTGCTTGTTATTCAAGGGAGAAAGATTACTATGAATTACTAGGAGTTCCTAAAAATGCAGGCCGTGATGAGATTAAGAAGGCATATCATGCGGTAAATTCCTCATGTATCTGTCAAATCTTACACAAAGGAAATACTGAATTATCCATTACAAAGTAAACATGTTAATTTGCAAAAACAGGAGAACATTGTAATAGGATCACAAACATTGTCTGATGAACTTGATTTTCAGAATTTGGTGGATGTATCTATTTCAACCTGGTTAAATTGGAAAAAAAAAAAGTTTATATTTGGTAGAAGCTTAAATTTTTTTGAATATTTTGACACATGATGATCTAAAGGCAAAATATTTTGTTGGATACTACAATTAAAGTACCCTGCTCTTTTGCAGTAGTGTTTGTAATCACGGGCACCAAAATATCATTTTGTTTCATTCTTGACACTTGACATATGTAGTGTACTATCATTGTTTTTTTCTTTTAATCTTTATCTACACCTACATTGTGTCTGAGTTTGGGAGTTATACGCAGCTTGCCATGAAATACCATCCCGATAAAAACAAAAATAATCCAGCTGCAAAGAGAAAATTCCAGGAAATTAGAGATGCTTATGAGGTTTGTGTTTGTACTAATGTGAACCCCTTTTCATATATATATATATATATATATATATATATATATATATATTTCTATGCTATATGGAGGTTTATATTTTATGACATCTAAATCTCATGAACTTTGATATTTTGTAGACTTTACGAGATACAGAAAAGCGAGCACAATATGACATGGTAAGGATCTATATAGAATCCTCTTAATCGGACATTATCTATTTTTAAATACAAGGCATACTGCCTGTCAATGTGAACTTTTTGGGATGTGTTTTGTTTTAATGAGTTGTTTGCTCTCTTTGTCTTACAAAGGGGTTCAAGAGTGGTTCGGAAAACATGGGAAGTGGACATGAGGAAGCTTTTCGGCAGGCTTACAGCACTCATTTCTCAAGCTCATTCCACAAAATTTTTTCCGAGGTATGGTTATTGATTATTTTCATATTCTTAGAGATTGATCTGGTGCATTGTTAATCGATCAAAATTTATATCAATCATCTTCCTGTGGAAAATGCATCTCTGATCTTGGCCGGGGTTGGTTGGATGAAAACTACTTTGACAATCAGGACAAAACTGACCTTATAATGTGTATCTTTTATATTAACTTAGGCTTCTTTTACCATTTTAGCGTTTTCAATTCATTGTTGTGACAATTTCTTGCATCCTTCCAGATTTTTGAAAACGAGACTGAAAGCTTTGCAGCTGATGTTCAGGTTTAAATTAGTTCCAACTTTATATTATGTATCTATAAGGTTGCTCTATAGGTTCATTTTCCTGAATTATTGACTGTTCCTAATGTAACATAGGCCATTTTAGGTGGATCTGTCCCTTTCATTCTCTGAAGCTGCAAAAGGATGTACAAAGCATTTGTCGTTTGATGCATATGTCCCTTGTGATTCTTGCCGTAAGTAATAACCATAAGCAGTTACAATCTTATTGTTGTTTGGATGTATTTAGCATTTTAGCTTCATATAACTATGATTTGATGAATGATATGGGTCAATGTTTTTGAAGTGGAGGCAATCTATCGTGCTATATAGTTCACTAGAAAGTATGTTAATTTTAATATTGTCAATTTAGGTCCATCTTTCTTTCCTATATCACCTGTACATTTTTTAAATGTATGTAATGTCCATGTATTTTTCTCTTCAAATTACTGCAGCTGTGAACAGTTGTTTACACTTTACTTTTGCATTTTAAGCAGTGTCTCGTAATAAATATCTTAATTTTTTAAGGTCTTCCCTACAGTTGCTGTGTACTTGATTCTGTGCAATAGTTAAGTTTTTGATTTTTGTAATACTTATATTGTTAATTAGGGCCAATCACTACCTATTTTAAGCAAGTAAATGTGGAGGATAATGGGCTCTTGCTGGCATTTGTCTATGATGCATTTACAATTAGCCGTAGATTTTAGAATTTATTGTTTTTCTCGCTGCATCATTAGAGCAATTTCTCTCTTTGATTAATATGACATTTCTTGTCCTCCTCTTTCTTGATTTAGATGGCCGTGGTCATCCTCTTGATGCTAAGAGTAAAATTTGTCCAACTTGTGCGGGCATTGGAAAGGTTAAGCTCATCATGAATCATTTCCTTACAGTTTGATTAGTTGTATGACCACTTTTGATGTTTATGGTTTAACTTTGAAAATTTACAGGTTACTATTCCTCCTTTCATTTCAACATGCAACACTTGTAAGGGGATGGGAAGGACTATCAATGTAAGTGACATTTTCATTTTATGGATAATTGAGTTTAATATAGATTGCTTAGTGTGCGTCTAGATTTGACACTCTTGTGCTACAGGAAAGTTGTAAGATATGCAGAGGAAGAGGGGCGGTTGAAGGTGTTAAGGACGTTGAAGTTACAATACCAGGAGGTTAGTGTAGAATGCTTCTTAATCAAACCATATTTATAATGATTGTCAAAGAGCTTACCCTTAATGGACTATGATGTTTGAGTGTCTAAATAAGATATTTCTGTAAATTAATTGATGAGGTTTCTTCACCCTTTTTCTTTTAGCAAAACTTGTACCTTATTAAGATCGTGTAACATGGTAAAACAATGCTTTTACACTTGTTTCATAAATTTAATGTACATTTATTTCTATAGTTTGATATTTTCTAATTGAATTTTTCACAAGATGAACAAACTAAGCTAGACGTTCTAATTTTTGGTGGCTAGTTTGAGTACACCATATTCGCTAATGCAATTGTCCTGCCACCAACCTTTAGTTTATATGGAGAACTATTATCCTGATACTTTCTTGGAAGTTCCTAGAATCCTGGCTCATGATTTGATGGCTCCACACTAGTTCGGGCCATATATATGATGCATGAGGTTTGAAATGAAGGCTTACTCTGGCAGGAATCTGAAACAGAAAACTTGTGATTGACGAATGTGATAATAGATGATTGGGTTTTTGGACAGTACATGTTATCACTTCAGAAAGTGAATTTCCACAATTCCACTTGTGATGTTTACTTGCTAAATGATTGTCTTGGTATATCTGTGTGCTAAAGTCGCCAGGTTATATAAGTGTGCACAATTCTTTTATCAACTTCTCTTTAACATTTAAACTTGTTAACTGATCAGGTGTTGATTCTGGTGATACGATTCGTGTTCCAAAAGGTGGTAATTCTGGAGGTCGAGATGTCCAAGCTGGCAATCTTTACATAAGACTGAAGGTAGCTTCATTCTTGCTTCACTGCTTCTAGTTTTATCATATGCGACTTTTGTAAATCATTCAATGCTGTAATAATATTTACTCCTAGTATTTTGTTGCTTTCTACTATTTTTGACGGATAAAATTGACATAGAAGTATACATTGATTTGCATGGACATATTTTAGCCTGCTGTTGGAAGGTTTGGAGCGCTTTAAAGTCCTTTTGATCCTAGAATTTTGCTTTGGTTTGCAGGTTTCTGATGATCCTATATTTACTAGAGACGGTGCAGATGTGTATGTAGACTGCAATATAAGCTTTACTCAGGTGGTTAATTTTGCATCTGAAGTCGGTTATGTTTGATATCCATTACTTTTCCTTCACGTAGCCTATAGTTTCTTCCATCTCAAACGGGAGTCTGTTGTAATATAAATTTAACTACAAGAGAATGCATCTACACTTGACCATGATATCTTCACATGCACTTGTTTGGAGTGTATCATCTTAATGACTTTTAACTTCAGAATGACAATTATATAAACAATTTCTTTATTAGTTGCCTGGTGAAATTTATGCTACTTATGAGATGATCCAACCTGACAGTTCTATTTGACAGGCTATTCTTGGTGGCAAGGTTGATGTGCAGACTCTGTTGGGAAAGCTGCAATTAGATGTATGAAACCTCTCTCACTTTTTCTTCCTCACAAGCACATGCGCACAGACATGTTATATTTTACATCTGTGCAAAGCAAGTCATTGCTTATAGCTAAAGATCCCATTAATAGGATAGATGGTTCACTGATTGAAGATTTAATGGGGATTAGGTAAGGGTTACTGGTGGTTAATTGTTAACTTGTTATCAACCTAGTACCCACTATTCAAATCTTTCATTCAGGGTTTTGGGCTCTTTTCCTTATATCTTGATAAACTAGAAATCTTTTGTATTCTACCAATCTCCCTTAATAAAGCCATCTCATGAATATTATTTATGATACGATGACATTTCTACTGTTGTTACTGCTGCTGCGTAACTAGAATAAAACTTCTTTCCCCTTTCAGATACCCAAGGGTGTTCAACCAGGACAGCTTTTGGTTTTGAGAGGCAAAGGTATGATAATATATAACATTATGCTCTTTGAGTGAAAGTAGGTACCAAAACTCCTATTTCTAAGTTGGTTGATCATTCATCATGACGGTGTAATTTGCTGTAGGATTGCCAAAGCATGGATTTCTTGTCGATCGTGGTGATCAGTATGTACGGTTCCGTGTCAGTTTTCCTGGGTAAGTTTTTCCTTTTATTGATATGAAACTTCATTTAGTTTGAAACCGGAAGCATTCAAGGTTTCTATATTGTTATTTTCAGAAAGGTAAATGACCGACAACGTGATATACTGGAAGAATTTGAAGAGGAGGAAATTATCCGAGAAAACAGCTCGTTCGATGCTAACAATTGGTAAGCGTTGCTTAATTTTCCACTCTCAAGTACTTAGTGATGAAGAAGGAAGGTACTGATTCTGCTTGCCATGAAATGATCAACACAAAAATCAAGCTGCATAACCTAGAGAACCTAACAATCATCCAAAATTGAAACGTTAATTTATACTTGCCCAAGAATTTCATTATCTTTATCTGAGAATCCAGCTAGTTCATCTTGCTTCATGGAGTGTATGTAATATAGAGATTTTTAAATTGGATAACAGGCTTTATCAGCAGCTATCTACTGGTTGAACTTACAGGTGGAAGCAAATTGTTGAACACGCCACGACCCCTAAGTTCATGCTCGAGTTCTCCTTGTTCCTTCTCGTGCTCTTATTCGTGAAGAAAATTTTTGCCTGAGAAAAACAACACCGTGAACGTGATTCTTACCTTCAATCCACAATGCTCATCTTCATGTTCGGAGGGAGATTATTTTTGTCATAGTCTTGGCTCGCCTTGTAGACTTGTTGAGGATTGTATATAAACTAGACAACCATCTCCTCTCCTCTCCGCCACTTTCTTGTTGAATTCTTCATTATGCTGCACATAAACTAGAATTTTAGTTCTCTTGCCAATTTTAAAGAAAATAACATGATTTCCAAAGTTCAAACTTACATTGGTCACGTTTTCTCCCTGGAAGGGAATGATGTGATTTAACATAAACTTCACCAGTGCTGGAACTGTAGTTCTAGAATGATTTTACTTTTACTAGGGTAATAGTAAGTCTTAATTTGTCAGTCAGTGAAAAAACTTCACCGGATCGAAACTGACTTGGAAGTGTTTACAAGTGTTCAAACTTCAATCTGTAATTCCACTTTGTTGGCACAATATTTGTTGACAACTGCCAGAAAAAATTCTGTGCATTCAAAACATTTGAAATATGATGCTGATGTACAAAAAGCTCTCCAAATATACAAGTGCTAAGGAAATCTAAATAAGCAATTGTGGGGAAAGTAATAATATCAATTATAACGAACTTACCTAACTACTTACCGAAACCTCTACTTTTTCTGCGTATACTCGGAGGAAAGTGAGGAACAAACGTGCTTTATTATTGTCTTACCATAAAAAGAACATACGAACGTCTCTGGGCCGAATTATCTGCACTGATGAGTGATGACTGACCACAAAGACTTTTAAATCCCCCTAACCTATCATCGATTCGTTTTGTATGTGATCCAAAATAAAACTAGTTTGGATTGCAGTTTTTTCTTCTACTCCGCATATAAAACAAAGAAACCGCAGACCTCTCACTCAGTCTCTTGTCACTCCCCTTCATAAAAACAAGAATAAAAACCCAAAAAAAGAAACTATTTCATAATCCATTCCTTATCAGGCAACACACAAAACAAACCAAAAACCAAAAACAGAAACAAAAGAAGATATAGCAAAAGCAACCATTCTATTCTCGACTCAGATTTAAACACAATCATAAACACTATCTTGGTGAATATGCTTTTTTCCTGGGAGATTTAAACACCCATTTAAAACATAAACATTTAAGGTCAGTATAATCTGTTTCCATGTTCACAAAGATTCATAATTCAATGCATATAAATCTCTTATACATATCTCGTCTATAATTTTTTTTGTGTGTGTGACAGAGAGAAGGAAAATCAGAAAATTACACAAACCAATCAAAACTAAAACTAAAAGAAAATCAAAACAAAAATGGAGTACCAAGAACCAAACAAGCTAGTGTTTGAAGAAGGAGGAGGATCATTAGTAACAGAAAAGCGAGTGCTGCTGTTCTTGAACTGCATCCTCCTCGGGATCGGCATCGCGGGGGGCCCACTCGTGATGCGCCTCTACTACCTCCACGGCGGCAACCGTATCTGGCTCCAATCCTGCCTCGAAACCGCCGGCTTCCCCGTCATGCTCCCGCCGCTCCTCATCTCCTACCTCCGGCGACGCCGGGCCGCCGCCGCCGACGGCCTCCCCGCCCGCCCCTTCCTCATCACGCTCCCCCTCCTCGCCTTCTCCGCCGGCAACGGCCTCCTCGCCGGCGCCGCCGACTACATGTACGCGCGCGGCGTCGGGATGATCCCGGTGTCGACCTCGTCGCTCATCCTGTCGACGCAGCTGGCGTTCACCGCCGTGTTCTGCTACTTCCTGGTGAAGCAGAGGTTCACGGCGTTCTCGGTGAACGCGGTGGCGCTGCTGACGATGGCGGCGGCCGTGCTGGCGCTCAACCCCCAGGGCGACACCAAGGGGGAGGCCAGCTCTGAGTACTTTGAGGGCTTTTTTATGACGCTAGGCGCGTCGGCGCTCTTCGCCTTGCTGTTGCCCTTGGTGGAGCTTTCGTATGAGAAGGCCGACGTCGACGTCACCTACGAACTCGTCATGGAGTCGCAGTTCGTCCTCTCGCTGTTCGCCACCGTCTTCTGCGTCGTTGGAATGGGTTTGGCTAATGATTTTCAAGTATGTGCTCCATTTCTCTTCTATATATTTAGCTATTTAGCTTATATATATTCTTGGATTACTTCTTCTATTGCCAATTAATTTTAATAATTTTTTTTTTTTTAGAAATTTTGGGTCTGGACAATTAATAAGTATTAGATGTTGGTGGATCATAATGTGGCAGGCAATTAAAAAGGAGGCAGAGGTATACGAGCTAGGAAAAGCAGCATACTATATAGTAATGGCGTTCAGTGCAATCCTATGGCAATGCTTCTACCTAGGAACCCTGGGCGTCATCCACTTCGGCTCCTCGTTGCTATCGGGGATCATCATCGCCGTTTGTCTCCCCGTCACCGAAATCTTGGCCGTTATTTTCTACAGGGAGAAGTTCCAACCAGAGAAGGGCGTCTCTCTCGTCCTCTCAATCTGGGGCTTCATCTCCTACTTTTATGGCGAGTTCGAAGGCATCAAAAGCAAGCGAAGAAAGGAAATGGCTGCCCTATATGTGGCTTAGATCCAACAATAATTCGAGCTTGATCCATTCTTTCTACTTGGTCGCGCGTGTATAAGTGGGTATATGCATTGGGTTGGGTTAATTACCGTTAAGGCCAGGCGGCCGTTAGATTTTGTTACTTCCTTAAGGTTTGTCGATGACTTTGAATTCCCCTCTTGTTTTGGTAGCCATTGTTAAAAATGAACGACAAAAAAACGAAAGGAGTTTTGTTTGATGGGATCGGAATTTGGCCTAATTCTTGTAAGGGGGGCTACTACTTCAGGTTGAAGTTGAGATGTGGAAGGACAGTTGTTGTATGTTGATGTTACGGTAAAACGGTGTAACCGATCAAGCATATAATATATCATGCACGACTTTAATTTGATGCAACTGAAATGTTGAGTATACTACAGAAAAATGGTGTATACAAGAGGCGACAAGAGTGCAGTCCGGATCCTCTACTACGATTTAGGCTACATATGCTATGCCACCACTAATATCATGACACATGTATTCATATTAAGCAATTTTTATTGATTTAAAAGCAACACAAAAATGTTAGAATGAAAATAAATAAATTAAAATTCCTTGTTTTTAATCCCTTTCTTCCCTCTTCCTATTAGCTTAGCCCCTTTAATGGAGTCTTTAATCTGCATCTAAATACTTTACCCATTTAACTTCAATTGATTTAAATTAAAGACTGATATTTTAAAAACATGAAGGAATTTCCCACAAAAAGGTACAATAGATCAAGATTTGAAGAAATAGAACAATGAATTTATATTGGTTAATTTACCCTAATATATATATAATTAATTTGTCCATCATAACATTGAGAAAAAAAATATTGAAACTAGTAGGACTATAGTAGAGGATCCGAATATAGACCACATAGCAAATTGGATCACATCAAAAATTTAAAGTGGTTAATTTTGCCCTCTATATGAATACAGAGAGTGAAAAAGAAAGTTTATTTTTCTAATTTTATTTTTCGCTATTTTTGTGTTAAAATTAAAGCATCGACTAATAAAGAGGACAAACTAGCATCATGCCACATGCCTTTAAATCAATTGAAGTTAAATGGTTAAAGGATTTGGATGCAGATCAGAGACTCCATTGAAGGGGTTAAGGTAATAGGAATAGGGGAGAAATGGGTTTAGGTTGGAAAAGATGGGTCCGCCTCTTTAGGCTAGAAAAAAATAAGAAAATTTATTTTGTTTATTTTTATTCTAACATTTTTGTGTTGCTTTTAAATCAATAAAAATTGCTTAATATGGATACATGTGTAATGATATTAGTGGTGGCATAGCATATGTAGTATAAACCGTAGTAGAGGATCCAGATCACAAACCAATATTAATTAGTAATATATTAACACTAGGCCTTGCACTAGGGGGTAAACAATATAAGCATGAATTGAAGCACATCCACCCACGTCAAAAATGTACAGGTTATGCGCGTTTTTATGAACAAATTTTAAAATAAAAACATTTAATTCCGAAAAAAAAAAATTGCGTCGTATTTTCCCTTTTGTAATCGATGCCAAAAATTTAATCTAGAGTGTCAATTATTTTCACGAGATAGACAATGCAAGTTCATTGTATTAATGTATTTCACAAAATAAGGGTCTTATGTGGTCTTTTACCCCCATTATTATTAATATTTTTTTTGGTTCTATTATTATTAAGGAAACTAGTTATACCCGTCGTGCCGTGCACGACTATATGAATTTAATATTTAATTTATTTAATGAATATGATTTTAATTTAATATAAAAAAATTGTTTATTAGGAAAAAAATTATATAAAATTTTATAACTCTCTTGTGAAACGGGCCAAAATTATTAAGGTAAGTTCACTATAATTTTTTTGATGGTTTAATGATAATTTATTTATGAAAAAATATAAATAAGAATTATTTGAATTCGATTCATTTAATTTTAAAAATGTTTTACAAAAAATATAAAAGGTAAAAATAATCTAAATTCTTGTAAATTTTTTTTGTCAAATTCAATTCTTAAAAAAATTTGAATAAAAATTAAAAATATACTTACTAAGAAACGATGAAAAATATTAATAAATAATGAATTATTTAATGATAATAAAATCATTTATAGTTACATAAATAATTCAAAAAAAAAGTTAAGAAAAAGATAATGTAATTTTTTTTTGAACAAAGGTCAATTGAGGTAAGTAATTATCTAGATTTAAAATTCTATTTTTTATCAAAATTTTATTTACGATAAATCTTTTACATAAATAGATAAAAAATTAAAGATAAAATAATTTTCTTTAATTATAAATAAAATTCGAATTTTTTTCTTCATATAAATTGATAGAAACTTAATTGGAAAAATTAAATAAATATATCTACCTTAATTTATTCCGTATCTAATGTTCTATAATTTATTTTAAAATATAGATAAAATCTTTTTGGATCTATGCTAATTCCTAATATATAATAGATAATATATTTATTTTAGATAGAATTTCCTAGATTAATTTATCCTATTTCTATATTATCCTAAAATAATATCAACATATATAAATTTTCAAAATAAAAAATCCTATGTGGCGAAATTCTAGGTGGCTTAATGTGGGAACGACACGTAGGAAAATCCTAGGTAGCGCAACGTGGTGGTCTTATTTTTTGCGTCTTTTATATATATACATAGATTTCTAATTTGTGGCTATGGACACATGATAAAGATACTAATTTTAGTAAATTTAATTATTATTATTATTATGGATCTACTTACTGCCATAAACAAGAGCGAGATTTTAGGTTTACGAAATGGTTATTTAAAATTGTTTTAGAATCCGGGTCAATTGGCCAGGCAATTGGTAATCGTTTAACTAGTGGCAGTGTTTTTAATCCATTTAGGACATGCTAATACGATATCCCAGTATATTAGACCAAATGCTCCTTTTTAAATAGGGAATCTTAGCATATTGATGTAGATTTGTCATTTTGTCATTTGATCATTGATTAATTTGACCATTTACTAACGGTCATTTGCTAGACAATATCAAATTTTAAATCATCCTTTGATTTCTTGTTTTTGTTTGAGTAACATTGAGCTACGGATGTATGTTTGGACTTGTAAAATAATACAAAAAAGATCAACAAGGCGCCAAGTCCAGCAGTAGATGGTACATTTGCATATAGAAAACTGAACAATGAACATATTACATATATGCATGTTATCAAGAATCAATACACTTAACTTAATTTGATACAAATTCACACCAATAAATCAACCATAAAACAATCAATCAAATCACCAACACATTTATTTTGTCTGGCCAACACCACACACAATTACATAGTGCCCAACTTCTGTGATCGATCTCATTCTCATCAATCGTATCCTGGACGATTAGCAGGCCTAGGATAATTAGCGGAAGCGCCACCGACGCTAGTGCCCCCCACTTCCACGGTTTCATAACTTACTGGTTCGGCGTATGGTGCAGGCGCAGGTGGTGACGGTGGTGGCGGGCACTCTTCAACGCATGGCGCGGGCGATGGAATCAAGATTGGCTTCTTCTTCCTCTTACAGAATAAGCAAATGGCAAGGAAAGCAAGCAAGCCAAAGGCACCCAAAGATCCAAACACAACTATCATAGATGTGTGATGGCCTCCTCGTCCAGGCGGAGGAGGTGGTGGGAAGACGGCGGTGTTTGGTGATGGAGAGACGGGGTGGTAATTATGATCATGAGGAGGCGGTGGCGGCGCGTGGTTAAAATAATGTGGAGTGTTGGGCGTTTTGGGGGGCCACGTGTATGGTGGTGAAGCTATGTTAGTTGGAGGTTTTGCAAGTGGATTAGGGTTTTTTGGAATATATGGGGGTAGAGCTTGTGGAGGTGGGGCCACCTTTGGTAGCAGCGGAGGTGGTGGTGGAGGTGAGTGTTTTTGACCGTGGTCACATGCAGGCGGTGGGGGAGGCGGTGGTGGTGGAGGACTGGAGGGTTCATGTATGTGTTACATTCGGGTTTTGGTGGTGGTGGAGGAGGAGGAGGAGGAGGAGGAGGAGGAGGTGGTGGTGGTGGTGGTGGTGGTGATGGTGGTGGAGACATTTTTTGTCCGTGGTTGCATGCAGGCGGAGGAGGAGGAGGAGGAGGAGGTGGTGGTGATGGAAAACCGTACAAGTCACGCATATTGATATGAGGAGTATGTAAATGGAACAAGGACTATATATCAATGTGAGAGACTATATATCAATGTGAGAGGTGATTGTGTTGAAGTGGGTCTAATATGCTCCTATTTATATTACGAATATTGGGTACGTACGTACGTAAGTTGATGTTTTTAGAAGTAATTTAGCAATGTTGCGTAGCAGCGTATGGCTATGAATTTTACGTTTGTAATCATGGCTGTACGTATATGCTTGTTTGAAAATGTTTATGCATTAAATTAAATTGAACCACTTGAGTACTTGACTTCATTTTTAAATGAGTGAAAGTCAAGGTCTTGAAATCTTGAGGGGAAATTAATTCGTTTTTTTGTGGATTGGATATGGTCCATATGGATGATCGATCACGACCGATCGATGTAATGCATGTGCTAACTAAGCAAAGTTGGAAAGATGTGTACTAGCAAAAACACGTAATTATGATAAGTATATACCATATAAAGAGGAACTTAGGGCTCGTTTGGTATTGATATTTAAGGTATATATGAGATATATATCGGGTATCGATATCGGTATGAATATCAAGATATCGGTATGAGTGATATCTAGATATCGGATATGGGTATGAATATGAGTGATATCTTTGATACATCAATTTCTTGGGGTATATAAAAATGACACTCTAATAACACTCCGATATCCTTTTGATATCAGCTGATATCGATGTACTCATATACCAAACAACAGATATCAGTTTGATATCGATATCAAGATATACTAAACACAATATATGGGTATCAGTCATATTCATACACATATCTAATATTCTGATATGGATATCAAACGGGCCCTTATGTATACTATCAAATGAAACATAAAAAAATATCTTTTAGAGAATCAAGAATATAGGTTAAAGAGATCTCACATCAAATATTCAAATACCAGGAAATTTTGAATATGTTCTCTCGAACTAACAAAAATACATGGCAAAATATTATACGACATCATATACGAAAATAGATAGAAAGAAAAATTAACTCGAAAGTATTTGGACTAGGGAAATAGGCTTCGATGCGTTCCTATAAAAAAAATTGCATTGCAGTTGAAATGGATGAGTATTTTTACTATGAAATTATTCGATTATGCGTTGTTCATTTATAGATAGGAAAAGAAAAACATAATGACGATAAAGTTTGATTTTTGCTTCACAGGATCTTGCGACTTTTATACTACTCCCTCCGTTTCACAATATAGGGGCGTTTAGAATTTTACACAAATATTAAGAGAAGCTTAAAATAGAATATAGGTATATTTAATGATTTTTTACATCTACAAGTAGATACTCCAATCTAGTAGAATATAGGAGTAACTTCAATCAACATAGAAAATGTTGCCACTCTCTCTAATTAAAACACCCATTTTATTTTACTTTTGATATATAGTTAGGGGTAAATTACACTTCCAATACATACATTAAATATAGTTAGGTGTAAATTACAGTTCCAATACATACATTGAAACTAGTAGTTTAGTTTAAATGAAGTTAATGATAAATTCCTTTCTTGATTTGGAATGTCTTGCATTAAATAGTGGGAAAATGGACTTATATTTTGAAAACTCATTTCAAGCTTAAACGCCCTTATATTACGAAACGGAGGGAGTATTTTGATTCCTTTTAATCATATCAAATTAATTGCCACTGCTCGAAATTTCACAGTTTCTTTTGTAAAACTTGCAATACTTGTATCGCATTCTCTCTTTCGAACTTCTTCATGAACAATATAGCCGTGCTAGTTTACTTTTGTCATTAAGCGAAGACTTGGACGCGGCACCTTAATTAATGGAGTATTAGTTTCATGTGCTTAAACTAAAGACCAAACTCCTTGATTAGACAGACGTACATTCCTAGAATTAAATATGGGTTGTTTTAAACATTAACTTACAGTTTACTCTAATATCAGTTTACTCTAATATTGCAATAGGCATTACTTGCTGAAGATTATATGCTTGCTGTACACTTTACTCGAGTAAGCCGTGACATGCTGTAATGTTTGATTTTACGGTTGTATGCCCCATAATTCAAATACATATACTAGGGAAAATGCATAAATTCAACTACCCTTTATATATACCCACTTGTTTGTATAAAAGTCACCCCTTATACAAAAATTTACACAAAACTACTCATTATTCATGATTTGTTGTAAACAATTACCAAAAATCTTTATTTTGTTAAAAAATCCTATTAAATATATTAAGACACTACGTACCCTTATTATCTTTTTTCAATTTTCATTTTTTTGGTCTACTTTCACCCCGATAACAAAAAACACCCCAACATAATTTTTTTTTTAAAAAAATTCTTTTGTTATTCATGTTTTAATGCTTCTATTAATGTCAACATAATTATTTATATCAACGAATTAATATAATCTAAATTTAAGGTAAACTATGAACTAATATAAAGCCAATAAAGGTGTTGAGTAGCATAAGTGTGAACCAAAATTTTAAAAAAAAAACAAAAGGAAGTATACAAAAAATCACCTTACATTTTTTTATTTTATTTTTATTATTGTTCATGTAAAATTAGGCCAAAAAACAAGAATTTTAAAAACACAAGAGTATATATTTTGGTGTTTAATATATATATTTAGAATTTGGTTCAAATGAAATAAACTCTTATCCTGAAACAGACTCTTATCCTGAAACGGATGCATTTTTTCTAGTTCGTAGTGCACTTTTCCTATTTCAGAGTGCACTTTTTCAGATTTGCACTTTTCGTACTTTGTAGTGTACTTTTTGTAGTGCATTTTCGGGTTGCACTTTTTGTATTTTGCAATGCACTTTTATATGAAAAGTGCATTACGAACTATGAAAAGTGCATTCGTTTCACGTTTCATGATAAGAGCTTGTTTCATTTGAACCAAACTCATTTATAGTTTAGTTCAAATGAAACATACTCTTATCCTAAAACGTAAAAATAAAAGTATTTTTTTCTTATTCGTAGTGTATTTTTCATACAAAAGTACATTGTAAAATATAAAAAAATACAATACGAAAAAATGCACTACATAAAGTACGAAAAGTACATTACAAAGTATAAAAAATGCAAATCCGAAAAAGTGTACTCAGAAATAGGAAAAGTCCTCTACGAACTAGGAAAAGTGACTTCGTTTCAGGATAAGAGTTCGTTCATCATAAACGTTATTTCATTTGAACCAAACTCTATATATATTGAAAAAATTAATTTTTTATTCTTTTTTATATTTTCAAAAGTAAAAATATAACTACAAATTTATACATCTCAATACATAAAAGTATTTTTTTTATAAAAATTACTTTTTATTAAACAACGTACTACATAGCAAGGCTAAAGTCCTATCAGAAAAAAGGGTGAGGAGTCCAGTCGAGCTGGTTGGGCCTTGGGGGAAGAATCCCAAGGTTACTGGTTCGACACCTACCGGTGACGAAATCAAAAACATTAATTTTTCTAAAACTGTATTAGTTCTCACCCGTTCAAGAATACTCTACACTAGTTCAAGTGGTACTTGGACTATCCTAAATCTTACCGAATTAAAAAAAAAAAAAGGAACATATGAATCATGTCGTATTGATTTTGCTTTCTTTTGTAGAATTGTGGGCTAGATAGCCACTAATTAGCTTCAACGTATGGTTGATATATACTTTATATAAATATTTAATTGATTTTAAGCTTGTATATCGTGGTCCATAAAAAACCGATTGCTTTTTAAGGTCAACTAAAACGACTTTTTTTCTAAATTTCAGTTTGGTTAATCGAAAAAAAATATTTTTCGGTTCACGATTTTACATATAACGGTTATCATTTCGGTTTCGGTTCACGACTTTACATATAACGGTTATCAGTTCGGTTTTGGTTCATGACTTTACATATAACGGTTGGAAGTGGATGGCAAGCTTAGGTGGCTTACATAAATCTGGGCTGCTATTACATATATAGTTGGGCTTCCACTTGGGATTGTTATGGGCTGGATCTTCAACACCGGTGTCTTTGTAAGTATGGACTCTGTACAAATTACAAAATGACACCATAGAAAGGGAAATTCTAATGCGAAATAATAAAGTTTATGGGTCATTGAAATGAAAGGATTAGAATATGTAAAATTTCTAAGTCGACAAATTTTATCTCAGTAATTAATATGAATATTATTAGAAAAAAAAAAACTGGAAGTTGGGTGTGTACTATATAGAAATTTATGAATAAATGCACATTATTACAAATTAATTAAGGTTATGTACATTTAGATTAATACTTTACACGTTATATTGTTTGGTGTAATGGCAGGGAATATAATTATATGGGCAGGGGGAGGAACAGCTCTTCAAACGCTTATACTTTGCATTATAGTTGCTCGTTCCGATTGGGACAAAGAGGTCACTTTTCATCTTTAATAACACCTATTGTCACTTTATTTATTTATTTTTATTTTTTTATCCGGTAAGATTTAGGATAGTTCAAGTACCACTTGGACTAGTGGATGAGAACTGATACAGTTCTACCGGATAGTCCAAGTACCACTTGGACTAATCGGATGAGAACTGATACAGCTCTACAGAAATAATGTTTTTGGTTTCGTCACCGATAGGTGTCGAACCGGCGATCTCGGGGTTCTTCCCCAAGGCCTAACCAATCCGACTGGGCTCCTCACCCACCTACTGTCACTTTATATTTGTCACTTAAGATGACTAGTAGATTTGATCATTTAAACCACACTATAGAAAAATCTTTTTAAACAAATTGCCCTTATTTTGCAGGCGGAAAATGCTTCAAAGCGCATGCAGAAGTTCTCGACTTAGATCCTGGAGTGGCCATCTATTTTCTTCTTCTAAAAGAAGAAAATATCGTCCTTGACTTTTGTTGATTAATTAGTATTTCATATTGTTGATCCTTGATTACTCTCTAGGGCAAGATACAAAAAATGTAAGAGGTTCAAGGGTAATTTCTAGATTTTGAAACAAGTTGAGACACCAACTGAAATTGTCCAAATTACAAGGGCACCACACAAAAAAATTCCTCTATGTAATTGCATTACATGTTTATATCACGGTTACAATATTTTAATCAACAAAATCGCAAATGAGATTTCCTTGCTCTTTTTTCTTTGTTTGTCTTACATATGATCGATCTTTGACCATATTGATTCAAATGACCTCTTTATGGGAGTATAAAATTTAAGATGGACAAACAAGGCTTAATCATTACTCCACATAAAATTGATCCCTATTAAATACAATTTATATTTTTATTCATTTTCTTTCTTTAACCAATAAAATTGATCCACATAATAGTTGTTCATAGAAAATTGAAATATAATTAAGTTGGGAGAGAGATTTATATAATAAATGAAGGAGTATATTTGAAAAAGTATGAATAAAATATCAAAAATGACATTTTTATGGAACATGAAATTAAAGCTAAAGTGATAAGTAGAATAGAACGGAGGGAGTAAAATTTTATGTAGGCGATAAATGTGAAGATGTCGAATTGTCCAGCATGGAAACTGAAAACAGAAGTTGAGGATATAATTAAAGTACTCCGCATTATATCGGGAAGACGGATTTAGTTCTTGTGCAATTTAAAAAAAAAAACTTTCATTTGATAAAGTTGAAGAAATCTGTTAAATGAAAATTTAATGGTTGAAATTAATTTTATCTTTCTCTATAATAACTTTATTTTGTTTTTTTAAGTTTATTTTTCGACGGATTTATTAATTACATATAGGATTGTTTTAGTAACTTCCCCCATAAAGCTTTTCACAAACTCCACTTAAACAAGAGATCAAAGACTGATATAAATATCTACTCGTCGTGTATAGTTGGAGTACATGGATGCAAACATACGGTAAGAGTAAGACTAGGGGTGTTCAACGGGTCGGGTCACCCGCGACCCGCACCGACCCGACCCGCAATTTGCGGGTTGCGGGTCGACCCGCGACCCGTGCGGGTCGGGTCGCGGGTCGAATTTTTTTATTTTGCGGGTCGCCGGTCGGGTCGGTTTAAATCCGCGCGGGTTGCGGGTCGACCCGCGACCCGCAATAATTTTAAAAATATGTATATTTTTATAATTTTTATTAATATATAAGCTATTTTTTTATAAAAAAACCCGGGTCAACCCGCAACCTGACCCGACCCGCAATGACCCGACCCGAAATTGCTGCTTGCGGGTCGGGTCGCGGGTCAAAAGTAAAAAATTTTGCGGGTCGCGGGTCGACCCGACCCGACCCATGAGCATCCCTAAGTAAGACGACAATTGGAAACGGCATAATAACATTAACATTAATACTGAATCTTCAAATATACATAAAAAACTCACTAGTATTTTATGAAGAATAATATATTCAAAATACAATATATTAAATAATCTTGATATTTATGCTCAAAATCTTTTCAAAGTAAATATCTAAATTTTAGTTAAAAATATCAATAATAATATGATCATTTTATTAGTTCATTTTAATGTAAAAAATACACAAAAAAATTATTGATATGGTGTTTATATAATGAAAACTATTATCATATATTTTTTGGTTAAAAGGGGGACCAAAGTTTGGCTTTAGTGAAATAAAACTTGACATAAAATTCTACTCCGACATAATTCTTGCTGACCTAAAATCCGACTTGACACGAAACTAACTCAACCTAACTAAAATTCGATTTTAATCGAAATTTTGTTCAGCCGAAATCCAATTCAACCCAAAATTTGAACTAAGTGATCGAACTTGATCGATAACCTGAGTTCGCTCGATTTGATCAAACCCAACCGAAACCGAGCCAATCTAATGTATTAATGATCCGATAATAACCCGATCTATAACCCGCTAATCCGATCCGACCCATCCGATAATTTTAGGGTTAAGACCTGAAAATTTGAACCCGAAACCCGAAGTAAACCGAACCTGATAGAACTCGAACTCGTTGGGTTAAAACCCGAAACCCGTTGGGTTGATCGATTTAGCATATTTTTTTAAAAAATTAAATTTATTTGGAAACTTATAATATATTTTATTATTAAAATAAATAAAAAATAATATATTATTATTTAATATTATTATTTAATATAAAATTAATTTTAACAATCATAAGAAAAAAGGATATTTAGACCCGCTGGTCAACCCGACCCGATCGAAAATCCGCTACAACCCGACCCGATTGACCCGTGACCCATAATAAACCAGAACCCGATTTAACCCAAACCCGAAATTACCGAAGCCGAACCCGTCCAACCCGACCCGATTGACAGGTCTATACAATACTAATAAAAATATGGAAAAGAGTTGGGTGAACCCTTACTTGTAAAATGTTAATGTTGTTTGTTCTCCGAAATATTTTCTCTTAGCATTGTAGTATATATTGTTAATTAATTTGATTTTTCTTTTTTTACAATTTTAAAATCTACGTACTATAATGCTAAGAGAAAATATACATTTTTTGAATTTGATATGTATTTCACTATTTCTTTTTACATTTTATAAAATAGTTTTTCTTTCAATATCTCACTTTTTAAAAATCACTCATATTTAATAACCTTCCTTTTTTTAATCATTTAATGCTCTCAAAAAAACAATTTATATTAGATTAAATAAGTTTGTAGATTTAGTTATATTTAAATTTTGATCCAACAAATGATGCATCTTTTTGAGTTTAAATAAACTTTTAAAATAGGTTTAAATTATAAGTATGATATAGGATAGTTGTTGAAATTATTTGCTCTACTCTAAATCTCTAATTAAACTAATTATTCTTTTGTAAAGTAAATTGAAATCAATATATATCTTCTAAACCTGAAGCACTTTCGGGCAGATTCGTCATTAACAGTTTATATTTCAGTCACCCTATTTTTAATAATGATTTTTTTAATTAATTATATATTATGTAATTCAATCACCTTATGGAATTTCCAATTTTATCCACTCATCTTATTTAATAATTTTTTAATCAATTTACTATGAGATTGTATAAATTTTTATCTATACCCATTATTTTTATCTTTATTCATGTTATTATATTATAATATATAATTATCTTATATATTACATTATTTCTCTATCTTCCTTATATTTTTAATAATTATTTTTATTAGTTATATATATTACAAAATCTTATCTCAACTAAATAAATTTAATCTTAATGATTGATCAATATTCCTCTTGTCATTGAAGCAAGGATAATTTATGGAATCAAAGCTGGAGATCATGTTCTTATACCATGAATGTTGCTTACTCTATCATATATTAGATACCCATTCAGGTTTCAAAGGAAGTAATTTTATAAGGAAATTTTTCAAAACTTAACATCTTCTGGTATTATAAATTTTCTACATTTTTAAATTGCGCACGTTATAATATATATTTCCTAAATAAATACATAATTTAATAAAGTTTTAAATTTTTTTATGCATGTTTATGAACATATACAAGATCAAATCGTTGAATGTTCTATGCCTTAATTAGCGGCCGTTTTCACACTAATTAGGAAAACGTTTTTTTTTGGCAAACTTAATACAATCATATTACTTAAATTTTCTTTCTTATAATTCTAATAGATAAATAATGAATCTAAAGTGCAACATCTCATGTGTAATTATATGGAATGATCCTACAAAAGCATTAAAAATGGTTTTAAAACACCATTACATGGCAAAATTAAAACAAAATAATTAATTAACATAGGAAAAAATACATACTATATACAACGACCATAAGATATTATTACCCAATACTTTTACAAATACAATTACAATACTTGATTTCTAACATTAACTATTTATTGATCGTTAAAATATTATTTCAAACAATTTATAGCCTAAGAAATATATTATATATGAATTAGTATATTAAAAAATTTATTACAAAGCTCCTGAGCAAGGCCCGAGTCATCAACTATTAAGTAATATAATGCAAAAACCAGTTATAATAACATGTTCAATTTAAAACTATAATATATGATAAGAATTTATGTTATGTACAACATAGGCTAAATATTCTTTCTTAATTAAAATAACTCTCAATTAAAAAAATAAAAAATAATATTATACACTATTTGTACAGGATACAGAATTTGTACTAGTTAATGGATTAATGCCAAGGATTTCAAAACTGTATAAATCAAATACTTTTATTATGTTATTGAAATGCTCTACGTGTTGGGTGGGGAATTAGAACAAAATTATATTACCTCGAGATCACTGTTTCAAATTTTACTGACAACGATTTGCCCATTCATTATTCTCTAAAATTGGTTAGTAACCAGTTTTCATTCTTAATAGATGTTCTAGGTAAGCTCAAGTAGTACTTGTGGCGACACTAATCATTACCCAATATAAAAAACCGCCTCATCAAAACTTATATCTAGGATATTGGATGATTATTGTAATTGCATGCTATATATGTGCTTGAAAAATCCTAAAAGAGCCAGAGATAAAAGTCTAGAGAGAGCTTGAGAGATTAAGTTAGGCTGATTAGATCTGTGTAGATTAGGAAGATCAAGTCATATAATCCTTGAAATCCTCAATTCTAGTGAAAGTTCCTAACTTGGTGGTAGTGACCCCAAAAGTAGTCATTTTGACAAACCGGGTCAACAAATCTCTTGTGCTCATTGTTCTTGTTTGTTCCAATTCTACTCTTATGAGTTTGTGTGTGTCTCTCCCTCTCCCTTACTGTAGGATCGAATTTCCTAATAACTAGTATCAAAGCTTGGTGTCTATAGTTGCAAAGGGTAATGAAAAGATTCATGTGGAGAAGTTTGATGGAATTGATTTTGGCTTCTAGAAGATGCAAATTGAAGATTACCTGTATGGTAAGTAACTTTACTTGCCTTTGGGAGACTATCCAGAGGGCGTGAAGGATGAAGAGTGGATGTTGTTGGACAAGAAGGCGATGAACGCAATTCGCTTGTCTATGTCTAGGAACGTAGCGCACCACACAATCAATGCTTCAACAACAAGGGGACTACGTACTTTCAATCCTATTCGCGTTTTATGAGAAGTCATCAACGATATGGTGAACATGGTGCATTTTATATTGGGTAATGATTAGTGTCGTCACAAGTATTACTTAAACTGTAATTAATATAATTAATAGAACCAAACTCATAATATAAGTATAAGTATTTCAACCAAAAAAAAAAGTATATAGATTTTTTTTTTGGTCGAATAAGTATATAGATTTATAGTTAAGTCATGGAAACATTTTTAGACCAATTTGACAATTTGCTTGGTAGAATTTTTTTTTTTTTAACTTTAAAAAGGCTAATTTGATTAGTGGTTGGAAGCCTACAAACTAGGTTAACATGGCGTAATACCGCGGTTTGGGCTTGAAGCACATGCTAATCATCGATTAAGTAATATTTTTATTTTTTCTAATTTTTGTCGGCCTGTTCTGTTGGTGATTTATAATTTATTGATTCCAAAGAGAGAGACCCCATTGGATACAAAGTTGTTGTTTACTCCTTAGAATTTTCCCGAATCGACTTAAGTAGGGTTCACGGACTAAAATCTTTGTATTTTCTTCTTTCCATACTTCCATGCTCAAAGTATAAATATTTATAATAATACCAACTGTATAAAGAGTCCGAAATTTAAAACCACCCGTAAAATATGCCATATTCCACTAAACCACCCCGAATATAACTATTTATTTTGAACCACCCTAAAAAGATATTCCGTTAGTCAAACGCCACCCATGACACTATTCTGTCAAAAAAATCCGTTAAAACTGTGCATTTACAAATTTACCCTCAAATTTAAATATGAAATGTCAAAATTGCCCTCATCTTCCTTCTTAAAACAACCCTAAGTTCTTCATTCAATTGATAAACAACCCTAGCTAGTTCCGATCTGGAAAAAAGTTGTTCATTCAACTGATGAACTAGAAAGAGATAATCTGAACGGAATAATGGACTCGAGAGGAAGAATTCTTCACCACTGGTGCCGAAATATCTTCTCTGGCTCGTCAAAGTCTACAAATTCGAATGGATTGTAGATTTGGGATTGCAGAGTAGTGTACGAACAGATCCACCTTGCTCGGTCAAAGTCTTGATGTGGCCGAAAAGGCCCTTGGGCAGGCCATTGCTGGTGGAGAAGGCAAATTCGAATTTGGGGAGGGAAGACGACCATGTTGCCACAATCAGAGGGAGGACGACCATCTAAAGCTTCTCGTTCTCGATTGAAAGAACCAAAACCAGAGAAGGACGGAACGACGGACTGAATTCTTCACCGCCGACATACCTTCTCTGCCTCATCAAAAGTCTACAAATTCACCTCCACAATTGATTGGTTTGAACTCCCCGTTCTCAATTGAAGGAACCAAAACCAGAACCAGACAAGGACTGAACGACGGATTGAATTCTTCACCGCCGAAATACCTTCTCTGCCTCATCAAAAGTATACAAATTCGCCACCAAAATTGATCGGTTTGAACTCCCCATTCTCAATTGAATGAACCAGAACAAGAATCAGAGAAGGACGGAACGACAGACTGAATTCTTCACCGCCGACGTATCTTCTCTGGTTCCAGATATGAAAAACGGAGATGAGGGCTAAACTAGGGCTAAACTAGGGTTGTTTTAAGAAGGAAGATGAGGGCAATTTTAGCATTTCATATTTAAATTTGAGGGTAAATCTGTAAATGCACACTCTTAACGGATTTTTTGACGGAATAGTGCCATGGGTGGCGTTTGACTAACGGAATATCTTTTAAGGGTGGTTCAAAATAAATAGTTATATTCGGGGTGGTTTAGCGGAATATGGCCTATTTTACGGGTGGTTTTAGGTTCCAGACTCTTGTATAAAAGATGTATAAAATAAAGAAAAGGTGAGTTGTAAATAATCTCAATCAATTACAACTACAAACCAAATCAATTCTAAATAACACCCAATATTTCTTATCATTTACCAACAAATTTATTATCAGTTGATTTTTTTTAGTGGAAGGAGAGACATTACTCTCCGGTCCTTCAAGAGGAATTTTATTAATAATTAAAAAAGGCTAAGTAGACAGCAAATAAGGGCTAAGTAGACAGCAAATAGGAGATAATCCGACCCATTACATTAACAAACAATAAAGAAATAACACCCTCCGACGGGTCAAACAATACATAAAAACCTACACTAAACGAAAAAGCAAAAGAAGCAAGAATGTCCAATATACTATTTACTTCCATATAAATAGGACGAAACTGAATTTCCTAATCTCAACGAATAAAGTTTTAACATCTAGAAACCAGACTGTAAAGTGGATGACTACGGTTCATAGACATCTCTAGAAATAGAATCGCCAATTGCGAGTCTATTTCGAAAGGGACTTTCATGTGGTCCTTGCGTCAAACAATACTCAAATCCTGGATTACCCCATAGTTATGCTATTAAAATAGTAAAAATTTCAATATTTTGAAATTATTTAGCATAAACTCTCCCAAAATTCCCTAGAATAGTGTAATGCCTATATTTCTATCTTAGGGGAACTTAGAAGATTTTTTTTGGATCAATTAGGCCATGTTTATCAAAACATTCCGAAATTTCTAAAATCTACACTTTTTGTATGTCTCTATGCGACATTAATACATTATACAAGATTCATATCAATATAACCCTTTATCAGAATTCCAAAACAATATTGGTGGTTTAATTATTTAAGTGTAAGGCCCTTATCATGTAGTTGCACATATTGGTCATAAGTACTTAATACTTTTTTTAACTCTTGTAGAATGATTTCAGAGAAGGTATAAAGTAAGGTTGGTTGTTAGAGGGAGTACTCCGAAAGTAGAATTGAATTATATTGAGATTTTTTCTCTAGAGGTCAAAATGACAACAATTAGCAAACATGTACGTTTACAAAATTCTATATCTCAAGTTTTGCATAAGACTCTTCCCACATCATTTTTTTGCGCGTTCTATAAGATAAATTCAGACAGGTACGAATTCAAGGGTAAACTAGGCTATGCTGCAGCCCACCCGAAAAAATTAGAGTAATATAGTAGTTATGTGTCAATGGAAATTCGTAGCCCATATGTTAGGAGTGTGTAGCAAGATAACAAAGGTCTTGTGTTCGAGCGCTTGGTTGCTTGCACTTGTTTCGTTTTTTGTTCTAACTCCTATAAATAAAAGCAAACTTTACACACGTACACACCCACCCACTTATCTTTTCTTTAGCAAATTTCCCTTTATGTCCTATTTTACATTTTTTTATTAGTATGTATTAACAGTATTAGATTAATATTTATAGTTAGAGTTTGGTTAGTAATAAAGGTTGTATTAATTTTAATAGTTAAAAAGTTTTCTCTAATTAATTTTATATGTCTAATTTTTATATCTATAAAGAATTTTAAGAAATTTATTATAGTTAGAATCGATCCTTCAAAAAAATAGGACAATTATGTGTGTTGATTTATTTTATAAGGTAAATTCAGCCTACTCGGAAATAAAATCTTGATTCCGTCAACCAAGATTTTTATTTGTTACCCTACGAGCTAATTCAGATTAGTGAGAAATATGATTCTGTAATCTTGCTCGACTCTTTCAACGGGGTTTCACTTTGCTTACTTAATTTTATAGTCAAGTAAGTTCAAAAATTACATGTTCATGTAATCTATCACAGTCCGAAAAAATGTTCAATTCTGTATTGCTATTGATATTTCAATTAATATGTACTTCCAAAAAATAATACTATATTACTTTTGTTTTAAATTGTATTAAATTTTTTTGGTAAGAAATTGTATTAAATTTAAAAGTAAGCAAACTAATCCTAATTGAAAAAGTCCATATGTGATGAAATTACGTGTTTTCTTATATAGAATGATGCAATTACGTGTTAGAATGGCTAACACGTACATATTTCGGGTGCAAACTTTTAGGAGTATATTTCTATAAATATATAATTTATCGTCTCAAATCTGGCATGGACCGAATTGTTGATTGAATGTTGTTTTCGTTTAATGTTGTTGGAGACATTTTGACCAAAAACAGTGCTGCTTGAGATCTATAGGGAAAGTTTATACGGTCTTGTTTCGATGGAGTTGTATTAAGAACTCTATAGATTTATAAATTCTCTCACATAAATAAAAAATTCTATAAAAATATAAAAAAATTAGAGAGAGACGAAATTAATCTTAACTTTTAATAAATAAATGATGACCGAAATTTCTCAAACTCTAATTAGAGTAACTCCACCTTAGCTAAATTCAAGTTTAATATAAAACTCAAAAAAAAAAAAGAGAAATGTAAGGCTCTTATTTTTGTTGATTATCTTAATAATGGTCCCGAAAATCAGGTGTTTCGTAATTATTCTTGTTGGACAATACAAATCAATCTATTAAAAAAACTGATAATGCTGCTAAGTGTTAACCATAGTTGTCTTTCGTACGGAACAATTATTAAATATAATATACACATACATTGATTTATTCTCTTATTTCTATATACTCCTATTTTATACCACCAATGTTAAGTAGGTCACCACAACTTAATTTCGACTAAAAAATTGTTATACATATTTATAGCATGCTCTCAAGTACTATTGTTCTGGAGTAATACAAAATTAGGTAACACGTATGCAGTTGCACTCTTATCAAAGTCCTAGCTTATATAGCTAAGCTAATCAGCCATCGAATCTCTCAAACTACGTGATTAGTGATACTACAATCAAGGGTTTTGTCAATTGGGAAAGTTATGCTGCATATTTTAGCATCTTAACGTTTTTTTAAAAAAAAAAGATACAAACTTAAAGGTTTTAGTCTTGCGGAACGATACATAATTTTGTAACTCCATAGATGCAAGTTCGATCAATTCCCACTATTGAATTGTTTTAAATAAGGTATACTTGTCATTTTGTAACTATATTATGATCTCGAAGGTTTAAGTCATTCCCACTTGTCATCTTGGAGTTATACCACAAGGATCTTTGCCCCTCCCCCTCCTAAATATATTTTTTTTCTTCCTAAATCTCAATATCTTTTTCTTCCACGCCACACAAGCAATCAGACCCTTCGTTGTCGACACGCCCGATTGCGTGGTCTCGTCCCAAAAATGCAGTTGTGCTTTCGCGACCCATACCGCGCTCTTCTCCTGGCGCATCCTGTGGCAAACCGTGGGCTTGTCCGGCAAAACGTCGTCACATTCTGCCCTTCCCAGGTCGCGCTTCCGTATCGACTTTGAGGCGCGAGCAACTCGCACTTTGCTTGCTCCAACTTGACTTTCCTCTCTAGACCCGAGTCAGACTCCATAATCCAATAATCTCTCACTTAGAGACTGATCCCAATTGTAATTGTCTTCTTCTTCAACATTCCTTCAGTCTTGGTAGTGTCAGACCTTCATCTTACATAAGCCCATCTAAAGCCTTGCCAGGGTTCAATCCCTACAACGAGCTCAGTTCCATGTCCATTTCCTGACTTTAAGACGCCTAAGCTTATGACTTAGCTAATTCAGCAAACCTCAGATAGAAATCAAAAGGTGAATCCCTGTTTAGTTCTTCAACGACGTTCTCATCATTGGTTCGTGGTTCTTCCTTCAAGGCCTCTTGCCTACTAGAAACCAATGACTTACTCCCATCCAATCTTGAGGTGCTCAGAATCAATGCATCTGCAACTTATATTATGTTGTTGCATCTTCTAACTCCTCTTCTGATGCTTGACAATCACTTTTGTAGTGACCAAATTCACCATAATTCTAGCACTTGATCTTGCTCTTATCATTGGTGGTCTTCTCCTTCCCTTTGGACTTTGACCCACCATGACCAGAATTGCCTTGTTCCCTTCATTCAAAGACAATCTAGATGTACATCCTGACTCCTTCTTGCAAATCTCCTCGCTAATGATCAGATCCCACACATCATCAAACTTTAGCTTCCCATTCCCTATTGAAGCAATAACAATTGTAACAGTTCCGCTCCAACTCTCAAGCAAAAAAGAAAGTAGAATTAGGGCTTGTACCTCATCTTCGAATTCAATCTTAACCTACTACAACAATCATCATGTCGAATTCGCTCAAGTGCTTGGTTACCGTCGTGTCCTCCTTCAACTTCAGGTTAAACAACTGGCTCATCAAATGCACCCTGTTCACCATATCGTTGATGACTTCTCGTAAAATGCGAATAGGATTGAAAGTACGTAGTCCCCTTGTTGTTGTAGCATTGATTGTGTGGTGCGCTACGTTCCTAGACAAAGACAAGCGAATTCCGCTCATCGCCTTCTTGTCCAACAACATCCACTCTTCATCCTTCACGTCCTCTGGATGGTCTCCCAAAGGCAAGTGAAGTTACTTACCATACAGGTAATCTTCAATTTGCATCTTCTAGAAGCCAAAATCAGTTCCATCAAACTTCTCCACATGAATCTTTCCAATCCCCTTTGCAACTATAGACACTAAGCTTTGATACTAGTTATTAGGAAATTCGACCCTACAGTAAGGGAGAGACACACACAAACTCACAAGAGTAGAATTGGAACAAACAAGAACAATGAGCACAAGAGATTTGTTGACCCGGTTTGTCAAAATGACTACTTTTGGGGTCACTACCACCAAGCTAGGAACTTTCACTAGAATTGAGGATTTCAAGGATTATATGACTTGATCTTCCTGATCTACACAGATCTAATCAGCCTAACTTAATCTCTCAAGCTCTCTCTAGACTTTTATCTCTGGCTCTTTTAGGATTTTTCAAGCACATATATAGCATGCAATTACAATAATCATCCAATATCCTAGATATATTTTTTTCCCATATCTCAATATCTTTTCCTTTCTTTCTTGCCATGCAAGCAGGTCGACCCCTCACTAACACACCCAATTGTGTGGTCTCATACTCTCATCCCGAAAAACACGGCCACGCTTTCTCGACCCATACCGCGTTCTTCTCTTGGCGCATTTTATCGACAAAGCGTGGCTCGTCTAGTAGAATGCGGTCGTGTTCTGCCCTTCCCAGGCCGCACTTCCGTAGCGACTTTGAGGCGCAGTCAACTCTATGCATAGCGCGACCGCGCTTTGCTTGCTCCAACCTACGCTTTTGATGTGTACCTGCCCTAGCCCTAGGGTCCCGAGACAGTGGCGACCCCCTTGGGCTAATCCGCGGCTCCGTAGGACTCGTGCAAAGTCCCGTGGTCCACCTCACCAACGGCACCACGGCCCCGAACGCTCGAGTCGTGCCAATGCCGGGCCAACCCGACGTCAACACATGAAGTCCGTGTGCGTCACGCCTCGGTTGTGCCGCACCACACTCGGTACCGAGCCCCACGCCTCGATACCGACCACCATGTCCACGCCGGGCCAACCCGGCGTCGCGACATGAGGTTCGCGCCCCGCGCCTTGGCCTTGTCGAGCCACGCCTAGCGTGTCGCGACATGCCTTACGCGCGCGCTGGCGCGCCGACGCCCTTGTCGCGTCGCGCCAGCCCTTGTCACGGCCTTGTCGCGACACTCACGACATGGCCACCGTGACCACTATCCGTTTTTACCATATTTAGTATTATTTCCTTTCCGAACATTACCATTTATGTCTTTACTATTATTAATGAGCATTTATGGGCTTGGGCCTAAACGTTGAGCCGCTTGCATGCGCAACCCTAGTTTACCCCATGCCTCCTTAGGGTTTCTAGGAGCTCCTCTATAAATAGGAGCCTCCTCTCTTTGTATTCGTTTACGCTTTGATTAATATACCGAATTGTTGTCGAGTTTACTCCAGAACTTATTACTAAGGCGTCAACTAGGCATGGACATGGGCCGGGCTGGGCCGGGCCCGGGCCGGGCCACCACCGGGCCGGGCCACCACCGGGCCGGGCCGGAGAAGTAGGGCCCGGGACCGGCCCGGGCCCCGGGCCGGGCCGGGCTGCTATATATAGGCCCGATCCTTTATTAAATTTCCGGGCCGGGCCACAATTCCCCAACCCGGGCCCGGCCCATGGCCCAGGCGGGTTGGGCCACTCTGGCCCGCGGGCTGGACGGGCCGGGCTGAACGTTAAAAAAAAAGCGGGCCGGGCCGGGCCGGCCCGCACAAATGTCCATGCCTAGCGTCAACCCAATTTCTTATCTCATCCCATATTCTTCTGATCTCCCTCAAAAGAGATCACCTTCTCAATCCTTTCAATTCTTTCTCATCCAAGTCTAGTCGTTAAATCGGCTCAATCTATCCAAGTTCGACGTGAGAAGACCCAATACGAGTCCAAGATCGATCCTCTCGTGAATCCTTCAACGGGGTTCAAATCAGCTTTCCTCTCTGAACCCGAATCAGGCTCCATAAAACAATTAACACTTATCACATAAGCTCATGAGGTTCCATCTTAAAACCAATTGGCAATAAGAAGAGTAACCCAAAGATATTTTTTTTGATAAGGTAAGGATTAGGAGACCCTCTAAGGAGGGCGCCCTAGAGTATCCTTGCGGATGAGAACTCTCTAAGGTTGGTAGGGATGATGTGGCCTAGCTTTGCGATTTTATCGGCCACAACATCGCATTCCCTACCCACATATCGGACTGGGACAAAGTCAAATTGGTTAAGGAATACCATAATATCTGAAATTAGAATTTCAATCTCCCACTAACATTTTCCGGTATTGTTGACAACATTTATAACTATGAGATTATCTCCTTTAATCTCAATATTTGTAATTCCTTTTCTCTGAGCTTCCTTGATTCCTTTTTTGAGTGCAAGGGCTTCTGCTTTCACAATTGAAATTGGTCATTCTTGCCTCATGGTCTTGTATTGCAAACCCCGAAGAAGCGTGGTTGGAGTCGAGCTTTGGATCCGTCAAAGTTCAATTTAGCAATACTATCTGAGGGTTTTTTCCATGTTTCTATTCGTTTCCTTCTTTTTTGTCGGTTTTGGGGTCGTTGTTGTGTTTTTTCTTCATCTTCTTCCTACATCTTAGCTTTTTTCCACTATTCGATTTGATTTTTCGCATATTGTTCAAGATTCTGAATAATGTCATTGGGGGTTTGCTGGAAAACTAACTTGTTCCTTTGGTGCCATATACACCACCAGCATACTGCCAATTCCGCAAACTCGATGCTCCCTAAACCATGGAATAAGTCGTTCAGAATGGTACTTGCTGGTTTATTGCCCACATTTTAGTGTCTGATGGTGCTTCCCAATTTTGTATTAAATTTATGTACTAGTTTTTTGTATGAGGACATTCTATCAGAATATATCCTATATTTTCATGGGATCAGTTGCACATTAAGCATCCCAGAGGGGTAGCTATACATTTTTGTAGCAACCTTTCTTTACTTGGATGTCCACTGCAGGCTATTTTCCATACAAAAATTCTTAATTTTAGGATATATGTTATGTTTTCATATCCTTTTATTAGGATGAGGTGTTTGGTGGTTCACCCCTATAATTAGTTCCATAGTCGAGGCCGTTGAAAATCACCCATTTTTGCTTGGAGCCCAATACAAACGATCTGGAATCTAGTTTTCAGATATGGGAATTGATCAGCATGATTTGGTTAACTATGTCAGCCGGAAATAAACAACGAAGGACATCTAGACGCATGTCTTAACACTGGTAATGAATTCGTCAACCGTAAACCCAAAGATATATACTATACTTGTTTTACTTTGAAATTCCGATGTGGGATACGTACTTTTCACAGTTGTGTGAAACATTTAACGAGGCGAATGATCGAATACCGTTTTTTTTTACCAAACAAAGGTATAGAAATGGCATACAAGTGACGAACAGGAATTATTATTTCATATAATTATTATTAAATTAATTGAGAATAGAAAGAATAAACTATAATTTCTTTATACTAACTTATTATATTTCAACTTGTCAATGTTGGATTCCTAATTGAACCGAACAGATTAAAATATGCTAGCCTGTCACCCACAATTTTTTTTTATCCTTAATATCTCCAAGACATTAAAAAAATACACAACAATGATGTAACATAAAGGATAAATTATTGTAGATTCACCAATTTCGAAATTTTTAACTCACTTTTTGGCACAAAATGGGACAAACAAAGGCTGTTGAAAAATAATGTTATAAATCTACTTTAATAGAAATAAACAAGGTGCTTAAGCATGTAAACACTAGGGTTAGCTAGGAGAGTAATTTAATAACAATTTGGTGCAAAAGTGCCCAAAATAAAAGTATATATATGTTAAGGAGTGGAGGAGGCAATAGGAAAATTACAAAGGCCAAGGGGGAAGTGCGTGGAAGCGTCAAGGGGAATGTCTCATTGATCAAAGGGCCAAACCAAATTGCATGTTTTTATTAAACAAAATTTGCCTTGAAAAGGGAAACTTAATGTTAAGAATCCGGGTAGGATCCCTAACGCTTGGCAGAGAACTTTGGAAGAGAAGACTAAAATTAGGGCTAAAGGAAAATTCTTATTAGATGATAATCCTCCTGATAGCTTACAGGGTGTATAAATAGCCCAAGGATGATTCAATAAAAAGCGACTCGGGAAAGAATCACCCTAAAAGAAAACCCGAGAAGATCGATAACAGCTAGTCCGTACACGGTAACATGAAAAACCCTAATTTAAATAATAAATTATTTTATAAAAATAAATCAACCCCGCAGCTTTGCTGGGGGTTTCCTGAAGCGAGCCGATCTCCTCGGCTTAGGCGTCTCCCATGGTCCGTCGTCCTCTATCGAACCAGATTGTGTCGACGTCTGAACCGTATCAATCTCCCCCCCGATCAAATCAGGCTTGTCCTCAAGCCATAAGTCAGGAAATGAAAGGCGAATCTGATCAGCCGGTTCCCAAGAAGCAGCGGCCCCATCGGCCCATTCAACCAGCCACTCAGTACGGGCCGTACCATCACCCAGGATGTCACGAGATGCTATTGCACGCACGGGTCGTGATACGGGACGTCCTTGCAAGAACTCAGAAGGCAATGACGTCGGAACGACCCTGGAGCCATCTGTGATGAAAGGACGAAGTAAAGATACGTGGAACACATTATGGATGCGTGCCGACTCAGGTAACTGCAAGCGATAGGCGACAGGTCCAACACGCTCAATGACCCGAAATGGTCCATAGAATCGGCGAGCTAATTTTGCAGATAAAGGTCGAGCCACAGAATGCTGCCGATAGGGTTGTAGTTTAAGGAGAACATCATCACCCACTTGGAATACCACCTCTCGGCGGTGACGATTAGCCTGAGATATCATGCGCTGTTGCATTTTAGCTAAATTAGACCGAATCAACTCCAACATCTGCTCGCGGTCCTGAATTGCCATTGTGGCGGGTGAAGGAGGTCCTGTCGGCAAAGTCACGCGTGCTAATGGCGGCGCATCACGTCCATATAAGGCCTTGAAAGGCGACATGCCGAGGCCTTCATGATACATAGAATTCAGCGCCAGCTCAGCCCAAGATAAGTAATCAGCCCAACGCCGAGGCCGATCCTGTGTGATGGCACGCAGATATTGTTCTAGCCCTCGATTCTTAACTTCAGTCTGGCCATCTGATTGCGGATGGTAAGCGGAAGTGTAATGTAATTTAGTCCCGCTCAAACGATGCAGATCTGCCCAGAATGCGGCCCGAAAGATCGGATCCCTATCAGAAAGAATAACGGATGGAATACCGTGGTGTTTAACTACAATGTCAACAAACACCGACGCCACTTTTGGGGCGTCATAGGAAGAACCGAGCGCGCCAAAGTGACAATACTTCGAAAGACGGTCCACCACTACCAGAATAGTCGTGTAACCTCGTGACGGAGGCAACCCTGTGATAAAATCCATGGACACTTCGTCCCAAACCTGCTGCGGAACTGGCAACGGCTGTAACAGACCGGCTGGTTTCTGTGTACTGTACTTGGTGGACTGACAGATCAAACAAGTGTCAACAAAGCGCTTGACATCCTTACGCATCCCGGACCAATAGAAAACAGTGGCAACTCTGCGGAAAGTACGATCAATGCCCGGATGGCCGGCAGATGGCGTGGAATGAAACTTTGTAAGAATTTCGGCTTTCAGCGGAGAAGCCGCACTAATCACCAAACGCGTGCCGTAGTACAGAATACCGTCGTGTATCTGAAATGGTGCAGACAGTGTTCCGGCCGCCGCGGCCTGGTGCCACGATTGCAAGTCCTCAAGCTGCGTATTCTCCAAACGCACACGCTGCAGAAGTGTTGGAATTGGAGCTGACAAGGACAGAAATTGATGCAACGTGCTGGTGTCGTCAATCATGCATCTGGAGAGCGCGTCAGCCACTCTGTTGCTGGCGCCGGACTTGTATTCAATGCGGAATTTATAACCCATCAACTTCCGCATGAAAAACTGCTGATCCGGCGTCTGAATGACCTGTGTAAGAAGTTCCTTGAGACTCTTCTGGTCACTACGAATCAAGAACTTGCGACCCAACAAATACTGTCGCCACTTCTGCACAGCTGAAACAATAGCAAACAACTCCCGGTGATATGCCGAAGACCCTTTGCGGCGGATGCCAAGTTTCTGGCTAAAGAAGGCCAATGGTCGATCACTCTGCATCAATACCGCACCGACGCCCTCATCTGACGCGTCTGTCTCAATTACAAACTCTTTGTCGAAATCAGGGAGTTGTAGAACGGGAGGGGACATCATTGTATTCTTAAGCTGCTCGAAAGCCGTCTGAGCCTCCGAAGACCACACAAATTTCTCTTTCTTAAGCAAATCAGTCAACGGAGCGGCTAACATGGAGTAGTGCCGTATGAATTTCCTGTAATAACCGGTCAAACCCAGGAAACCGCGGAGTTGCTTTACAGATTTCGGAGTAGGCCACTCGGCCATAGCGGCAAGCTTCGTCGGATCGGCAACTAACGTACCCTGTGTGACAATATGGCCTAAGTACTCGACGCGAGATGTAGCGAATGAACACTTCGAACCCTTGACGAAAAAATTATTGTCGTGCAGGGTACGGAGTACGACGTCGAGGTGCTGAGCATGTGTTGCCAAGGAGGAGTTATAGACCAGTATATCATCAAAAAATACGATCACGAAATCACGTCGGAAACGAGCAAAAATGCTGTTCATTGCTGCTTGAAAGGTGGATGGCGCATTTGTCAGGCCAAAAGGCATCACTAAGAATTCAAAGTGGCCGTCATGAGTACGAAAGGCTGTCTTGTATATATCGGACTCATGCATCCGAATCTGATGGTAGCCGGAACGTAGATCAAGCTTAGTAAAAACCACGGCACGGCCCAGCTCGTCAAACAATTCATCTGCTGTAGGAATAGGAAATTTATCAGCGACTGTAATGCCATTCAATGCCCTGTAATCGATGCAAAACCGAAAGGTGCCGTCCTTCTTCTTGACCAAGAGAGCCGGAGAAGAGAAAGGGCTCGTGCTGGGGCGAATGATACCCTGATCTAACATCCCCTGAACCTGACGCTCAATTTCAGTCTTCTGAAAATACGGATAACGATATGGCCGGACATTGACTGGTTTAGATCCCGGCTGAACATGAATGCGATGATCCCATAATCTAGGCGGCGGCAAGTCAGACAGAACGGCAAAAACGGCCTGATGCTGCTCAAGTATAGTGCGTACTGAGTTGGGAACGTTGGTCGGAATCTCCAATGGGTGCGCAGGCGGTGGTTCCGGCACACGCACCACTTCATAGAACTCAGAGACTGATTCTGCTGCCCATAATAAATGAAGCGCATGAGCCGAAATTTGTTTCGGGGCCGGTCGGACTCCTTGAAAAAAGACCTCTTTGTTGTTCCAGGAAAAACGCATCGTCAGCTGAGCGTAATCATGTGCAATTACTCCCAATGTCTGCAACCATTGAACACCCAGCACAACCTGCGGCCCATGCACGGCCAGAACGAAAAGATCCACAGAAAAAGAATAACCCTGTAACTCAAGAACTGTAGCGGCACACTGATGTCCGCAAAGGAGATATGCACCGTTACCCACAAATACTCGGAATGGTGTCACGGCTGTAAGTGGCAACTGCAACTTCTCGGCGATGCTTGGGTGAATGAAATTATGTGTACTGCCCCCATCAATGAGAACCTGAACCTGCGTGTCCCGAATAGTGCCCGGCATACGAATTGCGCGTGGATTCGGTAAACCCTCCAAAGAATGAATATATGAAATGTCAGCTGTAACTGCAGTCTCATCCGGCGCGTCGTCCGCACTTTCACCCTCATCATCACTGTCATCACAGCTAAGCACGACCAGAAAGCGTGGAGTGCAACGATGGCCTCTTGTGTATTTCTCGTCACAATTAAAACACAATCCTTTCTTAGAACGTTCGTCACGCTCAGCTTTAGAAAGACGACGAATTGGAAGATTAGAGTAATTACCGGGAGGATTGGCGGGAGTGTGTACTCCCGGTGCAGGCGAGGTCGTGTGTGCCGGAGCTGCTGCTGGAGGTGAATTCAAGGACGGCCCGGATCTGGGAGCGGGCGTCTGCCATGGCCGACGGGATCCTGTAGACGCCGCGGCTGTTTCGGTGAAGGATGCGGCCAACTCCTTGGCTAGAGCGAAAGCTTGCGGCAGCGACGTTGGGTTTCGTAACCGCAAATCGCGTTGCACCGGTTGTTTTAAGCCAGATGTGAATAAAGAAATCAGCATGGATTCGGGAACGTTCTGAACTTTGTTGAGCAGCGCCTCAAACTCGGATTGGTAGTCATGTACAGATGTACGCTGTTGAAGCTTGGAGAGGAGGCCGAGGTAGTCCTCATAGTATGTGGGATCAAAACGTTGTTGAACCGCTTGTAAAAATGATTGCCATGTCTCGCCCATCCGATTCAGTCGTTGGTAGCGGAACCAATCCGACGCCGGGTGATCAATAAACATGCCAACAAGACGAAGACGATCATAGTCGGAGGTATTATAATAATCAAAGAAAAACTGAATGCGAAAGATCCAACCTGGGGCATCGGATCCGTTGAAACGAGGTGCGTCAACGCGGATCCGAGGCTGTGAATCGTGACCATGCGGTGCGCGAAAACCGACGCCATTAACGCCGTAAGGGGGTGCGTATCCGGACATAGCGGACGGTGGATCGGCGAAAGGCGACGCGGCGGCCTGGTGGTAGCCGTCGAACGGGCTGGACCCGAAGGGAAACGACGGCTGGGGCCCGTCGAACCCTAGCGGAGGCGGCCAAAACGCAGGCGGCCCGGTCTCGTGCGAGACGCGTCCCGCGGAGGCACCGATCGAGTGGGCGCCAGTCCCACCGGCGAGAGCGTGGAGCGCCGGATCTCCACCAGCCGTCGTTGGCCTGGGCAGTGGCGGAAACGAGGCGAAGGGCGGGGCGGCTGGAGGCGCGGATCCCATTGGCGGCGGCGGACGGACCCCGAAATTAGGGTTTGCGGGAGCCGAGGTGGCGGCGGGCGGCGGGAGACTCGACGCGGTGGGAGTCGTGTGGCTGCGCAGCGACGCCGCGATTTCGTCGAGGAGGGAACGGTCCCGTTGTCGATCATCCGTCAACTGTAACACCATATCGCTCAATTTAGCGACGGTGTCGGAAAGGGAGGCGTGCGCCGCCGGTGTGACGGTCGACGGCTCGGGCGTCGAGGTGTTGGTCATGGTGTTCGTAGATGAAAGCACCAGTTGTTAAGAATCCGGGTAGGATCCCTAACGCTTGGCAGAGAACTTTGGAAGAGAAGACTAAAATTAGGGCTAAAGGAAAATTCTTATTAGATGATAATCCTCCTGATAGCTTACAGGGTGTATAAATAGCCCAAGGATGATTCAATAAAAAGCGACTCGGGAAAGAATCACCCTAAAAGAAAACCCGAGAAGACCGATAACAGCTAGTCCGTACACGGTAACATGAAAAACCCTAATTTAAATAATAAATTATTTTATAAAAATAAATCAACCCCGCAGCTTTGCTGGGGGTTTCCTGAAGCGAGCCGATCTCCTCGGCTTAGGCGTCTCCCATGGTCCGTCGTCCTCTATCGAACCAGATTGTGTCGACGTCTGAACCGTATCACTTAACCATGAATGAATGAAACCCTAAGAATATTCATTAATATAAAGAGATGATTGTACTGTTCACGGCTAGTTGACTAATCATGTATTCATGTTATGATTAAATAATGCTAATTAAGATGATTAAACAAACGAGGGACAGGTCGCGGAGGAAGGGGATGTTGGCTTGGATTTTAATAGGCTAGCCAGGTGATTTACAGAGTGTCTTCACGTGGTTCCATGGATTCCACCTGCACACATGTGCCCTATACCTGAGCCAATGTGGCCTCCTTTCACGTCCTATACGGTTCCATATTTACAAATGAGGACCCAACAAACTAGAACATACTATTTTATACTTAACTGCATAACATTTATAAAGTCTGATGGGCCGATTAACAAGAGATGTGTTTGTATATATGTGCATATGTATAATGTATTGTAAGTCTAATATATAAGCCTAATTGCGTTTCATTCTAAACTCAATTAGGGAATAGAAAAATTAGCTCACTAATATTTTCATTTTCCGGTGTGAGACCTTTTCACATGCTCGGTTGAATGGCAACTATATGTATATGGCCCATTGTCACTTGATATCTTGTCTTATGACCGATAATTCTAATCATGCTTTCAAACCGGCTAGTCCAATCAACCAAGAATTGAACCCAGACTGAAATTGATTATGATACCACGACAATCAATAGGAAATATGTTTATCTATGCGCACATATGCAATAAGCCTAGTATATAAGTTTAGTAGAATAATTTACGTAAAAAAAAGTGAATGAATTTATTAAGCACTAGCAATTGAATATAAATACAGAAAGTATAACAATCTCTAAAGATGTCACAAAATAAATCTAACACAATATTTTAAAGATATTGGCAAAATAAAGGAAAAATAAAGGAAACAGTAAGGAAAAATGGAGAAAGCCTAGACCAGGATACGTGAAAATCAACTTTGATGCATCAAAACTCTTCAATGGTAATTCGACATGAGGTATTGTAATCAGGGATCACTTGGGATGAGTACTAGACATTGTAGTTAAAAGCTTTGGCAAAATATCGGTTGTGAAAGCTGAAGCGCTACCTCTTAGGGAAGCAATAAGACTGATTAAAAATAAAAATCTTGAACTGGTAGAAATTGAGGGGGATAATTTCCAAGTTATTAACACGGTCAAATCAAAAAATCACTTCCCGTGGGAGATCGAACTTATAATCGTCGATATCCTTGTTTCCATTTATGGGAACCAAGACATGGTGATTAATCATATTTTTAGGGATTGTAATGCTGTGGCTGATAAAGTTGCTAAACTGGGCCATAGTCTCCCCGTTGAGTTCATTAAAACTCACCCATAACTTCAAGTTCTCATCCGAAAGGATGCTCTAGGGCGCCCTCTGTAAAGAGAGCACCCTAATCCTTACCTAATAAAAAAAACCTATTCGATCAATATCTACTAATAATTTATTTTAATTTCTATAAAAGGATTAATTTAGTATTTTATTAATGTTTACTGGTTTTTTATTATATTTTTTATAATATGATTTCTACTAACAAAAATATAGGAGTGATATTACATGTGGAAGGCCAAGAGGCTAATGTCAAGTACTAGCCAAAGATCATCGCTCAAGTACTAGTCGTGACCACCTCAACGATAGCGGTGGAGTAAAATTTCAGCCAAAGTGGCCAAATCCTAGACAATAGGAGATCAAGATTGACACCCAATGCATTAGAAGCTCAAGTTTTTATCGACAATTGGAAGAGGGTGGAGCTTAGAGCACAATCGATGAACTATACGGAGTCATCAGATGATTTACTTGATGACGATGACACAAGTTCGGCTTCTTCAGCCAGTTTTGAAAGGTCGTCTTAGGTAAGTGGCCAAGTGCGTTCCGTATTGAAGGTAAGAAAATTACACGGGCTTTGATTACTCTGTAACCCCAAAAAGATACGTAGGCAACTTAATATCAAATTCAAGCCCTTCTTTTCCCAACTCTTATTTTCCTTAATTGTACAATTGAAAATATTGTGTCTCGGACCCTCGGGGGCGCCTCGGAACCCTCGAATTTCCAATTCCTTTAACAAAAAAAAGTACAAAACTTGGTCGCATTCTCTATTGATATTTTTGTTAAGGGGCTAAAACTAGAACTAAACGCGGCCTCGGAACCGAATCAAGGAACCAACAGTCAATCGGTCCTGGTTCCACCCTTCAGGAACCGGGGAACCGACAATTCTTGAATAGGACCCATGATAATTGTTAATGATGTAAAGGAGCTGAGAGGCAGCTGCTTTCTTGAGAAGGAGATCTTGAACATGGAGGAGGCTTCACCAAGTGTTGTTGCTATTGTCCTTAACTTGGGCACTCCAAATAGTAGATGAGTGAATGAGATTAGAGGTAGCTTATCTACACCATATATTATCTTCTTAGATGCGGAGTTTGTAATGGATCAGGCCATGCATGCCCTATTCTAAGCAAGAAATTCTTTGAATCCTAGCCCACCCTCTCTCTTTGGTTAACAAATGTCACTCCATGCTACAAGGGTTCGCTTGGAGTTATTAGTACCTAACCTGAGATAAGAGCGAATGATGCATTTGATTCTGGAAAGGACCTCCTTAGGAAGAAAAAAATGTAACACCAAAAGTTTTGAATTCCATACAAAATTAAACAAATGAGTTCAATGTCCAACATAAGAAATACATTTGCCAGTCCAACTAGAGATTTTCGCAATCATTTGCTGACGATGGCTCCATAGTCTCAAACACTGAGTTTCTTTAAACTGAGGGGAAAGTCGAGATAACAGATAAGGAGAGATCCTTTGCTGAAGTTGAGGATTTGCTGGAAGCTGATTTGAGTAACTTCGTTGATGCCCCCAAAAAAGATTTGTGACTTACCTAGGTTAGGGCGGAGACAAAAAATGGAGGTGAAGTTGTCAAGAACATTCTTGATTGCTTGGATGGAATCATTAGTTCCATTGCAAAAAAATGATTAAATCATCAACAAAACTCAAGTGGGTAATTTTTGTACCTTTTCATTTTGGGTGAAACTTGAAGCTTCGGTTGCCGTCAAGGGTGAGAAGAATGCGGCTACGAAACTCGATGGCCATCGTGAAAGGTAAGGAGAAAGTTGGTTGCCTTGCCTTAGGCCAGCCTTTTCTCCTCGGGAATAACCTCTTGATCTCACCATTGATGTTGATGCAGTAGCTAGGCGAGGTGATGCATTTCATGATTCAATTAATCATGTCTTGCAGAAACTTGAAGTAAAGCAAAACATCCTTAACAAAGTTCCAGTTGATGTAGTCAAAAGCCTTCTGGAAGTCAACTTTAACTGCACGTCTTGGAGAGATATTCGTAGTGCCATATTACTTCACGATCTCTTGGAAAAGTTAGAAAAAAAAAAGAAGTTGATATGGAGAGAGAAGAAAACAATCTCAACTAATGGGTCAGATTTCATCAACTCTACGTATTGAGTTTTTTTCCAACTCCAATAGAACTAAATCCGAATTTTTCATGGATGTGGAGTAAGTAGGGGTGGATCTAGGTTGGGGCGAGCGGGGGAGGCCGCCCCACATCCGGTCGAGGAGCGATGAGTTTACACTGGGTGATTCAGGAACAAAGGAAATTTTTGGAATTTCGCCCCTATTGGTCGACTCGGGACGGGGTGAAGGTGAGCGAAGGAAGGCGAGGGGGACTAGAAGAGACATAAGTGGAGGTTTGTGTGTAAGTTTGTCGACTATTCATTTAAAGAGGAAGACGAGCCATGCGAAGATTGGGGTGAAAATAATACGACGTCGTTTTGACCCTAATTTATTTTAAAGAATTAACTTTAGTCTAAATATCAGGATTTTTCATTCAACCATTCGTACCCAATTCGATCACCAGTACTAAGAACTGAGAGGAAGGAGCACGCAATAACTCCGCGAGGCACTATTAATTTGTTGAAAGTCCGTCCCCGTTTTCAGAAAATCCTGAATTGTTCATAGGACTAAGAGTATATCACATGATGATGCGGAGGAAAGATTAATTATAAAAGTAAGATAATACTTATGGAGAGTTTCATGGATACATATGCTCTTATGCCATGTGCAATGGGGAGTTCTTAAAGGTACTTAAGGGGTACTTGTTTAATTTTTGGGCAAAAGAAAAAGAAAAATGCTTAGCACCCATCTAACTACAAGCACTCCCCCTATTAACTTCTAATCAATAATTTTTTTGTCACATGTCACTCAATGAATTCATTTTATTTGTTTGTGTGGATGTAAATGAGTGGTTATTGTTACGGGGGAGACGGGCCCAATTGTCAAGCCTAGCATACAAGCTCATAGAGTTCCATCCCAAAACCAATTGGTGATGGGAGGAGTGACCCATGACCTTATATACTAGTTTGTTTCACTCCCAACTTCCCATGTGGGATTCACAATTGAACCCCAACAATTATAAGTACCAATAGAGTTGTTCTATTGAAGTGAAAAAAATAAATAGATACTTGTGTAATGTTGAAAAAAGGAAAAATAATATAATAATAGTTAAACAGCGTTAAATACCTCAAATAATAAACCCCATTGTACATGGTCTTAGAGCCCATAAGTCCCCTCACTTGGCTAGCAGTGGCAACAAAATAGAGGCAACAAATGAGCAGCTTTTGGTAACCTTTCTCTTCACTCATACAAACAAGTGTCCCCAAACATGTTATTTCCAGATCAATACAGGCCCCCAGACACATCGAACCTCCTTTTTCCGGCATAAATATTCTTAATCACACCACTTTCTGTCTGATTTTCCAATATTATTTAGTTTATTTTTTCCCCCATAAAACATTAAAAAGAAGAAGCTAGTAAAAGTGCAGCACCTTTTTTTCCACCATGGCAGAAAATTGGAACCACAATTTTTGCCATTTAGCACCACAATAATCGCAAATCACAACAAGAAAGGAACACATAGCTAGGTATAAGCTAGGGCTTGCGTTTTTTTTCATTTTAAATGATATTCTTGTACGTACCTTTCCTACCAAATCAAACACTAGCTCCATCCAAATCAGTGGACTGTTTAATAATATAGATTATTAGACTCAATATTATACTATACAATAGACACTTGTTTATCGGTTTACTCAATCAAGCTACGTGTAGGGTATCGTATAGCCCCTTCACAGGGCTTCCCTTTGCAACTTACTACTATAATTTTCGTACACCTTGCTGTGAACTTCGATGCCATTTCTATGTACACTGTGCTAATCAAGCTTTAAGAGAGCTCAAACTTCTGCGCATACGAGCTAGCTAGCTTATGTGTGTCATTTAGGCATTGTAAGTTTCTTCATTTTTATATTTTTCTCCAATTTTCACTACTAGTACTATTTTGGGCGTTTCACCAAAAGCACTTTTGCTATAGCTAAGTAGCTCTGGTGGTGTAGTGGTGTCCTTTTTTGGTATCAATTAGCCTTTTTCCAGTGAGTGTGTTTTGTTGATCGATCTGAGTCAAATACAAGAATACAAACCTTGATTTGAAATGGCGCTAGAAGCTGTGATATTTTCCCAAGACCCATTTATTGGGTGCTATTTCAAGGATCTGTTCTCATCCTTTGGATCTTTGAACTTTGATCCACAACTTCATCATCATCATCAAAATGTGATCAGTAGTTGTCCTGACCAGTGGGATCGGTTTAATTATCCTCTTACCAACAGCAATTCTCCTCCGGAGGAGTATTGCCCCGCCGGAGAAACCCAGGCCGCCGGAGAGGAGGCGGCGGTTGGGCGGAGGAAGAGGCGGCGGAGGACGACCAAGAACAAAGAGGAGGTGGAGAATCAGAGGATGACGCATATCGCGGTGGAGCGGAACCGGCGGAAGCAGATGAATGAGTATCTTGCTTCGATTAGGTCTTTGATGCCTCCTTCCTATGTTCAAAGGGTATGTATATATCTCCTAATTATTGCTTTGTGTATTAGTATATGTCTTGTTGTACCTAGATCTTTATATATGGCTTTTCTTAATTACATGTATCAAGTTTAGATCGAACAAAATACTTTGATATCTCCTTCCTATGCTCATAGATCGAGTATGTCCTGATTTTTCATTTTTCTCCCTTTCTCTACTTAGCTTTCAATGTATATATACGTACTTGTTAAACCTCGATCTATAATGCTTTTCTTAATGAAATGTCTCAAGTTTAGATCGAACAAAATACTTTATAGTCTCTATAAGACCGCTTTACCTCTTAATTAATTAGCATGATATAAATTAAGTACAGCATCAGTCTGAGGTTTTTTCATTTGTCTGAATATTACATCACACTCGGTTGAATATATACATCAAAGATGAGATGCTCAAACTTGACACTCACTAATTAGTTATGCAAAATAATTAGATTTTTGTTATTATTGAGTGATTAAATTGGATGTACATACAATATATAAATAGGGTGATCAAGCTTCAATAATTGGGGGAGCCATCAACTACGTCAAGGAGCTAGAGCAACTATTGCAATCCCTACAAGCCCAAAAGCTCATATCATCTTCCAAATTGCAACAACACCAAGCCTTAGTTGAGGAGCAAGAAGAGATTAATCATCACTATAATGCTCACCCATTGCAAGAATCCGACGCTGACATCGTCGTCGAGTCCTCGTCGGCATCGCAGGCCCCGTTCTCGGACTTCTTCAGCTTCCCGCAGTACTCAACGAGCCGTGGAGATGAAGCTGGCTCGGCGGAGGAGATCGAGGTGAACATGGCGGATAGCCATGCAAACGTCAAGATTCTGGCGAAACGGACGCCGAGGCAGCTGCGTAAGCTGGTGGCCGGCTTCCAAGCGCTCCGGCTTGGCGTGCTCCATGTGAATGTTACAACTGTTGACGCCTTGGCTCTCTACTCGTTTAGCCTCAAGGTAATTTGACCCTCAATTTGATTCATCTTCAATTGAATTAATTAGCCTTTTAAATTCTGCCAAAAAAAAAATTAGCCTTTTAAAAGTTTGCAATGGGGTCAGTATGGGTCACTTCCTAATGAGAACTACATCTTTTAAGATCATGTGTAAGGGTGAACCCAATGAAACCCATAAAACCCAAAAAAATACCCACTTTTTCCATTTCTCTCTCTTCCACATCATCTTATACTCTCTCAATTTCATTTTATGAAACCAACTTAAACATCAATGAAACCCATGAAACCCATAAAACTCACTTTTCTACTTTTTTTTCATTTCACAACAACCATTTATTTATCTATATACAATTATAACTATACCCTTCATTTATATATATATAATTGGTGAAAAAATAAATTAGATTAAAATTTATGAATCTAAAATAATTTTTATAAGTTAAAACCATGAATTATTACAACTATACTCTTAATATGTGTTTGTTTACCCATAATCAACCCAAAAAAAAAATTTATTTTTAAAGTGGATCAAATATATACAAAATTGGTATCTATGGATAGATAAATTTTTTTTATTAATGATTGTATAATTTTTTTTATTATTATAAATTTAAAATTAACCTAAATAGATAAATACTAACTTAAAATTAAATTAGCTAAAACTAATCTAAAGTGATGGCCACTTGTCACCCTTTCAATGGGCAAATGCAGTGTCCCTCTGTCCGTGAAACTCAATTGTTGAGTTTCGAATGTTGAAACTCCAGCCAAGGGTTTCATGCATTTGTCTTTTTTTTTTTTTAAGTGAAATTTAGTGAAACTTGGGGTGAAACCCCCATTACAGATGCTCTAACAACTTGATTAACTTTGAGATAACATGTTTGAGATTATTAGGGATTAATCTAGAAGTATTAAGATGAATGATATATATTGACAGATCAATATGATATTAGATTATTAATTAGAAAATAATTTTGGTTTCATGAATTTATTTATTTTTGGTTAAAAATTTTGGTTTCATGAATTAATTCGAATGATTCTCACAATCTATATTACAAAGTCTTCTACAGCCGTGATTCTAAATAGAAACTAAATGAGTTGTGAATTCAAAATCATTGATCTTATTTGTACACAAATTCAAAATTGAAAATTTGTATACTCTATAGCCCTATTGGTTTGGTCCGAATTATCCCTAATTAATCAAGGCGGGATAATGAATGCATTTGATTGTGTGTCTATTTTTTAACCTAGATAGCTAGCTAAAAAATCATGATTCAATCAGTACGTACACCCTAACCTTTGTACACTTAATAGTAGAGAACAATCACATCATACTACTAAATATACACTTGAAAGTTGAAACCGGATTATATATCGGGTTTATAGATCTATTCAACCGACATGGGGACGTCACGCATATGGACGTACACATAACTTATAAATACTAATGCCTATTTGGTTTTAAATAATTGCCTGCTTGTTACAGAATATATGCCTACTTGTTTCGTCCAAAATTGTCACAATTGATGTATTACGAAGCAATCAATGATCGTATATAGGGTTAAATCATGATGACATTATATATATATGTTGTTTGATTACTTTGGCCCATTGATGTTTCTCTAATCAATAAACATGAATTAAGATCAATTTTATCCTATTTAATTAATAATTAATTAATGGTCGTCAACAATGTATGAATCGTATGGCACAGGTGGAGGAAGGCTGCCATCTCAACTCCGTCGAAGAAATAGCAGGCGCCGCTAACCACATACTAGGCAGTTAGATAGGATTTCTAAGATCCAATAATTTACTAAAATGCTTGTTTAAATTTTATTTTTAACTCTCTTTTTTTTCCAGTTGATTAGGGTCAACGTACTAATTCCATTTAGAAGGGTAAAAGTGTGGGTCAGAATTGACCCTACTGAATTATTTGTTTTTTACCTAGCTTGTATTATTACTGCTCCATCCATCATTCTTTATTATAAGTTATAACTGCATGGTAATCCCTTAATAGCTTGTAGAAAAAATACCAATGTGTGGATGAATAAAATCTCATTCAAGAATATAATATCAGTTGAACAATCCTTTTTATAATAAAAACCTGAAAACATATATATATATATACTAGTTTTACCCGTTGTACCATGTACGACTACGATTCGATATTTTATAGACATTATAAATAGGATATTAATAAATATAAATTTAATATAAATTTTAATATAAGTAATTTATTGCTTGCAGAATGTATAATTTTTTTTATCAAATATTATATTCTTCACATTTTATTACTTTTTACTTACGTAAATTTAGGACTTATCAAATATTTTAATACATCTATTAAATATTTTATTATCTATTTTTATAAATTTTTAAATTATAAATATTTATCATTAATTTTATATAAAAGAAAATCACTATATATATTTATAAATACATTCGTCAAAAGATATATGCTAAAAGATTTATATTTATTCTAAAATATTTTATCTTTAATCTTAAATACTTGTATAAGGAAGTTTTCATAAAATATCGTTATACTAAATAGATATTTGTTTGATGTTAAAGATAGATTTAAATAGTTAAAGAAAAAGTTAATAGAAAAAGTTAAAATATTAGGAATAAAAATTAATTTTGTAATTATAAGGTAAAGTCAGAATCGTTTTAGTAGTTCGAAAAAGAACAACTTTAATATATGGTTATAGATGGACCCTATGATAAATAATACGGAGTATAAGGTAAAAATAAAAATAAAAAACACGGAAGAAACGAGAAGAATTCACGGGCAGTCATTATTTCCTGCGCCCTGCCATTTGTTTAGAGAGAAAATGCCAACCAAAAGCAAACACCGTACGGTATTAATTTTGTAACAACCCAAAAAAACATTCTACTATATACGGAGTATTTGATATTTCATGTCTTGATTTTTTGATGAAATCATGTCTTGATTTGAGAAAAGGGAATATTGCATAATTTATTCTAAACTTTGGAACTTGTCGCCTTATAGTTATATATATAGAATGAACTTTAGACCTTGTACAATAATAAGGTCACTAAACAATTTGGGGGGTAATTAATCGCTCTTACTATCACAAACTCGCAATGCTTATCAATGAAATAATTTCTCAAATAAGTGTTCTCACGTGAACACATTACCACATGCACCCTTAAATCATGCACTACTCTTTTTAGGAAATAATAGAGAGATACAATTATATTGTAAAAATATGCAAAATTAGAGTACAAAGGAAGCATGTGCAATATGACTTGAGATTGTATATCAAACAATTATAGCCTGGGCAATGATATCTTTCAGGTTTTGCTTCATTTAATAGCAACATGTAAACAAGGAACCATGTTCTGGATAGGAGAAGATCCCTGAAATGGCTCAGAAAGAAAGTAATAGAATGTCCCTAAAATTGGTAGGCCATATACACTTGTCATCTTGGAGTTTAGAGTATATGGGAAATATTTTTAGGGTATTGATGAGTTATTAGATGAAAGGATAGGAAGGACTAAAATAGAGTAACAACTCTCTAAATAATACTCCCTCCGATTCACAATATTTGGGGTTTTTAGCTGAAATTCTCTATTCATAATATTTGGTCCTTTTTATTCATTCAAGACAAATACATTCCAAAAATAACTTACATTAATTTAGGAATGTACTCTATTATAGTTTCAATGAACCTCTTTTTTAAAACTCATTGAAAAAGCATTTTTTATCTCCTTAAAAATAGTGCACATTCCATTCTTTAGTGTGAATTCAACATATGATATTAAAGACGGGCTTCCTTGAAAATAGACATTCAATTACTAGTATTAAAATTTAAGAAAATAAATTGTTTTGATTTCTATTCTAAGCTACTCTTAAAATGTGTGAAAAATAAAAAAAACCCAAATTATTGTGAATCGGAGGGAGTATAACGATTTGTTTATAATTTTTTGTGCATTTTTTGGACACAATTTAACTCGTTATTTATATGAAGTGCATATCTAGCTAAGTACTGAATAAAAGTATAATAATCTAAAATACAAGTACATATTTGTGTATCTATGCTACAAATTACAAGGCACATTTCTAACTAGAGTGCATGTTATATAAAAGTACATATTTAACATAGTAAAGGAAAAGAAAAATATTTGCTATTTTTAATTCTTTTTCTACAAGTTCGTGACCATAATAAAACCAATTGAAAGTAGGAGAAGTAACATAAGGATATATATATTGACTAATTTAACTCAAGAGGCCGGATTATCAACACATATTATCAGGAAATAAGAAGAAATTGCAAAATATATAGATCGTATCACATCGACACATCGTATGAAAATGTGTGTGTGTGTGAGAGAGAGGTGATAGAATAGGGTTGTGTAAAAAGCCTAATGCATAAACTTGATATTCTAACACATAGGAATCTACTGGATGACTTTGGAACTTGGATCCATTTTTTCATAAAACTATTCCAACGTCATGAATGCTACACCCTATACATAATCGATAATTGAGGCCTCCAAAAGACAGATCATGATCGATCAATCAACAAATGTGATACCAAGTACTTCATATGCAAATTTTGATATACACACAAATCGATCCATATAAGGGTGGTAGTGAAATGGTGTTAGCATGTGGGCTAGTCAGCCCAATTTTATTTATGGCCCAATTTCAGCTTTAAATTAGGCCTGATTCGGAAACAGTCAGTAATCAGCCCAATGCAACTCATCTGATTTAGGTAGAGTCGTAGAGACGCCTACCTAATTCATTCTCATCCAAAGGCCCAGTCTTAATATTTAATTCATTCGGCTTAATTAACTCGAATCTGTCGGCCAAAGTAAGGTTTACTTTATTTACTTGACCATAATCTTTGTTAATTGTGGGATACAGAACTTGTCAGGTTCAAAATAAAATTTCTCCATAACCCATATACATTTCAATATGTCATTTTCATCTAGGTCTCCTTTGATTAGAGAAAACGCAAACTCAAAAGAGGCATTCAAAGAAGATCAATCCTAAGTAGGCAGGCACAAGAATTAATCCAATGAAGTTCTCCACCTTCTCCTTCTCCCATGCTTCAACCAATCACCTCCAACTTTGGACTTCTCCAACAAGATCTCAGTTAGCATCTAACTACAAAAATAATCTCCCTTCCGATAGGCCGATAATCCCTTCATTAGCATCTAATCATCCTCTTACCTCTCATGTCCTGCCCCATTTCAACTTCAGTTTGTCAACAAAAAGGTAAATACCTAGCTAGCTTAATCTCTCTACATAGACATACTTTTCCATATACTTTATTAATAAGACTAATTGCTTTAATCATACTTCAGAGATAAGGAGTTCCGATGTGGAGTTATACCACAAGGATCTTTGCCCCTCCCTCCTGATCCTCCATCTGATCACTGGTGACCATTTCCATTACCAATCTAATTTCAAATTAATTACTTGATTATTGGCAAACCAATAACATGACTAGCTGTTTTAACAGGAAATCATGGTTGGTAGGAATACTAATAACAGCATTGCTACCACTTCTGAAGAACAAATTGGGCTCTTTACTCAAACTGAAAAGTATGCTACTTCTCTTACAAACGCTACAACTCCATTTCAATAGGTACTTGTAAATTTTTTTTAGTCTTTATTTCACTTGTATATATGTTACAGATGAGGTTGAAACTGCAATCGAGACCGTCGATCAGGTGATGGAGGTGGGGGAGAAGCTGGCAGAGGACGTGGAGAAGGTGGCAGAGTTGGTGGCTGAGCAAACTCCGGCAGGATCGAAACTCCATGAGGCGGCGGCCTCTGTTGAGAACGTTGCAAAGGAAGCAGCTAAGGAAGCTCACTTAGCAGACGACGTCCTTGACAAGGTTAACAAATTTTATAAAATTAATGACAACGAACCCACGTTGATTACTTTTATATAATGTGATTTGGTGGTGTTTTTTTTATTTCTTTCAACTAAACCAATATATTAAGTTGAGGATTTGTATTATTATGCAGGTGGAGGAGGTAGTAAAGGAGTTGGAGGAGTCTCTTGTTGAGCCCATGGTGGATGAGGCCAACAATAGAGCAGATAAGCCGAATGCTTGAATATTAAATAGGGAGTTAAGACTTTATTCTTTGCTTGTCTAATTTGTATCAACATACCAAACATTGTTTCGGATTTCTGTATTATATAACTCTCATTTTGTAGCTATTTTTTTTTTTTAGATTCCTCTAGTTTGTAGCTTCTACAAAAGTTGTTATAAATAAAGTTATTGATTAATGGAAACTTTTATCCATTCCAATTGTGGCATGGGCGAATCATACTATGAAAAAGAAATGATTAACTTGTCAACTTCTAATGCGGTTTTGAATTTTATGATTTAGATCTAATTTTTTGTTTAGGATAATGATCCAGGTCTAATGATGCTAATAAGAATGGTAATTTTTAGGCTTATTTTTTTGGGTTAGGGATCTGTTGTTTTAGTTGACATCACAAATATATCGTTGATCTAATGTTAAATTCTTATTTTGTTTGAATTTATAACAAAAAGATTTCATAAAATCTACTAGGAAGTAAGTAGTACGCATAATATTTCATTTTTTAAAATTACAAACCGCTTATCCAACGGCTAGCCCCAAATTTTCAAAATCTCTTTAACGCGCTCCCAAAAGCGAGACAACTCTCAATCACTTGCATCTCTAGGGTTTGCGGAAGCTTCATCGCATTTTTTCGGCCGTTCCACCACCGTTCTGCTCTCTCAAGTTCACGAATGAACAAACCTGAAGAGATGGACGATTTCATCAAGCACTCGATCGATCAAAGCCTGGGTATGGATGTGCCTAAGGATTCCCTTCAATTGAAGATTCAAGCCCTGGAAGATACCAACTACCGCCTTCGGGGCCAGTATTTCTCCATGAAGTCGACGTTATTGGACAAGAATGATGCTATCGAGCGCGCTAGGGTTTGTGATTTTCGCGATTCCTTTGCTTCTCAATGAAACTCCTTGTAGGTTTTGTGGTAATTGTTTGTTTCTTAAATTATTGTTTGGTGATTAGGCGGAATCAACGATGAATGCTCAGGCTCTGAAGCGATTTGTGGAGGAGAACCATAGATTGGCGGAAGAGTGCTCGGATTTGATGTCCAAGTGCTCCAACTGGGAGAAGGAGTGCTCCTTGTACCACCAGGATCGAGAGGTGTTGATGGAGTTTGGGAACGAGGCGGATGAGAGGGCAAAAAGGGCGGAGAGTAGGGTTCAGGAATTGGAGGAAGAATTGAGAAAAGCTTCTGAAGAAACTCAATTTTACAAACGCAAATTCGAGAATCAGGTACCTAATAGAAAAAAGAGAGTGATTTTTAGGCACATTATGTTATTCTAATTTAGAATGATTTTACGGCTTCTTTTGTTGAATGATTCATTTGCACTGAATTATAGTGTTTTGTAGTGCTAGTTAGTCAATTATTTTCTACTCTTGGTCAAATTGGGCTTCAAAAGAAAAGGATTTTTGAACCATCAACTTGAAAGGCTCTCTGATGCAAATTGATGAAGTTACAGAAAATGGTTCCTATTTCTTGTCCACTGTGGCACATTAACTGGACCCATCCATAGCCAATCTGTAAATGAGTTTTGCTTGATTGATGAATGGTGTCGTTCTGACTTTGCTGTAGTATTTTACTAATCAATATATAAGTCGGGCTTCTTTGTCCTCTGGAATTATCTCTTATGTGTTGTTTTTATGGGCATGGACTAGAAAAGTTGTTTGGTGCTCACTGTTGATCTTATCAATTTGATTAGTGTTTGTAATATCTGGATAGGCTAATATTTTGGTTGTGAGTTCATATACTTGTAGACACAACAACAATGTGTTTTTTTGTGTATGAAGGTTGTTGGCTCATCGGATAAATGCTCAGAAATGGAACAGAACTTACTTGATGGATTGATATCAAGTTTAGTCAATGGAGATGAAGTTGAAGAGATGGCTCATTCTTTCCTGCAGGCAAATAAAGAAGTTGAAACATGCCATAAGCTGAACAAAATGTGGAAAAGGTGTTTTTTCTTCTTCCATTTTTTCAGAATTTAGATATGCAGTCTGTTGAAACTTGGCCTCAATGTTGCTGAACTCATTTGCTTTTGTAAAGGTTGAGACCAACAACTAGAAATGTCCTTTCATTGGCTGCTCAAGCTCACATTTTGCACAGAGAAAAGGAACAGCTGAGGATCAATCTTCACACAGCAGAAGAGGAGGTGAGACTTGAGAGCAGATGAGAGTTTTGTTCTTGTGTTTTTGTTTAACTTCATCTTGAATGAAATTATTTGTTTGCTGAAATCAGTTGAAGCTTTTGGATGAAAGAAACAAGAAGCGATTGAGGCAATGCCATCAAGAAAGAAAGCACTGCAATTCTGGAGGTAAACATAACAGCAGCTCCATGAAAAAGGTGAAGAGAAAGCAGAGCCCGGGGAGTTTGAGTCCAATCAAGTACAACATCGATTCTTTAAGAGAGCCTCTTTCAGCTTTGAAAGAGAACACTTCCGACTCATGAATTCATAACAAGTAACCAAACCAGGAAGATCACTTTACAGATTTGTAAAGAGAAAAAAGTCTGCTAGTACTCCACGTATAATGCAATTTACAAATTACTGATCCCTTGATGAGTTTGTCACCGTCACATTTGTTTGTTATTCTTAATTAACTCATATAATGGTCAATGGTGATTTGTTAGCTATTCTTAATTAACTCATATTACTGTTCACAACACTAGCTTTCTTCTACCATATTATGGTCAATTGGTCATCAGGGTTTGCTGGTGTTGCCTTGTTTCTCATGGCCTAATTTTGAAAGGGCCACCCAAGATGCATAGGTAACAAAAAAATGTCATTTTATTTGAATCCTTTTTTACTATAATAAATTTGCTTAAGGATAAGATTGTAGAATGTCTGAATTTGTTTCTTAGGATTTTTTTTTCTTTCTAAAATCACCAACTTTGACACTAGTAGTGAAAAGTAGACCTAAAAACAAAAATAAAACTACTTTATTGAGATGGCCGCTGTATTGTTTACTGTAATTTTACATTCATTTATACTTGAAGTGCTTTAGGTTACCATTTAACCCATTTAGTACTTAAATGTTATTTAGCTTTTAACTTTCTAATTCAAGTGTGTACTTATAACATATCTTCTTCATTAGCCTATAACTTAAATAGAGATTTGTGTCAAAATATAAATTACAAATAAAACACAAGAAACTTTGCAAATACTTATTTGCTCCTCTTACAATTCTCAATGTTAAGAATTTTTATTCGGTTTCATTTTAAACCAATGCAAACTATTTTGTTCGTAATGCCATTTGGTAACCATCTCTGGATTTCGCCATATCAAAGCGACTTTGTCCCATCTTCTCTCCAACGGCTAGCGGGCCCCTTTTATTCAAAGACTCCCGTCTTACTACATTCTCAAAGGTGAGAGAGGCGTCTCTCTCTGAGATTTGTCCCAATCATTTTCATATCTAGGGTTTGTGAAGCTTCAACGCAGATTTTGGCTTTCTCACCACCGTTGTGATATCTAATTCACAAGTTCAAGAATGGACAATCCTCAAGATATTGACGATTTCATCAAACACTCGATCGACCAAACCCTCGGCATCGATGTGCCCAAGGACGCCCTTCAATTAAAGATTGAAGCCCTCGAAGAATCAAATTACCGCCTTCGGGGCCAGTTCCTTGCAATGAAATCGGCGTTGACGGACAAGAATGAAGCAATCAAGCGCGCTAGGGTTTGCGATTTTCACGATTCTCTTGCGCTAGGTTTTATGGGAAAAAAATTTTGAATCTGAAATTTCTATTTGGTGATTAGGCGGAATCGACGATGAATGCTCAGGCTCTGAAGCGATTTGTGGAGGAGAATCAAAGATTGGCGAACGAGTGCGCGAATTTGGTGTCCAAATGCTCCAACTGGGAGAACGAGTGCTCGCTGTACCATCAGGATCGAGAAGTGTTGATGGAGTTTGGGAACGAGGCAGATGAAAGGGCAAAGAAGGCGGAGAGTAGGATTCAGCAATTGGAGGAAGAGTTGCGAAATGTCTCTGAAGAAACTCAACTTTACAAAAGCAAGTGCGAGAATCAGGTATGGAATATCTTCCCCTTTGCACATTCTGTTAGCAACCATCCTGCTATTCTAACTGGAAAGATTTAGTCTTCTATTGCTATCGAAGTGTGATGTTTTGTAGTGCCTGCTTGTTAATGTATTAATTGCTGTGTCCACTATGATAGAAAAATGCATTAATGCATCTACTTGAAATGTTTTCTTATGAAAATGATCAAATTACAGCAACTGATGATGATCTTCTGACTTCACTGATTTATATCACTAAAATTCTTATGGGTCAACTTTCTTTGTCCTCTGAGAGTTATCTCCTGTGGTGTGGGATATCTTGTAATGGGATAAACTTCAAATTTGTTTGAGGTTGTTTTCTCCACACTAATGTGTTACCAATTTGATTGGTATCTTGAACATTTGGGATAGGTCTAATACTTTTGCTTGTTAGTTCATACACTTGGTACTCTGGGTATAAATTTTAATTATCAGAAAATAGTGAGCAGCAAATTTGTGTTTTTGTGTATGAAGGTTGTTAGTTCATCAGAGGAAGGCTCAGAAATGGAACAGAATTTACTTGATGGGCTGATATCAAGTTTAGTTAATGAAGATGAAGTTGAGGAGATGGCTCATTCTTTCTTGCAGGCGAATAACAAAGTTGAAATATGCCATAAGTTGAACAAAATGTGGAACAGGTAAACCTATACTTGTCTTTCTCTTCAGAAACCAGATATGCAATGTGTTTTATTAAAAAAGGATTTGCTTTTGCATAGGTTGAAACCGGCAACTCGAAATGTCCTTTCACTGGCTGCTCAAGCTCATATTTTGCGCAAGGAGAAGGAGCAACTGAGGATGAATCTTGACATAGCAGAAGAGGAGGTGAGTGAGAGCAGATCATAGATTGTTCTTGAGTTCTCTTCATAATCATTTAGATTTTAAATGAAATCAGTTATTTGCTGATGATATTCAGGTGAAGCTTTTGGATGAATTAAACAAGAAGCTGGGACATAGTCTTCAGGAAAGAAAGCAAGGTAGTTCTGGAGGGAAAACTAAGAGCAGCTCCATGAAAAAGGTGAAGAGAACGATTAGTTTCTCCTTGTCTTGCTAAATCAAATTTGACAAAGTCTAAAATTAACTTGACTATGGTGCAGAGCAATAAGCGAAAGCAGAGCCCAATGGGTTTGAGCCCAATCAAGTACAAAATGGACCCTTTGAGAGAGCCTCTTACATCTTTGAAAGAGAACGCCCCGATTTGAGAATTCAGTAGAATTTACAAGGAAGATGATCTTACCAGGAAGATCATGTTAGAATACTCTCATGTGCTTATATTGATCAAAACTAATTCCTTTTGATGTGTAAAGAAAACCAAATCTGCTTAATATAGTGAGTGCAGTTAACATATTTTTGATCTCCTTGTTATTGTCATTGATGAGATGCAACTAGTCACTCCCTTTTATTTGCACTTTTACAGTATACATGTAATTTACCACTTTTTGGCTAGCTTTGTTCATAACGACGGCGGGAGAGGGGATGCATCTGAATTACGGATGAGACACTAGAGACTTTAGTAGAGGTTAAGGTTTGGAGAACCTAAAATTTTCATGCGTCTGTATTAGTGTCTTACTTCACTGATTTTGGTATAGAAGTTGTTTCAATATTTTTCGGTCTGGTATGAAACACATAATTCATTATAATGTAGAAGGCGGGATTTATTTTCTCAAATGAGACAAAAGATTAAAACATGTCACCTAAACAGATTTTCTTAAAACCTCATACCTCCAAGACCTAAGTGAAATTAGTCCAAATCTCAGAGCACGCAAGTGATTTTGTTCCTAATACATTATATGGATTTTATAATTTAAATTTGCGATTTATGAGACAATAGTCACAACACTAATGTCAAAGTTTGACGGGCCATAATATGACGGAGGGAAAGACCGTCCCAACCCACATGCACGACAGGCCTATCACATAAGCCCATAGGAGTTCCCCAAGGGGTATTTATACTGACTTGGTTTACTTTATTTCCGACGTGAGACGGAGTACTCCAATAATTTATTTCCGACGTGAGACGGAGTACTCCAATAACTAATTTACATATAAATGTAGTATATAGTATATAAAAATCAACATCAGAAGAATCATATACAACAACACTACTTTGTATATCACGCTGGAGCTAGATTTGGGTACCACTTCAAATAAAATGAAATTGGCCAACAATTTAGAATCTAAGTTTTGTGAAATATGAATGGAGTGGGTTCAAAAGCTCCTTGCAATGGGAATCCCCTACTCGCAGTCTCGCATCATGTAAATTATTGACGGTATTTAGTTTAGGTAACATAGCACATGTTTTAGAGTACAAATGACATGTTTTTTAATGTGGACCAAGTACAAGATGCGATGGGAGACAGACACCAAGGAGATAGAGCACATGGGTCGTCCGAACATTTTGCTCGGGAAACAGCTGTTATGACACGTAAAACCCTTCCATTCTTTAACAACTACTTTAATTTAAAAATTAAAAATACTCTACTAAGCAAAAAGCATGCATCGTGGCCGTGTTGAAAGTGCGAAGCTTAAGCAAAATATTACGGCCAAACGACGCGTTTTAGGACTTTTATATCCTTTCGAGTTTGACAAGTGGACTTATCTTACTCGTAGCTCAATCAGTTTCAGTTACCTCAAATTTGAAACTCAAACTACTAACTTGAAGGCATAATTGAGCTTTTGGTACATTCGAATTCGAAACACAAAATCGGGAGAACAAAGGCGAATTCATTGTGTAACAATACTGGCGCATAACTAGTACACGAGAGAGAACAAAAGAATAGGGAACAAATGTGCATTCGTATTCAATTCCAAATCAACAATCCACGATCACCAACACAATCAACACCGTCCAATAACCTCCATGAATGTAAATAAATAAAATAAAATCAGATCATAAGTACAATACTCCAAAAGCAAATCCTAACAGAGAGGAAGAGAGAAAAAAAAAAGCCGCCATAAAAGAAGATTAGATCAGATCAGATCGGATCGGATCTAGAATAGCATCGCCGAGGCCAAGGCAACAACGGCGAACGATCCAACAGCGACTCCGTTCAAGGCAGCGCCGTTGGGAGAGGAGGTCGGTGAACCGGTGGGACTTCCGCCGATCCCTGAAGTAGGCACGGCAGCAGATGTGGGAGTGGAGGCGGCGGCGGGAGAGGAGGCAGGAGAGGACGTCGGAGGAGCGGGAGGAGATGAGGCTGGAGTTGAGGAAGGAGATGAGGAAGGCGGTGTGGCGGTGGATGAAGGCGGCGTGGCGGTGGTGGTGGGAGCGGCGGCCGGTGGTGTGGAGACGGCGGTTGGTGGCGATGCCTTGGGAGATGCGGCGGGAGATGCGGTCGGCGATTGAGCCAGGGATGAAATCGCCATCAAAGCGAACGCAACGGCAAGGATCGCACTCTTGGAAGCCATTTCAGTTGCAGATGGAGATGGAAGATTCTGTTTGTTTGAGAGAGGAGGAGAATTGATCGCGATTGAGATTGAGAGTGATTAAGAGAGCGAGGATGAGATTGAGGAGAGAATACGGGAAAGGGCGAATTTATAGGAATATTAGGAGAGGGTTCTAGGTCGGTGACAGCTCAACTCGGTTTGGAAGACTTTTCTTTGCTTTTTCGCTAATGTAAATTTTTTTGATAGAATGCAATTGTTTTCCTTTAAAAATGAAAAAAAGGGTTTGAATTTAAAAAACAGTTGAGAATTGTCATTTGGTGTCCGCTAATAATTAGCTGACAACGCAGCACAACGGCCGACCAGTCCCACCTCCTCCCAGCTAACTCATGAAGTTTTAACCTAACATAAAAATATAAATTAAATCAAACTCAAAAAATTACATCCATTTACGCGAACCTAAAAACTTGTTTGGATTATATAAGCTAATGTATTTTCTTACATTATAATATAGAATTTAATATAAAATTTATTAAATTCTATATTATAATGTAAGGAAATGCATTATCATTGGTAATCCAAACATGCTCTAAATATATGTGAGTTTTGTCTTTGTGAATTATATATCAAATTTAAAATAAATTTTAATTTTTTTTATTATCTTACTCATGATTCAATTAGTTAGCCGTTTAAAAAAAACTATTTTTTTTTGGGTTTAGTTCCAATAAAATTGTAAAAAAAACTCTATAAATACTCTATAAGTAGAGTTAAAGAGATCTCAATCGTTAAATAAAATATCATTGATTGAGATTAGAGTTTTTTCTCACCAAATCTATTTTTTTCTTTTTAATTATTTTTCCTAGGGTTCACAAAATTACTATATGATTTTTACTACGTATAAAAAAAACTACTTTCCTTCACTAAACCACTTTTAAACCAAGCACATATAATCATGTTAAAAACTATTTATTTTCACTACATTCACAATAGAGCATCACTTCACCCACATCAAATATCTCAAAAAACCAAATTCCTCACTTTAACAATATAAAATGTTGTCTGGTGAGTTTAAAAATTCTTTAAATACTAGACTCTCTTTTAATAGATTTATAATTTTTTTAGTATCAAATGAAATATGACTAAATCGTGAAAGTTTGTTTATTGGAATTTGTTGAGGTTCAATTGTGAATTCCACATGGAAAAGTGGGTGTGAAAATAAGCTAGGATATAAGGTCATGGATCACTTCTCCTATCACCAATTGGTTTTAGGATGGAACCCTATCGACTTGTATACTTGGCTTGGCAATTGGGCACGTCTCCCCCATAACAAGTGGTATCAAAGCCGATGGTTCGACTTAGGGACCGAGAGGGTCCGCTGTTCATGCTTGGGGGAGATTGTTGGGGTTCAATTGTGAATCCCACAGGGGAAGTTGGGAGTGAAAACAAGCTAGTATTTAAGGTCATAGATCACTCCTCCTATCACCAATTAGTTTTGGGATGAAACCCTATGAGCTTGTATACTAGGCTTGGCAATTGGGCCCGTCTCCCTCGTAACAGAATTTTTCTCCAAAATAAGTTGGAAATAATTTTTCTAAAACCATTTTGAATTAGACCGTACAAGGCACGTAAATTACACTAGTTTAAGTTAAATCGCGAAGGCAGCGATCGAGGCTGGCCACTTCTTCTTCGTCTTTGTCTTCCTCCAATGTCCTCTCCTCCTACCTCTTTCTCTTCCTCTCGTCGATATAACCATCACTTGATGACATATTTTCCTCATCGTCAGGATGATAATCGCTCGATGACGTCTCTTCCTCTCACGACGACAAATTATGTGTGATAGATATTTAGAATGGAGGTGTGCAGAAGTGAAAATACAAGTCGGTGTTTATTATGGGGGCTTTATTTTTTGATGTTAGCGTTGGATGTCGCGATCATAGGATTTGCATGAACAATATCGCAAATTCAGGCTCGCGTCTCAAACGATTACATTTTCAAAATATGATTGTTAAAGTAACACGAAGGCATAAATCATATACTATTCATGCGATCCCTGCCTTCGCGTGAGTTCCAAAATCTCGGCCCACTCGTAAAATCCCGTTTTACCCTTGACGAAGGTTAAAATCGCGCAAAATTAATGTCTTTACTAGAAGATATATTTAGTAATTAGTTGTTGTTATGGGAAGAATTCAAACATCCATTCCAATAATGTTTTTATTTGAGAGTCTGTTAGACAACAATGTACTTATATGAGTTGATGTTGATGTGGTTCATGCTGATGTAGTTCATGCTGAAATTAGCAGTTGAAATACGATGTTTATATATTTTTTTATAAGCTATATAGTGTTTGGGAAAATAATAGTTTATGTGAGTTGAAAATGATAGGAAAAAAGGTTGAATTAAATTTCAACTAGTTCAAATAAACTCATTTCAACTGCATTAGAGTTATTGAACGCGAAATATAATATAAAAGTATGCATTATAATGTAAGATTTAATGTGTAATTGCATGAAATCTTGTACTATAATGCATATTTTTGCATCATAATACGCGATCTAAATATGTCCTTAATACTCTACAAAATAACTGAGATAAATGTATTTTTTTATTACTTTTCCAATTTGTTGTTAGAAAACATCAAATCTTGCATTATAATGCAGACTTTTGTATTTCATCACCAATATAATTAAATTGATTAAATTTATACAGTTCAACGTAGGTATTATTTACCACCCTTTTCATTGACAAGAGCTCCTAGGAATTTAGCATTATGTGTGGCAAGGAATCATTTGTATGTATTATAATCTCACCAATAATGGTTTGGAAAATATAATTATCCCACCAATAATTTTCCAAACAAATTGGCGTGGTCAAAAAAAATAGCGAAAAAGTCGGTCTCTCGTTTGAAAAAGAAAGTAAGAAAAAAGAGAACATGACGCTGTAGATTAAAAAATCAACCTTACTTTAGCCGTTGATAGCTGTGAATCTGTGATGTGCTGTAAAATTGTGATCCTGCTTTATTTTCTCTCAGATCTACATCGTCTCCCGGACAATCGTGACCGTTGATTCCACGAATTAACCGATGTGGTGAGTTTTGATGGTAATCGGATCGGGTGAAAAGAACCTTGGTTGTAGGGTTATAGAGGTAAATTTCTGTGGGGGAGGGTGCAGAGTATTTGAAACGTTTTAGGACCGTTGGACGACTACATTAATAATTTTTAAAAATAGAAAAATATTGAAACAAAAAAAGGGATAGTGGACCGTTATGTTGATAAGCACGTTGAGGGGGTAGGGTTTACAATTGTTTACCTAAATAATGATAACATGCTCGCTGTCTTGATTCTTTGAGGGTGGGGACCACCACTTTCGTTGACGACGTTCTTATTCGACCAACGGGCAGCAAAGATTAAATGCATTAATAGCAATTAAGGCCATTTACATAAATTAAACCTAGGTTGTTTGATCATGACAGTATATGTTTAACATTATTAGCTCTGATCCGGCCGGGCATAAAGATGAGTTGGTCTTGGTAGTGCTTGTTTGATGAATGTGGCTGGCACCATAATAAATTCCATTAGACATGATGCTCTTTGGACACCTAACATGGCCCAAATTCCGTATTTGTAAGTCTGAAATGTGTATTATCATTCCAATTGGGTTTTGCTTGAGTAAATTTTATGTACGGGGAATACTTTATATGATGGTTGTACACCCTTCTAACTACTTGGTTGTGTATACTTTTCAGGTTTGCTTGGTGGAGTTGTGCTTTATAAACTTATGTTTTAAGTATAGCTAGGTCTGGTGCATACAAGTATTGTATTTATCGATCTTGTGTCTGTGTCGTTCTTGAATATATAGTTAGTTTATATGTAGTATATACGGCTCTCTAACTTAGAAATTTGTACTTGGTGTTTCGCATGCATGTGATGCTAGGATTTCTAGTTAGCTAGCTAGGTTGATGCCTTGATGGTGATTGAAGACTCGAAGAGACTAGCTATTTGTACCAAGGTGAATGATATAGCTAGGCTGTGTGTGTTTCATAGATCCTAGAGGATTTATAAAATCTTATCAAGATCGACTGTATTTTCTGTTACGGAATACAAGAGGTTGTATGATTGAAAACGTACTCTTATCGATGGTAGAAGAGACATTTCGTTCGCTTTGCTTTTTATAGATGATTTATTATGTTTAATGGGACGCATGTAGCAACAAAGCGTCTGTAGTCCAACGGTTAGGATAATTGCCTTCCAAGCAATAGACCCGGGTTCGACTCCCGGCAGACGCAACTTTTTTGTTCATTTTAAAAATTTCGTTTTTTAGGCAGCTACACTGAACCCCTGTGCGACAGAACACCACGTACCAGGTAATTGAGATGTGTAAACGTTAACCATAAATTTTCACATCAACACATACTTAATGCCTTGTTGGTTCTGGTAAGCAATTCAACCTTGCCCAATCTTCGCAGTTCTTCACAAACAACTGGCTGGTTCTTCCTTTAAGCTCAAACTCCTACGTTGTCCATTCTTTGTAAAGAGTGTTTGAAAGGCTTTTCCAATTGCTTTTTAATCGTATAACCTACTAGTACAGCATATCAATCCATTCAATCTTCGGAGCATATCAATCCATTCAAGCCATGTTGTAAGACAATGCCTAACAACCCAACATAGCCATTCAACAATCAATTGATCTGCATGACCTAATAAGGGCTAGGTATTTAACTGATTCATCATTGACAAGTAAAAATCCAATTCAAGAAAGGATACGAGGGTAGAGAAAATAACTGCTGCTATCTTTTTCATAGAAATCAAGGAATTCCATGAGTGAAAACGCTCAAATCCACCAACGAGGGAAAAAAAAGAACTGCAAAATTATTGCAGTAGCAGCATACAAGTTGATACACACTCTGTGTTTGGACCATGGCTAGTTCCAATAGACAAAAATTAAATTTTATTATTTTGTTTCTGTTGCTCTAATTGAACCACCTGCACGAGCAGCTTCTTTCCATTCATATTCAGTTAACCAATGAGCCATGATATGCCCGCAAATCTTTTACAGAGGACCAGGAAAAGTGCCATTCTCTCTTTGCTCGTTCCACCTATCAATCTGCATCCATTGGCAATGCAACAAATTAAGATCACAGATCTGAGAAGCCCAGGTAACATATGAATTGCTGCAAATAAATTGTATGCGTGAAAGATGATGATAAAACATTGACCAAGAATACTCGGTCTCAAGGCCAAAACAAAAAGCATGTTCTGGAATAAAAATGCTAGAACAAACTTGTAGTATAAGCTTAAGCTGAATTCTTTCATTAACTAGTAATTTGTATCATTGCATGTAATTGTGACGATAGAAAACAATTTACATTATAGTATTCTACCACCTCTGGGATAATTTAAGAAATTGAAAAAAGAATGGCTAGTTGAAAATGCACTCACCCATTCACCAGGGCAAAGAGAGCGGTAATACTTGGCAAACTTATCGCACTCTGGGGCATCTTCACCCTTTGCAGCGACACACCTAGTGCATCAAAATGTTCTTATCGTCAGGTAAGAATGCCAAACAAATGTACCAGAGCAAGAAAACTGACAATCTAATTAACTAACCTGTGGAACTCAACATATCGGGTAAAGCAATGCCTTGTTTGGTTTGTAGTAGGAAAACGAAAATCTGCAGGTGCTGTCTCAAGCTGAAACAATAAAAAAAAAAATTGATTATTAGAAACACAAAAGGAAAACTCACAAAGAAAAAGAGTTTCACAAGTGAATCCTATCCTAGGTGAACTCTAACCTTTATTTCTGGAGTCTCCTCTTCAGTAGCTTCTTCTTGCTCTGCTGTGTCATCTGCAGCAGCTTCTTCAGTAGCAGGCTCTTCACTCTTTTCATCAGCCTCAACTGGAGCTTCACTGCTTTCTGGTTCAGTAGCATCAGCAGGTGTGTTTTCTGGAGCAGTTTCCTCTGCTGAAGGAATAACCTCCTCCACAGCCTTTTCTGGTTCAGTCTTTTCTTCAGCTGGCAATAAGTAATCCTGGACAGCAAAATAACAAGATATCCTAGTTAACGACAATAAGCAATCTCCAACATAAGGCTAAAAGATCAGTCATCAGCAAAAGAGAAGACACAAAAGCAAGATTCTGACAGCCAATTCCCCCTAATATCCTAAATCAACAATTTACATTGAATCCGAAAGAATTAGAATTTAAAGGGTCTTGGATCCTACAAACCGTGTATCTGTTTCTTGTGCGAGACAAACAGACTAACAGTTTCCCCGAGAAAACATGATTCTTATAAAGAAAAGTATAGCCCTATTATATAAGCACCACATGAATGTAGGCAAATCTCCAATATTGATGGATAAATTCTGTAACCAACTAAGTCAACAGCCCGTAGATATGAATAAAGAGTTTGATATCATTTTCATATTTGGAAATTGCATTGAATTTTATTACAAAATCCTTTTCATTGGCCGGTCGGGTGGCATTAGCAAAATCAGTCCTTAGCAGTTTGCCGGTTTATGTTATGCAATCTTCTCGCCTGCCACGGTCCTTGTGTGATGATATTGATAAGACAATTCGTGGTTTTATTTGGGGCTCAACAGCAGAAAAACGTCGCATCCACCTCCTTTCAATGGATACATCACAAAACCGAGAGACGAAGGGGGTTTTATTTGCTTGCTAAATTAAGCTAGAGAACCCTACATGAGCCAACGTCGTTATGGGCAAGAGTCATTCGAGGAAAACATTGCCAAGGCCGAGTGGATGTCGACATGTTTCATAAATGGCCTAGATCGTCTAGAACATGGAAGGGTATCGTGGAAGGTGCTCAACTCATAAGCAAGGGTATCAGGACGACGATCGGCAATGGGAAATCCTGAAGCTTAGATCCAAATTTGAGGTGATACCTAAAATTCATTAAACCCTATCTCTGGGAGGTAGTAGTCAACAAGATCTGAGACATCATCCAAAACGTAAAAAACCTACAATTACTCCTCAATCGAGATGTGTATACTGATCAGATCCAAATATCCCACCGAAACAAGAAAAATATGAACTACAAACGAAGTCTGTAATAAGAACCAATTGGAATCGTAGACTCTACTAGCCGGTATCCGCTTCACTTCATATCGAGAGCGATTATGGGATAAATGAAAATCAATACAAAAGCTCATTAATAGAGAAAAAATAAAAGTTAAGAAAGCAGATCGAAAGGTAAATGCTTGGAATTAGAGTCGGGATCTTGGAGATCGTATGTGGAGTCAGATCTAATAGAGAGAGGGAGAGAAAGTACCTCGGAGAGAGAGGGCGGGTTTGGGCTGGCGACAGCGGCCATTGATGGATCGATGAGCGAGCGCCGACGTAAATTCGTTTGCTCTGGAGTCTTGACTCTTGAGCGGACGGCTGTTCAAGAGAGAGATAAGTAGGTAGGGCACTTGTAAATTCGAGAGGCTCAAAAGGGAGAAGAACAAGAAAAAGGCCGCTCGTTTGCGCACTCCTCTTTTTATGTTGCGCACTCAACTATGAGCGTATTCATAATCCGCACAAGGAAAACCGGTTTTTTACCGAACCATGGACGGATCCTAAACCCGTACAAAAAACGACACCGGTTTTCGTAAAAAACCCGGCTTTATGGACGGATTCCGGATGCGGCCAAAAAAAGCCCCTTTGGGCGTGTTCTAGGCACGCCCATAATGGGCTGGTTTGAGACCCGCACATAAAAGGGTATTTTTGGAAAAACGGCCCCTTTGGGCGGGTTCCCGGAACGCCCATATTGTGCGGGTTTTAAACCCGCACATAAATTAGGGTTTCAACCAAAACAACGCGTCTTTTATACAGCGGCCGAGTTTTTTACTATTCAGTTTTCAATTGTTAATTCCACTAAAAAAGAGAGAATATACGACAAAGTGCATTCTCGTGAGATGTCGACTTCGAGTAACGGGTCCACAAAGACGTCATCATTTAGCGGGTCATCCTATTCGTCGGATTCAACATCTTCCGTGGGCAATCTTTCTCTTCCCGATAATGAATTGGTTAGTATATGTTGAATCCTAAAATTATAATATATCTGTTTAGTTTATACGTTATTGGTTGTCGGTCAATTAGTAGCGTCGTGTCTAATTTGGAGTATGAAATTTAAAATTTATTTCGTAATGATGATGATGATCATATTTTATTTGATTTTTTTAATACTTGCAAGTTCGTAGTTATTCCAGGCCTAGTTTAAAGGTTTTCGGTTTTATTCATAGGTTTGTCCGTATAGTGAGCATGTTGATCACACGGAAGTCGACTTCTCTACGTACTTTAATAGCAATGATGGATTTGATACAATGGAAGATTTGAGACAATGGGTTAAAACTATCGGTCTTGGTTTGTCTATGATCATAACGACCAAGTCGTCCAAACACGATAAGATCATTTTACAATGTTCAAGGTCGGGTAAGTATAGATCGGGGAGGAAGAATGAGGTGAAGAAAGCACGGGATTCGATGAAGACCGAGTGTCCGTTTGAGTTGCATGGGTTGTTTAGGAAAGGGAATTTGTATACACCCTCTCGTTGGACATTATCGGTGATAAGAGGGTTCCATAACCATGAGCTTCCCCCGGATTTGAAAGGGGTTAGGGGTGCACATCGTCTTAGTGCGGAGGAGCGCAATCACATAATACTTGCTAGTACGTCGGGTACAAAGCCTAAGTCTATCTTTTTGGAACTTATCCAAAAGAACCCCGAAAGCTTACTATCGAGGACACAAGTCTATAATTTCAAGGCGTCTAAAAGGAGGATTTCAATGGGTAAATTGAATGTGACAAAATACTCCTTGACGTGGTTGAAGGAGAAGGGATACTTCACCGACACGATGAGCGGGAGGCAAAAAGATGGGGAGTTGGCGTTGAGCGCGTTGTTTATTAGTCATCCTGACTCACGACATTTGGTGATGATGTTTCTGAATGTCGTTATCATGGATTGCACGTACAAGACCAATAGGTATGTCATCTCGTTTATGTACCACGTTATTCCTATTGAGTTGTTTTAGTGATCATTAATTCTTTATATATAACTATTTGTTGCCAATGTCTAGGTACGGATGGCCTTGTTTGGAGTTCGTAGGGATGACATCCACAAACTTGACGTATTGTATTGCTATTGTCTTCATGAGGAAGGAGAAGACGGGGTACTTCAAATGGGCACTCTTGCGATTGAAGTTCTTATTCGGCAACCAAAAGCCGCGTTGTTTCATGTCGGATAGAGAGCTTGGAGCATTGAAGGCGGTGAAGAGTGTCTTCAAGGTCCCCCACTTCTTGTGTCAAGTCCACGTGGCTCGGAACGTGAGGGCATATGCAAAAACACAAGATATAGACCCGGAACGATTCACTAGTAGCGTTCGTCGAGTTATGAGGCCCGACTTGAACATTTTCGGAATATATGGAACGACAAAGGTGGAACCGGTTTGGTGTCATATGTTGAGAAGACATGGTTCACTCCGCATAAGGAGAAGCTAGTGAGTGCGTGGTCCGATCATATTCTACATTTTGCAACAAGAACTACTAACCGGTAACCTTACCCTCCTATCATTTTTGTTCAATATTATTTATCCGATTTTTTTATATATATATATTTATTTATTTTCGTCTTATAGGGTTGAGGCTCAACACTCTATGCTAAAAGACATGTTGCAATCTTCCGTTGGAGGCTTTGACACGATCATACAACACTTGGATAACATGTTTATGGAACAAGTTCGTCGAATCCAAGAGGAGATGGGAAGGAGTAGATCGGTGACACCGGTTGAAATATTAGATGGGCCCGAATGGAAGAAGGTTTTCTTCGACCGCATAGTGAGAAGGTGTTCGAGAGAATGCATTAAATTATTATTGCAACAAGTAAAAGAGAGAAAGATGGGGACATATCCGACGAAGTGAGTCCTCGAGACCGTTGGTGGAGTACCTCTATGGGATTGCCTACACCCCAAACGATCAAGGGATATGTTAAAGAAGGCATCCCGTTGGTTCCCGATGAAGTTGATATATATTGGAGGCAAGTCCGGTGGGAAGGTTTGGGGGCGAATGATCGATTGCCCGATGATGGGGTCAAAGTTTCGTACGAGAAGAAGATATTGGGGAAGTTTTGGTCCAAGTTGCAAGCGGGGGAAATTCCCAAGGATACTATCTTCAAGGTCGCCCAAAAGGTGGTAGAGTGTGAAGACCCCCGTTCGGCTAATTTACAAGACGCCTCTCGTGGTGAATCCGAAAAGGGAAGGCCAAGGGGGAGTGAGAAGAAGAGTAGTACTAAGAGGGGGAAGACATGAGAGGAGTACATTGACGACGAGAATAGTAAAGGTAAGGAGAAGACGATGACGAAGAGGAAGAGGGGGGAGGAGAAGAAGAATGAAAGGGAGGAGAAGAAGAAGAGGAAGGAGGAGGAGATGCAAAAGAGGGATGAAGAAAAGAAGAAGAAGAGGGAGGAGGAGAAGAAGAGGAAGGAGGAGGAGAGGCAAAAGAGGGATGAAGAAAAGAAGAAGAAGAGGGTTGAGGAGAAGAAGAAGAGGAAGGAGGAGAGGAAAAGGAGGGAGGAGGAGAGAAAGAAGAAGAAGGAGGAGGAGGAGAAGCGCACTGCCGTTGTATCGCCTAAGTCGACGTATGACCTTGATTTTGATTGGTGTAATGACACGATTGACCCCTTCATGTTTCAATACATATCTCGGCACCAAGATGTAGAGGGTGATGGTCATTGTGGTTATCGATCACTTGCCGTGTTACTAGGTGAAGATGAAAGTAAGTACATGGATGTTCGGTTGAATCTTTCGAATTACATTGTACAACATCAAAATAAGTTGGAATTGGTGTACGAGGAAAATGGTTGAATACCGAGACTTGTTCAGGAAGTGAGCATGACAACATCCCCATGCCGTAAAGAGGGTTGGATGGTAGTTCCGATGATGGGGTTGGTGTTTGCGACTTTGCACAAAGTGGCCGTCGTCGTGTTGAGTAGATTTGGGCCGCACACATGCCTCCCATTGTGGGCCGATGAGGGAGATGAGCCTCCTTCGACTGTATATGCTATGGCACTTGTCGGGACCCCTAACGCTGGACATTTTGTACCGGTATGTTTTCTTGACCAAAAGCTTGATTTTAATCTAAATTTGATAGCATTTTTTAATAATGTTACATTGTGTGTAGATTTGGTTAGAAAACGGTAAATGTCCTATTCCCCCACCGCCTAGACAATGGACAATATACAAGCAACCGAGTGTGGATGGATGGGAAACGCACCACCGCTACAAGAGTCGAATGCAAGAGTATGAGGTTCGACGAGCGAGTTATGGACGAGGACCTATACATACTTAGGGTTGTAATTAATGTCATATATTATAGTTACACTTTGGACTACTATATGTAAAAATGAAATATTTTTATTTAAATAAAGCGTCGTCGTTTTTATATTAAAATCGAAATTAGAAACGGGGTCAAAACGCGACCGAGTTTTTTCCGCCCTGAATCGCGTATACCACTGTTTTGGATAGTGGCGTAGAAACGCCCACATAGGCGGGTTTGGGACACGCCCTATGTGCGCATTTGCAACCCGCCCAAGGGGTTTAATCGCCCATTAGGGTTTAGGTTTTAGGGTTTAGGATTTAGGGTTAAGTTTTAGGGTTTAGGGTTTAGTATTTTGAGTTTTGATTTGGAACACGCATATACGGGCTTTCTCGCACAAAATGTTGATGTTTTTATGGATGTCATTTAACATATAAATACAACCATGTTGTCCTTCAATCATCAAATAATCCTTCCAAGCCTCACATATCTTAGTTGCAACTAACGAACCACTCATTGAGAATTCTTAAACCATTATTCAACGTGATAGTGGACTTTATCGGTTGATGGCTTCTTGTTGTGCTGAGTAGTTAGGGCAAATGATATATATGAGTTGAACCATCGTAAGCAATGTCTAGTAGAAAGCGTCAAACGCCACTATAAGCTCATCGTAAGCAATGTATAGGAGAAAGCGTCAAACTTCATATATCACTTTAAAATCTCATGTTTAACTATCAAAACTCATGTCTAATTCATATATTACTTCTCTTAGACTCAATCTATTCATGTTTGTTTTGTATGGAAAGTGGCATAGGAGGTCTTCAACCATTTAATTAAGCTCATGTATGTTTTATTTCGATATTATTTTTAATTTATATACCTTAAAACTCTAAACCATAAACCAAAACCCTAAACCCTGTTGTGCTAGTTTTAAGCACGGCCAATATGGGCGGGTTGTGAACCCGACCATATTGGCCGTGACATGGCGCGAATATAGGCTGGTTCAAAACCCTCCCATGGTGCCAATATGGGCGGGTTCAAAACCCGCCCATGGCCCCATAATGGGCGGGTTCAAAACCCGCCTATATTGTGTTAAAAATTTTGTTATAATAATTTTTTTATTTTCCTTTCTAAATTATAAATTTACCCACTTTTTGTGTTAAAAATTAAAATTAAAAATTTTCAAATCTCCGAAGAAAATACAAGCGTCATACAACGTCAACAATCCAAAATCGTCGAAATCGTCATAACATAATCTAAAACAATCCATACAACGTTAACAATCCAAAACTAAATTCAAACAACAATCCAAACTAAATAAAAAAACAATCCAAACAACAATCCGAAAATAGAATAACATAAATGTCAACCCGATTGATCCGCCCAATCGGGGTCATTTTCCGGGTCAGCCCAACCCCGAACCTCTCTCTCAGCGTCCTCTCTCGCAGCCTCCTCTCTCGCCCGCTCTTCCGCCATCCTAGACGACTCCCCTCGTTCCCAAATGGATGGGACACGATCCCTGCGCTCGGCCGACCTCGACGACTCCGACGGCATCTGCGATGCTCGACTCAAAGGGGGGGCAACCGGTGTAACGTCCAGCCCACAGAGACCTCCCAAGTAAGGTAAATCAATCTGATCAAGCCCCTCTATGGCCGAAAGCATGTGTGCCCTAATCAGCTGGAAACGCTGCAATATAAACCGACATATGCAATTAGATCATATTTATATACACAACTCAAAAGTAATTCTTAGATAATATAAACACACTCACCCTGTGAAAATCGACAGCCGGAAGAGGAGCTCGAACGATGCGCGGCTGAACGGGCGCCCTCGGACACACATACGAATGCGAGATCTGCAGGAACCAGTCCAAGTACTCGTCGTCGACGTCCCACGGAGTGACAGCACGTGGCGACGTGAGGATGAATGGACAAATGTGGTCCATAACTGTACCCCACCCGTAATACTCGTCGTCGAAGTCGAGGATGTACCTTGACTTCCCCTTAAGAGACCACGGGCGATGAGAGACGCATGGTACGATAACGTCCAAAGGTCGACTCTGAACTCATCCCCACTGCCGCACGCATCTCTCCGGCATGTACGGCTCATAGATGTCGAGGTATCGGATGGTGCCCCGATACCTCGATGTCGGATACTGGAGATCCAGTCAACCCGAGAATAGGGGGTCCAACAAACCTGAAATATAAAGAAATGACATCAGGAAACGTAAATTTAAAACTAACGATGCGCGAACAAAATATAAGAACGGATACGTACATCCTCCGGTCGGTAACAGTCGAGGATGCGCCGATAGTAGATCGACGTATCGTACGTCTGTAACTTTGTGCGATCGACCCGATAGCGACAAGCTCTCCTATCATCGTCCTCCGCTCCAGGCAACGGGTTCGGGTTGCCAGGGAAATAGATGAAATACATCCATATCCACATCTATGGCACACCGAAAAAAATAAAATCAGTTCACTTTACGAAGATTTCGATAAAGACATTTTCAATCAAAACTACCAAATACCTGTAGAAGATATGAGCAACCCGCCAACTGAGCCACCCCGGCTCGTGAAGCCTCCCCAAGATTGCGGTAGAGAAATGCCAACGTGCCGACGCCCCATGCAGTCTCAACAACCCGACCCCAATCCTCAAACAACGCCAACATATCAACATCTACCTTGTTCGTGGATTTGTTCACGAACAAGTTGGTGGACAAGTAATGCCACAGAAAACCGGCAGCTATGCACTCTGGCGGGTAGTTGGAAGCCATCATCACAAGTAAGTGATCGAAGAAATCTCGGCTATGTAGACGACCCTTCTTAAGGCCCCTGAGGAAGTCACGCTGGCCGGGTAACACATAGTCGTCCGTCGTGCCAAACATATACTCAACCATATCAGCGCACTCAGCAGAGGAGAAAGTGTGAGCTACCTCATGCCCCTCAATCGGCAAACCGAGGATGATGGCAACGTCGTGGAGCGTAATCGTCATCTCGCCCCACGGAAAATGAAAGTTGTTGGTCTCTGGATGCCAACGCTCTACAAAAGCAGAAATGAGGCTATGGTCGACGTTGCCGAAATCGAAGTACAATAGCTGTGTCAGGCCGGTCTGTCGAATCATCCATAACCACGAACCCTGTGCAACATCTACGTCGGCCGACGGAATGTGAGCCCTCCATCGGCGAAACTCCCTCGGTCTGCTGTGACACGTAATACGTCGAACAGGTCCGTCCATGTCATTCCTAAACGGGCCGAATGACCCCCAAATCAAGTCGGCGATGTGTGTATGGAAATCCTGTAATACAGATGGATCGTCGAGCCCATACGGTGTCTGTTCGGGCAAGTCGGCCTGTGGAGGCTGGCCTTGTGGAGGCTGGGCTTGTGGAGGCTGGGCCTCCGTCCCCCCAACAGAATCTATAACCACCTCATCCAAATGAATCTGAGTCGGGTCGGAGGGCAAAGTATCAGACTGCGGAGGGTCGGACTGGGGCGAAGCCTCTCCCGTCCCAACATAATCCCGGTAAGCCTTTGTCATCCCAACAGAATCAACCATCACATCCTCTAACTGAGTCGGTGGGACCTCATCATGGAGAGGCTGATCCTCTCCCATCGCAGCAGAATCAGGACGAGCATCCGGCTCGGAGGTCGATTCTTCGTGTCGCCTCTTGCGACCCGAAGCCGTGACAAAACGATCCGCAGGTCGTCTACCATCAGCTGTAGACTGTCGAATATGTTCTACTACCTCCTGTTATTTAATATATTATTATTATTTAATAATTTTGCCTCATTTATTTTATTTCACTCAAACTAATCCTAAATTTTTTTTATTTCTATTTAAGATTATTACCACATAAAAATAACATTTCTAATTTAATAAATACATTATTTGTACGTTACGATTTCTAATTTCTATCATACAATTTTTCACTATAATATAATTTCTAATATAATATATATAAATATTATTTCTACGGTACGATTTTAAAATAAAATATATGCATTTCATATATTTTATTTTATATGCATATCATAAATAAAATAGATGTATTTCATATAATATAAATTCTAATCTAATATGCATTTCATATATATTTCACTAAATAAAAGTATATGCATTTTATATAATATAATTTCTAATCTAATATGCATTTCATATATATTTCGCTAAATCAATTATATGCATTTCATATAATATAATTTCTAATCTAATATGCATTTCAAATATATTTCTCTAAATAAAGTATATGCATTTTATTTAATATAATTTCTAATCTAAAACATATATAATTTTTAATTTCTATAATATAAAGGACAATTTCTAATAATTTACAATTTTCATATGCATTTAGTATTATATTTTACTAAATAAAATATATCTAACAGGCTTTTCCTAAATAATATATAAAATACCAATATAAATCTATATATACTAAATAATAAATAAACAATAAATTTAAATCTAAATATACTATATATTCAAAATATATTTTAAAAATTACCTCATGAGTCGGTCTCCTTTGACGCACCGGGCGACCTGGATCCGCAACCTCCGTCGCCTTCGACCCGCTCGGGCCCACTCCCACCTCCATCTCCTCAACCACCGTCGGATCTTGAGATTCATAAAGTGCCATTTCCTCCGTCGTCTGCGCCAACTCCTCCACTCCAGCCACTGGTGCTCCGCCGGAGACGTGGGCGGAACCAAGACTCGTCGACGATTGAGCGGATCCAGCCTCCGCGGAAATACCCACGTCTCCTGTCGCCGTTGCTCCGCCGAAACTCTGGACGGAATCGGGACCCGTTGACGGATGGGCAGAGCCGGAATCCGCCGAAATACCGAGCCCACCGACACCCTCGATCTCTCCCGCTCTTTTTTCCTCCATGAAATTTTAAAATTCGTGTGTTTTGGTCGGAAATTTTGGTTGAACTTCGATGGCCGTTTTGGATCTTTGAAGAAAACGAAATGAAGAAGACGAAGATGAGGCGTCGTGCGACACCTCTTAATAAGGGCGTTGTGCGGGTTTAAAACCTGCACACGGGTTTGACCTAATTTGGCCGTGTCCTAGACCCGCACAAACTTGGCCGTGTCCTAGACCCGCACAAACTAGACGCACAAATTGGTCTGGTTTAGGGTCAATTTTTGGACGGGTTTCGGATCCGTCCAAGAAAACCCGATTTTTACTTATTTTTTCGATGGTTTTAGGATCCGCCCAAAAAAACCCGGTTTTTTAAAAAATATTATGAAAAATCTTCGGCGGGTTTCGGATCCGCACAACCGTGAGTGCGCAACCTAAAAAAAAGAGTGCGCAAAAAATTGCCGAAGAAAAAAGGTAAAATGAAGAAATTGTGTTGCCTAATGCCTAGTGCCTACGGTCTACTAGTATTTTTTTACTCGTTAAGTTACGGTATTTACTAATTTGGCGTCTATGGTCTACTAGTATTTTTTTTACCGTACAACTACAATTCGATATTTTATAAACATTATAAATATTATATTAATAAATAAATAAAAATATAATATAAACTATAATATAAGTAATTTATTGTTCGTAAAATATTTATATAATTTTTTAATCAAATATTATACTCTTCCTATTTTATTACTTTTCATGTACGTAAATTAAGAATTTATCAAATATTTCAATATCTATTAAATATTTTACTATCCATTTTTATTAATTTTAAAAATTGTAACTATTTATTCATTAATGTTTTTATAAAAGAAAATTACTATATTTCTATAAATAAATTTATCAAAAGATATATGATAAAATATTTATATTTATTTTTAGATATTTAAATATTTATCTTTAATTTTAAATACTTGTATAAGGAAGCTTTCAAAAAATATTGTTATACTAAATAGATATTTGTCTTGATGAAATCCGAAATAACGACTCGTTAGAAGACAAGGAACGAGGTTATTATATTCGAAAGTGCAAACACTTGCTTCTTTATTTATACTTTTCTCTACAACGAGGTTACAAGCCCACGAGGCTAATAAATAATTGAGAATTACACCTAGACCTCCTACGAGGTTCCGAGATCTCGATCTAACAGCGTCCGAGATCTCCTACTTCGTAAATGATTCTAACACGTAAGTGTTGCACGATTGGTCTTGAGGCGAGGTGGACTTGGGAGCGTGGTGTAGAGAGCCTTGTGAGATTTTGTAGCGAGGTCTTTAGTGTGAGCGAGGTCTTTGTGCGACTTGAAGTCTTTTTGTGGACTCCTTTTGTCTGTAGCGAGGTCTTTTGACGATGTTTCTATCACGTCGATCTTCAACGAGCAAGATAGTTCTTGAGTTCAAGATGTTTTTCGACCCCCTCTTCTTACGAGGTTTTCCTCTATTTATAGAGGATAAGGGAGTCGAGTTTTGGCCAAGGTCCTATGTGGGATGTCCGAGATGGGGGCTCTTGATTGGTCCGAAGGTGAGGCAGATGGTGATTGGTTCGGGGAAACGGCAACCTTGAGTGGTCTGTGTGGGCGGGGGTGTCAGTAGAGTCGGTGGCGAGGTGTAGACCTCGCTCTGAGGTTTCGGATGACCTCACGAGGGTATGAACTTTGTTTTAATAAATGGGGGATTTGAGCGTGGGACCCCGAATCATCCTTGGAAGTCTCGTCGTGGCTATTTGTTTTTTTTGGGTGCCCCGGGCCCACCTGCTATTTTACTACTTTAGACATCATCATGTTTGATGTTAGAGATAAATTTAAATAGTTAAAAAGAATTTAATATAAAGAAGTTATAATAATAGAAATAAAAATTAATTTCTTAAATATAAGGTGGGGCTATAATCGTTCTGGTAACTCGAAAAGGTACAACTTTAATATATAGTTATAGATATTACCTATTTTTTATTTTTATACATTATAAGTATTTATCATTAATTTTTTATTATAAAAGAAAAAATATATCTATAAATAATTTCGTGAAAAGACATCATGCTAAAAGGTAAAAGATATTTATACTTATTTAAAAATATTTTTAAATTTGTTATCTTTAATTTTAAATATTTGTATAAGGAAATTTTTAAAAGATATTGTTATAATAAATAGATATTTGTTTGATGTTAAAGATAGATTTAAATAGTTAAAGAAGAATATAATAAGGTAAAGTTAAAATATTAGAAATAAAAATTTATTTTGTAAATATGAGGTGGGACCAGAATCGTTCTGGTGGCTCGAAAAGTGATAGTTTTAATATATAGTTATAGATTTACGTTCTTGCGATTAGATATAATAGTTTGTAACGGTGTAATATGCGAGCACGGATAAACCGTTCGATCGAATATTTTAAATGACCATGATCAAGACACGTTATTTAATGATTTTTTAAACGGAGAGGTATTTCTGTCGTTTACCCATTAAATTATAACAAATGCTACGAGAGTGTTTTTTGGTGAAGAAAAACTGCAAGAGTCTTCTTCAACCTTCAGAGTGTGCATTTTTCTCGACATTTTCGATCGAATCTCCTCCATTCTTATTCCCTCTTACTTCTTCTAATTTGGCCCGATTTTTTTGTTGATTTTGGCCCCAATTTATGCTCTCTTTTCATAGATTTTGCTATAGATATGTTTTCTATGGTTGGTTTCAAGTTTACATTTGGGTTTTTTTTTTCAAAATTTGGATCTTGGTACTTCGATTTACATGTTTTTATTTGTCCCTGGATTGATTTCTGTTGATTTTAATCGAACTTGTGTAGATTGTGTATGTTTTGCTTTACAATTTCAAGTTTTTGATTGAAAACAAAAGTTAATGGTCAATACTCATTTAACCGCATACCATGTGTTTGACAAAATGCCCAAAGTCTTAATTTAGAGCTTAGAGTATTTTTTACAAGTTGTTCATAAATTATGAACCCAACATATAAAATTATGAACACATACTATTTATGAAATATAATACATGACACAAGTCACATGTATTGTGAATAATACCTCATGAACCTTATTGATAAATTTTATGAACCTAGTTGTATAAAGACGTGAACCCACACAATAAGTTCTTGTACTAGATTACGTGATAAAAATAACAATTACTATGAATTAAATTTCATGAACTTTATTGACAATTTTTATGAACATAGTCGTATAAAGAGATGACCCAATAGAATATCATTTATGAATACATGCATGACACAAAATAACAAGTATTGTGAATTAACTTAATAAACCATATTAATAATTGTTATGAACCTAACCATGTAATAACATGAACCAATATACTAACTCTTATGAACTAAAAGTTTGTTGAAATGGTTTCCCGACAACAAATAAATTTGTAGTCAAGACCCCGCTGAGTACAACGGAGTCAGGTTCGTCCACGGGAGAAAGTCTAGTGTCAAATTTTATTACTTAGAGCGCAAGTAATCAACAAAGCTAGGGTTTTTTTTATCAAGAGAAAGAGAAAATCTAGGGTTTAGGGTATCTCACAACAATAATTATGCATGCAAACGCTAATGAAACATAAAGATGATGCTTTTATCACATAAAGGTGTTTTAACTTTCGTTAACTGAAACAAGTAAATCAACTAACTTTCGTTTAATCAATAAACGTGTTAATCTAACTCTTATACTTCAACTAGGATTGATCCATTTTCGCTTCTAAACCCTAAACTGACTATTTTGATTCAAAATTTTCGCTTTTACTTCAACTATGAATGAGAAATTCCCTTCAACTTCCATTTCAAGGATTAAGAGCAAGAGAAAAGAATCATGCAATAAAGACAATTAAATCATGATCACAAACAAGCATGCACAACCATTGTTGCTTTTAACCCCAACCTTAGAGAGAGAGAGACTTCTCACACATCATAATCAAAGACAACTGAATTAAATAAAAGAGAAAGCTTACAACTTTGAATCCAAACAAAACTTGTCCTCCAAGTCTCCCACTAACTCTTTCCTCTTCTCTCTCCCTTCACGCCTCCTCCCTTCTCCACTCTCTCTACCCTAAACTAGATTAATTCTGGGATTGATTGGTTTGTGTAGAAAAACAAAGGCTAGACAAGAGTATTTATAGAGAAACTAATCTATCTAAGAGCTATCTAAAAGAAAATAAATCTTCTAATAGGATATATCCCTTAAACCTATCTAATAACATAAAAGGAAAGGGATCAAAGTGCATTTAAAAGCACCGACTCGGACAAGGAGGACCTCGGTACCGACCCTGTATGCCTCGGTACCGACCTTGTTCAATACTGCGAACAACCTATAGTAAAACTTTCGTAGCGGGCTCGTTACACCTCCGTTTGACTCGATTTTTTTCCTATGTATTTGTAACGAGTTTCTATACTTCTTTCCAAGATCGAACTTGATTCTTCACTTCTTTATTTGAGTGATTTTCTTCGGCCTTGCTTCATTCTTGAGTGCTATCTTCAAGTGCTTTCCTCCTTTATTCAAAATATGCTTCAAAACAGCTTCTAAAACCTACAAAACACCACCAAAACTTATGTAGACTCCATATCTTAATAAAATACGAAAAACCTACACAAACGACTCAAAACAAAACACAAAACTAAAGAAAAAGACTCAAACACATAAAAACACACCCTAAAAGACGACTAAAAAGGCGGACATCACATGAACCATGACATGAAATATTATAAACATGTGTTTATAGAACTTGGGTTTATAAGTTGATATATTGTATGTGTGATGTATACGTATATACCTGGTGGAGATACTTGTGGGCAAGCATGTGAATGTCGGTCTTGTGTTTCATGCCTCCAGAAAAAGCAGCCCATCACGCTTCTTCCTTGTAATACTTGGATGCAGTCTATGTTTAATGGTTTTCCATGCAAGTCCACTCCTAATATTATTAGGCAGAATAAATCAACAGACCCCTGAACTTGTACGTTTTTTTCAACCAACACTCCGTACTTTGAAATGTTCAAATAAACACCTAAACTTAACTATTTTTGTTCTATTAAACACTGATACGATCAGACTCTTTGCCGTGTAGTACACACTTGCTGACTTGGAAAAATTTTCTGCCACGTAGGTTCTATATAAATGCCACATGTGCAATTTTACTTTTAATTTTTCAATAAAAGGACACCTCATTTTTAATCCTACTCAAAAATTAATTTAAAAACAAAATCAAGTTACAGCCTTAAATTGTTTACCAAAAAATTAAATTTATTTAAAGGAAATAAACAAAACACAAAATACATCTCCAGTGGCATACGAAGAAGGACGAAGAAGCGAGCAAGCCGGCCGTCGCCATAGTCACCGTCCGATCTCTCCACACCGCCGAGCACCTCCATGCTGACGACAGTGTTCTGCCTATTACCTTCCTCCCCCATTAGTGCCATCCTTATTATCAAGCCAAGTCAAAAACCCTAATTCCCAAATTGGATCAAATTGAACGATCTACCTCTCAATCCCTTATCTAAAACCCAAATTGAGGCTAGATTTGGATTTCTCGCCAACAAATTTGTCAAAACCCTTTATTTTTCCGTCTCAAATCGTAATCGAGTAACACCATTAATGGCCATCTCCACATCTCCATTCGTGCTGACCGACGTCGATTTGGGTGGTGGGCGGTAGACGGTAGCGGTCGGGATGGCAAGGGCGGTGGGCAGTCGACGATGGCGGCCGACGATGTTGCTGGACTGTGACGGTCGCCCGCCATTAATAGCCTCCACATCCCTTTACGTTTTTTCTCTGTGTTTTTATTTGTGAATGAATTGTGAACATTTTTGTTTGTATTGGATGCTTGTTCATGTAATTTCACAGATGTTGCTGAATTTTAAAAATTCTTTTGTTGGATTTTAATCCTCACTTTGCCCATGTTGATTCCTCTTGCTATTGTTGTGGACTTGTGGGAAAGATGATGTATTAAAGAGAAAAAAATAAATTAGATTTTTATTTAATAAGAAATTTGTAATATTTTGACTTATTGTAATTTTTATTTAAATAAATTTCAAATCAGTATTTTATAAGTTCCCCACTCATATATAAAGGGAGTGAATCTCACTCGCTTGCCACATCATCGCTTAGTGTTTAATAGAATAAAAATAATTAAGTTTAGGGGTTTATTTGAACATTTCAAAATACGGGGTGCTGGTTGATAAAAGTGTACAAATTTAGTGGCCTGTTGATGTATTTTGCCAATATTATTATTCTGCCCCACCCCTAATCCGTTCAAATCAACACAATTAACAAAATTAATGCACCATCATTACTTTCATTAATAAATTTGTATTATGTTGTGTTCATGTAAAAGTCAAGTTGCAAACAGTGCAAAAAAAAATACTATTATCATGTATTTACATGAAATAATGGATTTGAAGAGATTAAAGTCAAGTTTCTCTATCTAGTTTCAAGAAGCTCTTATATCAATATTCGTGCATTTTAACTAAATTTAATTATTATTGTCGCATAGCTGAATTTTAGTTTTTCTTGAGTTTGTTCGGACGACGATGATGATATTTGGACCTTCCACATATACTCTTTAAATCTTATTTCAGGCCAAGGGTGTAGATATTTTGTCCTTTGGACCTGCCCGAGATGAGTTAACATTGACCGGGTTAGTATTGTTGTTGTTGTTTGAGTGATGTATAGAAGTGAGACGTGTGTATATATATATAGTTACAAACTTAAAGCTAATCTTAAACAACATCCAAGTCAGACGTCCAACTCGAAAGTATAATAATCAAGAAGGATATCATTTCCTTTAATTTTAGTGGTTCATTTAGAAACAACATCAACATAAAATAAAACAAAGTTTAATTCTCTAAAGCGTCTCTCCCCATAGGCCAAAAGCCATCTTTTTTTTAGCCTATCAAATTGGGTATATTTCCCATTTGATGCCATTTTAGCCTAAGCCTAAAAAGTTCTACACCCAATGTAGGCCAAATTTTATAGGCTAAATTATAAATATTTAATTCTAACGGCTAGTTTTACTCTTCCGCTATGTATTTTCCGCTATAACATATTCCAAAATAACGACTAGTTTGAATAGCTGCTATTATATTTTATTTCAAAAAGTTTTTAATGAGACCATTATTAAATTAGTTTATTTAAGTACAAAATAATATTTCATTTTTATATATTAAATATTAGACTCATATGAAACGTTGTAACGAGACCATTACAATGATATAATTTTTATAATTAAAAACATTTGAACAATATGTTTTTATGTTTTTATAATTACATTATGCATTATGCATGCCACGTGGCACATTTTGATTGGGTCTTTTTACAACTTGTAACTCATGCTTAGAGTTTCACTCACACAGAATTATTTTATCTTTTTTTTATGCACGAAACTCATGTTGAAATCTCAGTGAAATCAACCGATATTCATATCCTTAAATTTTGTCGGCGTTATCTTCATTGTACGCAAAACCTCTCTAAACTTTTGCAAATTTCGTATCGGCTCTTTCCATCAATTAGCAAAAGCTTGCCTTTTAGTTCCATCACCAATTAAAAAATGATAGTATTACAAACTACAATGTATTAAGGAAGTGTATTGAAAAAGGCAAAAAATAGAGAAAGATAAACAAATTTGAAGAATATTAAAAATAATTTTTAGGTAAAAAGTAATTTTGAGAGAGAAGTGGAACAAGATAGGAGAAAGAACTACAGTGACTGACTATCAATATAAAATCTCAACTCTTGATCACATGACTTGGTTACATTAATACAGCATTTTAGCACTTTATTGTCAATCCATCTCCACACTAATATCGAGTCATTTGCAGTTTTCTTGATGGATCAATCATGAGATTAAAATCATTAATTAGATTAATCTTGAGGAATTCAAGGAGTCAAATTAGATGTACCATCATTCGAGTATTTGCTGGTGTTGTTTGAAAAAAGGTCATTTCTGCAATTGCCGTAAGGTGCAGGGAGGAAAAAATCAATTGCACCAGCCGGGAATCGAACCCGGGTCTGTACCGTGGCAGGGTACTATTCTACCACTAGACCACTGGTGCTTCTTGCTTTCTTTTGAAAACTAAAATTAGTACATTTTTTTAATATCGCTTATTTATCGAGCAAGATTGGAAGGTGAGAAAGATTCAAAAGAAAGGCACAACAATGGTTGGGAATTGGGATTGATACTACGCAGTACTACACTTTTGGTCATCTTTCTTTTCAATCCATCTTTATTTCCGTGCAGAAAACAAGCAAAGTCCTGTCGTATGATACTTTTGTTGTCACCAATGTCTCCTATGGAAGTTACTTCTCTTATGCTGACACAAGAAAAAATAAAAAATCAACAAATAAATCTATATATAACATTAAAAAGTTGTGTATATGAAGCATTTATTGCACTTGATCAAAAATTTCAAATATATTAAATCAAATATTTTATATGACAAGATGAGCTCCTTGTCACAATGATTAAAATGTTGGTATTTGTAAAGAAGGTGTAAAGTTTGAATCTCTAAATAATATTTTTCCTCATTCTAGCTAAAGTTCTTATGCCTATTGCCTAACTATGTTGCATAAATAATTTAGATTAATAATCTCTTTTTTTGTTGAAGGAATAGTAATAATGATCTAATTCTAATACATCTATCTATATAAAATTATGTATATGAGAAAATTTTATTACAAATATTACTTTATTTTTTTTATGAAAGTTTAAGCTTCAAGTCTTTTTGTGAACATCATGTCTTTTTACTTTACTCCTATTTAAATTGTTCAACCAACTCAGCAAAAGATGATATAAGGAATAGTCCTATTTGATTACTTTAGTCTTATTTAAAGTTTAAGGAATAGTCCTATTTTTTAATATGTCTATTATTGTATAAATGTTATAAGTATTTCAATGTATAATATGGATGTATATAGCTACACATAGAAATACTCTTAGGATACTTATCATCTTAAAAGTGTACTTATTGTCCACATTTAACACCTTTAATTACATCCTATATATTTTAATTTATAATTTATAATATGAATGCATACCTACACATAGAGATACTCTTAGGATACTTATCCTCTTAAAGATGTACTTATTGTCCATATTTACCATCCCTAATTACATCCTATTTATTTCAATTTATAATATGGATGTATACCTACACATAGACGTACTCTTAGGATATTTATCCTCTTATATGTGTACTTATTGTCCATATTTACCACCCTTAATTACACCATTATTTATGTGATTGTATTTTGACCAATTGTATTCCATGGACTAGCCTATATATACATTATTCTACAAAAAAATCCATTGACATGCACATTTCTCCCTTTCTTGTCTCTACAATTCTCTCCATGGTTACAATTATAAACATGAATAGCTCAAGGTATGTATAATTATTTTTTCTCTATGCATTATAGGTTATTGAGATCTTAATTCTATTATATATTTGTTCAAATCTCTTCTTCGATATTATATTGGAAGCCTATTTTCATTTAAAATTTAAACTAATTTTTATCTAATATTACTATTTTTAATATTTTATTATACTTGATCTTTAAAAAACTGAACTGTTGTCAACTTAGATCAAACAAACTTTTTGTTATATATACAAGAATATTATTTCAGGCAAATATATTTTTGAGGGTTAAGTTTGTAAATTGATTTTTAAATTTTGAAAGAATATATAGTCAATGTGAATTTTTATTGTGATTTTTTTTTAAAAACATCACTTCTAAAAATATATAATCAATTGAATAGTATAAATTGACTAATTATGATTCATTACCTTCTAAATTGTTTGAAATTTAAAATATAAACATTACCAAAGTTCTTATTTGTTTAACGATATGTAAATGCATACAACATCTAATGGCAATTAAAAAATTTTGTAGCATGTTTACAAAGTTTTCATATTGGGCGACAAATTTCAAGTACTAGGTTTGAAAAAATACACAATTTTTCATACAAAATTCGAAAGTACTAAATTTATGATTTTTTTAAAATCAAACAACCCACATGTGCTTTCAATTCTTATACAATTACAAGTTCCAAATGCTTTTACAAACTCAAACGAAAAAAATATATTTTATAAAACATTAAAAATTATAAAAAAATAGACGAATGCATGTTAAAAACATGTCCCGTGCATACTGTCCTCCTAGTAATACAGTAAATTGTCAACAACTAAAACTCCTTTATGTGTACTGTGTTGCAAGAACAGTGCAACATATGATCACACCTTAAAATGATTGTGGCTACAATTATGACATTCATCCACAAGAACAACTGAAACTTTGCAAAGCTTTCAAAAGATCAACAAATTCATACAAGTAGTTATTCTATCGAAGTATGCCGTTATATCAATGTCGGAAACATTTGGGTACCTTTTCCTGTTTTCCATATTGATGCTATACAATATCTCAGGGTAATTTGGATATTCGAAAGTATAATATTAATAACAATCATACAGAAATGAAAAATATGTGAAGAGAAAAAATATCTCAAAGTACAGAGATTGAACTATGGGAGGGAAGAGATCCTCAAAATGGATTCTGGTTGCTAATGTGATCCAATGGTGTTCGTATTAGGCCATCTGTCCGTGGCATATGAGAGCAATGTCCCAGCTAAGCCTCTTCATTCAGCTCTTCTTTCACGTCTTTAAACAGATATGATCGGCATTTATGTTGACATTGCTGATTGCCCCCATTTTTCTTCCATCTCCGAAGAAGAAATAGGTGGTGGAAAAGAGCTGTTTAAGACGATAGACGCAGATAGCAAGCGATGAGCTGAAACAGAGCTTTAAACCAGGTCACGACTCTAAGCTTCTTCTAGCTTCAATCTCAATTCTCAATCACCTCCTGAATTACACAGCAAAACAAGTTGGTAAGGAAGTTACAGAGCCTCTATGAACAAAACATGATGAAACAATATCTTCCCAATGCTGATGAAGATTGATTGAATATGCAAATCTCAGAAAAACACAGCACAGCTTGAATAGGGAAATCTCTTACAGATGGAGTTATGCAGCCACAATACTAAAAAGTGCAAATCCTATCCAACACTATAATACTGCAATCACAATCAAAGCCCTAATTACGCATTAATGACCTCTTCAAAAAACCTGATACCCTTAAACATCAAAATTCTTAAAAAGAGTATGAAGGAGACCAGCAGAAGCAAATATGGCAGCTGATACTAATGTGGCAATTGCTCCTCCTTGCAGTTCATTCTGTGTTCTTTGAATTTCAATCCGACCATTGAGTCAAATTAATTTACTACGAAGAAGGAAAAATTAGGGTTTCTGGACAAGGAAAAGTAAAGATCAAAGAGTGGAAATCTCTTAATTTGTTTTAACATGCTCTTTTACACTAATTGGTGTCCTAATTCGTTACTGTTTTCTATCAAAATTGAAAGAAATCAACAAATGCAATTCATTCTACAATCTCACTACACTGGGCTTCCAATGCAACGACCAATTCCTCAAACTAATAATTGTAACACTGAGCACACACTTCAAGCATCCACAAAAATAAAAGACACATACAAGTTCCCAACCCAACAAGAAATACAAATGAAGCGAAACATATAGCAAAACCAGAACAAATAAACTCTACCTGTAGGAAACAAATTGCTATTGAAAGAATACATGAACACCTGATTCAACAAATCCACACGCAACTTCCCCCAACCCAACAACATATATACGTGCCTCTTTCGGGAAAAAAAACACATACACGTGCAACAAACATTTTTGCAAACTAGAGGCAGAAAACGATACACCTAAGGAAACTGAACGGAAAAAAAAAATTGCAGGAGACTGAAATATACCTAGGAGACACAAGCTACAAAGATCCGGCAATTGCAGCAAATCTCAAGACCAAAAGCAAACGATTCTTTCTCCTGATAAGAAAAGATGAACAGAAAGAGAATAAGATATTACACAAATTAATTGTGAAGCCTAATTTCTATGCTAAAAGAATAAAACGCCTCAAAAACAAGCACAAAATAGCAGAGCTAAATAAGAGAAATTAATGAAGTAAAACTGAGAAAGATACGACAACAGCTAAACACAAAAATAGAAAACCAGACCAGGTTGACAAAGCGGCCATATGCAGAAACAGAAATAAAAGCAGGAGAGGAAAACAGCAGATGGTGAGATTTTATATAAAATTGAATCAGAGCATCGCTATAATTTAGTAACACTTGCACGGACAAACATTTGAGAATACTATTCATTTATCCTTGGTGACATTTATAAGTTTAATATGGATTATACAGTTCTTAATGGTTTTGAAAGAGACCAGAAAGCAAAAATGGCATAGATCTTAAAGCAAGAACCTTTTTGTGCTAGACTGATGGGTCATGCCTCATTTGTCCCTTTTTCACATTTCATCACTCCATGGTTGTCATTGGAGATATGGGAGCTTTCACGAACTCATCTGAACAAAATGCTCAAGCATTGCTCCTTTTGTTGCCTTCACATACAAGAAGTTCCTCTCTTGTGTCATCACACAACTCTTGAGCCTCTTCCATGTTCCCTACATCAAAGTTCCTATCAAGGAAAAAACTGCATATGTCTTTATCAGCACTTAGACCTTTTTTTCTCATCTCTTCATATAATTCCTTTGCCTCTAGATACTTCTTCCTCTTTACAAGGATCTTAATTAGAGCATTATAGGAACTACAAGAAAGACCGAAGCCTTTTGCAACCATCTCTTTGTGCAAATACCATGCCTCTTTCAAATTCCTTGCTTTACTATGCCCTTTTATCAATATGTTGTATGTGTTGCTGTCCGGCATCACCCCTTGAGCGCACATTGCCTTGTAAATTTCATAGCTGATGCGCATATCATTTCTAATGCAATATTGCTTCATAAGAGGATTATATGTTGCAGCATTTGGCATGATACCCTTCTCCAACATCCATTTAAGCAACCCTTCCCCATTCTCCAGCATACCCGACAAACAAAAGCCATTCATTAACACATTAAAAGTCACAATTGAGGGCTGCACACCTTTATCAAGCATCACCTCTAGGAGCTGATGGGCCTTGTTGATCTCCCCAGACTTGCAATAAGCATCCATAAGAGTAGTATAAGTAAAAGTATCAGGAAGCACACCAGCCACTTCCATGTCTTCAATCAGCTTTTCAGCTTGCCCTACATTGCCTACTTTACAAAGACCGTTAATAAGAACATTATAAGTATATACATTCAGTTCCAGTCCCTTTGCACATACTTCATGAAGAAGCTCATTTGCAGTATCAACATCCCCTTGTTCACATAGGCCATGGACAAGAACAGTATAGGTGACAACATTCGGTGTAATCCCCACCTGAATCATCTTATTATGTAGGTAAAAGCCTCTTTTAATCTCACCTGCCTTGCAATAACCATCAATAAGTGTTGTATAAATTACTGCATCTGGTGCAATTGCTCTGTTAAGCATTTCATGGAAAAGCATGTGTGCGTGCTTTACCTTTCCACTTTGACTAAGTCCGTTTATAATTGCAGTATATGTTATTAAATCAGGAAAAGTCTTTTTCTTTTGCATTTCCTTGAAAAGGTTTACTGCAGCACGCACATTACCATGCTTGCAAAAGCCCATAATGATAGTTGTGTAGACTACATGATCTGGTGAAATTCCTTGGGTTATCATTTCTTCCACAACACTTTTTGCTTCAACTACTTTACCAGCATTGCACATAAGAAGAATTATGCTGTTGTAGGTAAATGCATTTGGCTTCAAACCCTTTTCTTGCATCTCATCAATAAGCCTCATCACCAGTTGCAACTCTTCAACAAAGCAATAACCATTAATGACAGTACTATAACTTACAACATCAGGCAAACAACCTCTCAACTCCATTTGCACCAATAGGTGATGAGCTTCTCTAACTTTTCCTGATCTACAAAGAGCATGGATCATTACATTGTAGGATTCAGTATTAAAGGGAACACCTACATCTAGAAAGTCATTATAAACCTCCAATATATCCCTGAGCACTTCTGATTGACTGAATTTCCGTGTCAAGAATAAATTACACGAATCAACAGAGATAATCAGTCCATAGTTCAACATCTTCTCAAAGAACCTCCTTGCCTCGCTAAACATTTGATTTTCAACAAGAACTTCAAAAAATATATCAAAAACATAGGGATCCATACTCCAATCCTTATAAGTATAAATCAGCTCCTCCACGAAACAAGCACACGAATGACTTACATCCAAATTAGGTTTCACCCAAAAGTCGCTTATAAGCTTTCTAGCCATTTTCAAGTCCTTGGATGCAACTGCAATATGAATGACAATACAGCGGGCTTCCAACGATGGCTCTCTACGCTTACATAACCAATCAAACAAATCCAGAACAAGCACATAATCGTTCTTGATGTTCATGAAAACCCAGATGAGGTGGTTAGCCTTAAACTTGGATTCATATGGCCTCAATACAGTGCACAAAGGCTCATTACGGCGTTGCTTTATGGTGGTTGAAATGTATTGCACGAGTTCAGAGTCCCAAACACTAGGCTTCTTCGGAGAGAAATCAGGATACGGCCTCGTACCAGTCGAATAGGAGAATGATAGATTTTGGTATCGGCCTCGGTATCTCGCATTGGAAAACAGATGTGATAAAGTTGACATATAGAGTTTACCCCTCAATAGTTGACGACGATGAACAAAGAGAGTGATGGTTCCTTTGTTCATTGCTGTATAAGAGATCGTCAGTTCAGATTCCAAGAATATTTGAATCCTCGAAGCAGTGGAGGAGGCAGCTGGGGGCACGGGGGGCGGCCGCCCCCACCAGCGGCCGGGAGTTCTCAGCCAGCGTCACAAAAACAATATAAATTTGGATCTCTCAATTGAGAAATAAACATAAAAACATTAAAAACAAAGTTCGATTGAGAAAGGCATGTTCAAACCGATCAATTTTGGAGACGAATTTGCAGATTTTGACGAGGCAGAAAAGATATGCCGGCAGTGAGGAATTCGGAATCGGATTCTTTCTCCCGAGTCCGTCGTTCCGTCCTGATGAATCCTCAGATGATGAATCTACTTTCCTGAAACAAATCAGGTGAATGAATTTGGGCCTGTTTACAGACAGGCCCGCTGGATAAGCTTGTAATCGGCCCACTAGATAAAAAAAATAACTTGGATCTGATTATAAACAAATGAATGAACTTGGGCTAAATACTTGTAGTACTTGTTTGTTTCTATACCCATAGTATAGAGAATGGGGTTAGGAATGACTCAAACCAATTCCAATGTTTGTTTTAACTAAGGAATGGGAATGAGTGATTCTCATACCAAGAAAATACACTAATACTCATACCCACCTCAAACTTAAGGTATGGGTGATTCCTATCCCAACCCGATATCTCATTCTAACCCGATTCCGGATATAGAAACAAACAAGCTCTTAGTATACATTATAAATGGCTAATTAGTTTAAAATCCTTGCTATGAAGAGTGATGATTGTATAATTCATAATATTTCATGTTATACATTTAAGGAATTTAAACTAAACTATATACTAAATTAGAACAATAAATTTATTAGTGACATTAGTAACATAAAAATATATATTTTATCTATAAACTCACGTATTTCTACAAAAAAAAATTTAATAAAAAAATTTAGAATATATTTGCATATAAATCATTTAAAATTTATTTTCATACTACGGTAGTTACTTATATCATACAAACTCTCAAAATAAATATATCACATTTTTATTTTAAATCTTATTGAATAAAATAGAATCTTAAATATTCTTTTTAATAAAAATATCTTTTATGCTATTAAAAGATCTTCATCTTCATATTAAAAATGATGTTAATTTCTTTTGAGAATGAAGGATTGGAAGCTCACTAGCCTGCCAAGAAAAGAGATCCTTCTTTAATTTCTTTAGAGAAGGAAGGATTAGAATTCAGCAAAAATAAAGATTGTGCTCCGTCGCTGATCGGCGTGGACTGAAGATTGTTGAACTCGGGTTTGAGGGGGAGAAACAAAGAGGACTAGGGTTTAGGTCGTTGGGCTAACACAAATATTGAGCATATCATAAAAGCTTAATAGTGTTCCATATTATTTTAAATTGGCCTCAACACTTTCCTTTGACATTAGAGCACTAGAGAAATCATTAGCCTTCAATGATAAATTCAAAAACAAATACATATTAGAAAACTCCCCTGCAACAACTTTCTTATCTTCGATCGGTTTCTTCATCGTGCTATTATTATCATCAAAACCAAGATCACCCCGAAATTTGTTTGAAAGCTTTAAATTGTGTGGGTTTGAGAAATCAACTTCATCCTTCACTTTCTTAAATTGTTAGAGTACTTGTGTTAAAGAAGCTAACCCAAGTCACGCCATCATAGCAGATTAGCCTAGACAAGGGGCGGGAAGCATTTGTTAAGGCTCGACCCAAACAACCAGGAAAAGGGGCTTCAATACCGAATAGGCTCTAATACCATGACAAAGTTTGTGGGTCAGTCAATGGGGTACTATTTTGTGTGCACATGCACGTTTGGCTCAACACATAAGCTGAGTGGGGTTCCATCCTAGAACCAAATGACAATAGGAAGACTAACAAACCAATCATTTATACTAGACTACTTTAGTCTCAATCTTTATACGTGGGGAGTTATATATTCTAAGTTTCAATAGGAGGCAACATGCAATCAGGTTTTATTTGTGAGGAATTGAGTTCTTAGGCATAGAGCCTCTTGGGGTGAGAGGTAGTTGAGGGGCAAGTGGGCAACGACCTACTTATGTTAAAGTTTGTGTGGCTTGGGAGTTCCCAAGTGGTCACGAGTTATGCGAATGAGCCTGTTGAGACTTGAGATTAAGGGTCTTGCGGCAAGGGTTTGGCAGCCCTTGGTGGGGTTATTTGGGACAATGCTCAATGTTGGATTTGTGAATTTATTTATCTAATTAGATTTTGTACGGTGTTGATGAATTAGCTTTGGGGTGTGCTTCAAGGTCATGTTTAGCTTATGATAAGGTATACAAGAGGCTTTTTAAAAGGTTGGATTCGTTACAAGATGTTAGGGGTCTGATAAAATATATAATTTAACCCATGAAGGGGGTATTTAATTTGATTTACTTTATAATGATGTTAGTGTAAGACTATCCTTGCATAATCACTACTTACCTTGATTTGTACTCCCTCCGTTATATTCTATTTGACACTTTAGAGCTAAAATCGTATTCATTAAAACTTGTCATTTTGGAGTATTTATTTAGTTAATGTATTGAAAAGTATTTGTATTGACTTTTTTTCTTTCATTCTATTGGCTTTAAGGATGGGTTAGTAATTAATTTTTGAATACATATAGAAAAAGTTGGATTTCCAATAATATTTCTTATATTTTCAATGAATTTCTTAATATGTGTGAATTGTTCTAAATTGTCAAGTAGAATAGAACGGAGGGAGTATTAATAAAAGCATTGAAAGAGTTTCCATCTATTCAATATAATTCAAATTTTAAAATTGTAAGAAATCAGGTAAACATGAACACACAAACCAACATTAAACGTCAATAAAATTCAAGTGAGTTCGTAAGCTTATTTAATTCATAGACCAAGATCGTGCAAAAACACACTCAAAAGCCCAAATTACAGACGAGAAATCCTTTTTTCCCAACAAGAATTTATTGAGTCGGATTGAAATGGTCAGCGAGCAAAGAAAGCATCCATCGTGATGATATAATGCAAGTGGCAATCTCAACTAGTCCAGGGAGGAGTATTGTGCATCTTCAGGTCTATCTATCCAAATAATACAGCGAAGGCATTGGCCTTGATGCAGATAGTCGAACGCCTTGTTGATATCTTCAAAGTCCACTTCATGCGTGATGAACCCATCCAAACTAAGCTCCTGCAGGCATATATAATTGAGGTATATTTGTATAAATATACTAGCTTTAAGTGCAAAGTGGCCGGTTTATAAGTTGATCTGTTAATTGTATGTGTGATGTATACGTATATACCTGGTGGAGATACTTGTGGGCAAGCATGGGAATGTCGGTCTTGTGTTTCATGCCTCCAAAAAAGCAGCCCATCACGCTTCTTCCTTGCAACACTTGGATGCAGTCTATGTTTAATGGTTTTCCATGCAAGTCCACTCCTAATATTATTGTTCTGCCCCACCCCTAATCCGTTCAATTCAACACAATAAACAAAATTAATGCACCATCATTACTTTCATTAATAAATTTGTATTATGGTGTGTTCATATAAAAGTCAAGTTGCAAACAGTGAAAAAAAATACTATTATCACGCATTTACATGAAATAATGGATTTGAAGAGATCAAAGTCAAGTTTCTCTGTCTAGTTTCAAGAAGCTCCTATATCAATATTCGTGCATTTTAATTAAAATCAATTATAAATGTCACATAGATGAATTTTAGTTTTTCTTAAGTTTGTTCGAACGATGATGATGTTTGGACCTTTCACATATACTCTTTAAATTTTATTTTGGATCAGCCCGAGACGAGTTAACATTGACCGGGTCAGTATTGTTGTTGTTGTTGTTTGAGTGATGTATAGAAGTGAGACGTGTTTGCGTGTGTATATATATATATATATATATATATATTTACATTAGTGAGTTCTAATCTTAAACAACATCCAAGTCAAACGTCCGATTCGGAAGTATAATAATCAAGAAGGATATCACTCCCTTTTAATTTTAATGGTTCATTTAGAAACAACATCAACATAAAATAAAACAAAGTTTAAATCTCCCTTTTAGAGCATCTCCCTTGATCTTAGCCAAAAGGCCGAGAAAGGTACTCTTAGAGTATCTCCTCCCATAGGTCAAAGGCCATATTTTTTTTAGCCTACCAAATTGGGTATTTGATGCTATTTTAGCCTGAGCCCAAAAAGTTCTACTCCCATTGTAGGCCAAATTTTACAGGCTAATTTTTTTTATAAACATTTAATTATAACGGCTAGTTTTACTCTTCCGCTATGTATTTTTCGCTATAACATATTCCAAAATAACGACTAGTTTGAATAATTGTTATTATATTTTGTTTCAAAAAGTTTTTAACGAGACTATTATTAAATTATTTTATTTAAGTACATAATAATATTTCGTTTTTATATATTAAATATTAGGCTCGTATGAAACGTTGTAACAAGACCATTACAATAATACAATTTTTATAATTACAAACATTTGAATAGTATGCTTTTATAATGTTTTAAATAATTTTTACACATTAAATCACAATTAATAATAAAAAATGTGAGAGGGCCCACCATGAAAAGGTGGAACCCACTCATATGGCCTAGCAACAAATTTGGCCGCAAAATCACATAGGCTATAACTTATTTTTGAAAAGTGGGCATATGCCCTATGAGGAGGGATGGTGCTAGGTTATATTTGGGTATTTGCCCTATGGAGGGAGATGCTCTTAAAAAAGAGTTTTATTAAGATTTTTTTATAGAAAAAAAATCATAATATAAGAGTTTTACGGAAAAACAATTCTTCTCAACTAGAGATGGCAATGGGGCGGATTCAGGGAGGAAAATAAAATTTGTCCCCGTTCTCATTCCTATTTAATTTTCCCCATTTATAACCCCTTGTCGGGGATTCTCGATTCACATTTATTTTTCCCCATTTAGTATAATTTTTTTTTGGGATTCACCATCTCAATTTAATTCCCGTCATTTATAATCCTCGCAGATTGCTCGTTTGATTTTCTATTTAATTTCCTCTACAATTTCTTCAAAAATTATTTTGATACACCATTTACAAAGTTTATCTTTCATACTTATATAATTAATAAGTCTTTAACAAGAGCTTTCAAAACAGGCCCCGACGAGAAATCATGTGGATTACCCGATGGGGATTTCCGGCGTGATTCCCCAACGGGATCGGGTTCGAGTTGGGTACCCATCCTCATACTGTAACGAGAATTATTTTCTCCAGCATCCCTATTTAAATTCTCATGTGAAAAAAATCCTCATGAAAAATAGGGAATTCTCACCCCATTGCCATCCTTAATCTAAATGGACGATCATATATGTCCTATTAGTCTATTACCGATTAATATTTTTCGGCTTGTTGTTGATGGTGATGGGCCTAGGCCTGGGCCCGGCGGGAAGCATCCCGAGAGCTTTCGAAGGCCTGATGCGTATTCTAGGTTGAAGAATTAATTATTTAATCCTGCATTTATTAGATTTGTACACTTTGCTCGCTACCATGTGTTTTATTGTGCTCACTAGAGTATAAAACAAAAATTAGTTCATCTCGATCTATCAATGACAATATATATGTGTGGAATTAGTGAATCAAAGTGTAGGTAGGTACCTCTCGAGAGCTTTCGAAGGCCTCTTGCATTATGGAGGCTGATCCTATGCACTCGAAGCAATAATCTGCTCCTCCCTCTGTTAGTTCCTTTATAACCTGCCCCATGTATATGTAGCCTCAACTTACAATTTATTGTACAAGCCAAAGTAAATTCACGTACTAAAGGAAAGATTTCAGAAAATTGTAAGAGGTATTAGTTAATCCAAAATGCCGTATACAAATCGGCCGGCGTATATGGAAACGTAATGATCAGACTATACAGTAGTATTACAATAACATTAATTATGTTTATTTTTGTTTAATTTGTTCATTGTGTAAAGAGTGACAGATATAGTGACAACGTACCTGGCTTGTGCTTTTCTCATCGCACGCGCTGGGGTTGACAAAATGAGTGACCCCGAACTTTTTTCCTGTTATAATTAAAAAATAACGTAATTATATATTAAAATCATATACGTTACGGAGGACTACATAATTTGAATCAAAACATGCATAGTACTATATATATAGTTGGTAAAAATGATTTGGAGAAATATTATACATGGATCGATCGATCTCACCTAACTCTAGTTTATCAGGGTTTAAATCGACCCCAATAATCTTAGAAGCCCCTCTTCTCCTAGCTCCCTCTGCAACCTGCACAAACGTACATATATAAAGGAACAATGTATATTTATTCGAATTAGTTGCATCATGCATGCATGTATAATAATGAAATAATATATAGAGAGAAGGTTGTTACCGCGAGGCCGATCGTACCAAGGCCGAAAATGGCGACGGTGGAGCCTTGTTCAACCTCTGCCACTCTCCACGCTGCTCCCACACCTGCAAGTGCATGTAAACACACACACGTACCCTTTAATTACTAACTACCGTCCTTTTTCCAACTATATATATTAACCCTTGTTTCATATCAATGTACCAAGGCCGAAAATGGCGTCCTTTTTCTACACGACTTGTTTAATTCTAGATAAATAATACGCCGCAGATACAACGTAATCAAATGAGATATATAGTGACATGACATGATCACATGAATAATTAATGTCCCATCAGAATTAATTTCGATATGGTACGCTATATTAAAAATCATTTCCCAAGCAAGGAAAGGAATGATTGGATTGAATTGAATTGAATGAAGTGATCAAAAGAATGACCTGTAGTGACACCACAGCTAAGCAAGCAGGCCTTGTCGACAGGGATGTCCGGGGAGATCTTGACGACGTGGGTGACGTCCATGACGGTGTACTCGGCGAAGCTGGACACGGAGAGGAAGTGGTGCAGAGGGTGGCCGTCGGCATCCGTGAACCGCCCGTGCGGATCCCGAGGCATGGCCATGGGGTACTTGTCGGTGAACTTGGAGCACATGTTGCTCCGGGTGGAGGCGCAGTCTCTGCATTCGCCGCAGTTAGGGAGGAAGATGGGCAGCACTCTGTCCCCTTCTTTTACCTCTTCCACCCCCTCTCCTACGCTCTCCACCACTCTGGACATTAACATTACTTAAGTAAATATGTATTAATACACACGGTTTTGAATTGATTTGAGTTAACTATAAATCCCTGCAGCCTAGTTCCGTCTAAGTCCCACCTAGACGTTAGATGGTGCTAGTCCGTCTAAAAGACCGTCTTCTCCGTCTATACGCTAGGTAACCCCTCGTTTCCCCTAAGATTCATTTAGCGTTTTTTATAACACTGGCTACATACTTACTTATACCGGTCACAATTCATTGAGTTAAAGTTGTGACACGTACTATTACTGAATAGTTGTGCGCTAATAAGAGTGTCACTGTCATCAATAAGTTAGTTGTGTGATGTGAGACTAAATACTACTCATACGCTATTACCTATTTCAAAAGTGAATTTTATCACCATAGTTTCTATAAACTCTAGGTTACGAGTTCGAATTACTCTCCGATTATAATGATCTAATAAGTGCTTCTTATCAGATGAGTAAAAAAGTGTTTTGGCATTGATTGGCCGTCAAGTCACATTGTATCGGTTAATATGATTAGTACTCCTTCAATCCCCAAAGATCGTCTAAAAGGATGAATTTTACATTTATTAATAAGAAGAAAAATAATAAAAAGGTAACCAATGAGAAGAGGTGAGATGTGTGATAGTGATGTTGAAAAGTGGGAAGAAAAAAAATGACTAAAAGAGTGTTAACCTCTAACTTTTTTTGGAGTACTGACTATATGCATGTTAACCTCTAGCTACATGCCTATATTGTTCACTTTTCATCGCGTTGAAGTTGTGATACTTACTACTCCCTCCGTTTCTTTTTACTAGTCGTTTGGGCCAAATACTGATATTGCAAATTAGATGTCGTTTGTGGTAATCAAGAAGAAAAAGTTACTCAGCAAACCTTTCAACTTTCCAAGACATCTATTAGTACGTGCATTTATTTACTCTATCAGCAAACCTTTCAACTTTTGGTTTTTTTATTTATTTTAATTAATGGAGCATGTAAAAGGAAGTAGTTACTTTCTCTGACATGCATCTATTTAAAAAGCTTTTATTTCATTTTCTTTAATGGAGCATGTCAATTGAAAAGCTCTCCCTGACACATACCATTATGAAGAGAGAGAGAGGATTTTGTTTTTTTTGATCTTTTCTTAATTATCGTGCTTTAGTCTCAAACGACTATTAAAAAGAAACGGAGGGAGTATTACTGAATAATAAGAGTGTCAATGTCATCAATAAGTTAGTTGTGTGCCGTGAGACTAAAGGCTTATTTGAATTACCGCTTAAAATTAGATATTTTAAGTGGTAATCCAAACGGGCTCTAAATACTATTCATAGACTATTCAAAAGTGATTATTATCACCATAGTTTCTATAAACTCTAGGGTATGAGTTTGAATACTTCTCCTTGCAATAATTTAATAAGTGCTTCTTATCAGACTAAAAAGTGTTTTGGCATTGATTGGCCGTCAATTCACATTGCATCGGTTGATATATACTAAACCGTCATATCAGGTTGTAAGGATGGTTCATTTATGAAATTCAAATTCCAACTTTACTATTCTTTCCTCCTTTGATTTCATATATTGGCAGCTCAAGAATTGGTAATTTTGGAATATATATAACAAAAGGGAAGTGCCCGTCAATGTAAAATATTTTACTAAACGAGACAAATGTTAAGTAGCTAGAATAGGTTGAAAAATCAGGCTTTGTTTTTATCATATATCAAGATCTAGATATCTAGATGGTTATATATCAAGTAGTTTGGTGCATAGGTTGGCATGTGAAAGGACAGAAGCAAGCATACAAAAAAACACAAACGACAAGGATCACCGAAGATGTTGCAGATTTTATGGGGCTCAAGAGGCAGCAGAGTTTTCAATTGTAAATGTGTGATTTCATCGTCATTGTTTATATTTCCCGCAATCGATCTAACCCTTATATTTCAAATCACTTGAATTAAATCAAGGACTCCGATAGATATGACTCATTCTTAATTGTAATCCTCATTGTTTACTAAATACCTCATTCTTAATTGTAATCCTCATTGTTTACAGAAATAGGTAAAGTTAAAATTCACCATTAATTACTTCATCCGAGTGTACGTGGAGAGATGAAGGAAACCTCAAGAAATAAGATGAAGATTGAAATTAATTACCCAACAGCTTCATGCCCAAAAATCCTTCCAACAGCAGATAACGGCCCCTGCGTGCGCGCAGGATTCATCCGTCATTCAAAACATCAATCAATTGACTAATTATATAATCAAGTAGGTAAATCTTACAGATTCAATCTTCCAAAAGCTAACATCGGTATGACAAAGGGAGGTGCAGATGATCTTGATTCTGACCTCCCATGCTTTAGGAGGCGCCACTTCGATCTCCTCTATCACCAGCGGCTCCCCTGCTTTTCTACACACAGCCGCTGCCACATATACAAACAATAAATGAATATTGATCGTTCGTTTGAATGAATTACGTACAAATAACTAATGGAACCTTAAGTATACCTTTGCAGATGATTGGCTTGCCAATATGAGAGGAGGAGGAAGAGTTGAAGTTGATTTGGTTCTCCATTGAATGAGCTTGTTGAGAGGATGGAAAGGAAGGAGGAAGATAATTGTGGAGGTGTCCAATAAGCTACTTGCAAATGGAAGTAATTATATTGCAAACAAAGCTGTCAAGTAGATTGTAAAAGTGAGGTCCACACTCTCTACACGAATTGACTTTCAACTTTTAGATCGGTCAAGACTTGTAGATAACGTTTTAGTATCAGATATATGAATTTTCCTTCACGCCGCAGTGATACAAGTCAGAGTCATTTAATCAAAAACAATAATAGTAGACTTTGAACATTTTTTTATTTTTTAATTATTGGTTGAAAATTCAACTGGTCTCAATGTTGAGATCAATCCTTGTGGATGATTCTAAATTAATTTGAGAGCCAAAGGTTAAATTTTGCCAATTTTGTCTGCCAAAAAAATTTGTAGACGATGGGAGAGCAAAGACGAGTATCTCGATTTTTCATGAGCAACTCCATATCCCTTGGATCGAGTTGATGACTGTGAGAATTTCACCTTCAACTTCGATTATTGTGAGTCCAAGTCATTTTGTAATGAGAAGTCTTCTTCACAAGACAATAATTTTTACTTTAAGAACAAACATAGACCCACATTTCTCTACCTCGTGGTGTTTTTTTTTTAGGAAGCCACATGTAGCTTCGTTGTTCATTATTTTGAATCCATTAAAATTAATTTTGACAAAATCATATTACATCCTATTTCAATTACTATTGACATTTCCTTCTTATAAAGTCGATACAAGTTTAATTTTAGAAATGATGTCATCTTCATCAATTTGTTTTGCCCTCTTCCAATTTGTGATGTCTTGTTTGACATAGTCTTCCAGAATAGCAATGATATCACTTGAATTTTGCTGAAAAAATTTGGCCTCCATGCAGGAGCGTAGCCAGAAATTTATCATTGTAGGGGCCGATAAAATTTTTCACCGTAGATAATGTATGTTTCGACAAAGAAGTAGAAATAAAAGATACAAATTTAGACAAAAAAGAGAACATATTTTATAGAGGAGGGACTAAAAGAGAACATATTTTATGAATTATGTTTTAGACTACATTTAGATTAAGAAAATAAAAATGGTTTAAAATACAAATTAATTGAATCTATAAATATTAAAAGCTCGTAACTAAAAAATAAAACCCAAACTAAAACCCTTGTTTCAAAGTTTTCGGGTTCAATCACATTATGAAAGTAAGATGTTTAACAAAAGATATAAGCATTCTAACTAAGCAAATGACTTGTTAAAAGTGGTTTGTATACGTCTAATCTTCAAACGTCCATAACTTTTTGCTCAAATGTCAGAATTAAGCATATAATATATCAAATCGAAGCTATTGACAAGAGGAACATATATACGGACAAAAATTTGGATGGGGGGAGGCATGGCCCCCACCCGCCCCAACATAGCTCCGCCCCTGCCCCCATGCTAGATGTATTACCAGACAACTACAAATTTGTAAAGTCTTCCTTTGTTAGCACACTTTCCATTTATGCAATTATATCCTTTGGTCTCTTGTTTATAGTGTTAATTAGTGGTGATTTGCATTATATTTCTTTTGCTTTTTTAATCAATTGTTGAGTATCTGGGCACTTCACAAAGAGATGTGAGGTCATCTTGGAAATGGACTCAAAACTCGCAATCGACTGGATCAAAACGGGAGTCAGAGCATCTCATCCATTGGCCAGCCTGGTAAAAGAGTGCCATGGCTTATTGAGTAGGGATTGGCTAGTACAACCCCGACATATTTTTCGTGAGGCCAATCGTGTGGTTAACGAGTTGGCAGCTATGGGAGACAACTTCCCAATTGGTGTTTACATTTTAGAGGAGCCTCCTGATTCTGTCAATGTAATCCTCCGGTAAGATGCTAGGGGAGTTGCATTTTCTCGGGTTTCTTCTGTAAATTCCCCCAACTAGTAATAAATTTGAGAGCTGAGCTCTCACTTCAGACCAAAAAAAAAACAAAGAGATGTGAGGTACTCTGGATGAGGCAACCACACATCACACACCCCAAATCCCAATGGAATAGTATTACAGATTTATGCTGGTTCGTACGTTTTTTTTTTGTCAAACTCTAAAGTTAGTACATTTAATCCACTACTTTATATCAATAGTTCAATACTCTACGTGAACATAGCAATACTTTTTATATAAAAAGAGATTTGGATAGACCACACATGATTTGTAGTCACTTTAGGGCATATCTATGAATGAGGTACATACAATTAAAACGTTAGACAAATTTTCAGCAATAGAGATTAGTGGCCTAAAGTAATTATATATTCACGGTTACCAGATTAATTCCCTAAATATAAGTACATACTATAATATATGACCACGTACACATGATTTGTAGCCACTGTAAGGCATATCTATGGATGAGGTACAGACAACTAAAACCTTGACAAATTTTCAACAATAGAGGTTAGTGGCCTAAAGTTACAAATTCACGGTTACGAGATTAATTCTCTGAATTATACAGTATACTATAATGTGTGTTGGATTCGAACTTTTACAATTACTAGTTTTGCCCCGCGTGCGATGCACACGGGAATGATTGAGCAACATACATGTAAAAACTCCAATAAATCATAATAATGAAACAAATAATGATTAAAGAGTGTACAAGATCAGACCCAACATTCTAATTTTGAACATTATACGGAGAAGGACTTTTAGTAGTTACAATTTCTTCCACCATACCTTAAAAATCAAGCAATTATTTGAAACTGAAAATGAATGTATATATTCAATTATTGTTTTTCATACCACATATTCAACAATGTAATCAAATCAGTCTAACAAAGTAAATTACAGCATTCATAGCCAAAAGAATAAAGTCCAATGTTTGAGAAGAGCAACAAAAAAATATAATATGGAAAAGTAGCTCAACATAGGAGCTAGCCACTCCTAAACTCTCTCCTAAGCTCAACACAGTATTATGAAAAGGAGTTATATCCAATCATAATACATTATGCAAAGTCGAAGGCCAGAATAAAGGCCAGTAATCTGGTGAATCGTCACAATTTAGTAAAAGTAAACCGTTCATCAATCCTGAAATAGAGGGAGAAAGTTTATGAGCAAAACATGGCTACGACTTCCTACAAACCTCAGTTCCGAAAGCAATTTCATTCCTCATCCACCATGAGAACTTGAAAAGTTGAAAATGCACATCCAGCATGAACCTTCATCCTTTGAAAACAGTTCCTTATAATCAGTAGTTATGAGGGCAGATGGAGTACACCATATGCAGACGTGAGAAGTGTCATTAAATACTGTTCAAGACCTGCAGCAGCAGGAAATATGCTGAGTTTTATTCACGTAAATTTTCAACAATATAATGCATCTAAATAATGACACATGATGAAACTGTGCAAACAACATATTAGAAGGCCATCTTTGTACCTCTAGCAAGGTTCTGACCAGAAGTGTAACAGGTGACAATAAAGGACCCACCAAGCTGGGATTCCTACACAAACCGGTCATGATCGTTGTACTTCTTGGAACAATAACCTTCTTAGCAAGCAGGTATGCTGAGTAGAAACCAACACCAAACTGACCAATCATGCTCACATCAGTAACAACAACAATGGCTTCCTTGAACTCTTTTGTTGTAGAACGGCTAATGGTACCAAGATTGTTAACCAAATCTAGAAACAACAACAATATCCATAAATATAAATTTTAAATACTTAAAAATTATGGAAGAACAACCAGATCACAACTGGTGAATAAATTATACTCAAATAACCTAAAGGATTTGGTAATTCCATACCAGTGCCAATGATTGTTAGTGTGCTGCTGTTCTTGCCTTGGACAATGTGGATGAAAAACTGAGGCTTGTCCATCAAGCTTGGCCTTGTTTGTGAAGCTCTCTGAACGGACCTTATCCAAAGTCTGTAACATCAACAAATTTTAGGCAAGAAAACGATTATTGTAGTTCGTAGCCACGCTCCTTCATGAAGTTTGAACAAGATACGGATAGATTTGTTGAATGAGATTGAAAAAGAAGCAGAATGGGACTTACAGGTTGGGATTTGACGTGCTCAACTCTGGCTTCACATTCTTGGATTGACTATTTCAAGGAGAGTCAGAATTCCCACTTGTATTTTTCTCATTTGCCTTGTTGAATATAACAGTGACTCCTTCAGCTGAAGCAGGTTCATTTACATCGCATTCTCCAAACTCAATCAATGGTGTACCTTTAAAGGAAGATTGTAGCAAGATCTAAGGACCAACTTAGATGAAAAACTCCCATTATCATCACCAATTACTCAGAATGCCTTCATGAAAAGGGTAATCTTATTTGCTTTAATCATCAACCCTACTATCAACACCAAGTATGCAAGTTAATCTCGTTAGAAGGTGATGTTGCTTTGTTAATTTCAGTGAGTTCTACGTGGAATAGCTTGTGTAGATTTAGGAAACCCTACATTTAAATGACCAACCATAAACACAAAAGGAGAATCAGCATCACGAAGGACTTGGGCAGAAGGATGCATCACGCCGTCCTGCAATTCGCTAAACACAAACAGAGGCAAAAGAAAAATAAAAAACTGCCTACACAAGGCTTTACCATAAAAAGCTTATTAGAAAAAAAAAGGAAAAACCTTTGGTTTTGCGCACTATGAAGCACACAAAGGTCAACTGCATCTTCAAACCTCCAATTCAACATCTACATAAGATTAATATACAAATGAAATGAACTTCAAAAGAGCCATAAAGCCTTCAAAAAATAAATGACCTTTCCTTCCAAGCAATAAAACGAATTGCACCTAACGAAAAAAACGTAAGGCAGAACTGACCTCAAGTAAAGAATGAGTTGTAATAGTTGTCTCACCAAAATGCCCTATTTAGCACCTTCTGAACAACAGTAATAATGTCACCAGCAGAATCACCAGATAGTCTTAAGTATCGTCTGCAAAATAAGAGCAGCTTAAACCACATATTATCCTAATAATACACAACCGTATAAAGCATAATGATACTTTGTCATGTAATCCAAGTATAAAACATGAGAAAAGGCAATAGAATAAACCAATGGCAAAAGTCACGTGGTATTAACTACATAAAACAAGGAGTTGGATGCTTTCAGTCAAGAAGTTTCGATTATAATAAGTAATTACCTTGCTTAAATAAGGCCTTGCAATGAGGTTGGTTTGCTGAAATCCGCAAGTAATTAGTAAGAGTTGAAAGCTGCAGGAAGCGAGCTTTCAAATTCTGCATCTAAGCATATTTATCGAGTAGTCCGGTCAAAATCGATTCCAAACATCAGTTGTGACCTGTGAATGGTAGCATATATTGGAATGTTATATGTTGTACGGAAATACTTGTTTAGTACAGAATGCCGGCAAAGATGTGTGCACATATATATAGCCGAACGGAAATGAACTTGGTCAGTTAGTACACATGTTGATTAGGAATCATCCAATAACAACGTACATTAATAGAATGTGTAATGATCAGACATGACAATATGGTAACACGACAAATCGTCATCATATTTCTGTAACCACCCCGGCTCTATGTAATACGTCAAAAGAAACAACATTCATAACGTAATTTGTGTTCGTATCATTGTCACAAGTCGCAGGCAGAAATAACTTAAGATCACTTCTTTTACGGGCTCTCGAAAAGGAACAAGGCTGATTTAAATATACACATACCTGTTCAAGTGTTTGCCCTTGGGACTTATTAATAGTCATTGCAAAGCATAATTTAATAGGAAACTGTTTGCGTTCGAATTGAAATGGATAGGTCATGGCGGGAGGGCGGAGGTTGATCCTCGGAATGAAAACCTGCGTTCCTTTGTAAAAGCCGGTAGATACTTCACAAACTATAACGTTTCTATGAAATTGCTTACAGGTCATCCGAGTGCCATTGCATAAGCCATTAGAAGGGTCCAAATTTCGCAGTAGTATTACAGGGCATCCCTCTTTTAAGACTAATTCATGAGGACTCATTCCGGAAGGGCACAACGTATTCAAAAATTCAGCAGGATATAAATTGCGGTTGTCATCGACAACAGAATCGTAGCTCATGTACGTATAAGTTGGACCAGCAAACTGAGCAATTATTGATGCGTTTATAGTGTTGACGCCTTCATTAGTCGGAGTGAGAATAGCACGTCCGCTAAAGATATCGGGGTCAAAGTGAGGCTGCTTCATTTCAGGATATATACCATCTATTAAAGAAGCAAAGGAATCGTCTTCGATGGGATAGGAAGTTATAATATCAGGCAGTGCAATAGGAGAGTCGGTACGAGTCTGGAGGCTTCCATTTCCAAGTTGCAATAAAAAGTCTGCAAATTCGACGTCTTCTTTTGCTCGAATATTCGTGTGTAATTTGAACTTGTATAATTGAGGCCATAGGTACGAACTTACTAAGCTAGAATTGACAATTTCAACTTGCAATCTGTGAGGAAGTACAGGAAGCATCTGCCTAAAGTCGCCGCCGAAGACTATAATTTTACCGCCGAATATTTGGTCTGAGTCACATATGTCTCGTAGGAGGCGGTCTAACGATTCAATATCGTCTTTTTTAGCCATGGAGGCCTTGTCCCAGATAATTAGACTGGAAGCTCTTAGTAAACATGCCAAGCTGCTCTGCTTAGAGACATTACAAGTAACTAAACCTGACTGATTAATAGGAATTCTGAACCTGGAATGAGCGGTCCGGCCGGTAGGCATGTTCGATGCCGCAATTCCCGACGTTGCCGTTGGGAGCACGATTTTCCCCATGCACCTAATGCTTGCATAAAGTGCACAATATAGAAAGGTCTTACCTGTCCCACCGGGGCCGTCGATGAAAAATGCTCCGGGAATATTGCCTTCAACATGATGCATTATCGTATCATACGCAATCTTTTGTTCGGTATTTAGGCTCATATGTGCATCGACAAATTCTGGAGGAGTACGAGCAGCCAACGCGTCGCTAATATCTCTAGTCATTTTCAGTTCAGGCGTATCAAAAGGGGCGTATACATTCAGTTTGAAATCGGCCATTTCCTTGCCCATGCTTTCTAAGTATTTCTCAATCTCGGAATACGTCAAGTACAAGATCTTAATAGGCTGGTCCTTATAAGCATGGCTGAAGTCTTCCGACAAAGAAGGGAAGAATTCATCCCAGAGTTCGTGAGGGTTGACGGAATCGCAAAAAATTAGGAGTGTAGCGAATAGCCTGCGTAAGGCACAAGGCATCTGGACTTGTACCGCCTCGCGCATACAAGATTCCGCATAATCGTCTTTCTCAAATAGTGAATATTTATCGGCCACCTCTTTGAAAGTACTATACTGAACACCTTCGTAAGTCATCAAATCTTCAAAAGAAGTAGGCCCTCGTATATTTTGGAGTAATAATCGAAGATAATACCTCTCTCCCTCACATGGATTTACGTACACCAGGCGGCCAACACATTTTGGACTTTTTCTCTCATGCCAAGCCTTTAAACCGTCAACCCATGTGAAGTACTTTGGGAATTTCGAGTACAGATACTTCTTAGCGTTTGGTAGCACGCGATTGGCTGTGAAGAACTCAGTCAACATTGTCCGCCGACGATCATCGTTGCTTACGATGGTTTCTAGGTTCTGACTCGCTGAAAATGTGACATTATGCATATGGGGCAAGTGTACCTGTAGGGGAATAACGGCGGGGTGCATCGAGTATAAATCGAAGCCGAAAATGCGCCAGGCAGATTCGGGTCCACTGACCCACCTTCCAGACTGGTATGAAGTAATTTCATCCTCAACATGTTTTTGTTTTTTAGCAATATCAAAGCAGACCTTGTCGTGCCCTTTGTATATGTACTTGTACAGATACTTAACAGCTTGTATGGAAGAGCATATTTCGACATTTATGTGGCAGTCAAATGCTGATAATAGATAAGGATTAAAAGGAACCACCCACGCGTTATCCAATTGCTGACCTTTAACGAGCACTGAATCTCCATTATTTCGCCTTCTGTATATAGGGTAGCTGTCATCTGTAGAGGTCGTATGTTCGGCATAATCTTTTGGGTAATTGCACTTGCATTTCTTCACTGAGCCAGTCCCCTGCATGCACACACAATCAGGCCCTTTATCACCACAAGGGCCGTGCATCATGTGTTTTATAACCAGGCTGCGCAGTTGGGCATTTTCTTTTGATGGAAGCTCTGCAGAAACATACTGGTCGAAGGACTCGGGCCTAGTTATTTTAGACCCCTTGGCCAAAATGATAAGCATATGAAGATGTGGCAGACCCCGCTTCTGGAATTCAATGACGTACACCATGGCAGCAACTGGCCCATATATCTTTTCCTCCATTATCATCTTACGTAACCTACGTACCTTAGCATTGAACACACGAGCAACTAAGTCAGGACGGTGGCCAAAGTTCTCACCAGGCCCAAGGTTGTCCTTGATTTCAGGCCAGTTTGGGTTACAAGTCATAGTCCCAAAAAGATTTGGTTTGCCGAATTTCTGAACAAGAGCCATCGCATTCAAGAACCGGCACTTCATATCTCGAGGGCCGCCGATGAACGTGGCGGGCAGAATAACACGTCGGCCAACTTCAGAAGCAGATCGTTTGCCGTCGTTGACACTGTCAACTATGCCCTGATATAGTTCGCTTCTTAGCAGCGCTTGATTACGCTTCAAATAATCAAGCCGTGTATTTTCGACTTTAACGTACATGTCAACAATATATTGCGTGAAGATACGGCCTGTGTTGATAAGGTAATTATTCGGCCGAATTTGGAATCTGTAAGCGTAGTACGCCCGACACGACACCTCCTTTCCTTCTTTTGGAGGCCTGCTGCTTGAAGCTGTGTAAGGAAATGAGAAAACAATCATGGTTCATGAGATAAATTTTAATGACAGCAGACCAAAAAAACCTATTGGGGGGGAGGGGGGGGGGGGGGGGGGAATGATCCTACCTGCTGCCTCTCGGGCCACAACATCGGAAGCGCTTTGGACAACATTTGGCACGAGCGGGAAAGGGATACTATCACAAGTATTGGCGTCATTAGGCTTGATTCGTTTCAGACCCTGGTGCCAACCAGATTCACCTCGACTAAATAGAAGGGGATACTGTAAAGGGTGGGATGTAAAAATGCATCGGTAGGGGAGCGTTCATAATTCTATGCTCGTGATCAGCCTTGCCGTACACTAAGATATGTGGACTGTTCACACGATCATTCCCGTCATCATCAGTAATGATCGCAGCAACCTCGTCAGATGTTGGGGCGTTGTACACACGCTGATCGAGAGTAGGGTTTCTGAAAATGCGGACCTCAGACGATTCTGTAATAGGAAATGTACGAAGGGAGCGGAAGAAACGGGCATAAGGATTGGAACTCGTCACATTAATGAAGAACGTAATAAGTTCGGGTTTTAAATCTTTCAAATTATTACAGCGGTTCGTCAATTCGGAGGCACCATCATAAAAATAGAGCTGCATAAATTTCGGGCCAGCATCGTCGGCTAAGAGGTTTGGAACAAAATGGTAAATTTGGCCTTGAAGTACGAAAGTAAAAAAACCCTTTGCATTACTGCAAGTAATGTTGCCGCCTAAACAACTGAAAGCAAAGTAATTATTGTAAACTCTAGAATACTGCCGGAAATGAAGGCCAATCGCATCATCAGTTGTAAACAAGTGCAACAGCTGAGGATCGATTTCTACTTGTGCAAGTCTAATGCTGCCTAGTCCACAACAGAAGTTTGGGCTTTCAAATTCGAACTTGGTAGCATTGCAAAAACGGCATTTTTTCGGCGGAGCTAAAATAAGAGGCGAAGAGAGGATATGAGACGTACCGATCCCCTTGCAAACGGGGTCCACAACTCGTCGAATACGCGATTTTCGCTTCCTTGGCTTTGGGGTGCGAGTGTCCGCATCAATCTGCAAGGAAATAAATAATGAGTCACCCCCATCCAAGAAGGGACATGTTATAGTATAGGGACAATACTGCGTAATGAAAGGGCAGTCTGGAAACACCTGAATGCGTGTTCTTTTACATCTACGCGGCATAAGCGGAGTAGAGCTAGATGCGAAGGGATTATCCGAGAATGATGATGTACCAACAGTTGCCTGCAGAGCAATGACTTTAATAACCAACGCACAAACCGGGATCTTTTAAAGAATGTTCATATATATAAGCTATTGAGAATTAAGATTAGAGGAGAATTGTAAAACCAGGTGTGATAGAAACATTAATTGCAACGTACACGAACACAGGGTGTAGTAGGAGGAAGCAACTGCTCTTTGCGCGGCCGTTTGTTTCGATGGTTAACAGTTTTCGCCAAGGGAGATGGCACGAGTCCAGGGGTCGACTCTGATTGTCCCACAACTTCCTATAAGATACAAACACCAAAACCAAGAAAAATTAGAACCATACTCACAAAGCAAACCAGTGATTGTAGGACATAAATTGGGTACATACAAAGTGGTCGGTTTGTAAAGGGAGGTTAGAAAACGAAAACTAAAGAGCAATACTACGCCACCATATATAACGCAAATGAAGGAGCTCAAAATGAAGTAAAAACAAATGCGAAAACAACAAATGATAGAACATTGAAGAAATCAAAATGGAACGTAAAAAAAATTGTTGCTTTGAAAAATGCGGCAAGTCTAAATCGAACAAGACATGCTACTTTGGGAATAAGGGAAAAGCAAGCATGATAACATTGCATACTTAAGGAGAAGACAAAGAGTTATGCTTAAAAAACAACCGCAACATAGTAAATATTCGTATTATACACAGTGAAAATATAACGTAGAAGAAGCCTGCGTACATAGTATATAGGAAATCTTACAGGCATAGAAGAAACAGTCGTCTGAATAGGTTGAAAGGGAAGTTCGGTAGGGAGTGATGCAAAAGTAGAAGATCTGAGAACATGTACAAATGATGTGCTAGACAAAGCAACCTGAAATATACAACATGACACAAGGGCAATGTCAACAACGGGTACAAGGCATAAGTTGCATTTTATAATAGTGCACATTTTACATATATTTAAGCAAATAAGTAATATGAAGCAGAAATTAAATAACAATGACGCATATTTTCCGAATACAATAAGGGAAAACGCTACATGTCTTAGAGGAGCCTCTATCACAACGGGAGGAATAAGAGGATCACATGTCGTTTTTGTTTTGCGAGGCCGACCTCGCGGGCGTTTCACAAAAGCGGCAACACCACATTGCACAAGGCCAAGTGCAGATGATGGAGTGGGCATACCAACCTGTATCAATGAAACAACAGCAGCTTAAATACGGCAAAATCTAAAAAAGCAAATCCTATCACTATACCTACTCATTCCCAAATATGATATAAGCCACAGAGACTTAGATGATGGAATAGTAAATAAGAACTCATAGTTTGACTATTATGTGATAAACAAATAATTCCTAAATATAATAAGGCCAAAACATTACATGCAGAGGTGTAGCTATCTGAACTGGAGGAAATAGAGGTTGATTGGAACCGGTTGTGTTGTGACCGGGCAACTGTGTTTTGCGTGGCCGTCCCCGCGAGCGTTTTACAAATTCAGCAGCACCACTTGGCACAAGAGCAGGTGTCAATGATGGAATGGGCGTAACTACCTAAAAAAATGTAACAGCAGTAAGTTTAACATTGGGTACATCGCGCAAAGAAAAAACTTACATGAAGGAATACTTAATAAGAACTCATCAGAAAGTGACGGAAAATATACCTCTGCATGAGGAGGAAGTGTAGGTTGAACAAGATGTTGTGTATCATTAGTGATCAATTGAGTTTTATGGGGTCGTCCTCGCCGAGGCTTAACAACGTGGCCAGAAGCACAAGGCATGAGGCCGGGTGAAGGCGTGACGTCAGATGCAAATGATATATTAGATGTAAAAACCTAAAAACCGTACCATAAAAACAATTTGAACAACAGACACATCTAAAGAGGCATGTCAATATAATGATGAAAATAAAAGATTGAATATGTGTGTTGTTAGCAGAAGAGGGATAGATATTGAGTATGTACCCCGATATGTGTTGAAGTACTCGCATATTCTGAAGGAGTAGCAACAACAGGTGTCACTATGTTATCACCAAAAGGAACAATATTACTTGCCATCTGCAAGAGATGAAAGAAACACCTATGAAGTACTGTATTTGATGTTCATAATAAAGGAGCATATAAATATGCACCCGTACCTCAGCATGTGATAAGCTAAGAGGCTGAACAGAACATGAAGAAGTAGCAATATGCTCGCCATTTCCCGCATAAAATAATTCAAGCGCATCTTCAAGCCTCCATTTTCTCACCTAAACATTTTGAAGTATTATATGATCAAAATCACTCACATTGGGCAGTCTTGTTTGGAAAAACAGAAGGTTTCTTATATCTCAAATGGTAAAAACCGTTGTCTAAAGAGCGAAATATTTCACTGAATTACTTGAAGGAAGTGACGAGCAGTATCGATGGATTGTCCAATGGCGATATCAAGAAAAGAGGCCACCATGTCCTCTTTTTCAGTATGGGAAAGCATGGCCATCGTTAAAGACAGAGCTGTACTGCAACTAAAAGCCCTAAATAAAGCACCAATTCGACAATGACAAGGTCAAAAATTGAGCACAAATTAGGAGAAGCAAAAAAACACTTAAGTAGTACAATCTAATTAGCGGAAAAAAAAATCTCTGGCGGACTTAGAGTTATAAGAATCCACTAAGCAAAGTATAAAGTTTTGTGAATGAAGTAGACATTCTGTAATATCTTTTATGTGAAGTGGCTAATAAAGTAATGATTACCTTTTTTTGTCCAAAGTGGTTAATTAAGTAATGATTATGACCTAAATGGTGATTCAATGAGAATTTAACCTGAAGTACACTTATCTACAAAGGTGAAATGAAAGTTCAATTTAATTACGTGTTTAGAGAGATGCTTGGTATAGGGGGCAATTTGACATATCAGTTTGAGCCGAGACCATGTCAGAAACGGACAAACACATTTTCTTAGATAGAAACGATTTTCTAAACAATGTCTGAGATCACACTCCCGTTATATATATATCAATCTTGTTTAAAGGCTTTTGATTTAGTTGTTGAACTATACTATTTAAGTTGTAAGTTCATTTATGTATTATAATAGAGGCAAGTACAACATTTGTACATGGGAATAAAATAGAGTGAATACCTTAGTTAACTTGGATCAGGAACGTAGACAGATAAGAGATCAGAACCGAGCAAAACTCTTGAGCTAATTGAAATTGGAGAAGAAGCGACTCTGGTACATAAGAAAGTCAAAACACTTGTATTAATAACATAAATATGAAATCTAAGCTCATAAATAGGACATAAGAACCATTAAAAAATACATTGTGTATCTTCAAATATATCCCCCTGATTATTTTAAAGTAAAGACCATTAAAAAAGGTTGTTTTAATATTTGCCTTTATGCCTAAGCTCTTAAGTTGTCGAAAATTCCTCAAGAATATTAAAGTACATAAATAATTAGAACTACTAAAAAGTTAAGAACACAAGAAGTGATGAACAGAACATAGCAAGTCCTCAAACTTAAAATAGTATAAAATACTATCATTTCATAACAAATGGAATTCAAAGTTGACCTAATAGATATGATCACAAATGAGAGGACGTCTATGATAACACATCAGTTATGCTCAAATTTACTTCAATATATATGAACATAAAAGGCCTTATGCATAGATCAATTAAGAAAATGTAAATGAAAAGAGAGAATATTTCATAAATAGCTAGAAAAACAAATATGTTTATTTATTGGTTAAATCCACTAATCGATAGTCTTGACTTGTAATGCATAGCTGGTTTTTTTTTTAGTTCATCCTTGCAACTCTTTAGTTAGACTTGCTTGCTACCTCTCAATATTGCCACCACTTGTTTGAATTATATTTATAATGGTGCATTGGAGGAGGATCATTTTGGCGTCTATGATTTTGGGATGCCTTTGTTTGCTGTTTGATTAATTTTACTACTCTCATATATTTTGTATTCTTTTTATCTCTTAAATTTCTCTATTTCTTTTCTTCTTGTGTATACTTGCATGGTTTTTGAATTTTATATTTACATGCTGCTTCAGTTTTCAGTTTCCAAGAAGTATGAAGAGGCCGGTAAAAGCTCCATTCTACTGGTGTTTTTGTTGCATTCCAAGGAAAGAGGAAGGCTTGAAGAGGAGAGAGAGGAGGGCTAGCAAAATGGCACCTCACGTACTAATCTATGTAAGTCTTATATAGAAGCAAATTTTTTTTGTGATTTCTTATTTCATAATGTTTGAGATTCTTGATTGAAGTTATGCTCTAAGTTCACTGGCAGAAAATGAGTTTCAAAGGCAAAGAAATCAAGAACTTGTAAAAGTACGAGAGGAATCAAGAATGAGGCAAGAACATGGTAGACGTGCAACCAAGGAGCAGATATAGAAGGGCAGGCTACTGCCCCTCTATTTTTTTTGGCAATTACTGCGTCTATTTGCTAGTTTTGAATAAATGATGAATCAAGGAAGTGATAGACAAGGATGGATGAGAACAATATAGAAGGGCATGCTACTACCCTTGTAAATATTGAAGATAAAAAGCTCAAGGACAATGGAAAGGATTCCATATACATCTGTGGACTGGTTTTTCAATTTGTCATTGAGAATTGACTTCCCCTCAACAAAGAACTTGTGGACCTCACTCATATAAGAAATTATTGTGTAGTTTTCTTCTTTATTATTTTCCAAAATCGACTGCTGAGGTTTAACCTACTTTGTATGATATATTTATTGAGTATATTTTCTTGTATCTGTATGGTTTCATAACCCATTTTTAAGGATATTGCTTTTCTGGTGAAGGTAGAGATATCGCTTTTCTTAAATCTTCTTTGAGTAGCTAATTGTTTAATGCCTCTTTAAGCATTAAGACCTTATGACTAAATTTTTGGAGAAGGGTTTAGTGGATCTAACTCTTTTTACCTAAGCAATCACACACATGAACTCCAAAAGAAGGAATGACAATTGTTAATCATTCTACATGTTCTGTGGTAATCCAAAATACTAAGCTTGCCAAGCTAAAAAAACGATTTTAGGGGTTCACAGACTCAGCAGAAGGCATGGACAGCAATTTCAAAACCCTAACAATTTGGGAATTCATGAAACCAGCAGATGGCAAAATAAACCTCAGAAATCACACTGAAACCCTAAAACCCACGCACATAAATAAAATTAGTGTGAAGGGAGAGAAATAAATTCCTAACCAATGTCCACAGCAACACACCAGCAGGAAATTATAGTTATAAAAACCGAAATTGTAGGTATTTGAAACCTAAGCTACAGCTTGGAATTGAATGATGAAATTGAAACAAAAATTAGTGATCCAAGGAGAAAACAGGGGATCAGAATTACCAGCAAAGAAGCGGAACAATATGTATCACCGAATCAAACGCAAAGAAGCCCGACGGCGACGAATCAAACACAAAGAAGATTGAGTCTGCAAATCCCGAGCGATGGCGAGAAAACGAAGAGAGAGAAGAGAGTGATATGTTGTTGGGCGTGAAAAAATGTACTGGAAAAGATACGGGACAAAAAGGAGAAAGAGGCAAAAGGGTGAAGATGAACGGCTAGATAGTAACTATTAATTGCATTTAATTAGACGGTCGGATAGTGACTACACTAACGCTCTTAGCAAAATTCTATAGTAGTATGGATAAGTGCTTGGATGTCTAGGAGGGTGTGAGAAAGATTTCGTCCTTCTAATTAGGGATATTTTTGGAGTCCTTTTATTCAACGTGTAGTAATTTTATATGTATGCACGTTATAAACTTCAACAACCAACAACAAAAACAAATAGACCATCAAAGGTTTGTTACCAATAAAAGGTTTGTTAATTACGTGTACAATTTAATTCACATAGATAACCATGTGATGTTCAACCAAAAAAAAAAGATAACCATGTGATGTGCACCACTACAACGTATTTAAAATAGATTTATGCATAGCTATTAGCTAGTCATGCGCTTTTGCGTACAAATAACAAAATCATTCTTTTTCTGACAAAAAAAACCATTTTTTTTTAAACGAAAGATGATTCATTCAAAGATAAATTTGAGCACAAAAAGAGTTCTAGGTTACCCTAGAGATTACATACTTTATTCAGACCAATTCTCACTGGGTATTTTCTAGTTTCCTTATTTCTTATTCTCCGTCTAGCAATAATACAATTTCGGAGCATATTCTCACACAATCCTCAACTGAATTTATTTCTCCTCTTGGAAACCATTCTATTCCTAGTGAACCATATATAGTATATGGCACACAATGACAGGAGTTCCATAGATTAGACAAAAGTGTTCTCTTACCAGTAAATCGGCTAGATGCTTCCATCCATGCTTCAATGTTGGAAAATTGCCGTCCAATTTTAAACCCATTTCAGAATTCTTCTGAAAACTTCCTTGGAGAAGTCACACTCAATCCAGAAGTTTTCCCAAGTTTCCTGGCAATTCCTCGAGCACAACACACGTACATATGTCTTCTTGGATAATGCCCAATTGCCTTAATTTAGCCATTGTAAGCACTCCTTTATTCATAATCAACCAAGAGGAGAATGTGATCCTTAGCGTGTTCAGCCTATCCCATATCCAGCTTCTCTATCCCACCCTTTGTCCTTGATTTCTGGTGTTATCATAGAACACCCTCCAATCAAATCTGTCATTTCTTGACAACAGAATAATATGCCTTGCATTATCTTCCGGTGACTTCATTAGGTCATCTCTAGATTGTAAAATTTTTCCACAATACTACACTTGTAGTAGACATGCAATTAATGCTCCAGAAGTCTTATCCTCTTAGCAAAACATGATTAGCCCAAACTAAATAAATAAAAAATACTTCTAGTTTATTATAAAATCGAGAAAATTTATTTATGAATTAAATAAAAAAGGATATTAAAGATATGTACATTTCATTTAAAGTGCGATAGTAATTTGTACAATAGTGATAGCAAAACAGTAAATCCTAGAAAATGTTTTAAAAAATAGGTAAAATCATGTTTGCGAATTGATTAGTACAGAACTATTAGCCTAGTGGGGTTCTATCCTAAAATCGATCAACTTTAGATGTGTGAATCTATTCTAACACCTCCCCGCAAGTGCAACTGGGAGAAGTATCCCAGTTGACACATGGACACCACGACAGGGCGGGCCTAGGATCGAAAGAAGTCGTTAGGCGAATAGCTCTGATATCATATTAGCCTAGTGGGGTTCCATCCTAAAACCAATTCACAATATGAGGAGTAACCCAAGAGGTATATATACTAGGCAACTTTATGTCCCAACTTTAGATGTGGGAATGTATTATAACAAGAATAGACAAGCTATGATCGATGAGGATAATTATATTTTAAAAAATAAAAAATTTATAAAAGTTTTAGGTAGTCCTGCAGTATGTTTCCAGACCTAATCTCTGGACCCATTTCCAAATTTTCCTATCGTTTTTGCCCCAACGAGCTACAATACAATTTTGACATAGCTTACTATGATGCTTACACACTTTTCGGTCATATGCCTCTTTTGTTAAAGATTTTTTAGTTACGAGCATGCCCGGTTCAATATTAGAGAGGTTGGTAAAGCATATTGTCCATAAGGAGAAGGTAAACCAACCTTTGCCGTTGCATTGCATCATTGTTTATGTCCAATTGTAAACTCTTGTACATTCTTCCAACCTTCACCCAATATAACACTTTGTCCATGACTTTTATCGAGTAGTTGCACTCAAACCAAAGATGTTCTCAAACTCTCATAGTGCACGTTACAAAGCTCACAATCATTAGTTTGGACTACTTCATACACTTTCATCTTATCTTTCAACAAACACTCCTTTTTGGATGATCATTCATCTCAAGAAGTAGATTCTCTAGTGTTGAGCATACCCCATATGTGCATATTCCACTTTTGAATTTCCCCATGCGGCCTTAGAAAATAATAAAACAATTTGTAGTTAAACTCACCTCTTCTTGTTAGTAGCACAAACAATATTCTGAGGCGAGTCAATGTGATGAATTAGATCGTCTCTGCTCACCAACAACTTCTCCATGCAATGCTTGAATTCGACTTCTTTGTGACAAGCCAAATGGAATCTTCCCAAAGGAGGTTATCACATTCCCAAGAAAGCTAAAGAGAGGGCTTCTCTAGGATAAAACCATAAATAAACTCCGCCATGATTGCTTTGTTCCAAGAAAATGTTTCTTTTAAGACCAGCCCTCCTTCCTTTCTTGATACACACACAACTTTAATTTCTCGGCTTTTGGAACAATGTTGGAAACTCACGTTCTACAACACTGGAACAACGAGTCTCTCCCATGAGTTGTGATAATGATAAACATCATAGGGAACTAATATGGTTTGTTCAAGTATGTCAATGGAACTATAGGTCGAAAAGGAACTACAATGATACACGTAGACGTTCCCATTAAGGGAACTCAAGTGTCGCATGTTCCCTATCCAAGGAAACTCACAAGCCAGCCCAAAAGCAAACCAATGAAAAGTGTGAAGACCTGTTCCAGACAAAACAGAGCCACATTTCTTGCATCATACTGAGCCGAAGCATCTAACGGTCTGATGAGCTTCAAGAGTTGACAATATTTGAATCAAGTCACATGTGAAGAAAGTACACATCCTTGGAGGGCAAGACAAGGGTACTTCGAACAATTGCTCGTGAAGATAAAGATAAGCTCCAAGGCATGAGTAGCTATAAATACAAGTGAACAGTGAGTATGAAGTTCACTTCTCTCCAAGTACAAAAACCAAACCCTAGAGTGAGTTGAGAAAGAAAGAAAGAAAGAAGATCCATGAGAAGTATCATTGACGAGTGTTCGATCTCGACGAAAGGCAGAAAGGAGTTCCCATGAGCAAGAGAATTGTGATAGTCGATCCAAGTGTAAAGTTTGAATCACTTGTCTTAGTTGAGTTGTTCTCTTAGGACTTAGGTCGAGAAGACTCATTAGTATTGCTAGAGTTCGGAGACTGCTAGGAACAGAGAAGTTTGAGTCTTGACTGTTATAACTAAGGAACAATCAATAATATAGGTAAGTCATTCAAAATTCTCCAATAGAGGTAGAGATCTCACACAACTAATTGGTTGATGTAAGGTTCCTCTATAAGAAACTATCTCTTGTGCTTTTTTTTTTCTTTACCTGCATATATGTTATTCCGCTGCTTAGGGAATAGCCTTACAATTGTTCCTTACTCTGTACTAACGCACAACGATTCAACATAGGCTGGCCACATGAAGCTCCTCATTATACAGATGATGAGATTTATAACTTAGGGCAACAAAAACACCCTGCTCCAGTATTGAACCACTTCGTAAATATCACAACTCTAATTAGTTCAAGCCTACCAACATAAGAGAAGCTCTTTGTTGCCCAAACATTCACCTTTGAGGTGATTTTTTGTACTAAAGGTTGTAGTCAACTCCTTGAGCACTTCTACTACTTAGAAGTAAGGTAGGCTATAGGGCTCATCCCTCTCAATGAAGAGGAGTTGGCAAATCTGAGCTTTAGTTTCCTCCTCCATACCTCCTACATAGTAAAGTTTAGACTTGTTGTAGTTTATTGTGCGAGTCCAAAGCAGGCACAAAACTCATCAAACGTTTCCTTCATGGCTTGTAAGGAAGTCGTGTCTCCACGGGCAAATAAAAACAAGTCATTCACAAAGCAAATGTTTGTTAGGCTCAATTTGCCACACTTTGGTGGATGAGTTCCGAACTTGCTTATCCTTGTCATCCTCTTCTAGAGTCTACTTAAGTATTCTATTGCCAGAACAAAAAGGTCCTCGAAGTTGAACTTGTTCCCAATTTACGAATATGTATTTTAAGGGTCCTTGTTTACAAATAGTTGGCATGATGCAAGATGTCGGTGTCATAAATCTTGTATAAAATACCTAATTTAAGAGTGCCTTGACATTCATACATACTGTAATTAATCCTATCAGGTGCCGTCAAATATTAGAATAAATCAATCGATCGTGATCATGATGACCTCTAGCTGCTAGCTACTAGTACTAAATAATGATTCTAATTAGCATATTGGGTGATGGAGTTGACAAAAGGCCTCTTTCTTGCTTATTAGAGATCTCGAGTTTGAGTTGAATGAGTCTTGGGAATAAATTAAGAGTGCTTTATATTCTTGTTTTACTTGTCCTAGATGGCCGATGTAAGAAGATTATTGGGAATAAATTAAGAGTGCTTTATATTCTTGTTTTACTTGTCCTAGATGGCCGATGTAAGAAGATTATTGTTAAATATGTACATTTCACACAGACCCACGACCTAATAAGGGTCATGTAAGACCTGAAAGGAAAAATACTAAGTGGGTAAAACCCACTATATTAAACTTAACTTTGATGGTGTTGTGTATGCAGATGGCGTGGCTACCTTTGGGTTTATACTTAGGGGGATCTCCCATCTCGTTCGACGGAGAACTGATCGGTCGACAATCTGTTCTGATCTCCGAGACCATCGCCTTACACCATGGACTTCTTGAGGTCATTCGTCATGACATTCTCCGAATCCAGATTGAAGGCGATAACTTGCAGCCGGTCAAGGCTGTGCTCGGTGACTAGTGCTGCCCGTGGGAGATTGAAGTGTTGCGTGCGGACATCCACTGTTTGTTGGTTCAGTTTCAGGATTGGAGTATTACTCATATCTACCGTGAGCGCAATTATGTAGCTGACTTCATCGCTGGCTCTTTTTGACGTGTATCTTCCGTTTCACTTGCAGATGACTTGGGTTTCTATACCCTCATCCGTCAAAATGCCGTAGAACGGTCACTAGTTTATTAGTGACTTCTCTAATTCCTTTCATAATAAAAAAAATATGTACATTTCACATTTACTATACACATTTTAGATTGAAAAGGCGCATAGTCATTAGTCAATTGTAACAAATATATAATACATGCACTTTGCATATTAAATATATGCATTTTTTAGTAATGTGCAAGTTTATTATGTGTAGATTTAGCTAAATGTGCATATCCGAATGAAATAATAATGATAAAATATAATAAGAATTAACCCATGAGTTATTGAGTTGGGAGAAAACCCCAAAAAAATGGAAGATGAAGACAACATATCAATCAAACAAAACAACAATCAACGAGGGGAAAAATAAAACATAACATGTGAGAGACTCACTCCCCCAACTACCATAATTTGATTGCTCTAAAGAGTAAAATGACATACAACAAAATGTGGAAAAAAAAAAGTTAACTTAATGCACTAGCTCTTCGAAAAAAAAAACTCATTGAAGCCAAATGCATATATCTCAAATTTATTGAAATCAAAGGGGATAGCATTTGCTTGATTAACAAAGTTAAATGAGTCCATACTTGTCTATTGAAGATCAAGATAATTGTTGGAGATATCATCTTCAATCATCAGATCTTTTCATGCGTTCGAATACATCACTGTTTCAAGAGCAAAATCGGATAGCTAATCTTTTGACTTCTCTAATACTCTTATGTAGTTATGTATCGCTGTGGAATTCTTTGAAAATACATAACTAAAGGCTCCCATCTACAAGAATGTCATATGGTGGCATGTCATGTCAACCGTCACGCCATCCTATTTTTGTTCTTGATCCAAAAAAACTTGTTATTCTCACTTCACAGAATACAACCCTTAATTTATACAACTAGGTTACTATTAGGCTAGAGGTACAATAAAAAAGTGTTTTGGTCCTGGTCCTGATTTGGATGTTTGGGCCAGCCCACTACACATTTGAACCAGACTCAACTTAATTGATGATTCTGTTGCCATTACTCTGGTACCAAAACAATCTCAAGATCAGATAATTATCGCCAATTATCTCACCTCTCGCGATTAATCAAAACTTCTTTAAAACGTTAAGGGAAAAAACGTGAATCGTCAAAAATATCTCTGATTAATGTTTAATTTCTTAGTAGTAATTAATTAGTAAAGAGTATATTTTACATTTCCTTTTTTTATTTGATGTTCCGTTATAGAGGTAAAATAAGTATGGGAGGTAAATAGAGAACGGAATATTTCTATAAAAAATGTTAGCAAAATACGAAGTATATTTTTTATGATAATGATTAATGAGTGATTTGTTGCAATATAATTTCAATAAGGGGTAAATTTGGGAATTTTCATACGCTACTACTACTACTCCAAAGTCCAAACAATAAAATGGGCCGGGTCACAGGCCTCAGTGCCTGTCACAGCCCATAAACTCCGTTTATAAATATGCAATTTTAAGGCTCCGCAAAACCCTAGCGAAGAGAGAAAAGAGCGAGGGAAACGGGAGCTTCGTGCCCTAGTTGAATAAGGAGCTCTTTGCGAGTGCCGCCTCTCCTCGTCAAACCAAGATGAAGGTCTATCTCTCTGTCTATCTTTCTTTTTGTCAATCCATGGACACTGTGCTCGTTGCTCACTGATTTGTTATTCGTTTTGATTACGTCCTTCTGTGAATTTAATCTCTTTTTTGTTTTGTTTTGCAGTTCAACATTGCCAACCCTACTACAGGGTGCCAGAAGAAGCTCGAGATCGATGACGACCAGAAACTGTTAGTCTATCTAAACCATATCTTCTTTCTCTTTTCTCCGCCACCGGATTGCAATTTTTTAATTCGATTTGAGCTCCAGTTGTGCTATTTTGTTACATTCATGTTTGTTTTTCGTCTGAAGTTTAAATCTTATACCAGTAGCTGTAAACAAAGAGAAAACGTGACTATGGAATCAATCTATTGTTGATAGTGCTAGTTCGCTGATTTTTGTTGATTTCGTATGGAATCATTATTTTTTCATATCGAAGCATTAAGATTGAATAATATTCATGCCAATTGTCAGCAGTAACGCATTTCGTCCTCTGCGGTTGGTTATCTATGTGTATCAATTGATTAACTTTTGCATTTGGGGCGGTTGTTCATGAAATTGATAAGCCATCTTAGGATTTTGTCCAGTTTATCGTTGGAATTCATTTAAAGTCAGAAAAAAAGGCAACACTATCTTGGTTCGCTAAGCTCTTAATCAACTGGCAAATTCAGCTATTTGTGCAGCCAACATTTATGTTGAGTTATCCATTGCTTGCATTTTTTTTGCTGTTTAATCCAAAAGAGTGCACTCAGGAGCTCTTAAATCTGGTATGAGAGAAGGATGAGAAAGTACATTATTCATGCCATTAGCATTAGATTGTATATAAATATGCATTTTGGGTAGTCGTTACAATGAACTTGCTAATCATTCTAGAATACCGTTCAACTTGTGGATGTAATTTGTGTAAAATAAGAAAAAGAAGGCAATTAGCATTTTTCTTAAGTTCGTAAGCTCTTTGAGCTAATTGCGAATTTAGCCCCTTGCGTTGCCAAAATCAATGTCGAGATATCCAATGCTTGCATTTTTGCTGTTTTATCCAAAGCCATAGTGCACTCAGGAGCTCGTACAACTAATTTGACATATGACAAGTACTTGGAAAATTAGCATTATTCATGAAATGAATACTATACCATTGGGATTGTATGTGTGAATATTTGTTTGTGATCTATTCTTAAATTTTAATAGTATACTGGCCAATGTCACTCATTACTTTCATAACTGATTTTGTCTTACAGCCGAGCTTTCTATGACAAGAGAATCTCACAGGAGGTCAACGGTGATGCCTTGGGAGAGGTATATCTCATGTTACTAAAGTTTATTATAAAATTTCTATATCAGATGATAGACAATCTAATCCTCCGTTTTTCCTTATATAATAGGAATTCAAGGGATATGTATTCAAAATCATGGGTGGTTGTGATAAGCAAGGTTTCCCAATGAAGCAGGGTGTCCTGACACCTGGCAGAGTCAGTCTGTTGCTTCACCGAGGTTTGTGAATCTTTTGTAAACCCTTCTTTCAAACCAAGTTTTGTACATTGTATCAATACGGGTTTCTGTTCCAGGTACTCCTTGCTTCCGTGGTTTTGGAAGGCGTAATGGAGAGCGCAGGAGAAAGTCAGTTAGAGGCTGTATAGTCAGCCATGATCTCTCTGTGCTGAACTTGGTTATTGTGAAAAAGGGTGAGAATGATCTCCCTGGGCTAACTGATGTTGAGAAGCCAAGAATGAGGGGTCCAAAGAGGGCATCAAAGATCCGCAAGCTCTTCAACCTTTCCAAGGAAGATGATGTTAGAAAGTATGTCAACACGTACCGCAGATCATTCACCACCAAAAACGGTAAAAGCCTTGTTTTTACCTGTTACTGAAAGGTTTAATAAAAAATGGTTTGGCGTCCAATTTTCTCATGTTGGTAATGCGTGTTGCTGTCTATAGGGAAAACTGTGAGCAAAGCTCCCAAGATTCAGAGGTTGGTTACCCCCTTGACCCTCCAGAGGAAGCGTGCTAGAATTGCTGCCAAGAAGCAGAGGATTGTTAAGGCTAAAGAAGAGGCTGCCGAGTACCAGAGGCTCCTTGCTTCACGGTTGAAGGAGCAGAGGGACAGGCGCAGTGAGAGTTTAGCCAAGAGAAGGTCAAAGCTCTCTGTTGCTTCCAAGAGGTCTGAGACCAAAGCTTGAGTTTGCTCAGAAATGGAAGTTTTTGACTTCTTTAGTCCTTAGATATCAATTATGGCGTTTTGTTGGCTATGGAAAAAAGGTCAGTTTTTGTGTAGACGTTTGTTATGTGTTTGGTGGTGATATGGTTCTTAGTTTATGTTGATGTCAAGGTTCATATTTAATTGGTGGACATTTGTGTTGGTGTACTTTGACACTATTGGTGTTTGCCTTTAGTTACCCGGATCAATTTTATACAAGTAATTGCTTGGTTTGCCATGGAAGTGTGAAGAGTGGATCTGTGCTACAGGATTTATATTCTAAAATGCCACATCAGCAATTGAGCAAAATCATCTATAAATAGTTTGAAGAGAGGGTAGAGTAGTCATCTTAATCTAATTTTAATCTTCTTTTACGTATATTTCTTCTTCTTTCTCTTTGTGAGACTTCCATAGATGTCTTGTTACAAGAACATGCATCTTTGGTTTGGAATGTGTTTGTATGATACAGCAATTCTGTATCTAAGATTGATGGAAATGAAATGGAATGAAGATGGAAAAATGGAATTGATGGAAATGAAATGGAATGAAGATGGAAAAATGGAATTTCGTGTTTATTGATAGATAATGGAATTATTGTTCATACAAACACCAATTCCAAACCAAAGATGCATGGCACAATCTTAGAACAGCACATGATTCGCTTTTATTGGAAAACGAGAGCAAACAGATATTTGGGCCTTCTCTATTTTGCTTTCTTCTTCTTTCTTTTTCTCAATTGGGCCTAGTACAGAAAAACTTCCTAGTTGGGACCTATAAATAATACATACAAAATCTGAATGCCAACAATTTACTGAATTATCAATTTCAACGACATTCTCTCTACGTACCTTGTTCAACATTTTCAAAAGAACAAATTGACGGGGCTATTTTGTGACTTTAATTAAGGAATTAAGGCCCAAGTATATATTTTAGGATTTGTGACAATTTTGTACAATGAAATGGTTCTTTCGTTTTCACATTTCAAAAAAGTCTTCTTTATAATGACAAAGAAGTATACATCGGCTTAAATTAATATACATCCATATTTGTAATATTTTATGACATTAGATAAAAAAAACTGTCAATTTAATGCACAAAATACATAATCCAAAAGCACCTTAAATTTATAACGCTATTTTGTGAGTTTGCTTACATGTATACAAACTGGTGGGCTTTTTATTTTGCTATTATTAGTGTCTAGACTTGCGAAATCAAATCTCATTAACACAACTTATAGGTTTCAAATCAATATAGTTTGAACGCAATGACCCATATTAAGTCTTTGTAGTATTCAAATTTAATTTGATTAGGTAACGTAAAACACTCTTGTTGAAACCAAAAAATAAGACGGTTTATTTGCGCACGCTTAATTTTTGTGTTTTGCACTCCAACTTGGACGGCTTCCAAACCAGTCCAAAAAAGGATAAAAATTATGAGCGGGTTTTAAACCCGCACAAAAAAAATAGCACAAAATATGGGCGGATTTTAAACCCGTACAAAAAAACCCCGTATATTTATGAACGAGTTTAGAATCCGCACATACTAGAGTGCGCATCCAAAAAAACGGAGTGCGCAAAATTTCACCGAAAAATAATGAATGGTAGTAGCAATGCAAATTGATCTTATTAACTGACAAGCGGAATTTTACTCTTAATTACACACACTTTCAAATTACATGCACCCCTTGACTCTCTTTTTCCACTCAGTCGGATTATAGATTATTCACTATGTAACTCTCCTCTAGAAAGCGATTTTGAGTCTGTGTGGAACTCCCTCTCGTAAATAGAGGTTTTTTTAGAGTGTTTCAAAGCGTCAAGTCTCTTTAAACGCGACTTGTCTTGAGCTAGAGATATTGGTTGACCCTTGCAGCCTTGCTCCATTCCCTGTCTTTTACTATTTATAGGCATCAATGAGGGTTAGATAGTTGAGAAGTTTTGATGTGGGATAAACAAGCTAACAAGTAACGTGTTTGGCGTGAATAGGTAGTTTGTTTGGTACACGTTTTGATCCATAGGTGTCGGTTTGTGAGATTTGCGACATGTCTTGTTACCATTGACCAATACCTTTATTGGTTTGTGTTGTGTATGAGCGGCTTTAGTGGGGGTGGTATGTTTTAAATTTTCCGGAGGATGTCTTTGACGACTCTTTATAATTAAGACTATAAGATTAATTATTTGAATCTTATATTATGGGCTTACAGATTATATACATGGTCTATTTAAGTGATTCAATTTAAGTAAAAAGACCTTTAGATTTATAATAAACTAGGGGGTTTACCCGTTCGTTGGACGGGATCAAATTTTTTTAACTTAACTTATTTATAATATTTATAACTTGGGTTTTTTATTACTTTAATTTTAACTAAATAGTTGAAAAAGTTTATGAACAAATATTTAAAGACTATAATTTATATAAATTTGCAAATAATATTTATGATACAAAAATTGAACGTAATTAGAATTTTAATACATTGGATTTTATTGATAGGAATTTAATCTACTAATTGATTGATTGTTAAAATTATTGTAATATTGTGTATTGTTAGTTTATCTCTCTATTTGTGTGTGCACGAAATAAAATTTTGTTTTTATTATTAAGTTTACTAAGTCAATTCTATCAATATTTATGATAATTGTTTACAAAAAAAATCTAAAAAAATCGAAAATATATAACAATATCCATAGTATATAAAAAAATCATAATTACATATGATAAATTATTGAATATACTTGTAATTTTATTAAATTAGTTTCTTCATACTTATATTTTTTGTCATTATTCTAAAAAAGTACAACTTTTGATCTTCTTACATTAGGCTCTTCATCTTTATTCTTGTGACATTTATTATAAGAAAAGCACAACTTTTGATCTTTTTATATTAGGCTCTTCGCCTTTGATTCCCTAAAAGTGAATATTTCCTTCAAAATTACACGATAACTATCAACGAACAAATAATAATTTGAATTTAACAATTTGATCAAAAGAGCATATTAACGGGTTCAAGGCTATTATATATGTATTAGCTTGGACCTTTTTTAATAAATAAAAATATGAATGTGCAAGAATATAAAAGAAGTTAAACAATTTAATCAAAAGAGCATACTTACTACTCTAGTCTTGAATTGATACCTATTAACGAACAAAATAGAGCAATGGATCTCATCTGTCTCCCAACTCAAAAAAATAGAATCTTTCAACTATCTAACTCCTAATGGGTATTTATAAGAGAAATAAAAGACTTAAGAATTTGAAAAGACATTCGTAATATAATGCTTGATAAATTAAATACGTATTGATTCTCCCAATTTTATTAACCTTTTAATTTAATAGAAAACCAAAAGTCACATATAATAAGGGTAAAGAGCATATCAATTGTAAAATTAATGAGTAAATGGAAAATGAAAAATCACCACATAATACATAATGCTTGGTGAATTAAAACACCTATTAATGCTCACAATTTTACTAACCTTTTAATTCAATAGAAAACGAAAAGTCACATATAATAAATGTAAATACTAAAGAGCGTATCAATTGTAAAATCAATGAGTAAATGACAAACAAAAGTCATCACCCAATACATATAATAAGTGTAAATAGAATATCGATTGTAAAATTAATGAGTTGATTTTCTTTTTTTTTTTTCTTTTTTTTTTTGAATCTTTCACTATGTAAAGAAAATTATACAATTTGTATAAAATATAGAAGCATTAATTTCCTTTTTTTTATCCTACTTTATATTATTGTATAAATAGATAGATAAAATATATTTTTTGGAATATGTATAATTATATTTTTGAGTTTATATAAAATTTCACATTAAATACATAAGCTTAAAAATGAGTGTCTTATAAAAGATATATAGATAGAAGATAGAATAGATAGATAGATTATAGAAGATTAGAAACTAAATTAAAAATAAATATTAGATCATTTTAATGAGGCATTGATTGCCCAACATTTTTCTATTTTATTGTATATATAGATGGTTTGAGCTCAAAGGGTGGATACCGGGGCTCAATGAAATTCTGTTTGACCAAATAAATAGAGATTAGATTATAGTTCCCACTACGCCAATTCATTCAATAGCTTTATATGATATTCTTTCCATCAGAGTGAAATGCAAAACTCTAGATTTGACTTAGGAAGATCATATTCTTGCGGTCATCATCAGCTAACGATTGAGATTCCGTAATAAGTTCGATTGATATCATAAATTCAGGTATTTATTAGTGTTCATAATATCTTAGTATGATCAATCTTGATTTATACAGAGGATTAATTTCCTAATACGAACGTCTTGGGGAAAGGTTGGGAAAGATATCTTTCCTTTTTTTTTGGTCGAAAGGAAAGATATCTTTCTTTAGACTAGTAGGATAAGTTTAATAATTTGATAAGTTTCATCCCTAGGCTTGAACTTAACTTGAGAGAATCAACCCTTTTGTTGTTGGTATATCATCATTATATTAATTCATTGGGTTAGTCAAAAGAGGGTGGCTCAAGTGGGGCGGTGTGGTACATACAATAGCGCTTACTTTGTGGGTTGGCCCTTGGGACTACACCAGTCACCAGAGCACTTGTTTCACGTTTCACTAATTGCATGGGTTTTTGGATTCATAACTTGGTCGGTTTTGTCGGATACCCGGTTGGACCGACTGAAGCCCACTCAACCAACCTTTATCAGCCCTTTTTAGTTTTTAGCGATAGGGGTCTCCTTGTTTGAATTTCTTCTACACCTTTATTCACCTCTTCTTTGTCCGATTCTACCCATCATTAATCATCTCTGTGATGGTAATGCCGACATTATAAATTGGACAAGGAAAAAAACAGGCAAGATATCTCAATTGGTTGATCGAAAGCGGTGTGATTTTCCGAGGTCACATCGTTTGATTCAGTATTCCATTTCAAAAGAATATATCAACGTGGAGATATTTTACCACATCTTGTAAACGTTGGAGTATTTTTCATTCGATTTGGTCTACGTGGATTCCCACTCATCACTACTACACGAATTAATAATTATGAAATTCTACTCTTTTTTTTACCTTTAGGATAAAGCCACTTTTGCTTTCTTATTGAGAAGATTTACATATGTAATTGTAAATCATTTTGACAGTGTCCTTCCTCAAAGTCATGCTTATGTGATGATGAATGTAACATAAGCCCGTGACTAGGTAATGAAATTTCTTTATCTTCATAGGTTTTGTTTTCTTACGTGCCGTGTTCAGCTGACAATTACTCACAAGAATGATCGATATTCATAGAGGTATATTGGAGGTAATTCTAGCAACTTTTTGTTATTATTAGAAAAAGATAAATTTTGTTGCCTGATGTAGAGATCCCCCGCCTTCTGTTGTGGATTTATTTAATTTTAATGATAATCCAAACGAATTACTTGTTCCGAAATGTGTTTTACAATATATTTAATCCAATATTAACATTATTAGCCTACGAATTTTGTTACAAATTTTTCATTTTTTTTGTTGCTCATGCGGATTTATTTGATGTTATAAGCCTCTCAGTGTGTTTTATATCGAATCCTGTCCCCCAAAAAAAGAGAAGCTGATTTTATCCAAAAAATAAAAAAAGGTTTAATTTTTTTTTCTACCAAAATATAAAAGGTTTAATTTAACCAAAAGAATGGAATAATTGGTGGAATAATAGTAGGAGGTCTAGATTGATTCTCGTCGATCCGTCACGGATAAAGATATGACAAAAAAAAAGTGTTAAAAATTAATTATACTGAATTACGGAGTAATGATTAACCCTGCCTCTATTGACCACAATAGTTTGTGCCCGAGATATTGGTTAACCAGTTGTAGACTTGTAGATGGAAAATATAAATTGAGCACGAACGTAGAAGGAAGTCCACTAATCCACTAATACTAATTAATTGAATACTTATCCTAAAGTCCCTTCAATTTTAAGCTAAGTGCCCTCGTTAATCATTCGCAAAGCCATGATTATCAACATATATTAGTGAAAAGCAAAAAGAGCAGTGCACTGCAATACCACCGGCCGAATGCAAGCTATAATTATTATAATTAAAGTTATGTGGCTTGTGAGCGTGTTAATGTATTCCCATTAAACGAACAACTTTATCATATACTACAATATTGTTTGAAATAAAGCTTTCCCACTTGATTTCAGCAAATTAAAGTGATAAAACAAACACAAGAATCCTTTATCTATCAAATCACTAGCATTTTGTGAACCCAGTACTTTATTATTGAGATAGTGATTGAATTAATTTAAAACATGCATAGAATTGCGACCTTTGCGTATTTGTGATGGGTGGTTATCTAAATTAAACAAGTACTTGATCCACTCCATCCGTCTCCATTAATTGCATGCTATTTTCCATCTTATCCTATCTTACTACTATTTGGATGGATGAGATTGCTTAACCACTATAAATAATTTTAAAATAATTATTTATCTTAATCCTAGGAAAAAAGGCCACTGATCCATCGAAGAGCAATAAAAATATATGGGAAAAGTTGCATAAAATGTTGATGTTACATTCAATTGCCTAATAAAGTTCCAAAAATATAACAAATAGTTGTTGAGACATTAATGGGACAGTTTCTCATATTGACCAAATGAACTAAAAAATTACCATTACCAATCAACTTTAAGCTTTAGGATTAAGAAGTGAATCTTTATAGTATTAAAAACACTATGATAACGTCGGTGTAATTTGTCGTTCATGCTCGATTGATTACGACTCATCGAAATTTAACATGATATAAAAGGGGGTCATTCCTGGGGTTTGTTATCCAGGTTTGATCTAACTAACCTGCTATAATATGGGTGTAATTTATGCTAAACTCGTTTGACTTGTCGACCTTAAGATATGATTGGGCATAAAACCCATCGGTTGGAACTAGCCACTCTCATAAACTTATGTCAAGAGTCAATTAGACTGATTGCACTTGAGAGGGACTTGCGCGCTGTTAGAAAAGTTTCTGGGATCGCTACACAAAATCTTACTGTTTGTGCAAATTTCGCACACAACTAATTCCAAGTGCAAAACAGAACTAAATATAATATAGGTGTGATCGATAAGATTATCCAATTATGCAAACCTCTAATTAGCACGACACATATTATTATTAAATTGATCTGTTATTTACTAGAGCTCATGGAATTAGTTTTTAGATTGGACGTAGAAGAAGAAGGTACGTACAATATCATTACACTTTCATATACAGTGGTCAGTGGTGCATTGTAATCGTATTATTTACTAATTTTGTTCCGAGGCATAATTATATGTAGATCGAAGAAGACCGATGTGGTGGAGACGTGTCATCCTATTCAATGAAGAGGACAGATGAGCTCATCCATCAATTACGTACTTGCGTGAAGGTTTTAAGTATTAAAATATAATTTACGTTACTAGCTAATTAAATATTTCAATTGTTTGATTCATAATATTAATTAATATTTGAATCAGATTTCTCATGATTGAGTTAGCAATATGTCTCTATTTAAATTCACAATAACCCAAGTTCTTTTTATCATTTTTAAATGTGATGTTTATCCGAATTCGAAACCTTTCATATAAAATGAAGAAGGGGAGGGGGGCCAGATACATGGAACAAGAGAGGTACTGGTGGCGTTGGTGACGGGGGTAGGCCTGCCTCAGTGTCCATCATTTAATGTAATAAAAATAATTAAAAATTTGTCAACCATTTCATTTCATAATTAAATTCGAAATAAATGTGGACCATGCATGCGTGTAGCCTATCATTGACATATTCGTACGTACCCTACAAGTATAATAAGCCAAGGGAGAGGGAGAATCGATGCCCACGTGAGGGTCCACGTGCGGCCATGAACGAATTAAAAACATGAACGGGCAAAAAATTTAAAATGTGAATCTACCGCTTATGGAAACGTATTAATGGGAATTGAATATGCCACGGTCCGGATATTAAACTTCCAGCAGTGGGGTGTGAGAGTTGGCCAAACATTCGGTCGAATTAATGAAGTTGATCATCACTCGGTGAACCAATTTTACCGCAAGTGATGAAGAGCACTCGAAGCGTGTAGGATTACTTTACTTAGGATTACTTTACTTTTGTTTTTTGACCATCACCAATAACTCATAGGGTTGCACTAGATATACAGGTACAAGCGAGTGTGATAAGGTCGGTTAGAAACAAAAATCCACTTTAAATTTATGTTTATAGTGAATGAAAGTGCTACTAGGATATATTCCGATTTTAACAACATAGATGAAATTGAGACGTGTACAAAAATTCTCAAATAATGGGTACAGGAAACTTTGGTTGGTGCCTTACTTACTTGACTTGCCTTGTAATTGTTGAAACTTAATAAAAATATTCTATTGAAAATCCTCTGAGAAGGAGTCTCGAGGGTAGAGGTTTTTCTTTCTACGACTTGTTGGTCGGACAGAAGGTTTCCTCTATAAATTCTGTGTTCTTACTGTTTATTTCCGTTGTCTAGGGAACCTTACTAGTTCCCTGTATTGTTACTAACGCAACACGATCTAACAAATTGTCTACTAGATTTGGAAGCACCATTTGAATTCTCTTAACAATCAGTTTAGTGATTACTTTGTTGATGACTGAACAACATATAGGCCTGAAATCATGGATGGATGGGTTTTCTCTTTATGGGATGGAGTAATCAACACACTAACGACCCAAGGTAGTCGTCCTTCATGTAGAATGTGCGCGTTGTACATGCTTGAGTTTTCATGGAAGTTTTACTTAGTTTCTTGGGTATTATACTTTAGTTCATTCAGCGCGCGGTTTGTGTACTAGCAAAACTATTTTACCAGAATTAGCGTACTTTAGCAAGAAGGTTTCGATACTTGCGAGTGTTTTTGTATGGTGCGTGTTTCTACCAGTGTTGTACGTTATGACGCAAGTTTCAAATTTGTTTGTCATGCTTTCTCGATTTTTTTCCCTTACTTTGATTATCTTTCTTATTGTTTAGTGCTTGAATTACTATGGTTTCATCATGTATTAAAGAGGTGGATTAAATTAAAATATTGTTTTGGTATACAACAATGGCGACTGAATTAGCTAGGTTGAGAAAATACTGATAATTACTCCCTCCGTCCCGGTTTGTTTGTCCAAAAGGACGATTTTTGTGGTTATTAAGAAGGGTGTAAAGTAGTATATATGTATTGGTAATTGGAAAAGTGGGTAATAGGTGAGAGTGATTGTAGGTATGTTTGAAATTTTATAGGAATAAAATGTGTAAAGTAGTATTAGTAATTGGAAAAATGGGTAAAATATGATATTAGGTAGGGGTAATAATGGAAGAAAAGTATAGATATAAAAGAAAAGTGGACAAACAAAGAGGACGTCCAAAAAGAAAACTGGACAAACAAATGAGAACAAAGAGAATACTCCGTAATAGTTTGTCATATTCTTAACATCTAATTCAGGGGATTGAAACTTTGTACCAAAACATATCATTATCTTCGTACATTCATTCAAATTTTGTTTTTCGATCCATCAAATCGATCGGTATTCAAAATAAGTGACGGATCGATTGACTGGATTGCAATAATTTGAGTAAAGGGGCCGGGCCATGCACTTATGAGACTTGCATTATTGGCTGCTAAAAACTTTGGCAGTACACAGCTAACCTACCCTGCAGCAGAAAAAGCTGATTGTTGAACTAGCCTATCTACGAAAACAACATCCTACCTTACGCGATCGATTATGCCTTTAGCTTTGAATAGCAAGGAAGGAGATTAACATATATGCATGCATTCTACATTGCTACGTGATTTGAATTGACACTGCTATAAATTGATTTGCCAATTGCGCGACAAGAGATTTGCATAAATTGACTAATTTATACAATTCATACGTGCACTTGTCTTTCGTTCACACGATGGGATGGATTCTAACAAAAATAAACTTATTCAAATTTTAATATATTATAAATATGATTATATTATATGAAAATGATGATGATGATTAATATTTAATAGTGTCCATGTATTGTTAACTTTGTTACAATAAAAGGACTTTAATTTTCCTGTTGAGAGTACCATTTTTGTTGTAGGACGACGTGGAGTTAGTTTGAATGATATGCATGCGAATAATTTAAGTGATCGACATGAATTGTAAAATTTGGGCAAATGGAAGTTCGGAGATGAGCCATCATAGGTTGCCAAATTATAAAAAGTAACTGAGTAGAAGAGGTAGGGTTGATTGCCATTAATTGAGGGTCTCGATAGTTTTAGACCGATACCATGCATATAAATAAACAAATACATATAATATATATCCCATTAAGGTGAGCTTAGGAGGTTTGGATATACGTATCATTTTCGAATTGAATGAGTTGAGAAGGAGTTTCTGATAGGTGAAATAACGAAAAGCAGAAAATACAATCGTGAAAAAACAAAAACATACGCCAAAAGAAACCAAAAAGACACTACAAACAAACAAGGCCAACATGCACAAAACACAAAGCAATAACAGAAAGGATCGAAGAAAACTAAACAAGAAACAACACATAAGGACACGACAGCAAAACCAGCCCCCAAAACTTTTCCCCTAAAGTCCTAGACCCTAGAGAAAGTGCCCAGCCCACCCACCCACCAACCTGCATGCTTGCAACCCTACCCCTACTAAACTAGAATACCATCCCTCCACAAGGTCTTATCCTAGTCATATTCTCTTCTTAGAGTGTCCTCTTTCTCGTCAAAAAGCCTAAAGGGTCAAGTTCTCATAATTCCGCACTAAGGTGGGTAGTTGTATCTGTTGCACGCACCCAACCCAGTTGAGTCTCGCCCCAAACATCCTATTCTTAATGTTGGATACACCAATCATGCTACGAATTGAATGACTTAGTTTATTATTATGTCCAATCTCGTATGCTTGCACAACCAACGTAATATCCTCATCTTTGATACCATCATCTGTTGCCAGTTTGTGGGTGGGCAACACTCTGCTCCGTACAACATTCCCTTTAATTTACGAGGTACTTTTTTATCACATAAGATCTAGAATATCATTCTCCATTTCTGCCAACCCAGCCATTTGAATCTGGAGTCAGATATCTGCCTCAATGCCTCCATCGCTCTGCATGTAAGAGGTCACATATTTGAAGCTCTCCTTCATCGAGATACAATCTTCTTCAAGCATCACACCAAGCCCCTCAAAAAACAAACTCTAACTATTGTGTCTTGGTTATGCTAAATCTTAAATCTCTTGACTCAAGTGCCCCTCTCCGGATCTTCTACAACCCATGCCACTATACAACCTACGGTACTCCACTTAATTATTTAAGCCATTAAATAATGATAAAAAATTCTAAAAATATATATTTGTATTCTAAATATGTATTCTCATATATTTATAAAGTTTTGTGATACAAATTTCAAACAAATATTTTTTAAAAGCTAAAAAATCGATTATTTACAAAATTTTAATGTAAAAAATAATAATAATGACTTTTTTTAGAATAAAATATATAAATATATGTGAATAAGTGTTTAGAATATAAATGTATTTTGTTAAAAAAAATTATCATTATTTCATTGCTTAAATAATTAAGTAGAGTACCGTAAGTTGTATAGTGAGTTGTAGAAGATTCGAATTGAAAAATTAAAATTACAGAATATGAATATAAAGGTGCAAACACATCTCAATCGTTATAATATCAAAACGGAAAGAAACTATGCAATGTAACAAAATATTAACCGATCTTAACATTTATCTTATCAAAAATAAGAAAAACAAGTCATATTGATTGATTGATAGATATAGTTACCAATCAATTTTATTTGCGAGTTCTATAGAGACCTTTGATTTAAAAAAAAAATTATGATAAAAGTTAGTTGAGCTTATTGATTGGATGTATGAATTGCTAATTTAGTAACAATAAAGGATTAGACAAAATTACTAATAATGTCACTTGAATACGTATTCACATCACATACGGAGAATATTATATGTATGGCGGCAAAACCCACTCCCTTCTATTCGGGATGCAAAAGCCACAAGTTAAATGTCATATTATCCATGAATTATTCAACATTCGTTGGACCCTGGATGAGCAAATTTGACTAATACCATAATTATTTGTGTCGGACTTCACATTTGACTCGAAACTGGCTCCATTGAACCTTCTTTGAAGCAAATCTATATTAAAAGCTTCATAACAGGACACAGCTGTTCACAGCTTGCCGGATGGCGCCCCCGTCCTAAATTCCTACTCCATAACAATTAACAAACGCGTTACTCTCTTTTTCATACCAAAGTATCATCATTTTGTTTATTTATTTTCCTCTTTAAGTTTCAACATATTATAAAATTTGAATTAATTGTTTCGATGTAACAAATACACGAGTACGGACTGGGAGTACTATATATCCGGCCCATTCCACTCCGGGCCCATTGCTAGAATCTTCCTTCTTCCCATATTCTCTTCTTTCCCACTCCCCTATATAAACTCCATTTCTCCACTCACTTATCCCACACACCTCACAAATTCTAAAATAACAAAGCACTTCAAAAACAAAAGGACAAAATTTTTAAAAACCAATGGCGTGCTCCTTCACACTTCTCCTGCAAATCGCCCTCTTCACTCTTTTGGCCACCACATCGTTGGCCACTCGGGAACTCGCCGAGTCGACTCAGTCCGACTCGTCCTCCTCCTCCTCCTCCTCCATGGCCTTCGAGTACCACAAAGGCCCGCTCCTCAGCGGCCGCTTCACTGTCAACCTCGTCTGGTACGGGTCCTTCAAGCCCGCCCAACGGGCCATCATAACCGACTTCCTCGCCTCGCTCTCCTCCTCCCGCCTCCAGGGCCAACCCTCGGTCGCCACGTGGTGGGGCTCCGTCGGCAAATACTACCGCCTGGCCAGCCCCCGCCGCCCTTCCTCCCTCACCATCTCCCTCGGAAGGCAGCTCTCCGACGCCGCCTACTCCCTCGGAAGGTCTCTCGCCCTGGCCCAAGTCCAAGCCCTGGCCACCAAGGGGAAGGGAGTCGGCGCCGCACAGGTCAACGCCGTCACGGTCGTCCTGACGGCGTCCGACGTGGCGGTCGACGGGTTCTGCAGGAGCAGGTGCGGGACCCACGGGCTGGCCCGCAAGAGCCCGTACATCTGGGTGGGGAACTCGGAGAAGCAGTGCCCGGGGCAGTGCGCGTGGCCCTTCCACCAGCCCATCTACGGCCCGCAGGGCCCGCCGCTGGTGGCCCCCAACAACGACGTGGGCCTGGACGGGATGGTGATCAACCTGGCGACGCTGCTGGCGGGGACGGCCACCAACCCGTACGGAAACGGGTTCTACCAGGGCCCGAAGGAGGCCCCGTTGGAGGCGGCCTCGGCTTGCCCTGGCGTGTACGGGAAGGGGGCTTATCCGGGGTATGCGGGCCAGCTGTTGGTGGACCCCAAGAGTGGGGCCAGCTATAATGCCAACGGGCTGAATGGCAGGAAGTATCTGCTGCCTGCTTTGTACGATCCCTCCACGTCTACTTGCTCTACTCTAGTCTGAGGGATATTTTCGGGATGGGGTTTTATTTTATAAGAAAAAGTTTTTTTAAAAAAGAAAAGTAAAGAAAGCGGAATATCCGTATGTATGTATATAACGTATGGCTACTTGATGCAACAATATGCTTTTTTCCGAGGTTTGAGGGTGTGTGTTGATGATAAAGTGTTGTGTAGTAAAATTTTATGATTTTTGTAATTTGTGTGTATACCAACAATTATATACGAGCTGCTTCAAAAGTTATGCATTTAGTAAAGTTTTGATAAAGTTGGTAGAAAAAGATGGCGAGTTATTGTTCAAATTGAAGCTATTCCATATATATGTGTTGTTTCCTTGCTCTAATACAATGTTTCCTTGCTCAAATTAAGGGTTTGGCCTAGTTTGACATCAAAATATTTTTTGACCCAAAATTACTTCTATTTATATTAAAATTGCTAAAAAATTAAAATTTTAAAAATTCTTTTCTAATTGTTAGCTTACGAGCGTTATTCCAATATACTCCACATATATGTCTTCAGTCTTCAGTGGAGACTGGGAGAGGCACGTACAGTTTATTTTTCTATTTTGCTACCTTTCAACGTATGTTGATTGTTGACAGTGTAGTTTTTATAAGTCGGTTAGATTTTATGGATTTTAGACTGCTACTTTACTACTATGAAAAATAGGAACATAATTTTTGGTCAATATTAATTTTTATACTCCATGTATACAAACAAGTCAATGACTCAAAGCGTAGCTTTGTCTTATTGAGAAAAAAACACAGCCTTAATTTGGATTTCTATAAGTTTACGACTAGGAGCTCCCAAGTTGAAGAAAAAGTTCCAAATTTACAAAATTCTTTACTTTAATACCCCCACAGTTTAGAATTTCCAAATTTCTTAATGCGATTGCGTCGTATTCTGGAGACAAGTTTCAACCTCACTCAACTTGTGTGCGTTTCAAGTCGCTAAATGATACGAACTAATTGGCAAATTTTACAGGTTTTTTTAGATATCGATTAAACATCTAAGGATAGTACTCAAAGATCAACTGTTCGACTCGGAGATTCACAGGCAGTGCCTTCACAAAAAAAAAAAAACAATTGTCTTTTTAACAGTTACTTTAATTTCTTACTTTATATATTTTAGGGTCGAAAGTTTCTTACTTTATATATACATTACAGGATGATATTGTAAATACTAGTGATTTTTATTTCTAATTTTGTATCAATACATGAGTTTTAACACTCTTTATCAAAAAAAAACACTCTTTTCCTTGTGACCCTCCAAAAAAAAAAATCGAACACCAACACCATATAATATTTTCTTGGTTATACTTCTGCCACTTTTGAAGACAAATTCTCTATTCCAAATTCTATGTTCTCTTTTTATATTTTATTTAAACTTTCAGTATCAAATTATTATTAAAATTTTAAACAATTTATATTTAAAATCTGCATACTGTATATATGTGTAAATTTTTTTTTTGAAAATTATATTATAAAATTATAAAAATTTTATTTTTAGTTTTCGTGCAAAATATTACCATTTTTTTTTGGTAAACCGAGAGCAAAAAACTCCCGAGCCTAAACAAGCCAACAAAGTCCAAGACCGAAAAAACTACAGAAGACAAAAATGGAGAGTCGAGGCCCCCTAGCATCATTGAAAAGGAAAGAACCAAGGTCCCTAGGAGGGTCGATCAGCAGATGACGACCAAGCGGGAAAGTGAGAGCGAGAGAAGCAAGGAAATCCGCAGCAGAATCCGCAGCAGAAATCCGCAACAAAATTCGATTCCAATCCCTACGCAAAAAGTCATGGCATTGATTCACCAGGCTAGAAAAGGGGTGAGAAAATTTCGTCCCTTTCCGAATGAGTTCCACCACCAGTTTCGAGTCCGTTTCAATCAGGACATGTCGAAAGTCGAGCTCCCAAGCCAGCGAAAGGCCTTCCACGATACCTTTTAGTTCAGCAAAACGCACAGAAGCCACCCCAATGCTGCACACCACACCTGCAAAAATATTACCATTATTTGAGAGCTTTATCGGCTAATGTTCAAATTAGAAATTTACACCAATTTTCGTCTTTCGTCTAAATAAAATATACTTAAATGGGCACACGAGAAGATGTATGTCCGTACACAAGATTTATATTTTAAAATCATTGATATTGAAAAGGTCTAGTCGGTATTATGTGTGGTCTTGTCGGGTCTTTTGATCGCTCCCCATTGCGTTTAGCCAAGGGTGCCCCCATCCTGACCCTCCAAATTTCCCGTAAGGGAAGCTAAACTGGGTTATTGTTGTTGTTGATACTGAAAAGATCGAGGGTTCAACTACAGTGAATGTAAAAAATTTCTTTCAGGAGAGTCACCCGTCAAAGTCAGAAACACAATCTAGATCGAACTAGATGTAATAAAGATAAAACTCTTGTGAACCGGTGGACAATAAAAAAAAGACCTAGTTTACGTAGTAGTAGCTTTTTTTTTTTTTATTGTTGTTATTGAATTAAGTGGATTTGTGTAACTATCACCGATTGGAAAAAAAGATTTACCTTCCATACTACAAACACCAAAATTGATGGATTAATCGTACGTTACGTGTTTGTCCTTAATATTACTCGCTTCAATACTTGTCCATATCAAGCAAGTATTGACCGGTGTAATTGAATATTATACATATTAGTACTCCCTTTCTACTTGATTTCACTAACCCTCTTTTCCCTGTATGTATATAACATTAAGGGTAAAATGCACACCATCCCTCCTAAATTGGTCATGGTTTGAACAGTATTAACAGAGTGCTAAACACAACTCACTTTTTTTTTTCCGGAATGATTGATTTCTTAAAACAAAAAACGTTGTGCTCTCGTCGGTAAAAATGTTATATTGTTGGTTGGTTATTATAATTGAAAAAGAATAATATAAGCTGATTGTGAAGAAAGAGAGTAGTATTTTGTCACAACTCCTATACTGACATTACGTATATATACACGACATATGTGAAGATCAATTGAACAGAAAAAATCATAATTCTTTGTTTGGTTAGTTTTTTTATTTTTTTGGTCAAAATCTTTGTTTGGTTAGTTATTCTTATACTTCTCTATATATTATATCATACAAACCAAAAAAAAAAATATTATTTTCACGCCAAAGTCGAACAAGAAGACGTTGCAGGATCATACAACGCTGGCAACAAGTATTTCCTTGCGTTGACCCCATTGGCATTGTAGCTTGCTCCAGTCTTAGGGTCCACCAAGAGGCTACCCGCGTAGCCCGGATAAGCCCCCTTTCCGAACACTCCGGGGCAGGCCGACGCGGCCTCCAGCGGGGCCTCCTTCGGGCCCTGGAAGTACCCGTCTCCGAACGGGTTGGTCACGGTCCCCGCCAGGAGGCCAGCCAGGTTGATCACCATCCCGTCAACGCCCACGTCACCATTGGGCGCCACGAGCGGCGGGCCCTGCGGGCCGTAGACGGGCTTTTCGAAGGGCCACGCGCATTTGCCCGGGCACTGCTTGGCGGAGTTGCCCACCCAGATGTAGGGGACCCGACTGTCGAGAACGCCGTGGGTCCCGCAGTTGCTCCTGCAGAACCCGTCGACGGCCACGTCATCGGCGGTGAAGACGACGGTGATGGAGTTGGGGGATTGGACGCCGGCGCCTTGTGCGAGGCGGCGGATTTGGTCGGGGGTGAGGGATGATTTGCCGATGGAGCAGTCTGGGTCGGAGGTCTGCTTTCCAAGGGAGAGGGCGGCGCTGGAATTGTAGTGCTTGTGGGTGGAGCTCCACCACGTGGCGACGGAGGGTTGGGCGGACGCGGAGGAGGAGAGGGAGGAGACGAAGTCGGAGAGGATGGCGCGCTGGGAAGGCTTGAAGTTGCCATACCATACGAGGTTGACGGAGAGCTTGCCTGCGAGGAGTGGGCCCTTGTGGTATTGGAATTGCATGGGCTGGGTTGACTCGGCGAGTTGCCTCGTTCCTTGAGTCGGGGTCGGGGAGAGGGAAAGGAGCAGGAGGATCGGAAGGAGTGGGATGATGTGGGTGGTTATAACCGAATTTGCCATGTTGGTGGACTTATTAATTAGGTAATTGCAATTGATTTGTTAAATGGAGAGTGTAAAGAGGGAATTGAATGGGCGAAGGAAGGGGGAAGAGGAAGAATGAGATTTTATAGGGTGCATGGAAGGATTGATTTATTTTTGGAGGGAGAATTGAATTGAAGGTAGGTAGGTACTTGGGAAGGAGAGTACGTCACGTGTTTGGGGAGGAATAAGAATTAAAATGAGGAAATTAACGCAAGTTGGCTGGCCTGGATGGAGTCGCTCGTGTTTGGGTCTGGTGCGGCGTGCTCGAGGAGTCGAGATTGCCAGCTTGTGAGGTGTGGACCTAGTATTGCGCAAGTTTGGGGCGAAGGAATTATTGCTGGTCAAAGGGAAAGAGGCAAAAACAGGGTGCTATAAATTTGATTAAATATACAGTACCTTCGTATTCAATGTAATCAAGCAATAGAATGTCCAATGTTGAATGTTTCAAACAATGCAAGTATGTTCTTATCGTAGTTATGATTGACATGAATAAAGGGAATTGCGTAAGGATAGGAAGATCATTCACTGGTCAGTAGTAAGTTTAGAATTGGAAAACTAGCAAGTGCTACCAAGTTGTCCAAACTCCAGCAGGGTCATGGTCACTAATGATAGGGAGACATGGCCACGCAAACCAACCTGTACACGCTCCACATTTAAGAGAGGTGAATTGCAAAGTGTGCATTGCCTTTGTAAATTAAAGCATGGTCAAAAAGGAGGAGAAGAAAATTTCTCAATTTTTTAAATTTAATGAATACTTTTGACCTCAGTTATTTATGTATAATCTTTTCTAAAAATTTAAACCACCACTTCTTCTCATCCTTCTTCACTTGTTACTCAACAAACCACGAGAGGAGCCGAACCGAGCGTCACCAAAATTTAATAGAAGGTGTGCGTGCGATATTTTAATTATAATCCCCTAGCTGTTATGAATTTCAAGTCTTCAACATATTATTGCTCCAATGAGTTACATAATCTCAACATATTATCCACACATATATCTTACTTGTATTATATATATGATTGAACATGTAGTATTATATAATCTAAGATTGGAGTGAACTTGTACAAGATGAATTATTTACCTTTGTTACTTTTTTATTTTCATGTATAAATCACGAAAATTCACTTAAATTTTACCCCTTTTAAAAAAAAACCTAAATTTCATTCCACTCTTGACCTATAAATAAAGTCATCATCCATTATAAAACTTATAAAAAAAAGAGAAAGAAATACATATTCTAAAGTTCTTGCTCTTCATCCCTTTCTTCAATTCTTATGATCTAAAGTTCCTTTTAAAGTTGTTAAAGTGTTCTTTCATCCTTGATTTGTCGGGCCAATAATACCTTGAATGGAGGGTTGGTACATTAGCTCACCTCAAGGCAAATGGACTTGAGGATGCTTGCATAGAGTCCCTTAGATATATAGAGATGGTAAATGAACTCGCACTTTCAATTAATGTTTTTTTTTTCCTTTTTCTTTGTGATGGTGTTTGTCTCCCTACACCTCGTTTTTTCTTCTGCATGCTAATTTCTATGCTCGCATCAAGATGGCTCGTGAAACCCTTGCTCAAGAACGCGTAGAGCGCAAAACTAGCATGGAGAAAATTTTGCTTCTTATGTAAGAGAGTGGCAAGTCTAGGGCCCAAGCCTCCAAGCTTCAAGCACAAGCCGAGGAGCTCAAGGCTGATTTCAAGAAGATCAAGAACGACGTTCATGAGACACACTCTGAGATTACTGAAGTAAGAAAGGAGGTTGAGGAAGATCGCACCGATCATAAGGCCAAGTAGGGAGAATTGAGGGAGTTAATTTGAGGAGGAGAACCACCGTCACCAATAAAGAGTCTAGGAACTTAACGAGGAGGTTGAGAAGGTAGTGTCGGTGTACCTTCAGTACGAGGAATACAAGGACAAACTTTATGAAGAAAATCTGAACATGTACCGTCAAGTCATGTATATCATGATCAGACAAACTATTCATAAATATCGTGATGTTGACTCGCACATAGTCTTCTTCAAGCCCAACTACACTGAACATATAGGCGATCTAAGCCTGAAGTTTAGTTGGTATTTTTGTTGGACGGTGGTGATTGCTCAAATCAAACTAGCGATCAACAAATGACTCCGCCTACTGTTCCTAAAGTACGTGGTTGATGAGGTTGTCCATCCTCCTGCAATTTATCCCATGCCCATCTCCCAGGTTCCAACGGTCCCTCTCCATGAGAATGACAAGATAATGCCTCCACAGAAGGGTTCTAGTTCAAAGATTTGAGTGAAGTGCTTTTTAACAATGAATTGTTTTTTTAATAGTATTCTTGTGGCCCTGTGAGGGCTTGTAATGACCATTTTCCGCGATAAGTTAAGTAAGTTTTTTTTGGTAGTGAATATTTTTCTATCTATATTCTTTTTTCTATTTTTCCAGTCAACTATATTTTTGGATGGGTTGGGTCGTCGTCTTGCATATATCGTCCTTGTTATAATTCAATCTGATTTCTTTTGAGATTTCTTCCAATTGAAGAACAAAGCAAGAACAGAGAAGTTGTGTTTGTTGTGGCGTGAAGCTCAACTGGCTTCATCACCTTTTTTCTTTTTATATAAACTGAAATAATAAGCTGCAACAGACAGTGCAGGTGGAGGCTACAATTCAGCAACTCACCCCATGACTCAAGGTGTACAGACCACACCTTATTTGACTAAATCAAAGATCTAAACTACCTCTTACAAACTCTGATTTTCTAACTGACTCTGGTGTCTCCCACGCACAAGCCATCAGCAAATTATGAAATGACAGAATTTAAAAACATTAAGCTAAGCTTATTACTAAACTAACTACTGAGACAAGTTTATTCATATCATTCACTCCCCTAAACTTGTTTCTCCCAGCTCACTTGATAATCTGCATTCCAATCTTCCCTCGTAACTCTACAAACCTTTGCCTTCTAAGTGGCTTTGTTAACAAATCTGCTAGCTATAGCTCTATCTTTACATATTCCAGTGTTATATCACCAGTCTGTACACAATCACGAATGAAGTGAAGCCTCGTATCAATGTGTTTGCTTCTGTCGTGATGAACTGGATTCTTTGCTAAAGCAATAGCTGATTTGTTGTCAATTTTTCAGTGTAGCTCTTATCTTATCTCTCCTCTTACATTGCTCAGCAACTTTCCAAGCCAAATTCCATGACAAGTCCCAGCTGTAGCTGCCATATACTCGGCTTCACATGAAGATAAAGCTACTACTCTTTGTTTCTGAGACACCCAAGTTATGGGACTTTTCCCAAGAAAATACATAACACCAAAAGTGCTCTTTCTATCATCTATGTCACCAGCAAGATCACTATCACTATATCCAATGAGATCATCTTCATGTTGCTCTCTCAGATAAACAATGCCCAAATTTAAAGTACCTCTCACATACCTTAAAATTTGTTTTACAGCAGTCATGTGCATTGTCGTAGGAGCTTCCATATATCTGCTCATTACCCCAACTGAATATGCGAGATCTGGCCTAGTGTTCACAAGATATCTTAGGCTTCCAATCACACTCCTATAGAGTGTCTCATCCACTGGTGCCTCTCCATTTCCAACCTTGCTCATTTTTGTTCTCGGCTCTATGAGAATTTGGCAGGGATTGCACTCCCCCATTCTAAGCTTATCAAGAATTGTTTTGGCATATCCTGATTGACACAGAGAAATTGAACCTGCATACTGTTTGACTTCAATGCCAAGATAGTAGCTTAACAACCCAAGATCACTCATCTCGAATTTCTCCTTCATTTCTTCCTTGAACTTGTTGATGATGCTTTTGTTTGTTCCTGTTAGGATTAAATCATCAACATACACGCCTACTATCATGACATTTCCTTCTTCCTCCCTTCTGTACACAACATGCTCATCAGGGCACCTAGTAAAGCCTAGTGTCTTCAAGCATTTATCTAACTTGAAGTTCCAAGCTCTAGGTGCTTGTTTTAGGCCATACAAGGCCTTATGCAGTCTCAGTGCTTTGTCTGGATGTTTTCTATCCACGAACCCTTCAGGTTGAGCCACATAAACTTCCTCTTCAAGCTCACCATTCAAGAAAGCCGTCTTCACATCCATGTGATGAACTTCCCAATGTTTTTGAGCTGCATAAGCCAACAGGACCCTCACTATCTCAAGCCTCGCCACTGGTGCAAAAACTTCAGTGTAATCTATGCCATGTTTTTGAACATATCCCTTTGCAACCAGCCTGGCTTTATGCTTGACAATCTCTCCATCTGAGTTCTTCTTTAGCTTAAACACCCATTTCAACCCAATTGGCTTATGACCTTTAGGAAGAGCTATTAATTCCCATGTTGCATTTCTCTGAATGGAAGTAATTTCCTGATCCATGGCCTTCCTCCATTCTTCATTCTTCGAGGCTTCCTCAAAGGAACTCGGTTCCTTCAAGGATAGAAAGCAAAGGCCAACTTCTGCATCTATCTCTCGAGTGGAATCATAGATTTCTTGCAATGATTTGAACCTATGAGGCCTCTCTGAGCTTGAACCACTGGTGTCACTGGATGGTGATCCTGGTGATATATTAGGCGACTGTACGTTTGTACCTCATACTCATTCAACTGGCCAACACCCTCTGAATTTTCACTCTGTGTAGCTGAATTTGTCACAGAACCTTCACCTGTTGTTTTCTCATATCCAACAGTGAAAGTTACACCAGAATCTGACTCTACTTTCTCCTCTGTTGCCTTCTGCCAAGGCCAACCTTTTTCTTCCTCAAAGAGCACATCTCTGCTGACAACAACCTTGTTTTTCTTTGGATCAAACAACCTGTATGCCTTGGAGCCATCCTCATATCCAAGCATAATTGTCTGAACACTCCTATCAGCAAGCTTTGTGAGGTGTGGAGTCACATCTTTTGCGTGTGCTATGCATCCAAACACACGAAGATGATGCACTTTTGGAACCCTTCCATGCCAGGCTTCGTAGGGGGTCATGCCTTCAACATTTTGTGTTGGTGCTCTGTTCAGGATGTACACTGCAGTCTTAGCAGCTTCACCCCAAAATCTTGCAGGAACCCCCTTGCTTTTCATCATACTCCTGGCCATCTCAATTACAGTCTGATTTCGCCTCTCTACCACTCCATTTTGCTGTGGTGAATAAGGTGCCGTGAAAAACCTTTTCAAACCTTCATTTTCACAGAATTCTTTGAACATTGTAGATGTGAATTCTCCACCTCTGTCCGTTCTAAGTGCTTTCACCTTCTTTTCAGTCTCTACTTCTACACTAGCTGATCTTGAATTTTTTAAATGCACTCAAAGCCTCATCTTTGCTTTTTAACATTGAAATCCACATGAACCTCGAAAAATCATCAACTAACAACATAAAGTATCTGTTACCTCCACCTGTTGTTGGTGCGATCGGGCCACACAAGTCACAATGTATGAGCTCCAGTGGTTTGTTGGCTCTGAATGTTGCCTTGTGTGGGAAAGACATCCTGTGTTGCTTCCCTATTACACAACCATCACACACCTGATTTTCTTGATCAATTCGAGGCATTCCCTCAACCATCTTTCTGCAACTGAGCTTCCTCATAGAGTTGAAATTGAGGTGACCAAAACGAGCATGCCACAGCCATGTTTCATTCTTCAAATTTGCCATGAGACACACCTGTTTGGCTAGCTTGAGTGATGCTACATACAATCTGTAAGACTGTTTCTTGACTCTTGCAATCAACTTCCTGTTTTTGTCATACCATCTCAAGCACCCCTCTTCTATCACAGTCTGGCTTCCCATCTCATCCAGCTGTCCAAGACTTATTATATTGCTCTTAAGTCTTGGAATGTAGTATACGTCTGACAAAATTAAGTGTTCACCAGTTTTACACTCAAACAACACTGATCCTTGCCCAGTAATCTCTACAACTGACCCGTCACCAAACTTGACTCTTCCAGAGATGGATTTGTCAAGTTCAGTAAAACAGCTTTTGTCACCAGTCATGTGATTACTAGCTCCTGAGACGAGGTACCACAGACTTGCCTCTCTTTTCTCAGCTTCTTCTTTGTGCAGCAGGATTTCCTCAGTGTTTGCTATATGTGAATTCACTAGTTCACATGCTTCCATCATCAAGAGTGCTGGTTCTTCATCTTCTTGCTTCACAATTAGGTGAGATTTCTCTTCTTTTGAAGTGCATTCTGAGGCAAAATGCCCCATCTCACCACAACTGTAGCACTTAATTTTGCTCTTATCAAACTTTCTCTTGCTTGATGGAGATTCTTCATCATTACCACGGCTTGAGTCACTCCTTCCTCTTCCTCTTCCTCTCCCACGCCCTCTGCCTCTGCCTCTTCCTGCATTGGCATGATCTCTGAAAGGTTTCTTTGAGGATTTTCCATCCTCTCTAGCCTTCCACTCAGCGCGGGTAAGGAGTATTGTTTCATCAGACTTGTTTCCAAAGCCATGAAGCCTTTCCTCATGAGCTTTGAGAGATCCAATGATCTCATCTGTTGTCTTGTTCTTTAGATCACCAAATTCTTCAATGGTAGAAGCAATTTGAAGGAATTTCGGTGAGGTTGATCTCAACAGCTTCTTCACCACCTTGACTTCTTCTACTATGTTGCCAAGCTCCCTGAGTTTATTGACAATAGTTGTGAGTTTTCCAGAGAAATCATCTATGGTCTCTGAATCACCCATTCTCAAACTGTCAAACTCCCTCCATAGAGTCTGAGTTCTTACTTCCTTCACCTTGTCTGCCCCCAAGTTCATGTTTTTCAACATGTTCCAGACTTCTTTCGATGTCTTCTTGGCGCCTAGTTGAAGGAGTATGTCTTCACCGATCCCTTGGTAGATGGCTGCCAGTGCCATCTTATCCCTCCTGTTGTCAACTGGTCCCTCGGCCTCCACAGCATCCCACACGCCTTGAGCTATCATGTACACCTCCATCTTGATGGCCCATGCTGAGTAGTTGCTTTTAGTCAGCATAGGATATTTGAGGGAGACGAATCCTTCTTTGTCATTGATCCGAAGCCCACCATCTCCATCTTGATTTCCTGAACTTTCTGGTGTAAGATGATCTCTGCGCTCCTTCTCTCTTTGTTCTCTTTCTCTCTGTTCTCTCTCTGTCTCGTTGTCTCAATGTCAAGGTGAGACATGATTGAGGATTCTCGAGCCTAAGCTCTGATACCAAATGTTATAATTCAATCTGATTTCTTTTGAGATTTCTTCCAATTGAAGAACAAAGCAAGAACAGAGAAGTTTTGTTTGTTGTGGCGTGAAGCTCAACCGGCTTCATCACCTTTTTTCTTTTTATATAAACTGAAATAATAAACTGCAACAGACAGTGCAGGTGGAGGCTACAATTCAGCAACTCACCCCATGACTCAAGGTGTACAGACCACACCTTATTTGACTAAATCAAAGATCTAAACTACCTCCTACAAACTCTGATTTTCTAAGTGACTGGTGTCTCCCACGCACAAGCCATCAGCAAATTATGAAATGACAGAATTTAAAAACATTAAGCCAAGCTTATTACTAAATTAACTACTGAGACAAGTTTATTCATATCAGTCTTGTGATGGTTTCTGTCGATTATACTTCTGATCGATCATAGTTTTAGGGTAATTTTGATCAAATTTTATTGTTTGATATTTTGATATTTTAAAAATAAAAGAAAAAATTGATCTGTTTTTTGTCTCAAGTAATGTATTGATGGGTCATTTTTTTTTCAGTTTAGGGCTTATGATGTTGGAGATAAATAATGTGCCATTTTGGGTGTATTTTTATGTTAATGAAAATAAATGATGGGTCATGTTGTTATGCATTCCTTTTTTTTGCTTTGTAAAATTCTAATAATTTAAAAGTTGTGACTTATTCTAATAAATAATAATAAGTAAATTTATATTTGGAGTATTTTGGGTGTTGATAAGAAATAATATACCTTATAATTTAATATGAAATAAGAGTATATTTTTAATTTGACATGAAGAAAAAAAGTAGGTTTTGGGATGTTTGAAAATTAATTAAAATAAAATAGTAAAATAGATATAAGATGGTTGGATGATGTGGGGAGAGAAATTAAAATATAGATGAAAAAGTGAAATGTTTTAATTTCATTGATAAACATGCTCTTAAACATCCCATTATTATGTTTTGTCTTGGCATGAAATTTTGCTTTTTGAGCAAAATATGGAGTACAAGATAATTTCAATGCATAAATTAAAATTTTCGATTCTCTTTAGAATAGTTTATTTGTTGTCCTAAAGTTTTTAATGTTGTATATGTATTAAATAGAATCCAAGGGCAAAAGCACTTTTCTTGTTTACTTTTTCTTCTTTCCATATTATACGAAGGATGCCAACAATATTATCTACATCAGAAAACCTTCTCAAGTATGCTAAACTTGTAAACATCATGCGATAGTAAGAGAACAAATACAAGGCTTTACAATAGCGGATAGCTTTTGTGACGAAAAAGATATAGCTATGTTATGAAAAGATTTATGGAAGCAAGACCACTTTATCTTTTGGAAAGAACACTTAAACAAACTTTATGATAACTTTTAGATCATTAGAAGAGAGGGAGGGAGAGTAAGAACTTTAGAGAGTGTATTTCTTACTCTACTTTGGTGCAAATTTTACAATGGATGATAGCCATATTTATAGGCCAAGAGTGGGGTAAAACTTTGGTAAATCTCCATGATTTATGCATGGAAATAAGGAGGTGAAGAAGGTGAATAATTCACCTTGCACAATTTTCCTCCATTATACACTTGTTCATACATAATATGTGTAATACATGTGTGTGTAAATAGATAACTTGTAGTGTGATAATGTGGACTAAAATTTGGACTTCATAACACTCCCCCTTGAATATTCACCTTCTTTTCATGGAGTACGATATGGGTAGACGTTGCCTCATTAAAAACCTTGTCAGGAAAAACCCAGTGGGATAAAAACCTGAACGAAGGGAAAAAGAGTGCAACCATTGATCCCATTGTACGCCTTGATGCTGCCTCATTAAAAACCTTGTCAAGCAAAACCCATTGGGATAAAAACTTGATCGAAGGGAAAAAGAGTGCAGCGCGTATGATACTCCCCCTGACTTCAACATATGTCTCGAAGTCTGCACATTCCAATTCTGGATACCAGTTCTCCAAATTTCTTGGGAATTAATGACTTTGTGAACAAGTCAGCCAAGTTGTCATTTGACCGAATTTGTTGGATGTCCACTTCACCAGCTTCTTCCAATTCACGAGTGGAGAAGAATTTTGGAGATATGTGCTTTGTTCGGTCTCCTTTGATGTAGCCCTTCTTCATCTGAGCAACGCATGCTGAGTTATGCTCATATAATATTGTTGGATCATCAGTCATTGGTTTCATTCCACTTTCTTTCTGGATGAATTGAATCATTGCTCGAAGGGACACACATTCTCTTCCTGCCTCATATAGTGCAATCAATTCTGCTTGATTTGATGATGTGGTAGTCACAGTCTGCTTCGTTGATCTCCAAGAAATGGCAGTGCCTCCGTATGTGAACACATAGCCATTTTGAGATTTGGCTTTGTGTGGGTCAGACAAGTACCCTGCATCTGCATATCCAATTAAGGTCGCATCCCTTTGGTTACGATAATACAACCCAAGATCATGTGTGCCTCGGAGATAGCGGAATACATGTTTGATCCCGTCCAATGCCTCCTTGTGGGTGCAGTGCTATACCTGGACAACAAATTTTCTGCAAAAGCAATATCTGGTCTTGTATTGTTAGTTAAGTACATTAAAGCACCAATTGCACTTAAATATGGTACCTCAGGATCAAGAACCTCTTCGTCCTCTTCTCGGGGACGAAATTGATCCTTTTCTACATTGAGGGATCGAACTTCCATTGGAGAGCTCAAAGGGTGTGCTTTGTCCATGTAAAATCTCTTAAGAACTTTCTCGGTGTAATTAGACTGATGGATAAAGATTCCATCCCTTAAGTGCTCAATTTGTAAGCCAAGAAAAAGCTTTGTTTGTCCGAGATCTTTCATCTCGAATTCTTTCATCAAATATTTCGCAGTATCTTGAAGCTCATTTGGAGTTCCGACGATGTTTAAATCGTCAACATAAACTGCGATAATAGCGAATCCCTTTTCGGATCGCTTGATGAAAATACATGGACAAACGGTGTCGTTCTTGTATCCCTCTTTCATGAGGTATTCACTGAGGCGATTGTACCACATTCGTCCAGATTGTTTTAGCCCATACAATGACCTCCTCAATTTTATGGAAAACATTTCTCGAGGTCCACAATTATTGGCCTCAGGCAGCTTGAGTCCTTCAGGGACTCTCATGTAGATGTCTGTATCAAGTGATCCATATAAATATGCTGTAACGACATCCATGAGGCGCATTTGTAACCTTTCAAAGACAGTCAGTCCAATTAGGAATCTCAACGTAGTTGCATCAACTACTGGATGCTCTATATCAAGCCCAATTGACATACAATAGTCATTGAATGTTTGAGATGTAAATTCTCCTGCATTATCGAGCCGAATTTTCTTTATTGTATAATCCGGAAATTGGGCCCTCAATCGGATTATTTGGGCAAGGAGTTTAGCAAATGCAACATTTCTTGTTGATAGTAGGCTTACATGTGACCAACGTGTAGATGCATCAATTAGCACCATAAAGTATCGGAATGGTCCACATGGTGGAGCAATTGGCCCACATATATCTCCTTGGATTCTTTCTAAGAATGCAGGATTTTCACTTGCAATCTTGTTTTTAGAAGGCCTGATAATTAGCTTTCCAAGTGAGCAAGCAGTGCAATTAAAATCACTGGACGGAAGAACCTTAATGTTCTTTAATGTATGTCCAAGTGAGCTCTTTATGATTTTGTGCATCATTACTGCTCCTGGATGACCCAATCGGTCATGCCATAATGTGAATGTAGTTTGGTCATATGACCTTTTGTTAAACATTGCATTGACCTCAAACGGATAAATGTATGTATGATATAATCCGGAGGTTTGCGTTGGCATCCTTTCGAGAATCTGTTTGTGGCCAGATTCGTGTTTTATGATGCACAAGTATTCTTTCCCATTTTCATTCATGGTTTCCATATGAAACCCATTTAGACGCACATCTTTAAAGCTTAGCAAATTTCTTCGAGATTTACTCGAATATAGTGCGTCATTTATTACTAGCTTTGTTCCCTTTGGGAGTAGAATGACAGCTCTTCCAGAGCCTTCGATGAGTTTTGACACACCGGATATTGTAGTGACATTGCCTTCAAAGGCTCTTAATTGAGTAAAGTGTTCTTTACTCCTCAAGATGGTGTGTGTTGTCGCACTGTCCAAAAGACATTGCTCCTTCCCATCGGGTTTCACTTTAGGTAAGTCCATGTTTTCTATCAATATAAAGAAAAAGGAGAATTAAGGCATTAATAAAAATTTCATATATTATACAAGGATAAACATATTATACAAGTTCTATTATACAAAGCCTATTACACAAATCCTTACGAGATAAAGGTTAAAGCATGGGATATAAAAGACATTGCAAGTATTATAAAATAGCATGGGAGATAGTAGAGATATTTAGGGGCTCGTGCTTTTCATTTAAGCCCCTAAGGCATAGCCATCATCATTCTCAAGGTTGAGAAAGTCATTAACATCCAAACTAGTCACTGGTGACCCATCCACATCGTTATTATCGATGTAGTTGGTCTCGGTAGCCCTTTCTTTATTCTTTTCAGCTTGGTATAGCTTCACTAGGTGTGGAGCTGTGCGGCATACCTTTGACCAGTGACCAGTCACGCCACATCTGTAGCATGCTGATTTGGATTTCTGGGAGGATCCTGATGGACCCGTCTGGACCTGTTGCTTCACACCCCCTTTGTAGCCTTGGTTCTCACGGTGATTATCGTGGCTTTTGTTGTAGACTCGGCCACGTCCATGGCCACCACGACCACCACGACCACCACGACTCCCATAGTTACCACGACCTCGTCCACGCCCATTGTTACGGCGTGATTGCTGCCCACGTTCATTGTCGTTCCTATCATGGAACGCTTTGTTCATAGCATTTGCTTCTGGGGCAGCTGTTGAGCCAGTAGGCCTTAGGTTGTGGTTTTTCATTAGGAGCTCATTATTCTTTTCAGCAACCAACAATACTTTCAACAAGTCAGAATATCTTTTGAAATTTCTTAATCTATATTGTTGTTGCAATAATATGTTTGAAGCATGCATAGTGGAGAAAGTTTTCTCCAACATCTCTTCTTGAGTGATCGTTTTACCACATAGTCTCAATTGAGAAGTGATCCTGTGGATAGCACTGTTGTACTCAGTGATGGACTTAAAGTCCTGGAACCTTATAGTGTTCCACTCATGTGTTACTTGTGGGAGCAAAACTTCATTTTGATGAGCATAGCGCTCATTCAGGCTCTCCCACAATTCTATAGGATCCTCCACAAATAAGTACTCAGTTTTGAGACTCTCATGAATGTGGTGGCGGAGGAACACAATGGCTTTCGCCTTTTCCTGTGGGGTGGCATTATTGTTTGCCACAATTGTTTCCTCAAGGCCATTTGCCTTGAGGTGAGCCATGGCATCTACCCTCCATTCGAGGTATTTCTGGCCCGATAGGTCAAGGATGTCAAACTCCCTCTTAGCAATGTTTGCCATTAGTTGCTACATATAAAGATATGCAAATTAAAGGTTAACATAATCAATAATATAATACATGAGTCGTGTCTAAGACGATTGAAGGACATGTCATATCAAATAATAAATATATGCATGTAGATGATATATTCGGAATGCATAAAGAAAGATTGCGTGAGTCAGAGAAGTAATCAATATAGATATAGGCATAGACAATAACGTAAGACAAAAGTAAGAGATCATATGAAATGAAAGAAAATTATATAACGGGAATTTTAAAGTTTTAAAGTCCTTAGAGTTCGAGGTCCTTTAAGTCCAAAGTCCGAGGTCCTTTAAGTCCAAAGTCCGAAGTCCTTAAAGTCTGATTCCCTTCATCCCCCTTTTCACTTTTTCACTTCCGACCTTATCTCCTTCCTCCACCTCCATATTCGACCACCTTTACCAAATTTTTCTTTCGACATTCTCCATGGCCGACGACGAGATTATGCGTCGTCTTAGAGCCGGTAATAGGAGATTTTTCATTGAGCTTTTCATTTGCCTTGTACTTATTGTGATTACCAACATCATGCTCATAATTATTTTGGTTAAAACTTACTTCCAATCCAAGTGGTGAAGTTGAAGATTTTCGAAGGAGAAATCGGTTTAAAGGTAAGCAAATGTAATGTTTTGTTTGTATCTTTTACATATCCAAAAGCATGATTTATTTTTGGTAAGAAATCGTTTCAAATCTAGGAAGAAAAACGAGTTTCTGATGTAGAAGATCCCAAATTGGGCAACTACAGAGCATACTCCTCAAAAACAGTTTTAGGAAATAAACTTGTTGTATGATTAAGATTAGAAAGAGATAGAATTTGTACCTTGGTGATTAGTGAAGCTCAATTGGTAATTAGAGACTCGTGCTGATAACGTGTTATGAAAAGATTTATGAAAGCAAGACCACTTTATCTTTTGGAAAGAACACTTAAACAAACTTTATGATAACTTTTAGATCATTAGAAGAGAGGGAGGGAGAGTAAGAACTTTAGAGAGTGTATTTCTTACTCTACTTTGGTGCAAATTTTACAATGGATGATGGCCATATTTATAGGCAAAGAGTGGGATAAAACTTTGGTAAATCTCCATGATTTATGCATGGAAATAAGGAGGTGAAGAAGGTGAATAATTCACCTTGCACAATTTTCCTCCATTATACACTTGTTCATACATAATATGTGTAATACATGTTTGTGTAAATAGATAACTTGTAGTGTGATAATGTGGACTAAAATTTGGACTTCATAACAAGCTAGTATTAATTGAATTTTTTACATTACATTAGGTACGCCGTTCACATGCACCTACAACATACTATAGCGAAGAACACCAATTGAATAAAAGAATGCCTTTTTTTTTTGTGTGCGCGTGTAGCTGATTACTAGTAACATATTAAACCAAAGTTGAACAAGAAGACGTTGCAGGATCATGCAAGGCAGGCAACACGTATTTCCTTCCGTTGACCCCATTGGCGTTGTAGCTGGCTCCACTTGTAGGGTCCACCAAGAGGTTCCCCGGGTAGCCCGGATAGGCCCCCTTTCCGTACACTCCGGGGCAGGCCGACGCGGCCTCAAGCGGAGCCTCCTTCGGGCCCTGGTAGTACCCGTTTCCGAACGGGTTGGTCACGGTCCCCGCCAGGAGACTAGCCAGGTTGATCACCATCCCGTCAACGCCCACGTCACCATTGGGGGCCACGAGCGGCGGGCTCTGCGGGCCGTAGGCGGGCTTGTGGAAGGGCCACGCGCATTGGCCCGGGCACTGCTTGGCGGAGTTGCCCACCCAGATGTAGGGGACCCGCTTCTTGAGGACGCCGTGGGTCCCGCAGCTGCTCCTGCAGAACCCGTCGACTGCCACGTCATCGGCGGTGAAGACCACGTTGACGGTGTTGGGGGTTTGGAGGCCGGCGCGTAACGCGAGGCGGCGGATTTGTTGGGAGGTGAGGGATTTGCCGAGGGAGTAGCGTGGGTCCAGGATCTGCTTTCCGAGGGAGAGGGCGCCGGAGGATTTGTAGTACTTGTGGGTGGACTTCCACCACGTGGCGGCGGAGGGTTGGGCGGAGGTGGGTGACGTGGTGGAGGAGAGAGAGGAGATGAAGTCGGAGAGGATGGCGCGCTGGGAAGGCTTGAAGTTTCCGTACCAGACTAGGTTAACGGAGAGCTTGCCGGCGAGGAGTGGGCCCTTGTGGTATTGGAATCGCATGGGCTGAGTTGAATCGGCGAGTTGCCTCGCTCCGTGACTCGGGCTGGTCAGGGAGAGGGAAAGGAGAAGGATCGGAAGAAATAGGATGTGGGAAGTTGTTGTAGCCGAGAATGCCATTATATTTCGGAGAGTTGTTAAATTGGATCGATTTGAATTAACTAATTTGTGGATTGGTCGATTGGAGAAATTTTGGAGATGGAATGTTGGAAGGTAGAGAATGGGTGAGGAGGTGGAATGTGAAGGGATTGGATTATATAGGGTGGATGGATTGAGGCCATTTAGGAGAGTGAGAATGGGAGGAAGCTACTTGGAAGGGGAGTGTTAGGAGGAAGGAATTATAACGCGTTTATTTTAAAGCAATGAATTAGGCGAGGAAATGAAGTCAAGTGGGTTTGAGTCGTGTCTGGGTCCGGTGTGGCGTGGTGGAGGTTGCCAGCCTGTGAGAATGGGAGGTGGTTGGCCCGCGATTTAATAATATTGCTGAATTTCGGGGGGCGGATGAAAGGAGCCAGAAAGAGACAAAACCAGGGTGCTCTAAATTTGATTAATTATAATAAAAAAATGAAAATGATATCAAGCATTATAAATCATAGAATGTTCTTGATTAAAAAAAAGAGGGTGGGTTTTGTTTGGGTAAAAAACAAAAACTTGTTCTACCAAAAAAAAAACTTGAAACGCTTTTGTGTGTATTTTCTTAGGGCGAAGATGTATTATGTGTGACACTTTGATAGATAATTAGTACTCCCTCCGTTTCAAAATAGATGTCCATAAAGACAATTTTTCTTGTTTCACAATAGTTGTTCATATAATAATTTTTTCCATTTATACCCTTAATAATTACACCACACTAAACATACACTCTTCCCAAAGCAACTTTTTGGAGTAGAAAGTACCATTTTATAAGGGTGTTTTTGGAAGAATTTTTTCCTCTTAATATGTGTGCACTTTTGTCTATGAACAACTATTTTGAAACGGAGGGAGTACTAGTTTTAGACTCGCGAGAAGTAAGTTTGTACTTTCGGCATCAGGTCATAGGAGTCATAGGAATGATGTTCGAAGGTTCTATCAACTTATTCCGTGTTAACTAAATTTACGAGTAATTTTTAAAATAAAAATTAAAAAAATATTATGTTATATGTAATGTGTAGTATTTTTAATTATTTTTTCATAGGTCGACTCGTAGCATGGCGAGTCAACCCGTAGTCTGACCCATAACCCATAAAGTTCGAATTAACCAATAATCCGTAGCCTGACCAGCCATTGAGATTCGAACTTCGAATCTTATGGACAACATCCTAGTTAAGAACCAGTAATTTACCACCAAACCAACTGAGTATTGATAATTTTAATTCATAATGATACTCCATACTTACTTTATAAAAAAAACTTCTCTAGATAAATATTACATTACATACAAAACATATATGAGTAGCTATCTTGAGTCTTGATCAAGGAGTTATGTGATTCTTCTTAAACTAAAAGGGCATAGATGCGATTAAAAGAAAGAAGGGGATCTTGGGCGAGAATATTTGATCGAAACATGCTGAAAACATGATCGTCTAGTCCCAAGAGGAATTGTTAGATGTGTTACTCTTTCCTTTCCTTAGCCAATTGAGACAAACTTTCATAAGTAAATTTTGTGGGTAAAACATAAGTCGATAGTTCATCCCATAACTTCTTCAAATTGCCATAATATATAAGCAACCTTGCCAAGGCCATATTGACAACACATGACAATATCGAATTGAAGTTGAAATATCTGAGGCCCATTGCCCGTCGAGAACCTTTGTTGCAAGTCGTCTCAAAGGGCACAAACTGTGTCACAATATGTGATAGAAGAACGGAGAGTAAGATCGATCGATTGAAATATCCAACCAATAAGCATTGAATTGATCGATGTTATACCAATCATCTTTTTCATCAGCATTGCCAATCGGCTTTACGCTACGGCCATCGAAGCCATGGGATTGAGATTATCATTTTCGGAATCCGATGAGGCCATTGCAAAATAATGATAGAGGGAGTTAGAGATCAATTTAACATAGAAAGAAAAAAAGTAAAATTTGAGGAGGAAGAATATTTAATGCAGCGGAAGAATTTATAGTTGGAGAAAACCTTGCTCCGATATCATGTAATGAGAAGATTTTGGAGTGAATTTTCTGTGTTTGATTATCTTCATGGGATTGAATATACGTAGTTTACAATGTATGTTCTAGAGATAGTTTTCATATCTAAATACAACATATAATTTTTCTATACAAAATTATCTAAACATAATAATTTGGAATAACCTAATATTTTTCAAAAACCTCGCTCAAAATCTCTAATTCTTTAAAAACATAATTCTTTTTTGGTTGAGTCATTGTCCATTGGAGTATAAGAATCGGTTCAAATCTTCTATCCCATTATTAAGTCCCAAAATTGTATCTCTCAAATCTGATTGGAGAATGTAGTTATATAAGCCAAATCACCAATTTTTTTCAATTTCAGAAAATTACCTAAAAGTCTAATTATTATTTGTAGTCCAATCAAGTTTGTGGGACACAATTTTGGGACACAATAATGGGACAGAAGATTGACCTTATGAAGTATTAGTGGCTTGACTAGATCGTCTGAAGGCTTGTAAATAGGACTAGACATTATCCGTGGATGATTGACCCACTCGCTTCACCCGACCCAAATATACGTGTGAAAAACCAAAGAAAAGCGAGGGATGGGTGAAATGATTGATGAGTCGGGTATGGGTGAGATTTTACACCCGATTAACCCGACCTATCGCTCGACCCACCCGTATAGTTTTACCTAATATACATAATATATTTTACGAATATCTTTGACAAACTTAACATTGTCATCTCCAAACTTAAATATATTTTACTAATATCACCGTATAATTTTATTATTTTCAACTTCCCTCTAGCTTCCTTAATAACATTGCCACTTCCACTCCTTCGGCGTCTTTTTTGATTATCCACTATCGTCGCTCATTTTTAGTCTCACTCTTGTCAATGTTTCTTTTATTAACACTCTAAAATTTTATAAAAAAATATTATTATAATTTAATAATATATGAGTAGTGGGTCACTCGACTAACCCGTGAATGATGGGTGGGTCAAATATGAGTGAAAGATTTCACAGGTGATGGGTGGATAGGTAAACTATTTTATTCACGAATCGGATGGTAGAAATGCTCTACCAATCGATGACCCAAACCATAACAAGGCCCACTTGTAAATACAATACAATTCTTGTAATTAGGAATAGAGAACTCAAGATGACTGTACAACTGTAGTTGTGACTTTAATTTGAAACTCGGAATGAATACAAATGTCCACTTTTCTTTATTTTTTTTTTCTTGGTCGAGATTTTCTCTATTTTGTTAAAACAATGTCTCTACTCTGCCGCTCTATTACCTTTCCACTCTACTGCTTTCGGTATGTTAATACTCTGTCAGGCCCATAATATTTGTACTGTTTTTTTTTCGTGGTCCTAAAATGTTTGTTCATTTTTTTTATATCTCTTCCTTTTTTACAATATTACCCTCATCAATATCATTTCTATCTATATTATCCAATTAAAAATCTATCCTAATATCTTTTTAGTGCTTTTTCTTCTTTTTTTCTTTTCTTTTTATCTTTATCTATGTAACATCTATAGCGCTCTCTCTCATTTCTATTGGTTACTTTTTCTTCCCTTTGTTTTCTTAATTTGTGTGAAAAGTGTAATTTAGAACGAACATTATTGGACGGAGGGAATAAAAGTATGAGAAATACTCGTAATCCGGCCAAATGTTAGGCCTTTCTAATCATTGCAAGATGTAAGTAAGTGTAACAATGGAACAATTTTAATTCATAATTGATACTCCGTATTACTTCATAAAAAAACTTCTCTAGAGATATTACATTACATACACAACATATATGGCTCAGAAGACTAATAACAATTGAAAGAATGTTCTTCTTTTTTTTTTTTTTGGCTGCCTACTCCTCTTGTAGAATTTACGTTCACATCAAAGTTGAACAAGAAGACGTTACGGGATCATACAACGCCGGCAACACGTATTTCCTTCCGTTGACCCCAATGGCGTTGTAGCTTCCTCCGCTTGTAGGGTCCACCAAAAGGTTGCCCGGGTAACCCGGATAAGCCCCCTTTCCGTACACTCCGGGGCAAGCCGACGCGGCCTCAAGCGGGGCCTCTTTCGGGCCCTGGTAGTACCCGTTTCCGAACGGGTTGGTCACGGTCCCCGCCAAGAGACTAGCCAGGTTGATCACCATCCCGTCAACGCCCACGTCACCATTGGGGGCCACGAGCGGCGGGCTCTGCGGGCCGTAGATGGGCTTGTGGAAGGGCCACGCGCATTGGCCCGGGCACTGCTTGGCGGAGTTGCCCACCCAGATGAAGGGGACCCGCTTCTTCAAGACGCCGTGGGTCCCGCAGCTGCTCCTGCAGAACCCTTCGACTGCCACGTCATCGGAGGTGAAGACCACGTTGACGGAGTTTGGGGTATCGAGGCCGGCGCGTCGTGCGAGGCGGCGGACTTGGTGGGAGGTGAGGGATTTGCCGAGTGAGTAGCGTGGGTCCAGGATCTGCTTCCCGACGGAGAAGGTGCCGGTGGATTTGGAATTGGCGAGGGTGTAGTATTTGTGGGTGGACTTCCACCACGTGGCGACGGAGGGTTGGGCGGAGTTGGGTGACGTGGAGGTGGAGGAGGAGAGGGAGGAGACGAAGTCGGAGAGGATGGCGCGCTGGGAAGGCTTGAAGTTTCCGTACCAGACTAGGTTAACGGAGAGCTTGCCGGCGAGGAGTGGGCCCTTGTGGTATTGGAACAGCATGGTCTGAGTTGACTCGGCGAGTTGCCTCGCTCCGTGACTCGGGCTGGTCAGGGAGAGGGAAAGGAGAAGGATCGGAAGAAAATACAAGATTGCCATTTGTGGGATAATGTAAAATGAAATTGGGTATATATTGCACTTGATTGTGGATTGGGGAATTTGGAGATGGATCGATCGATTAGTAGTGAGTGATGAAGGAAGAAAGGAGAGGAACGGGGTTTTATAGTGTGAAGGAATTTGGAGTTGAGGGAGGAAGCTACTAGGAAGGAATGGAATTGGAATGGATAGTCATAGTACGACGCGTTTTGGGGGAGAGTAATTACTACTCCCTCCGTTTCACAATACTTGTTATTAAAGCCTTTTATTTTTGTTTCAAAATAGTTGTTCATACAAAATTTTTACCCATATATACCCCTAATAATTATACTACCCCACATTAATTATACATACACTTCTCCCAAAAAGTGAAAAAAAGTACAAAAAGAAGAGCATTTAATAGGGGTATTTTGGGCAAAAAAAATTTCCCTTAATATGTGTGAAACTTTGTCTATGAACAAGTATTTTGAAACGGAGGGAGTATTTACTAATTAGGGAGGGCGAGGAGAACGCAAGCGGTTTGGGGGGTGTATGGGTATGGGTCGGGTGTGGCGTGGTGGAGGTTGCCATGGCCAACTTGTGAAGTTGTGGGCCCATGAATTAGGGTTGTGTGAGGAATACAGCGGGCAGCAAGCTACTTTTGCGGAATGTCGGGACAACAAAAGTAGGCCACAACCAGACAAAAGCTGGATTCTTTTTCTTGCTATCAACTTTATAAAAATAAACACGACACAAAGTAATAGAATAAATGAACAATATGCATTGTTTTTGTCACACACATTGAGTTGACGGGCTGGATCAGCGGGCTGAAAGTCTTTGTCAGACATAGAGTTTTAGTCCAATAAGAAAAGAGTTAATTATCAATAAATATATTAAATATTATTGAGAATTAAAAGGATATATTTATTTGGAGAAATAAATATATAAGGCCTTTAAAGGGAAGAAGAGATCTAGGGTTTCAGAAGTTTTTACGTAAGAAAAAGAGGCTCTTTTCTTCCAAGTTTTCTAGTCTTTGGCAATTCGATCTAGCAATCGAAAGCGAAGGAGATCCCGATCCCGTACTCGTGTGGACTGATTAGAGAAGTCACAATTGAGGCTTTTTCTCTCGAAAGAAGAACCCTAATCACGCATCAAGAGGTATTCTACTAACCCTAATTTTGTCTCTAATCAAGAATGCTTTAGATCCATGTTTAGGTGCAAGAAATTGTTTCTGAAATTCCGCTTATACGCATCTAAAAACCCAACAGTGGTATCAGAGCCTTAAGCATATCTTGATTGGATCAAAGATTTAGGTTTTTGTTCTTGATGCAAATTTTGATTCAAATCGATAAATTTGATATATAGATCATTGTGCTTAATTGAAATTGGATTTTAATTAATTGGACTAGATACAAATTAAAAGTATATTGTTAATTGTATGATTAAATTATTTTTTTCCGGCACCGAAATAAAATTTGTCACGAGTTTGTTTTCGGTAAAATTTGTGCGCAGGTTTAAGGTGCAGGTTTTCAATCTCACGTAATTAATTTTATCACGAGAGTGTTTTTCAATAAATTTGATACTTGCGAGATATGATTGGTTTTTCAATCTCATGCAATTTGTGTGCAGGGTTTTAAAATAAATTTTTTAATTGAAGAGTTACGTATATACTTTGAATTGAATTTCAAAGTTAAAACTATGTTTATATTGATCTTGATTTAATATATTATTCACGTGTATGTTATCTATTGTACAGTAAATTTTGGTAGTCATTACTAAGATGTGATCTTGTTTTGATCTTATATGTACTAGATATTATGTGTATAATTGAAAAATTAATTAGTAATTTTATCTTTTATCAAGAGGTTATACTTTGGGTTTTGACTAGGTCATGATCAGATATATATTTTCCTAAGGAGTTAGGAAATCCCACTAGAATAAGATAAAATATTTGATATTATATCTTGATCATACAATTTTGTCCAATTATATGCACATTGATGATTAATTTTGATTAATATTATATATTAATTTCTTTTGAATCAAGCTTTTCATGTTAGTTTTCATGAGATGAATTTTCTAATAATTAATGCTAGTTTTATATTATGATATTTTGCTTGCATAAGGTGACTAGTATGGCCCATAAATACGATCTGTGCATCGTTATGTTTTCTTGTACACGATCTGCGCATCGTTTGTTTTGTTGTAATTTAATTTCTGCAATTAGAGTGATTCAAAATTGAAATACAAGAAGAAGTACAAGACATAAGTAAATTAAGGATGGAGATCCATGAAGGATACAAGATGAAGATATTATGAAGATTAGATCTTTATTTTTCGAATCGTAGGGGCCATACTAGGATCACAATTATTGCGTTTTGAATGCTTTATTTTAAGTTTTGCATAAGTTATTTATTATGTTTTTGTCACTAGTAATAAATAACCAATGCATGCTTAAGTTTCCAAATGAATATTGGGGCAATGTCTTTCCATATCATAACCCATGACGTTTTTTTGGTTTTGTTTGGATGGGCTTCGCAAAAGCGAGAGTGTCTTTCTTAAACATTAAACTAGTGAGGGTGGATCTATACGGGGGTCCATAAGCCTTGATATGGTTGTACCCAACAAGAGACCAAAAGGCAAAGTTTTGGATCTTGAGACATGGTAGTGGATCCTACATTGGATGTGGACCATTAACCAAGAATTATAAGGAGTTATAATTAGTAATTGTTACTTACTTTGAACATACAAGACTGAAGGCAGTGCAAAAGTACGTTGAATCTTGTCTGGAATAGGATCTTGGAATCATTTTATTCACCGAGAACATAAATTGTTTATTTGAATGAAATGTGCATTTACTTGTTTTAAAGCTTGTTTAATATTAAGTATTTGCATGTCAAACATGAACTTTTGTTTGTTATTTCTTTTTTGTAGAAAGCATGTCTAGCGATAATTTGAAATTCACCCTGCGCTCAATTGTTGAGAAGAACAAGCTCAATTGAGCAAACTTTCTTGATTGGAACGGAATCTGAGAATAGTTCTCAGGTCCGAAGGACGTGAGAACGTGCTAGCAACCCCGATTCCTGTTCTGACTGATACCTCATCTGATGAGGACAAAACAGAAGAGAAGAAAATAAGAGATGAGTATGTGCCTGTCACATGCCTTATGCTAGCTGCTATGGAACCTTCTCTTCAAAAGAGGTTTGAAAATCAGGATGCTCATTCCATTATAACCAACCTGAAAATGTTGTTTCAGGAACAGGCAAGGATTGAGAGATATGAAACTCACAAGGCTATACTGGATAGCAAACTTGTGAAGGGAAAACCAGTTGGCCCACATGTGTTTGACATGATTGGTCTGTTTGAACGTATGGAGTCATTAGGTGCTAAATATGACCAAGAGTTGGCCACTGATATCGTCCTACACTCCTTACATGATGGTTTTGCTCAATTCAGGATGAATTACCATATGCATGGTATAAAGAAAACCCTGAATGAGCTCCATGGTATGCTTAAAGCAGCTGAACAAAACACTCCCGTTGACAACAAGAAAGATGTTCTTGTGGTCAACAATGTGCAAGGGTTCAAGAAGGCATGCAATAAGAAGAATCATATCCAAGGGAAAGGCAAGCAAGTTGCTAAACCCAAGGGAGGTGAAAAGCCAAAGGTGGCTAGTGACCATGATTGCTTCTATTGCAAGGCCAAAGGACACTGGAAGAGGAATTGTCCCAAGTACTTGGAGGACAAGAAGAATGGAACTATGAGTTCAGGTATTAATGTTACTAAAATTGTAACAACCAATGCTACTACTTGGGTATTAGATACCGGATGTGGTTCTCACATTATTTCGAATGTGCTGGGACTAAGAAGTAGGAGGCAGTTGGAGAAAGGAGAAATAGACATACGCGTTGGAAATGGAGCAAGGGTTGCTGCGCTTACTGTAGGAGATTTTAGTTTATTTTTACCTTCTGGTTTAGTTTTGGAACTAAGTAATTGTATTTTGTTCCTACTATTACTAAAAATCTTGTTTCAGTTTCAAGTTTACATTCTAAAGGATTTGAGTTTGATATTAAGAATGAAAGTATGTCTGTTTTTAAGAATGGAATCTTCTATGCTTGTGCTCCAATGGTTAATGAACTTTTTGTATTAGATCTCAAATCAGAATCGTATAATATTAATACTAAAAGGCAAACATCAAATTGTTTGAGTGAGTCCTATCTATGGCATTGTCGTTTAGGTCATATTAGCTTGAATCGCATGAAGAAGTTCCATAAAGATGGAATTCTATAAGATATGGATTGTGAATCTATTGATTTATGTGAATCATGCTTGATGGGCAAGATGACAAGGTCACCTTTCAAAGGAACAAATGAAAGGGCTAATGAACTTTTGGCCATAATACATACTGATGTATGTGGGCCAATGAGTACAGAAGCTAGAGGTGGCTATAGATATTTCATTACATTTACTGATGACATGAGCAGATATGGGTATATTTATCGTATGTCACATAAATCTGAAGCCTTTGAAAAGTTCAAGGAATTCCAAAATAAAGTAGAGACTAAAACTGGCAAAAGGATAAAAGCACTTCGATCCGATCGTGGTGGTGAATACTTAAGCCATGAATTTGATCATCATTTGAAAAATTGTGGGATTGTAACACAATTGTCTACTCCAGGGACACCACAATTGAATGGTGTGTCTGAAAGAAGAAACAGGACCTTGTTGGACATGGTTCGATCTATGATGAGTTTTGTTGACCTTCCAGTATCCTTTTGGGGATATGCACTCACGACTGTTGTATTTACGCTAAATAGGACTCCGTCAAGGACTGTAGACAAGACCCCATATGAGATATGGACTAGAAAAGTTCCAAAGTTGTCTTTTCTGAAAATATGGGGGTGTGAAGCTTATGTAAAGCGTTTACAAACTGGTAAGCTTGCACCTAAATCAGACAAATGCTATTTTATAAGATATCCTAAAGGTAGTTTTGGATATTATTTCTACAATCCCGCTGCACAAAAGGTGTTTGTTGCAAGGGATAGTGTCTTTTTGGAAAGAGAGTTTATTTCCAAAAAGTCAAGTGGGAGAAATATTCATCTTGAACCAGTTCTTGATGAAAAGCAACAAACACAACAACAGGATGACATAGTTGATGTCGAGGATGAGATGGATTTGTTTGAAGGTCAAGGATCTGATGTTATCCAAGAACCTGAACAAATTGCTCAAGAAGCAGATCCACAAATAGTTGTGGAAAATGTTGAAATCCCAGTTGTTGAACCAGTTGAACTCCTAAGTAGATCAAACAGACAAAGGTTTCAGCCAAGACGATATGATGATTTCATCTCGACCGAAAGCCTTGATGTTCTAATGTTAGAACATGGTGAGCCTGCTACCTATAAACAAGCAACAACGGGTCCAGACTCCAAGAAATGGCTTGAGGCCATGAAATTTGAAATGGATTCCATGTATGAAAATCAAGTCTGGGACTTGACAAATTTGCCAGATGGGGTAAAACCCATTGGATGCAAATGGGTTTTCAAACTTAAGACTGACAAAAATGGAAATGTATCTGTATATAAAACAAGATTAGTTACTAAAGGTTTTAAACAAATTCATGGTATTGACTATGATGAAACGTTTTCACCAGTTGTCATGATTAGATCCATAAGGATAATCCTAGTTATTGCCGCTTATTATGATTATGAGATTTGGCAAATGGATGTTAAAACCGCTTTTCTTAATGGTATTTTGGAAGAGGATGTGTATATGACACAACCAGAGGGTTTTGACAATCCAAATTATGTTGGGAAGGTGTGTAAGCTTAAGAGATCTATCTATGGGCTTAAGCAAGCATCTAGGAGTTGTAATCTTCGTTTTGATGAAAAAATGAAAGAGTTTGATTTCATCAGGTGTGAAGAAGATCCTTGTGTATACCAGAAGTTTAGTGGGAGTAAGGTGGCTCTCTTAATCTTGTATGTGGATGACATATTGCTTATTGGGAATGACATTCCGATGCTAGAGTCCGTTAAGGAATGGCTGAAGAAATGTTTTTCAATGAAAGACTTGGGAGAGTCAGAGTACATACTTGGAATAAAAATCTATAGGGATAGATCTAAGAGATTGCTTGGATCATGTCAAGGAACTTATATAGATAAGGTTCTTGACAGATTCAATATGCAGAATTCCAAGAAGGGGTTTTTGCCCATACAACATGGAATAAATCTAAGCAAGAAGCAATGTCCTAGAACACCTGCTGAGCTTGATAAAATGAGTAAGATTCCTTATGCTTCTGCTATAGGATCTATCATGTATGCCATGGTATGTACACGTCTTGATGTTGCATTTGCTTTGAGCATGTATAGCAGATATCAATCAAATCCAGGAGAGGCACATTGGTGTGCAGCTAAGAACATCCTAAAGTACTTGAGAAGAACCAATGATGATTTCTTAGTATATGGGGGTGATGACAATTTAGTCGTGGAAACAAGTTCAAACTCCAAATCTAGACATGTTATGAGGAAGTATCATCTTATTCGACACATAGTTGCTGGAGGTAACATCAAGATGTGTAAAGTGCATACAGATGACAATATTGAAGATCCTTTGACTAAGCCTATGCCTAGGGCTAAGCATGATAGTCACACTAGGGCTAAGGGTCTCAAACACATTGGTGAATGGTTGTGAGATTGCTTTGTATTACATTATTTCTGCTTAGAGTGTTGGACTCTTATTTGTGTTTGACTTTGTGATAATATATATGATATTTCATTCTTATTTATACATTATATTAATTAATATTGAATAATATGTCCAAATAATTCATAGTTCGTAAATGGGCTCACCTTAAGTGTTTTGGTGAATGAAACCCCATTAAGTGTACTACAGTTATGAATTATTGCACGTCCATAGTTTGAGTCATCAAAAAGGACATAGATGATTTCATTTATAGCTATATTGTATATTGACTGATAGCTCAAGGTTTCATGTGCTATAGGGACATAGAGATGTCCAGTCAATTACATAGATATGTATGGATGATACATATTGGACAGACCAACCTTAAGACTCTCCAAAAGGGATTGTAGAGTTTTTAAGGTGAACCATGTTTGGTGGATTCCTTAAACATGAGTATGTTATGTTTTCTAGTTGATGATTGGTATGTCTTTGATATTGTTAAACGCTCTCCGTAAAAGGGGGTTATAAAAGCAATTATTGGGATTGCCAAAAGTTGAGTGGGAGCCATAGTCATACAAGATTGGAAAAGTCCTCCTTATTCAAGTATACATTGATGCATGGAAAGGAATGGTGTCTAGGCCACTTGAAGAGCTAGAACTAGAAAATGCATGGCCATGCTCGAATGGATTAATTGTAATCATTCGTTATTTGATAGTTCGAACTCAGGTATTCAAGAAACATATTTGATGAGAGATATGAATGTCACCATATCATCAAGTAAGACATTAAGAGACAAAGGTAACTTAAAATTGCACACTTGTTTTCAAGGACAAGTGGGAGATTGAAGGAATTGTGTCCTTTAATAAAAGTTGCAATTACCGAACATGGAATAGGACGATTGATAGAGAGATTCAATCCGTTTATTTTAGGAGTCGTAGTGTTTTGCTAGAAACCAACTACGATTAATGGATTAAATAGTTTAATCCATAGCTATTATAAACGGGTCTTATGAGGTCACACACATTGAGTTGACGGGCTGGATCAGCGGGCTGAAAGCCTTTGTCAGACATAGGGTTTTAGTCCAATAAGAAAAGAGTTAATTATCAATAAATATATTAGATATTATTGAGAATTAATTAAAAGGATATATTTATTTGGAGAAATAAATATATAAGGCCTTTAAAGGGAAGAAAAGATCTAGGGTTTTAGAAGTTTTTACGTAAGAAAAAGAGGCTCTCTTCTTCCAAGTTTTCTAGTCTTTGGCAATTCGATCTAGCAATCGAAAGCGAAGGAGATCCCGATCCCGTACTCGTGTGGACTGATTAGAGAAGTCACAATTGAGGCTTTTTCTCTCGAAAGAAGAACCCTAATCACGTATCAAGAGGTATTCTACTAACCCTAATTTTGTCTCTAATCAAGAATGCTTTAGATCCATATTTAAGTGCAAGAAATTGTTTCTGAAATTTCGCTTATACGCATTTAAAAACCCAACACTAACAACCTTATACTATAATATATTTGGAATTAATAGTTTAAATTATCAAAAAAAATTAAAAAAAAAAAGAACCAGAACCTAAAGCTTTTTATGTGAAACCTCAGGTTCAGAACCGGTCCGGGCCAGCTTTTGCCAGGTCTGACCCGGTCCAGCCGGTTTGCCTGTTCAAAGTGAATGAACTATGGGCTGGCTATATGGGCATCTCTGAAGTGGTCCCAGTCCCTTTTCCGATCTTTATCCATTCTCATTTACATTTACTAAAATAAAAAAAAAGGAAATACTACGGAGTACAAGTTAGGGAATCCTGTACGTAAAGGATAGGAGTTTAGGAGGGAGCGTGTAGTACATTGAACTTGTGTAGATTCACTGTTCATGAACTGGCAAGTAGGTGGTCCAAATTTATCCAACATCAAAGCTGAGTTTGATCGAGTAGTCACCACCACCACCAGTCAGACACTCATAATTCACGAACACGGACAAACGCCCACGCAATCCAAATGAACGCTCCATCCTTATTTATTGCATGTAGTATTACTATTTCCCATGCTTGTACTTTGTACCCTTCATAAACTTTTAAACTCCAAATAAATGCCACCTCTGCGTGAAAAACATATGTTTTGATAACCTTTTTTTTTATGACGATCGAGTAAATCACCTTCGTGTAGGGTTAGCTAAGGACTTGATCCAAGTGGAAGAAAAGAGGGTGATACATGAATTTTAACGTAAGAGACAAGAATCGATAACTTTATTAAATATTAAAGGGAACCAAGAAATCCGTAATGTATTAAAGTGAAGCTTTATTCAAATCATGGATTTTAGGGGTAACATTTTTTTAACAAGAATGTTTCTCTAGTTTGAATAAATATTTTCAAAAATACCATATTTTTAATTACAAAAAGTATTCGTTTCTATGCAACTTATAAGCGGAAAAACCTATAGAATGAATTTGCCATGTTGCTGGATCGGATATGATAAAAGCCCAATTTTGATTGGGCCATGTAGTTTGGGCCATTTCTCCAGTATTATTTCGACATTTGCATATTTTGTCAGATGGCCATCCAGTCCAGGCTTTCTTCCATCCAATGATCCAACTAGTATCCAACAAGTGTTCACTCAATTATGTAACGTAGCTCATGTGGTGTAAAGAGCATAGGATTGTGGAAATGTAACTAATGAACGATGAAATTCAGGTAAAAATAAGCTAGAGCGGAACTCATTGAAGGATCAAGGAAAAATTCGTGTTGTGCTTCACCGAGTGGCTTGGTCATGATAACCACCCGTTGCAAATTAGAACTGACATGAGAGGTGGCATGCACTTTGTCTATAACAAAGTGTCAATTAATTTTGAGATGTTTGAAGCGTTAGTGGAAGACTAGGTTTTTTGTTATGTATTGGGCGGCTTTGTTGTCACAAACAAATTAATCGGCAAAGGAATGTGCACATGAAAATCAACCAAGAGACCATGACGTAACCATACAAGCTCACTCGTGCTGGCCGACATACTGTGATACCCTAGCTAACTCAACGTACCGATATCTTTTCTGTTTTAATTTGTAACAAAATATTTGGTCTAATAACCATGAAAAGAGTACGGGATCCCGAAAATGCAACAATTTTGAGCGATGAAATTCAGGTGAGAATAAGCAGTAGCCATAAGCCATTGATTCCACCAGACCGAAAACAGAAAAAGATAGAATTTATATTAGCTATTCTAAGCATCTCCTGCCTAACAAGGGTTAACATACTAATATGACTAGTCTTAATATGTTTACCTCCGTTTATTGCATAAACTATTCTATATGTTTATATTTCAAATGTGTCTTGAAGCGTGCATAACTTGAAGCTAAGGTTTGTTTGTATTGAGAAATTCAAGAAAACACGTACTCAAGTCCATCTGCAAAAATTGAGAAGAACGAATAAAGAGTTTAGGCGGCAAACTTACCTCCAAGAATTAATTAGGGCAACTGATGACTTGAAGCAATACAAGAAGCCAAGAAGAAAGTAGCGAAGAAGAGAATAAATATATGTTAATTTCTTTCCTGCCCTAACTCATTGTGTTCTCTCTATCGCCCTTTGTATGAATCTCTAATCTCTTCCATCGTTCTCTGTATCGCCTTGGTAGGAATCCCTAATTTTCAGATTTTTTTTGGCGTATGTGGAAAAGAAAATAAGGGCTAATATTTCCCTGCGTAAATGTGACAAATTGGGCCAAAAAAGTCCGCTACATTTTTCCCCGCTTGCTATATCAAAACCGCCCCTATATATTTTAAAAAACTGCCCCGATTAATTGCTAGGGAATTAAAAAAACCACCATTTAAACCTCCTCTATAACACAAACTGCCACAATATCTTTAACCGCCATCAAAATCGCCCGGTTTGTCCAACCGTCACCACAACCCGCTACTAAAAGCCCTAATTATAGTAGTGATATCGAATATATGGGTATAAGTATGAGTGATATTTTTGATAGATATACAAATTTTCCGGGGTATATCAAAATAAAACTCTGATATCAACCTAACATCACCCGATATCGATATTCTCATAAACTAAACAACAGATATTAGTTTGATATCAATATCAAAATATACCAAACACCGGAAATGGGTATCAGTTATATCCATTCCCAAATCTAATATTCCGATATGGATAGTAAACGGGCCCTAAGAGTACATTATACAATACAAGTATATTTCTAAGATTATTGTAGGATCGATGTTAGTCTAGACAGTTGACAGTTCCCTTATGCAGCGGAGTGATATAGAATAAGACTAAACAGGAATTTAAAGCTTGGACACAGTTCCTTATAGAGGAACCTCTTTAGCCAACTAGCTAAAGAGTAAACCTCTACCTCCCTTGGAGGATTTTGAACACGCACTATATTCTATTGATATATCTCAGGTTCTACAATACAAAGTCGAACTTCTCTATTACTTGCAATCCCACTCACAAACAATACTAACGACTAAGACATAGTAGTTCCTAGATCTTAACACAAATGAATATAGAGAGTGAACCTTCTCGTTCCTGTGCAGTTCCCTTTAGCACAGGAACCACCTTCTTCAAGCTGATGAAGAACTTCACGCAGTCTTCATCACTTGATCTTTCCTTCCTTGAACTTCTGGTTTGGATATCTTCACTAAATCAACTCGGGCTCTCGATCTCTTTCTTTCCTTTTGTAGATCTGGTTTTCAGGTGTGCGAGAGCTCAATTAGACCTAGCGGCGTCGCATTCTATTTATAGAGTTTCCATCTTTAGTTCTGACGCCTTTGCCCTTATTGTCTTGGGGAGTACGACACTATTCAAAAAGACTAGCGTACCCTTCTTCATCTCTATTCATTCGGAGCTTTGGCTTGCCGCCCAAGACAATAGTGAAATGTCTCTCTTGTTCTCTTAATTACTTGCCACGTATACAGGTGACTTGACATGGAACATTTCCCTTTACTTTTCCTGTAAACTTTGCTATCTTTCCTGAGATCACTTATACAAGGAATTAGTTCCATTTGTTTGTCATTATCAAAACTTCGATTGCTCGAATGGAGAAATCATTGTTCCAGTGCTAGTTCCCTAACACTGTTCCAACAAATTCCCCCTTTTTGATGACGACAAACTTTCATAAAAATGCAAGTGTTAATCATTCAGGGATACAGGAAAGATATTAGATAATTAAGCATCAATGACACAGGCAATTCTTTGTAGATACTCAATTCCCCCTGAAATGGACAAGCAATTTGATTTTCAAGATTTTTAAGCTAACAGTTCCCCCTCAGCTTATGGCTAATTATTCTGTATTCTCTTAGACACAACGCATCTCTGCATTTTTCCACTTTTCCCCCTTTTGACATCATCGAAAGACAATCAAGTATAAGCATGCAAGAACGAGCAAGTAAAGCACAATCATAACTAAAGAACAAAAGCAAAATGCAATTCATTGAAAACATTGTTCACACAAGTACAGGATCAGATTTCTAAGAGCATTGAAGGAGGGAGAAGACAGTTGTGAATTTTTCTTGTAGGGGGCTTGTTCATGGGTTAGAGGAGGAAGAGGAGGAAGGAAGCTTCTTCTGTATGTCTTGAAGAACCGCAAGGATGTGATCATTTGTTCCCTTCGTCTGTTGAATGTCTAGAAGGACGTCAAGTATGCGCTCAGTGACCCCACACAGACGGTTGAGAGCTTGAAGGACAGTTTTGGAGTCTCCTTGTTCAATGAACACAGCAGGAGGACCTTCTTCTTGTGGTTCCATGGAATGCTTCATTCGTAGAATGTTGGACATATCCATCTCTTGTCCAAGCTCTTCTTCCTCTTGAGGATGATACACATTGTTCCTCTTCATTATCTCCTTCACTAATGCTGCATATGGAAGGGCGTGAGACTCCTTGGCAACGCATTTGCACATGTGCAAAATCATTATCTTGGGCAGGTTGATGCGCTCTTTGCGAAGGAACAGATCCAAGAGAATGGCATCAGTTGAGTTGAGAGTTGTTCTCTTTTCCAGTCTTGGAGTCACTATCCTAGTGATAAACTGGTGTGCCATCTTGCCTACTTGACTCAAGCTGTGAGTCATTATCTCTTTTCCTTGTGGAGGAACATGCCCTAGAAGCCTTTGCAGAATCACATCTCTTCCATCAGAATCTTGCCATGGGCGTTGGGGAAGCATATCAAAGCCTTCTCCAGGAACGTTGAGAATTTTCTTGATCTGGGCAGCGGTGAAGGTAAAGTCATCCTCTTCTGTCTTCCATCTTATTATGGGGTCAAGCTCAGTTCCTTTTTGTAGGGAGAATTTGGAGTAGAAGTACCTGATTTGAGCTTGATCCACCATTGCCGGTTCAGAACAGAGCTTATCCCATCCTTGAAACTGGATGAGTTCCTGAAGCTCGTTGAACTCGTTTTCTTGTAAGAACTCGGCTGTGATTACTAGAGGAATGACCAACTTCCTCTCTTCTGGTTTCTTCTTTTCTTTTTTCCCTTTCTTCTTCTCCTTTTGTTCAGGCTTTTCTTCCAGTTTTTGTTTCTTGGAGCCTCTAGTTGAAGGACGCCCAGATGGCGGTTCCTTGTACCCAATTTGAAGGGCAGGCTCTGTGTATTCCTCCACCTCATCGTCGAATCCCTCAACAGTGACGATCTCCGTTGATGGATGAAGAGCGTGGAGTTGCTCAGATTGTAGAGGCTGGAGTTCCTCCTCATCTTCTTCTTCTTCTACTTCGCTCAGTTTCCTATAATTTCTCTTTTTGGTTCTTGGTGCAGTTGGAATTTGTGGAAGAGAGGTTGAAGAGGAAGGGCGTTTTGGATGAGAGGGAGAAGATTGGGGCGGTTTGATAGGTGTAGTTCCCTGTGAAGTAGGGAACTCCTCTCTCTCGAATTGGGAGATGGATTGATCGAGGTTGGAGAGGTCTAGTTCCTTGTGAGGTGGAACTTGGATTGGAGGAGCATTTTGAAGAGATGAGGGAGCCCTGGTTTTTTGGATTTGAGGGATAGGGTTGTGAGAGGTTGAAGCAAGAGGATCTGGTCTTCGTTTGGGAGAGAAGTTGTCAAGAATTTGTGTGTGGTGTTTGGGAGAGGAATGAGAGGAGGCTTGTAATTGAGGGGTAGGATTGGAATCATGGATTGTGGTAGGAACACCCTCAATTGTTATGGTGAGGGTTGAGGAGCCATCCGGTCTCGTAGTGAGTACCGGAATTTCAGATCTTGGTGTTTGGGGTGGTGAGTTTTGTGGTGTGAGACTGGGTTGTCCATCTCGTTTTCTTAGAAGAGAATAGAGACGATCTTTGACATCGAAGATGTACTCAGGTTCATGGTGGTCGAGGTCTAGGTCTGTAAGAAGCATTTTCTTGAGAGCTTCAGGGTCATTGTTAAGAAGATGCTCAATGAGTGGGTTTTTGTGGTAGACGGAGAATTTGATGATGGGTTGATTTTGGTTGGCCATAGGAGTGTACGGATGGAGTTGTAGAGAAAGATTGGAAATGGAGATTTTCGAAATCTAGGGTTTGCAAGAGACGATGGAGGAAGACGATGAAGAGAAAGGAAAGAGGGGAACGGGTTAAGTAGTAAGAAGGGAAGAAGTCGAAGGGGTGAGAGTGGTTACCAACCTTTCCTTGAAACTAGCAATTAGTTACTCCAAAAAGAATCGGAAGAGATTTGGTTTTCTTCACGTAAAGATCTTTTCCTACTCAACAGTCTCAACGTGGCAACAGATAAGCACGGGTAGAGAGATGAACGGTTCAGATTCACATTTCCCTTTCTACAGCCTGTCGCTTCATGAACCAGTTTTCAATGTCCTTTCTCTTTCCAATAATACATATGAGAGACGCATTTGAATTTCAAACACCCTTGTAGTTCCTTTGTAAATTGAAGCGGTTCCTTTCCTTTCTAACTCCTCTTTCCATGAACAAGTAAGACAAGGCCAAGTTTGGATTTGTAGAGGATTTTTGTGAAAAGATTAAAAGAAATATCCAAACTAAATAGGGTTAGAGAATCAAGTTGTGTTGTCATCCAGGTAATTGAGTCCCGTAAAAAGGGTTTTATTCATTGAGGCTCATAGGAAACGTTTACCTGGATGGGCTTTGAGGGACAAGTCTTATGATCAACCATCATTTCGGCTTATAGTGAGGGATAGGTAAGATCAGGTTGATCATTTTGGGTCAAAAATAAACAAAGTGCTCTTAATGAATCAGTTCCTATACCTAATTTTAAACATGTTTCATGCAAGTTTGCAATTATTGAAAATGAAAGTTGCTAGACCATGCAGTTCCCTAGCTATACTGATATTGAACTAGTCAATCATTGAGGGAAAAGATGGACCGGGACTTGTTTAATGTAAGAGAATCATCCCTAAGAGCATACGAAGATGCTCAAAGGGTTGTCTGTCCAATGCTTTCGTAAAAATGTCAGCAACTTGTTCATCTGTCCTGCAGTGAACCATCTCAATGGAATCTTTCTCTACGTGATCACGCAGGAAATGGTGCCTAACCTCTATGTGCTTTGTCCTAGAGTGATGCACTGGGTTTTTTGAGATGTTAATTGCACTAGTACTATCACATTTAATAGGAACAGTTCCAAGAGACATACCATAGTCTTTGAGTTGATACTTGAGCCATAGAACTTGGGAACAGCAAGCAGCTGCGGCAATGTATTCAGCTTCAGTGGTGGAAAGTGCCACAGAGGATTGCTTCTTGGATCCCCATGATACTAGACAGTCTCCTAGGAACTGTGCCATGCCTGATGTGCTCTTTCGATCAACTAGATGTCCTGTAAAATCAGCATCTGTGAAGGAAACAAGTTCAAAGGAACTGTTCCTAGGATACCATAAGCAAAGATTGTCTCTCCCTTTGAGGTAGTGAAAGATCCTTTTGACTTCCTTCAGATGTGATTCTTTAGGATTTGCTTGGAACCGTGCACAAAGACAGACAGCGAACATGATGTCCGGTCTACTAGCAATGAGATAGAGTAGAGAACCAATCATTCCTCGGAAGAGTTTTTGATTAACACTGGTTCCATGCTCATCAGTATCAAGGCATGTGCTAGGTGAGATTGGAGTGTTGATTGGCTTTGCAGTGTCCATCCCATATTTGGATAGTATTTCCTTGATGTACTTTTGTTTGAGAGATTTGAAGACCTAGAAAGAAATTGAGTTCCCCTACCATACTCATCTCGAACTCACTACTCATTTGTTTCTCAAAGTTTTCTGTAAGCACAGGATTAGTGGAACCAAACACTATATCATCAACATAAACTTGCACAATTAAAATGTCACCTGAGTCTTTCTTCAAGAAGAGTGTCTTGTCGATGGATCCTCGTTGATAGCCTTTGGATAATAGAAATGAAGCAAATCTATCATACCAGGCTCGAGGAGCTTATTTGAGACCATATAGAGCTCTTTCAATAAAGTAGACATGATTAGGCTTGTTATCATCTTCAAATCCAGGGGGTTGCTTCACATAAACTTCTTCTTGTAGATAGCCATTGAGAAATGCTATTTTGACATCCATTTAGAACAGTTTGAACCCTTTGTAAGTAGCAAAAGCAATGAGTAGTCGTATTGCTTCAATTCTGGCAACTGGTGCACATGTTTCTTCATAGTCGATTCCCTCCTCTTGATTATAGCCTTGAGCCACTAGTCTGGCTTTGTTTCGGGAAACATTTCCTGACTCATCCAGTTTGTTGCGAAAGACCCATCTGGTTCCAATGACATTCTTATCTGATGGTCTTGGAACTAACTTCCACACCTTGTGTCTTTCAAACTGATGGAGCTCATCTTGCATTGCTTGAATCCAATCTGGATCTTTGAGAGCTTCATGTATGCTTTTGGGTTCAACAAGAGAGACAAAAGCATTAAATGCACAAAAGCTATGGAGAGATGAGCGAGTTTGAACTCCATGTTCCAAAGGTGTGAGGATGTTGTCAATAGGATGATCTTTTCTCTGATGATAGTTCCTTGGTTGAGGATGAGTTGTTCCTGGTATTTCCTCCTGAGCACTGGAACTATCTTCAGATGTATCTTGTGGAACCACATTAGTTTGATTGTTCCCAGAAGTTGATGCTTCAGTTGTAACTGGTGGAGGCTCTTCTTCTTCAGGAAAATGAGTTGAAGGATCATCGAATTGGTCCATGGTATCATTCTCTTCATGATCGTCTTCAACGTTTGGCTCTTGTGGGTGAGATTCACTTCCATTGATGTATTCAGAGTCATCTCTTCGAGGCCTTGAATTATCATCCTCGTCTATCAGTTCCCTTGTTGATTCTCCTAGAATAGTGAATGGTTTCAAGACTGTACGGGAGAATGGATTTTTGGATGATGGTCCATGATGTATAGGCTCTTCATCAAAGATGACATGAATACTTTCTTCAAACTTCCTGGTTCGTTTGTTGTAGACTCGATATACTTTGCTATGAAGAGAGTATCCAGTGAAAATTCCTTCATCGCTTCTTGGATCAAACTTTCCAAGAGCATCCTTCCCATTGTTATGGATATAACACCTGCAACCAAAAACTCTGAGATGGGAAATGTTTGGCTTTCGGCCTTTGATTAGTTCATAGGAAGTTTTAAGCAATAAAGGTCGAATCATAGCCCTGTTAAGGATATAAACTGAAGTAGAGATGGCTTCAGCCCAGAAGTTGGATGGAACTCCACTCTCTAGCATCATGGCTCGAGCCATATTTTCCAGTGTGCGATTCTTCCTTTCAACAACTCCATTTTGTTGTGGAGTTCTTGGTGCAGAAAAGTTGTGAGAGACTCCATTTTCATTGCAAAAGTTTACAAAAGCTGAATTATCAAACTCTGTTCCATGGTCTGAGCGTATGGACTTCAGCTTAGTTCCTAGACTAACTTCTGTCTTCTTGATGAATACTTCAAATTCTTCAAACAATGTTCCTTTGGAAGACAAGAAAATAACCCAAGTGAAACGTGAATAATCATCTATTATAACAAACATATACCTGCTTCCTCCATAGCTACAAGTGTCCATTGGTCCACATAGATCCATGTGTAGCATTTCTAAGGGTTTGGAGGTGCTAACATTTTTCTTTGGCTTGAAGGAACTTCGAGTTTGTTTCCCTCTGGCACAAGCATCACACAGTTTTGCTGACTCTGGGCTTATCCTTGGTAAGCCTACCACAAGATCTTGCAGGAACAACTTCTGGATGAGATTTAGACCTGCGTGACCAAGACGTCTATGCCAGAGATCGATGTCATTTGTAGAGACTGTGAGACATAGCTTTCTTGGAGGTTGAAAGTCTTGATCAACAATGTAAACATTGTTGAATCGTTTCCCTCTAAGAATAACTTTGTTAGTTTCTTTGTTCACAACAAGACATTCATTTGAGTCGAATGTGACTATGTTGTTCCCTTGATCGCAGAGTTGTGCCACACACAATAGATTGTATCCAAGATTTGCCACAAGATTTACATTGTTGACTTTGATTGATTTGTTGAGCTTTACTTCCCCTGAGCCTTGTATTGCTCCTTTGTTTTTGTTGCCGAAGGACACGTTTCCTCCTTCAACTTGGGTGTTAAGCGAGATTAGATTGTTCCTATTTCCTATCATGTGGTTGGAGCAAGCACTGTCTATAAACCACATACAGTTCCCTCTCGCTTTCACCTGCAAAAGAGTCAATGTTTGGTTACCCAGGCAAGGTGTCCCTTGCTTGGTTCCTTACAGTGGTAGTAATCAACATAATCTGCAATGTTCACATCAATCGAGTGATAGTTCATGTAAGATTTTGAGTGAGATGTCCTGTTGTTGCTTCTACTTGAGAACCCTTTTGACTGACCAATTTTAGGACATTGTTCCTTATAATGACCATGACCTCCACATGTCCAGCAAGTTTTGTAATATTCTCCTAGATAATACTTAGGATGTGGTCTCTGAATCCTATTTTTCTCAACTGTTTCCTTATTAGGTCCTCTGGAACCATTTCCCTTAGCTATCTTGACATAGATTTTGTGAGAGTTGTTTCCAGTATAGTAGTCCTTTTTTCCTATAGTTCCACTCTCTAGAACCCTGATCTTTTCTTCTAAGTGAGAATTCTTAATTTTTTCAGTTTGTAGCTCTAGAGCTCTACTTTCACTTAGTTCCCTTAAGGTAAGAGTTGTTTGATCAGTTTCAGAGTTTCTTTTGGAATATCCTATTCCATGCCTAGAAGGAACAAATGTGACCTTAGGAGTCTCTACTATTTTCTTTCCCTCGGTTATCTCCAGTTTCTTACTAATGGCCTCCTTTTCAGTGGTGACAATGGCAAGAGTAGAGATAAGTTCATTTTTAGTGGTTATAGTAGAGTCAAGTTCCTTCTTTAATCTATTACATTCAGAACATTTAGCTGATTCAGAATTTTTTAAGCTAAGTTCCTTTCCAGAGGCATCATTTTCAAGTTTAAGACAATGCTCTTCAATTTCACTTACTTCCTTTTGTAACTTCATGTTGTCTTTAACAAGTTTAGAGAGTATACGAATGAGATCAGATTTAGAGTATTTATCAAAGCAACTAGTTAGAGATAGAATACTCACTTCCTCTTGAGGTTCCTTTGGATCTTCATTGATTGTCATGGCACACATGTTTGGTGTAGCCCAAGATTCTGGATCATCATCATCTGAGTCATCCTATGTTGCTATGTAAGCTTTGTTCCCAGACTTGTTCTCGTCATTTCCCAAGGGACAAGCTTTGGCATAGTGACCCTTCTTGAAGCACTTGAAGCATGTGATGTCCTTTGCATCTTTGTCTCCTGATTTCTTGTAGTCTCGTGAGGAACTGTTCCCTCCATAGTTCTTTCGGAACTTTCCCTTCTTGTAGAGATTACGTAGTGCCTTTGTGATGAGCACTATGTCATCCTCTTCTTCATCTTCAGACTCTTCACACTGTTCCTGGACAGACTTAAGCACTTTCTCCAATTTAAGCGCGATTCCCTTTTCAGGTTTATCTTGTGCTTTATCGGAGTTCCTCCTATTCTCATAGGATTTCAGCTTTCCAAGGATCTCATGAAGCATGAGGTTCCTGTTGGATGTATTTTCTCTGAAGGTTGTTCGATCATGAGTCCATTCACCAGAGAGACCATCTATCACCTTCTTGACCTTGATTCGTTCAGTGACTTCCCTATCAGAGATTCCCAAGTTCTCAAGCTTAGTCACTAGTCCCTGAAACCGGAACTGGTATGATGATACTGTTTCTCCAGGTTCCATTCTGAAGTTGTAGAACTCTTGTCGAACATCCATCTGATGATCTTCCTTGAGATCTGAGCTTCCTATATGCATTTGTTCAATAGCAGCTCACATCTCCTTAGCGGTCTTTAGATTTCCCACCTTGGCTGAATCGATCTCACTCATGGAGTAGTTGAGATACATCTTTGCCTTGTAGTTGGCTTCCATGCATTTCCACTCATTTGGTCCCCACTTTGTGAGATCATTCTCGATCTCTGGATTGATGGTGAAGTTCCCTCTCTCGATCACAACCCATGCCTGATAGTCATGGCTCCTCATTCAATCCATCATCAACCCTTGCCATCGTTCGAAACAGCCTTCTATCAACCTTGGTGGTTTGTCGCTTCCATGTCCAACGGCACTGAGTTCTGAAGACATTCTTGTAGACATCCTGCGAGTTTTCACAGAAAATCTAGAGTCAAGCTCTGATACCAATTGTAGGATCGATGTTAGTCTAGACAGTCGGGAACTGTTCCAGTGACAGTTCCCTTATGCAGCGGAGTGATATAGAATAAGACTAAACAGGAATTTAAAGCTTGGACACAGTTCCTTATAGAGGAACCTCTTTAGCCAACTAGCTAAAGAGTAAACCTCTACCTCCCTTGGAGGATTTTGAACACGCACTATATTCTATTGATATATCTCAGGTTCTACAATACAAAGTCGAACTTCTCTATTGCTTGCAATCCCACTCACAAACAATACTAACGACTAAGACATAGTAGTTCCTAGATCTAAACACAAATGAATATAGAGAGTGAACCTTCTCGTTCCTGTGCAATTCCCTTTAGCACAGGAACCACCTTCTTCAAGCTGATGAAGAACTTCACGCAGTCTTCATCACTTGATCTTTCCTTCCTTGAACTTCTGGTTTGGATATCTTCACTAAATCAGCTCGGGCTCTCGATCTCTTTCTTTCCTTTTGTAGATCTGGTTTTTCAGGTGTGCGAGAGCTCAATTAGACCTAGCGGCGTCGCATTCTATTTATAGAGTTTCCATCTTTAGTCCTGACGTCTTTGCCCTTATTGTCTTGGGGAGTACGACACTATTCAAAAAGACTAGCGTACCCTTCTTCATCTCTATTCATTCGGAGCTTTGGCTTGTCGCCCAAGACAATAGTGAAATGTCTCTCTTGTCCTCTTAATTACTTGCCACGTATACAGGTGACTTGACAGGGAACGTTTCCCTTTACTTTTCCTGTAAACTTTGCTATCTTTCCTGAGATCACTTATACAGGGAATTAGTTCTATTTGTTTGTCATTATCAAAAGTTCGATTGCTCGAATGGAGAAATCATTGTTCCAGTGCTAGTTCCCTAACACTGTTCCAACAGTTACGATCACCAATTTACAAAGAGTTTAAGAGGAGAATTCAAGATATGATCTTGGAGCTTTCGAAGAAGTAACAAAGTTACCGACTTTGGTGTGTTGTTGATTTTTATGGCTAGTAGTTTATGGGTTTAGGTTGAGAAGACGAGGTAGTGGTCTCTAGGAATTGTGTGACGGCTATGAATAGAGAAATCTGAATCTTAGCAGTGTAATCCGATCCGTAGAATTATTAACAAATAAATAGACCATTTGATATCCTAATATAAGAGACACCTAGGGATAGTCGTTTTCTCTCACAAACCAAATTTGCTAGTCGAAGCTCCTGTGTATAATATAAGAAACCGCATTAAATAATTATTACTTGATTACTATATTCGTTGCCCAATAAACTGTCTTTACATAATTTTTTGACTTATTCTATATTTCTAACACACCGCTCCTACAAAATTAACTATGGAGTATAAACAAAATGAAAATTTTAAGCCTAGATTACAATGCTGGGGAATAATTAACCAAATTTAGATAAAAAATATTTACGTACATCAGCGTATATGAAGATATTATAAAACTGATCAAATATACCAATAGCAATATGGAATTTTTTTCCAATGTAGGCTTAAAAAGTAAAATATTTCTTGAAACACGCTCGATCAAAAAACATTGTCCAGAATAGGCTGGATTGTTAAGTTCGGACAAAATTGCTGGCCAACTTAACAATAATTTATTTAAACTATTCAATATGTCTTAGTTCGATATATATAATTAGAACCTAATTTTTTTAATAAGATAAGGGGTTTACAAGTTAAAAATTTATTTTCTAATTAGAAATATCATTTAAGAATATGAATTTTTTTAATTTTTCTGATTTTAAATATTTATACAAAAATCTTAATATTAAAAATTTATATGATTTGTCATGGATGATTCATATATTTCAAAAAAAGTTATTATTAATATCACATACATTGTACAATTTTCCTTAAATAAGATATTAATAATAAAAAGTTTGGAAATATATCAATCATTCGTGATAAATAATTAGAGTTGTCAAAAGTTGACCTACCCGCAAATTCGACCTGAATCATCCGATAATTTGAGGGTTAAGACTCGAAAATTTGAACCCGAAAACCGAAATAAATCGAATCCGATAGAACCCGAATCATTCGGGTTGGGCGGGTTCGGGTTCGGTCATTTCGAGTTCTATTTAAATCAGGTTCGGTTTCTTTATGGGTCATAGGTCAATCGGGTCGGGTTGTAGTGGGTTTTCGGTCGGATCGGGTTAACCACATGATTGAAATGTTTATTTGGAAGTTAACATTTCAGTAAAAATGATATTAACAATAGGTTTAGATAAGTGAAAAAATAATAGTTTATAATTATATATCAAACTAAGATATATTTAAGAAACGAAACAAAACAAACTAAGATATGCCTTTTCTATTTAAAATTACTTATTTCAATTCAAAAGTGAAAGTCGCTGGCATATGTAGCGACCTACTCTATTTAAACCGTTTAACGATATAGCGACTTATCCCGAGCCTAAAAAGCCAGTCTATATTGGACAATATTCTTCGGCTGAGCCTATTTCAAGAATTTTGTAACTCCTTAAGCCTACTTTGGAAAAAGATTCAGCAATATTTCGTAAAAATATTTATGACACACAAAAATTAATGCCGGTTGCTCGATTAACTGAGAGTCATTTCTGTCTAGGAGTGAGAGAATTAATTAGCGTCATTTATTTCGGGGATGGGCGCGTTTACATTATCAAATATCAATTGTCAATATGTGTGAGCCCTATTATTTAGCGTAGTCTGGGGCGGATTTAGGGGTATGGGCGGGACCGTCATATCGGATCGGAGGAGCGATAAATTTTCACTGGGTTAATGATGAAAATTTTCTCAAAATCGGTTGTGGAGGAATAATCAACGAGAAAAGAGAGAATTAGAGATACCGACACGCACTTCTAGCGTCGCATGTGTGAAATTTCGAAAAGCTAAGTAGCACGTGGGCGCATTTAACGACAAAAGATGGATACCGACACGCAATCCTCCATCGTCATTTGTCAGTTAATTATAGGCAAACATTAATTGTATGATGGGCCCTGATGGTAGCTTTAGGTACACTTGTTTTCCACAATTTTTGAGCTATTGAAAAGATTTGATTGGATTCTCGAGTTTGAAGATTCTTGAGTGACCTGGATTGAAAAGATCGATGAAAGAGAGGAAAGTACTTGTGTTACGGAGTACTCCGTATTAAGGATTCGATTGGGTTTTACTCCAAGATTTATGTCACTTGGATTAAAGAACTTCTTGGTTTGAAGATTTCATGATTGAGTTTGATCGAAGAGTGAAAAGTTAGGTTGGGATGACAATGTTAGTGGCGTTACGCAGGAGAGGTCAAGGAGGTGACAAATTGATCCTATAGAGATGTCAATAGATGAGTTGAAGGAATAAGATGTCGAGTAATTGATTGACTTGTCTATTTCTGATGCCTTGGAAGAGTTAGAACTTAGCACTACTTGTACATTTAGTAGGCTATATCCTTAGTTTTAGCATATTAAAAGGGTTAACTTTTAAAATAATTATACAGATTTTTTTTTGGGTCAAAATATACAGATTTTTTTTTACCTCCTCCTACCGGTGTATAAAATGGTACTCCCTCCGTCCCAAAATGTTTGTCCATAAAGCAATATTGCACACATATTAAGATGAAGAAAAGGAAGAAAAAGTAACCAATGGGGAAAGGAGAGAGTGTGTGATAGTGATGAGTAAAGATGAGTAGAAAGAGAAAGAGAAAGGATATGATAAAAAAGAGTATTGAGATATATTTTTGATTGGATAGTGTGGATAAAAGGTGAGATTGGATAGGGGTAATATTGTAAGAAAAGTTTGATATAGGAGGAAAGTTAAAAAGATGGACAAATTTTGTGGGACGCCCAAAGAGAAATAATGGACAAACATTATGAGACGGAGGGAGTAGGTTATATATTTCAAATTTTGTACAATGATTAGTTTATAAATTATAATTTCTACCAAAAAAAGTTTATAAATTATAATACCTGCTAGTTTGCAGATATTTTTACCACTTTGAAATGTGTGTCGACTTTATCTCATTTTTTGGGGCTTTTTAATAGTTAAATTAACGACTATTTTTTCAAACATCTATTTATAAGGTACGTGGTCAGTGGTCACCAACATCATTTCCTCTAACCCTCCAACCTTTGTCGTGTTTCTACTTTCAGGATGAATAATTCTGAAACATCATCGTCCTCTTTGTTAATCTTCATCATATCAAATCGATCATTATTACTATTGGGTCATGACTTCCTTTGTTCAAGACCAAGATTTGTTGTGTCACACTTATGTGAATAATAACAAACTCCTAGGGAAGTTGGATGACGACGAGGACGACGATGAGACAGAATCGAGACGCAAAAGAGTAGTTTATGGGCATATAACTTACTTTAGTGATTGAGAGAAAGTTGTTTATAATCTTTACATGGATTACTTTACCGAGGTTCTATTATATCTAGAGCACAAATTTTGCAAAAGGCCAGGTATCAAATGTGTAGAAGTTTATTTATCTGAATTTCATATGTTGTCAAAGAGCGTGTCAATTTCTTTATGCAACAACGCGACGATATTGGTAAGCTTGAATTTCATAAGTATTGGTTGATTCTCTTGATGAAAATATAAAAGTTGGCGAGTCTATTGCAATTTGATGTTTGAAAAGTTTTTGTTGAGAAGTGAATTTTCATTATAAATAATTGTTCGCATTTCTAAGAGAAATTGGCCAGGATTAAATAGATATTTAGTACTCTCTCCTTTCTAATAAATTTGTCATTTTAGCCTGATTTTTTTGTTCAACAAAAATCTATCATTTGATATATTTTAACCCCTTTTTTCAATAATATCCTTACTATATAAATAGAACTATTTACATAAATTTACGATAAAAAGTGAAAGATCTTAATACGATTGAGGATATTTAAGTTAAATCAAACAATTTTTAATGGAGACTGGAACCTAAAACCACCCGTAAAATACCCCATATTCCATATAACCACCCCAAATATAACTATTGATTTTGAACCACCCTTAAAAGATATTACATTAGTCAGACACCACCATGACACTATTCCATCAAAAAATCCATTAAAAGTGTGCATTTACAAGTTTACCCTCAAATTTAAATATGAAATGCCAAAATTGCCCTCATCGTCTCTCTTAAAACAACCATAAATTCATTCAACTTATAAACAACCCTAGTTCCGATTTGGAACAGTCCCTAAAAAATTTGTTCATTCAACTGATAAACAGCCATAGGAAGGACAACCAGAGAGAGATAATCCGAACAGAATAATGGGATCGGGAGAAAGAATTCTTCACCAACGGCGCCGACATATCTTCTCTACCTTGTCAAAGTCTACAATCGAACTTGGGAGAAAGAAGTCTTTAAGATTCAAATGGCTTGTAGATCTGGGATTGCAGAGTAGTGTACGAACAGATCGATCCACCTTGCTTGGTCAGAGTCCTGATGTGGCCAAAAAGGCCCTTGAGCAGGCTGTTGTTGGTGGAGGCGGCGAATTTGAATTTGGGGAGGGAGGACGACCATGTCGCCACAATCAAAGGGAGGACGACCATCGGAAGCTTCTCGTTCTTGATTGAAGGAACCAGAACCAAAGAAGGACGGAACGACAAACTGAATTCTTCACTGTCGACATACCTTCTCTGCCTCATTAAAAGTCTACTAATTCACCTCCACAATTGATCGGTTTGAACTTCACGTTCTTAATCGAAGGAACCAAAACCAGAGAAGGACGGAACGACGAACTGAATTCTTCACCGCCGACATACCTTTGTGATGCGTCCCTCGTTTGGGATGCTTCAGATCGATCGTTGGCTTGAGTATTAGGTCTCCAATTACGCGACGGAAGGCTTTGAATGGGTTGAATTCGGAACAAACAATGGAGAAAACCGAGAGCAATTGTGATTGATTTGAGAATATAGGGGGCGGCGCAAGCACAAGGATAAAATAAGGAGTGAAACCTCGACTTTATTAAACCCTAATGTGCGCTGAATGAAAACATATGCCTACGCTCCCTTATATAGAGAGGCGGCTGAAGAAAACCCAAAGAAACCCTAATATGTTGGCGGCGCGCCTAGGGCAAGCGTGCAAGCTAAGGCCCAACGGCGCGGTCCAAAAGTGGTCGGCGCAAGGCCCATAATTATCCTTCTAAATGTATAAAACTAACAATAGTAATGTTCCATAATAGAAAGTATGCATAAAAGTACTAAAAACGGATAGGTCGTCCGTGACCGTGCCGGGAGTGTCACGACAAGGCTGTCGCGAGGCAGGGTCTCGGCGCTTGCGAGGTCATGGCACGGTCCCGGGCGCTGGCACGGGCGTTGGAGAGGCCGCTGGCGAGGGCGCTGGCGAGAGGGTCTCGTGAACCTCAAATAGCGATCCATGGCACGGTGCAAGGCTCGGGTCCGACGGTGGCAAGGGGTTGGAGGTTGTCCCCGTTGGCCCGAGTTGAGGTTCCTCGACGCCGAGGACGCACAAGGCTGTGTGCGTCGGCGCGGCGAGAGGCGCGCCGTGGCCTGCGGAGAGGCGCGCCACGAGAGATCGTGTCGTGTCTTGGATTGCTCGAGTCCTGGCATGAGTGATGGGGCCATCCGAGCGAAGAGTGAATGCGTCGTCCTCTTGGCTAGCATCCATGACGGGGGTCGCATCACCCTCCCCCACTTGGTTGGGAAACGTCCCCGTTTCCTCATAAGCAGGTGCAACATAAGGGGAGAGCTCAGCGACATTGAAGCTGGAGTGTACCGAGTGCTTGCCTTCGAGGTCGAGCTTGTAGGCGTTGTCTCCGATTCGCTCAAGGACCGGAAAAGGCCCATCTCCACGCTGGTGAAGCTTCGTCTTCCTTGAATCCGGAAACCTGTCCTTCCGAAGATGGAGCCACACGAGGTCTCCGGGGTTGAAAACCATGTGTTTCCTACCCTTGTTGTGCTGAGCCTCGTATTGAGCGGCGCGGCGCTCCAATTGAACTCTAGTCCGCTCGTGCAACTTGCGGATGCCTTCGGCACGGTTGGAGGCGTCGATGTGCTCGCCGATCTTCAAAGGCCGAGGGGTAAGATCCATCGGAGAGTGAGGGTTGAGGCCGTAGACAATCTCGAACGACGTCATCCGAGTAGCCGAGTGTTTGGACCTGTTATAAGCAAACTCAACAAAGGGTATTAGATCCTCCCACCGGCGTGGGTTATTTTTGAGCACCGTCCGAAGAAGGGTGCCCAGGGTCCGATTGGTCACCTCAGTTTGACTATCGGTTTGGGGATGATAAGAAGTAGAAAAGAGTAATTGTGTGCCTAGCTTTCCCCAAAGCGTTCTCCAGAAATGGCTACAGAATTTCGTGTCTCGATCACTAACAATAGTGCGTGGCACGCCATGTAATTTCACGACATGCTTAAAGAACAAGTTTGCGATTTCAGTCGCATTGTTGTTCCCTTTGCATGGCACGAAGTGAGCCATCTTGGAGAAGCGGTCCACAATTACGAAGATCGAATCTTTACCGCGCCTAGACATCGGGAGACCCGTGATAAAATCCATAGAGAGATCTTCCCATGGAATATTCGGAATAGGCAACGGAGTATAAAGGCCATGAGGTTGGAACCTCGACTTAGCAGTTTGGCACGGCACACAACCCCGGCAATACTTGTGAACGTCTGAAGCCATGTGTGGCCAAAAGAAGTGTTCACGAAGTGCTGCTAGTGTTTTGGCTATGCCAAAGTGGCCCCGGCCATCATGAGCTTCTTTGAGCAACAGATGCCTCACAGACGAGGCCGGAATGCAAAGCTTCCCGGCTCGGTAGAGATATCCATTGTTCAAAAAGTATGTCTCATGGATTCGACTTTGCTCAAGGTTCTCCATGATCGGTTTAAAATATGGATCATGCAAATACAATTCCTTAACCAAGGAGAACCCTAGCAAATTGGCCTGAAGTTGAGTCAGACGCACATACCTGCGTGACAGAGAGACTGCCACGACATTTTCTTTTCCTTTCTTGTGGGCGATAATATACGGAAAAGTTTCCATAAATTCCACCCACCGAGCATGGCGCCTGTTTAGAGTCGTTTGACTCCTAAGATAAGCAAGGGCCGCATGGTCCGTGTGAATAACGAACTCACTAGGCCAAAGATAGTGCTGCCATGTCTTAAGAACCCGAATAAGTGCGTACAACTCCTTGTCATACGTCGGGTAATTGAGAGTTGCCCCCGATAATTTTTCACTAAAGTATGCAATAGGGCGTCTCTCTTGAAGGAGTACGCCGCCCACGCCATAGTCGGAGGCGTCGCACTCGATCTCAAAGCGCTTAGTGAAGTCTGGCAATTGCAAGACCAGAGCGCTACATAAAGCATCTTTTAAGGCCTGAAAGGCGGCCTCATGAATCGGCATCCACTTGATTGTGGTTGCGTTCTTGGTCAGATTGTGGAGTGGCCCGACGATGGAACTAAAGTCCTTGACGGATCGCCTATAGAACCCTGCGAGCCCTAAGAAGGATCGAACCATCGTCGGGGTCGTAGGGGTGGGCCACTCTCGGATGGCGCGGATCTTTTCGTCATCCACTTTCAGCCCATCCTTGGACACGACGAACCCAAGAAAATTCGTCGTGTCCGTGCAAAATGAACATTTGTCCAAGTTTACAAACAAAGAGTGTTTGCAAAGGCATTCTAACACCAACCTAAGGTGTCTCGCGTGAGAATCTAAGTCCTTAGAAAAAACCAGAATATCGTCAAAATAGACGACAACAAAACGTCCTATAAATTTACGAAAAATAAAGTTCATAAGCCGCATAAAAGTACTAGGGGCATTTGTCAAGCCAAAAGGCATGACAAGCCATTCGTACAAACCATGCTTGGTTTTAAATGCGGTCTTCCACTCGTCGCCTTCATGCATTGGATTTGGTGGTATCCGCTCCGGAGATCGATCTTGGAGAACAAGGCGGCGCCGTGGAGCTCATCTAGCATGTCATCGAGCCTTGGAATGGGATGTCTATACTTCACCGTGATCTGATTAATGGCTCGGCAGTCGACGCACATACGCCACGAACCATCTTTCTTCGGCACGAGGATCACCGGCACCGCACAAGGGCTCAAGGACTCGCGGACGAATCCCTTGTCCAACAAGTCTTGAACTTGGCGTTGAAGCTCCTCGGTTTCCCTTGGTGAAGTCCTATAAGCGGCTCGATTGGGAAGGTAGGCGCCTGGCACGAGGTCGATCTTGTGCTCAATCCCTCGGATCGGCGGCAAGCCCTTCGGAAGCTCATCCGGCATGATATCTGCAAACTCCTTCAATAAAGACACAATAGAAGAGGGGAGTCAAGAATTCTCAGACTTAATAATAGAAAGAAGGGGAACAAGAATGAAACAAGAAAGACTCCCCTGAATGGATTTCTCTACGTCCCGACGCCTGGCTAAGAGTAGACGCTCCTGGCAAGTGCCTAGCAATGGTGGCTCGGCGTTGGTGCTCGTCCGAGCAGCTTCTGGGGCGATTTTTGGATATGTTGTAGCCCCTGGAATTTGAGGAAGATTGCCCCTGGAAACGCCGTGAAACTCGTCCCGTAGCTCTTGGAATCCGAGTTTTCGTGTAGCGACGGCGTGGTGCGCGACGCTGGGAGGTGTGCTCGGCGGTCCTTTGCTCAAATTGGTTTCCCCTGGGCGTTTTTTGTGCAGATCTGTTGGAAACTCAATTTTAAGGGGTTTGGAGCTTGGAACGCCGAGAGAAGCTTCAGAAATCTGTTTGAGGCCCTTTTTGTCAAAATTTGCGGCGCTCGGCGCGTTGCCGAGGCCTCTCGACGCAAATTGTCGGCCCTCCTCCATATTCTGTCGGTGTTTTGCATCTTGATCATCATTGGATCTGTTTTTGGATGGATTGGCACCAGGAACGCCTATAGAATCTGCATTCTTGCCCTCGGACGTCGCTGGTGTCTTGTTCGGCGCGCTGGTGCCGCTGTCGCTAGCCTTTTGCCGTTGCCTTTCCGCTTCATCCTGTAGAGCTTCACTAGGCGACATAGGTAAGAGAGTCACGCGCTTCCCGTGGTAATTGAACATGTAAGTGTTCAAATACCCGTCGTGAAGCACGCGACGATCGTATTGCCATGGACGCCCCAACAAGAGGTGTGTGGCGTCCATCGGCGTTACGTCACACAAAATTGAATTCGAGTATTGACCAATGGAAAAGTTGAAGATTACCTGTTTGTCGACCCAATCTCCTCCATCATTTGATATCCATTGAAGCTTGAATGGTTGAGGATGTGGCGTGGTCGGCAATTTGAAGTGATCGACAACCTTCTTGGAAAGGAAATTTGCACAACTCCCGGAATCAATTATGACACTCAGCGAGACATTGTTGACCAAACATCGGGTGTGAAAAAGTTGCTCGCGTTGGTCCGTGCGTGGTGCCTCGCGGACGCTTAGGGCGCGCCGAGTAACTAGGCCGAGCTTAGCCACGCTGAGGGCATCCGATGGATCGCACTCGAGCTCGGCGGCGTCGATCTCATGCGCCACAACTTCTTCATCCTCCTCACTGTCATATGGCTCGCCTTGAGTGGTGAACAAAACCTTCTTGTTGTTGGGACAGTTCCGTTGCATATGGCCACGTCCTCCGCACTTGTAGCAAGCCATGTCACGGGCTCGATCGGCGTTCGGCTCAGCGGTGCGCGACGCGGCTGGGGCCTTGGCAGGCGAGGCCTCGGCCTTTGCTTTGGAACCTATCGAAGGGCTAGGCAAAGAAGGAGCAAACCGATTAGTAGATAAACCGGATTGACTAGAGTTAGACACATACCTTGAATTGGACCATCCTGACTTGGCTCGCATCTCTTGTTTGTGGATTTGCATGGCGGTGTGAACCAAATTATTTATGTCCTTAATTGGAAGGATCTCCAACCTATCTTGAATGGACTGCCTCAAACCCGAAAGGAAACATGTCTTCATAACGGAGGGGGACACACTCATGCCCGCCTTGAAGAACATGTCCTCGAGCTTTGCAAAGTATTCCTCCGACGTCATTGTGCTTTGTTTGATGCGCATGATTTCAATGTGCATCTTGTCCTTGTAATCGGCCGGAATGTACCTCTTTTTTAAGATATAGACGAGTTGATGCCACTCGCGGATTAGGGGCTTGCCTTTTCGAATCCTTTCGGACTCAAATCGCTTCCACCAAGTCCTAGCAACACCAATGAAGTGAAGAGTTACAACCTCCACCTTCTCATCGTCCTCGTAACCTAGATGACGGAGCGTGTGCTCCGTGCCCTGTAACCACTCCAAAAACGCATCAGGAACATAAGAACCGGAAACGTTTTCGAATTTTACCTTCACATCTCGGCGTTGTTGGCGTGGATCCCGTGCATCGTGGTGTATGGCACGCCGAGGCGAGTGTGCGCGCCTGTCTCGCCGATGCCGAGGCAGTCCTCGATGCGGATCGTCGTCCCCATCATCCGGATCGTCTCCACCGTAAGGCCTCCGAGGTCGTCGATCGTCTCGATCCCTGTCGCGCCGTCCATGCGCGTCGTGCGTGCGACCCGAGCCATAGACTCGATCGTACTCGGTGCGATGCTTGGCAAGGCGCGGCGGTGGGATCCAATGCGAAGGCCGGTTGTCATGTTCTTCCGGATCCTGCACATTTGGATGCTCAAAAGAGGACTCGTTAGAATAATCCGAGAACTCATGGTACTCGTTTTCAAACTCCGAGAACGGACTACGAGCACTTTGATGCCCGAGGTCGTCCTCAACTCTATATGCGTCGGCGTCGTAATACTTGGCCCCGTGCTTCCGCTTTGGGGTTTCGTACACATACGCCGGCGACTTGTTCTTTTTCTTCCTTTTGGGATCCCCACTCGTGTGGTGACGTCTATACTCCTCGGAGTTGTACTCTTCATCGGAATATACGTCATACACTTGTGTGTCCCTATAATCTCGCGCCATTTGATAGCGATCTGCGGTCCGGGGACCACCATCGTGTCGATCATATTGGCGACTTTCTTTGATCGACTCCATGCGTTGCATGGTGCCGAATTGTGATGAAGGTTGGGCGTGCTCCGCGGACACGAGCAACGTCCTCCGCGGACACGCCGGGGATCTCTGAAGCGAGGCCATGCGTCGGCGGCACGGTGTGTTTCGATTGGGTTTGGCTCGCTGCCAAGAGGCGTTCGAGCTCTTCTATGCGCGCCACGGCCTCGGGGTTCCACGCCTCTCGATTTTGCATAGGGTTTTGGCTTTCGGTGGGGTTGTTTCCACCGTCTCCCGACTCCGAAATTGTACCTATGGTAACACCAGTCATCGAAGCAAGTAAGAAGTTCACAAGCAACTAAACAAGGAGTTACAATTCGCTTAAGTCAAGCCGACCCTTGTGTTCAAACCACACGTTGAAGGATTGGCAAGGCTAAAGGTCACTCAAACTCGATCAATGAATTGGATCCTAAAATTACAATGCAAGCAAGCAAGACAAAGGCAAGTTTGAAACCAAAAACACAAGGCAAGCGATGATAAGAATGAAAGTTGCGAGATTTGTAAGCAAAAGTGAAGGATCTTGTCTTATTTTGGCTTGTGATCTTCACGATTTTTTTTTATGCAATCGACTACGTTACCTTATTTTGGCTGTTATAGTCGAAGAACAAGTTTGTTTTTGTTTTTTTTAACAAGCAAGTAGGACTAGGTTTTCTCCTCTAGAACCGATTCAAGCAAAGAGATAATCAACACGCAATCAATCAAACGAAGCACAAGAGAAATTGGCAAAACAAGTCCTAAGTTCATGCAACTAGCAAGACAAAGCAACAACTTCACCAAAATCAATAGATCGAATGAGTTAGGGTACGGTTGATTTTTTTTTTTGAATGAATTACGAAGCAAAGAAAAAAAATTTGGGACCCTAGATGGCGGATATGCGAAGTGGAGGATGAATCTAGGGTTTGAATTGGTGGAAAGACGTGTGAGAATGAACTAGAAGGGTTGAACGAGACTTACTCAAACCTTGGCTCTGATGCCAGTTGATGCGTCCCTCGTTTGGGATGCTTCGGATCGATCGTTGGCTTGAGTATTAGGTCTCCAATTACGCGGCGAAAGGCTTTGAATGGGTTGAATTCGGAACAAACAATGGAGAAAACCGAGAGCAATTGTGATTGATTTGAGAATATAGGGGGCGGCGCAAGCACAAGGATAAAATAAGGAGTGAAACCTCCACTTTATTAAACCCTAATGTGCGCTGAATGAAAACATATGCCTACGCTCCCTTATATAGAGAGGCGGCTGAAGAAAACCCAAAGAAACCCTAATATGTTGGCGGCGCGCCTAGGGCAAGCGTGCAAGCTAAGGCCCAACGGCGCGGTCCAAAAGTGGTCGGCGCAAGGCCCATAATTATCCTTCTAAATGTATAAAACTAACAATAGTAATGTTCCATAATAGAAAGTATGCATAAAAGTACTAAAAACGGATAGGTCGTCCGTGACCGTGCCGGGAGTGTCACGACAAGGCTGTCGCGAGGCTGGCGAGGCAGGGTCTCGGCACTGGCGAGGTCATGGCACGGTCCCGGGCGCTGGCACGGGCGTTGGCGAGGCCGCTGGCGAGGGCGCTGGCGAGAGGGTCTCGTGAACCTCAAATAGCGATCCATGGCACGGTGCAAGGCTCGGGTCCGACGGTGGCAAGGGGTTGGAGGTTGTCCCCGTTGGCCCGAGTTGAGGTTCCTCGACGCCGAGGACGCACAAGGTTGTGTGCGTCGGCGCGGCGAGAGGCGCGCCGTGGCCTGCGGAGAGGCGCGCCACGAGAGATCGTGTCGCGTCTTGGATTGCTCGAGTCCTGGCACGAGTGATGGGGCCATCCGAGCGAAGAGTGAATGCGTCGTCCTCTTGGCTAGCATCCATGACGGAGGTCGCATCACTTTGCCTCATCAAAACTCTACAAATTTGCCACCAAAATTGATAGGTTTGAACTCCCCGTTCTCAATTGAAGGAACCAGAACCAGAATCAGAGAAGGACAAAAGGGCGAACTGAATTCTTCACCGTCGGCGTATCTTCTTTGGTTCCAGATCTGAAAAACGGGGATGAGGGCTAAACTAGGGGTTTATCAGTTGAATGAAGAACTTAGGAGTGTTTTAAAAAGGAAGATGAAGACAATTTTGGCATTTCATATTTAAATTTGAGGGTAAAGCTGTAAATGCACACTTTTAACTAATTTTTTTTGACGGAATAGTGTTATGGGTGGCGTTTGACTAACAGAATATCTTTTAAGGGTGGTTCAAAATCAATAGTTATATTCGGGGTGGTTATGTGGAATATGGGGTATTTTACGGGTGGTTTTGGGTTTCAGACTCATTTTAATGAGATGAATTCTAGAACGATAAGTTTATCTAAAAGGAGGGAGTATTTTTTATTTTAACTTGTATAAAAATCGAGTATTTCAAATAATTTAGAACCTATTATGTTGATAATAATGATGAAAAGTATTTTAATTAAATTAACACATATCTAAAATGAATAAGAGATTTAACATATAAATTGAAGATTGAATTATAGCAATTAGCAACATGAATAGAAAGAACTTTCATGATCAATATGGTATGAATGGCTTATAACTATGCGGTTATGTATTATGTTTGGAGTGGTAGTGATAGGAAAATCTTCCTAGCTTCATGAGAATTGTTCCATAGATGACTTGAGTGCATTAGAATTGTAATCAACTATGTGAGTAATTGTGTCAAACCGATATGGAAAAGGTACAATAAAGAGTTTAAAAATTGGTTCGCTAGTATTGGTCTAGGAGACCTATGTAGGTATGCCTAGATTATTCTTTTAAGTAAGTTTTTCCCTACGAATAAATTACTTCTTTATTCAAAAAAAATTTGATTATGTTATACAAATATTATTTAATTTATTTTTTTATAAGGAAGGTGATTTAATGTACTAGACAAGTTTAGTAGATCGAGAAAAAACTTGATAGTCGAACCAACCGACGAATAATAACAAACTAACAACATAAAGACAAAAAATCAAACAAACAACAAGCAACAAGGCAACCAAGTCACAAACATAGACAAGGAAGTCATAAAAAAAAGGACCATGTAAAAGCATTTCTACAAGCAGATTTCTATTGAAGTTTTTTTCTTTTGATTGTAAAAGCATTTTGTTTTTTCATCAAATAAACAAAAAAAAAGCATTTTGTTTATTTTTTATTTAATTTTTGATCGAGACAGGGGTAGCTATTAGAGCACTCCCAGCGGTGGTCATTAAAATGGTCATCAGGAGAGAAATGTAATAAAATATAATTAAAGGAAGAGAGAGGGTATGAATTGGGAGGAAAGAGAACCATGCCCTGTCATCACAATGACCACTTCTTACATTTGATCATTGAATGTGGAACTGCCACATGTTTTGAAAATAGAAGAGAAAAGATTAAAAAATTAATGTAATATTCTCATCATACGACAACAACTTTCTTTCCCGTTCCCCCTTCTCATAAATTGGGCAACTACTGAGATTCTAAAATTTGTGTTTGGTCATAAATAAAGTGGTAGAGAGAATTTTTTTTTTTAATTTGATGATCAAATTAAAATGGTCTACTATTAAATATACTCTTAGAGCGAGAAGTCAAAGGCCAAAATCGAGAGAACTTTTGAATGGACGATACTTGTTCTATTTAAGATGTTTGAATGAAGAAATCTGTTTCCACCATATCCTGACATTCTGACTCGGCCAGTAATGAAATCATACATTTGGATTTATCCAGCACAATAGCACATGCTGTTATCCCACCACCTCATTCACTACCGTGATGCCATACCCGGCCGTGAGCCCCGCCCTGACACGCCCAATAGTTTACGGACGTGAAATCATCATCCATACATTCAATAAGTTAATACTCCGTTCTACAAAAATAAATAAATTAATACTCCGTATTTACACTTCCCCAATCATGATGTGAAACAATATTATTATGGTAAAATAATACTCCGTAGGAGAAAAAGAAGCGTCACTAAATCAAAGAAGATGAAGAACTAAGATAATAAAAATGAAAATAATGTAATTTTTTTCAAGTACATATAAGAAAAAGAATCACGTGTAAATGAACGCCTGTGTAAAAAATAAGAATGAATCTCGCTCGTTCATTCCAAAAAATCAACGTCCCTGATTAAACATTCATTAAAAAAAATAAAATACGGCACGGGCGAATTTCCCGTATTATTCGCGTATTTTTCAATAAAATACGACACAGACGAATTTTTCCCGTATTATTCACGAATTTTTCGAAAAATACGTTTTTATGAGACACGCCTAGTTTGTTCATCAGAAATAGCGATTTGTTCATCAATATTCACCAATTGTTCATCAATACTAAGTAATTGTGCATTTAGTTTTTGATAACATTGTTCATCGATTTCGAACTTTTTTTATTTTTAATTTTATTTTTTAACCTTATTTATGTGTAGGAATACAATATTATGTAGTTTTTATGCACATATAATTAGTTTTGATATACACATATTTGTTCATTGATATACTCGTATTTGTTCATTGATATACCCCTATTTGTTCATTGATATACCCATGGTATACCATTATTTGTTCATTAGTATACTTCTTTTTTGTTATTGGTATACCATTTTTTGTTCATTGATATACCCTATTTGTTCATGGATATATCCTTATTTGTTCATTGATATAACCTTATTTGTTCATTATTATATCCTTATTTGTGAATTGAAATAAACTTATGTTTTATGTGTCAATGCTATCAACTTGTACATTTAGGACTATTAATGTCATCAACTTATACATTTAAGACTATCTATTTGTGCATTTTTTGCATTTATTTTGTGCTTTAAGGCTATCTTAAATTCAAAGTATAATACGAATGAAGTGCTTCAAGGCTAACTTGTCAATACGAATGAAGTGCTCAATATAGTACCAAAATAAGATAAGTTTGATGTAGAAACTTGAATGCAAAATATAATAGATAAAGAATTTGACTTTGCAATAATATGGTGTATGCTAAGAGAACGAGATAACAACAAATCGAAGAGGAGTACTTGTGCCTTATTTAGCTATGAACAAATTGATGTTATTAATGAACAAATATGCATATAGCAATGAACAAATTGAGGTTGCCAGTGAACAAATATGCATCTAGTAATGAACAATTATATAAAAAAAGGCAATGAACAAATATGCATAAACAATTGAACAAATTGATGTTACTAATGAACAAATATGCACAAACCAATGAACAAATATGCCAAAACCAATGAATAAATATTTTCGTCTTTTTATGAACCAAATCACAATGTTGATGAACATATTGCATGTAATTTTGATACACATTTGTTCATTTTTTATGTACAAACAATAGATTTTTGATGCACAAGCAATAGTTTATTTATGTGCAAAATCACAGTTTTGATGAACAAAATCAGAATTTTTATGAACAAATCCACATTATTGATGAACAAATCCACAATACTGATGAACAATCTGGGCGCGTGTCCTATTTCCGTTTTTTTCAAAAATATGCGAATAATTCGCCAATAATTCGCCCATGCCGTTTTCCCCCTTTTTAAGTGAAATGATCAGCGCTTTTGATTTTTCTTGGTCCAACGACTCCTGTTCTTTCTTATTTCGCACCTGGGCGCCCATTTGCACCTGAACCGAACTCTTCACAAACTCTATTATTAAATGCATATTTTATTTAAAATTTAAAAGAACACATATAAGCATCTAAAATACATATTTTCATATTAGAAATTTAAGTAATTATCTTTGTACTAAAAGTGCAGTAGTGCACATAAATCGCATGCGCACACTATGATAGATAATTCAAAATAGAAGTAATTCAATCATTTTAATTTGTTATAAAGAAAAAAAATCTATAACCATATATTAAAGTTGTATATTTTCGAGTCACTAAACGATTCTGGCTCCACCTCAAATCTAAAAATATAATTTTTATTTCTATTATTATAACTCCTTTCAATTAAATTTTTTTTAACTATTTAAATTTATCTTTAACACACAAATATATATTCAATATAACAATATCTTTTGAAAACTTCCTTATACAAGTATTTAAAATTAAAGATAAAATGTTTAAAATATTTTAAAATAAATATAAATCTTTTAGCATATATCTTTTGACGAATTTATTTATAGATATATAGTGATTTTCTTTATAAAAAATAATGATAAATATTTATAATGTTTAAAATTAATAAAAAAGATAATAAAATATGTAATAGATATATTAAAATATTTGATAATCTAAATTTACGTACATAAAAAGTAATGAAATATGAAGAATATAATATTTAATTAAAAAGTATATATTCTATGATCAATAACTTGCTTATATTAAAGTTTATATTATATTTTAACTTATCAATATGTTATTTATAATGCTATAAAATACTGAATTGTAATCGCACATGCTACAACGGGTAAAACTGGTAATAGTAAATCCGCCCTGTTTTGATCAAATTTAACTTCATTATGTTTTTTCTTTTAATCTCAAGTTCTTAAATCTTTATTTTCTTGACCCAATTACTCTCACTTTTCCCCATTTTAATGGTAAGAACAATATACTTCCATGTACCAAAATCCGACAATCCGCAAGAAAGATTCTATGTTCACATATTGAGGTGTCAAATTTGTGGTTAAGTTTTTATATTATTTTTTTATATTTTAAATTATTTAATTTTAAACTCTAAATTAAGTCAATCTTTTATATTTTTTTTCAACAATATAACTTTTAAACCTTATATTGCTTTCTTAATTAAAATGGTTTCTATGAATCTACTATATATATAAAAGCAATAAGGTTTGGAGCCTTCTCATTACGCCACCTAGGATTTCGCCACATGTCGATCCTATATTAAGCCACCTCATATTTTTATACGTGTCATTTTCTTATAATTTAGACGTCTTTATAAATATTCCATGTCATAGTTCACATGTTAAAAAATTTTCATATCATTCATATATTATGTACACATCATATTGCCACATAATCTACAAATATCAATCAATTTTTTAATTTTTTTTATATTGGATTACAATAATGTTTTTTTTGGAAATTTATTTATATATAAAAATATTTTTTACCATATCTTTATGATCCTAACAACTCTCCAATATAATCTACCAAAAAAACTCATATAAATATAGTTCGAGATCTTATCCTATAATATAAATATATAGTGAGATCTTATCATATAATATATACCGAGATCTTATCCTATGTCAAATCAATTTTATTTGCCAATCCATATTAAATATCCCATTATTTTCATTTTTGTTATCAAAATCTTTAATTTAGAATCATGTTTTTTTTACAATTTATATAAATCACCAATTCACAATTATTATTTATATTATATTTTTTATTTTTTAATATTTTTTTATAGATATCTAAAAAATATCGATTCATAATCGTGCAGGGCACGACGGGGACAACTAGTCTACTTAACATTTTAAACCGAAGGAGTACTAATTTACTGTCATAGATGATTGCAAAAATTTACATAAGTTCCCATAAGCTCGAAGATGGAGCTTATTTTAGGCCAATATTGTAGTTACTTCCAACTCTTTGTAACTTGTAAGCTTTGATAAACTACTAGTATCAATTATTCTTATCGTACTTTTATGCAGGAGTTTATTTCATTTGTGTAAGCTAAGATAAACGTATTAGAATTATGATATATAATGGTGACCCAATTACAAGATTTGTTATTAAAAGTCAAAATAATTTTTGTTTTTTCGACCAAAAAAAAAAATAATTTTTGTTTTATACCAATTCTCTTTATATATATGGCCAATTGGCCATACTCAGCTTTGTTCTAACTTACCTAAACTCTTTTTTTTTTTGGTAGAAACTTTCCTAAACTCCTACTTTTTCCTATATAAATGTTGAAGGCCTGCTGTTTTGGACTCCTACTTTTTATGATATATAATGATAAATTTATGATATATAATGATAAACTCCTACTTTTTCCTAAACTTTCCTAAACTTTCCTAAACTCCCACGTCCCACTAATCTAGCTACATAAATCCTCACTCTCTCTACAAACTAAACTCAAATCAAACCCACACCAAAAATATAGTAATATGGGGTCGTGGCGAGGCCTCGAGAAGCCACACGCGGTGTGCGTGCCGTTCCCGGCGCAAGGCCACATCAACCCCATGATGATGCTGGCCAAGCTCCTCCACTCTCGCGGCTTCCACGTCACCTTCGCCCTGACCGACTACAACCACGCCCGCCTCCTCCGCTCCCGCGGGGCTCGAGCCCTCGACGGCCTCCCTTCCTTCCGCTTTGCCTCCTTCCCCGACGGCCTCCCGCCCTCGGACTGCCCCGACGCCACCCAGTCCATCCCCGACCTCTGCCACTCCCTCGACCGCAACTGCATCGGCCCCTTCACCGACCTCGTCCGGGGGCTCAACGAGGCGGCCGAGAAGGGCCAAGGGCCCCGCGTGAGCTGCATTGTGTCGGACGGGGCCTCCACGTTCACGTTAATGGCGGCGGAGGCGCTCCGGATCAAGGAGGTGCTGTTTTGGACGGCTAGTGCTTGTTCCTATCTTGGCTACGATCAGTATGCGCGGCTTGAGAGACAAGGCTATACTCCTTTCAAAGGTACATATGTATAATCTATTTCTCCCAAATTTTGGCGCAGTTGTTAATTTGACTTTTAGTTGCCAATGAACTCACTTCTACCCTTTGGTTTGAGATTTTAAGGGGGAGGTACCTTAAAGTCTCTTTTTCAACTCCATAGAAGTATCTTTCACATTTCTACCAAAAAAAAAAGTATCTTTCACAAAAAAAAACTGTTATTTAAAGCAAAATTTTATTTAGATTTCTTATACTAGTTTAAGACTCAATAAAAAAAAAATATGTACAATTATGAAAATTTTGTGTTTGAAATTTGAACAAACTATGTACTGACACCAATAAATTTGCCACCTAATTTTTTTTGGAAAAAATAGATTAAATAATTTTAATTGGCATAAAACGTAGGAACAAAAAACTAACTCTAATTTATGGCATGATATTTTGTAATACAATTAAATTAATTGAGATTCCTCAAAAAAATTGTTATATTAATTTTTTTAATTCTGGATTATATATTTTAATATCTAAGATAGTGTAGCTATTTATATAAGAATATTTTTTTCGGTATATATTCTAAAATTTATAAATATGGAAAAAATTAATACAAAAATTGGATGCATAAAAAAATATAAAATTTTATTATATTTATTGAAAAAAGTTTTTCTATTATTGATGTGGGTATATATATAAGCATGATTATTATAATATTTATTGAAAATAAATTTCTCATTAAATTTCCCACTAATATTAAAAAATCCATAATTAAAATCATGGTGACTAGAATATAATAAATTTATGACAAAAGTACCCAAATATTAGAAAACACCATACTTATGGATTAGAGAATTATAATAAAAAACAAAGTTTTCATATAGTAATAGGTAGAAAATTAATATATAAAAATTTAGTATAATATTTAAAAAAGTTGTTATAATTATGGAGATAAAATTAATTAAAAAATAGAAAATTAATAATATCATAAATTAATAATTAAATATATATATAAATAATAACATACTTATAGATAGAAAAGTTATCTATTTTATTTCGAGACATTAGATTAATTTATTATGAGATATTCATTTAATAAATCTCAGATGCTAGCTACATGACAAACGGGCATCTGGACACAACCATAGACTGGATTCCCTCAATGGAAGGCATACGCCTCAAGTACCTACCATCCTTCATAAGAACAACCGACCCTAACGACATCATGTTCAACTACTTGAAAATCACACTGCAGCGATCACGCAAAGCCTCAGCAATCATCTTCAACACATTCGACGCATTAGAGCACGACTTCCTCGCCTCACTCGCTCCCGACTTCCCTCCTCTCTTCCCAATCGGTCCACTCCACACACTCACGAACAACATCAAAGACCACGAAACCGAGTCCATTGGATCCAACCTATGGAAAGAGGACCAACGTTGCATCGAGTGGTTGGACTCCAAGAAACCGGGCTCAGTCGTGTACGTCAACTTTGGTAGCATTACCGTTATGACCAACGAACAACTCGTCGAGTTCGGTTTCGGGTTGGCCAATAGTGGGAAGCACTTCTTGTGGGTGATAAGGCCGGATCTTGTGACGGGCGAAACCGCGGTATTACCGCGGGAGTTTGTTGAGGAGACTAAGGAGATGAGTCTTTTGGTGAATTGGTGTGATCAAGAGAGGGTGTTGAGCCACGCGGCAGTTGGCGGGTTCTTGACTCATAGCGGGTGGAACTCGACGATGGAGAGCATTTGTGCGGGGATACCGATGATTTCATGGCCGTTTTTCGCGGATCAGCAGACGAATTGTTGGGCGTGTAGTGATGTGTGGGGGATTGGGATGGAGATTGATAGTGATGTAAAGAGGGGGAATGCGGAGAGGCAAGTGAGGGAGTTGATGGATGGGGAGAAGGGGATCGAGATGAGGAGGAAAACATTGGAGTTGAAGATGCTTGCTGAGAAGGCGGTTGCTAAGGACAGTGGAGATAGTTGGAAGAATCTTGAGAAGTTAATTAGTCTTCTGGTCTCTCCAAATTAAATCAGGCCACCAATGAATTGGGATTTTATCTTTCTCAATTTGGTTCACTTTGTTCAATGGGTAGAATGCAAGTTTGATTGGATGCTCCCAACCATATGGTACGGTGTTGAGGCCTTAGATATGGAGTATAATTTGATGTAATAATGAGCATTGCATTTGTTGATGTAATAACGTTTCTTATTGTTGCTAGTAATTTATATTTCGAAATACTTATATGATGTGTTTAGTTTTTTGGTTGACTATGATGTCCTAAAAGTGTGAAGATGTGGGCTAGCTTAAATAATGGCCCAAACTCCCAAAGTAATAGAATGATGGATAGGGAATAGGGATGAATCGTGACTTCACGAGAGTTCTTGAAAGTGGACCATGTGTGGGGAAACTCTTGAACATGGGACTCATTTGGTGAAATGTGAATAGTATTAAAGAGTCAAGACGTACGTTGAAGGAAGTCTGTGGACCATGTTGTGCCTTGATCTAAAAACAAAAAGCAGTAAGAGTACTTATAAACAAGGACACATGTTTCTTCAGTACTGTATTTTTTTTAATGAAAGGATAATTTATTCATGTATGTAAAGTTACAAAACTGATATAACATATTGTTAAGCTTATACTAAATCCAAGTTTGAGACTTTAAAGTGACATAGGATTTGGTATAGCACTATGCATTACATTCATGGTAGACCATAGGATCAGAAACCGGGTTCAATATCATTTATTGGAATGTAAAACTTGAAGAATCGAGTTGTGCCCTCCCCGAAACCAAACCGGTTTGGAGGAGCTTCTCGGATCAAAGAGATTGAACATATCCAATTATTAATATTTGAGCCCAATCCCAAAACTGAGAAGACTTGGCCCAAAACATGAAGTCGGCCCATGTCATAGTCGAGCTCGGAGCTTAAAGTTGAAGCGTTGCGTTTTGATGCTGGATCTCGAAGCTTCTTGGTGACCTAGCTATTTAAGCTCGCGTTCCTCTTTCCGGAGCTCATTCTCCACTTTACACAAACCCTAAATCTCAAAGAGAGAAAAAGAAGGAAAAAGAGAGAGTGCGTTGCCGAAGGTGAAGACGGAGATCGGAGAGGCGATCCCATTGCCGGATAAGACGTTGAAGACTCTCGTCAAAGCTTCTCCTTGAAGCTTTGCCAGCCTCTAGGGGGCCGAAACCCTAGATCTTCTTAGTTAGCCTTGTTTCTCTTATCTTTTCTGTTGTGTACTTTGTTTTCGGGTTGTTCTTGGATATTTTGGTTTGCCGTTTTTGTGTATCTGTGTAACCATCCTTGAAAGCTTTGATAGTGGATTGGGAAGGGTCTTCCAATTGAAACTCCACGGACGTAGGTTTTAATGCCGAACCGCATAAACAGCCCTTGTGTCACTTGCTTTACTGTTTTTAAGCTTTCAAACTTCAATCTTGTGTTTAGTGTGTTCGTTTCACTTGCTTGATCTGTCGGATCTGAGTTTTACACATATTATGTAGATTGTACAAAACTTTTACTAGGTCAAGTCCGGGTACTCTATCACGCTTTCTTCGTCTCGCCTTGACACTAGCTATTTCTCAAGTTTCTTCATTTTACTACATGTCATCATCCTAACGAAACCTAATTCTTTAAGCTCTTTTAGCTCAATTCTTTACCCTACTTTCACAAAAATGAGCTTAAGTTGCGTGAAGTCAAAACTCAAAAATCAATGAATTAAATTCTCTTAGGCAATCTACACCCAAAATGATGTCACAACCATCCAACTAACTATTAATTGATTGGTGTATGGAAAGTTATATGGAAGTATTGTACAAGATCGAACTACATTTCATCAATTCCGTGCTTGCTTGATATGGCATCGAGCATACATGAAATACCCTAATCATTTTTGTGCCTAACTATTCAAATGACGGTTTTGTTACATTTTCAAGTAAAGACTCCTGCTACAATCACTCAACATTTTGACAACGACACAAGCAAATAAGCAATGCCATAGTTGGCATATCATCATTTTTTTTTGTAAATTACAAAGTAATATTATATTATTTTAATCATCTTCTACATACTCATTAATCGACACCCCTATACATATAGTGTACCATAGCCTCATATTCATATAAGAAATGTGCTTTTATATCCCACGGACTCCATCCTTCACAAAATGGCCTCAGTCGAACCTCAAGCAGAGAAGGCGCACGTGGTGTGCGTGCCGTTCCCGGCGCAAGGCCACATCAACCCCATGATGAACCTCGCCAAGCTCCTCCACTCCCGCGGCTTCCACGTCACCTTCGCCCTCACCCACTACCACCACACCCGCCTCCTCAGCTCCCGCGGGCCCCACGCCCTCGACGGCCTCCCTTCGTTCCGCTTTGTCTCCTTCCCCAACGGCCTCCTCCCATTAGCCGCCGCCGCTGAGGCCAACCAAGACGTCATCGCCCTCATCGACTCCCTCGACCGCAACTGTGCGGGCCCCCTCACGGACCTCCTCCGGGGCCTTAACAACGTTGGGCCACGCGTAACGTGCATAGTGGGGGACGTGGGGATGGCGTTCACGCTGGAGGTGGCGGAGGCGCTCGGGATCAAGGAAGTCATGCTTTGGCCCATTAGTGCTTGTGGGCTTCTCGGGTACGACCTATACCCCCGCCTTATTCGAGAAGGCTACACACCTCTCAAAGGTACGTACAATCCCTAGCCTCTCCATTGTTTTCTATTAAGCCGATCAAGCGGAGTGTCATCCCAAAATCAATTAGCAATAGGATGAGTAATCGGCTGAGTTATATATTAGTCCAATTTAGTCCATCATTTCAGATATGAGATGGACATATTCTAACATTTTCTATTCACCTTTTTTTATATGTATATGATTTGTGTAGATTACAAATTTAAAACATTTGCTCTTATTCATTTACATCCTAACATGAATCTCTGATCCGAGTTAAAAAGCTAGGTTCGCTGAATTGAACGATTATGATGAATCAATATGCATATAATATGTTGTTGGTATACATCCTTATTTGTACATTTGATGTCTACATAGCAGAAAATCAAAATGTGTGAATTGAATTTCGACCAAAAAAGAATAAGCAAGTTGAGAAGGACATTTTTGGGAGTTAGCTAGCAAGATGTGAGCAGTTCTACCAAAAAAGAATGAACTAGTTGAGAAATTAAAGACATTTTTGGGTGTTAGCTAGCAAGTTGTGTGCAGTACAAATCTCGTGATAAACAAAAAAGAAACACGACAGTTGAATTCATCTTATTTGTAATGAATTGGTTAATCACGGGGCGAGTGAAATAAAAGTATACAGAATTGCTAAGTGAATATTACCATTTTTGTCACAACTCAAATTAGATCGTCTATTGCCAAACATTCCTAATATGTTTTACGTCTCTGAATTCATCTTAATATGTTTTACGTCTCTTATGTACGGAGTATTAAATTTAGATTAAAATTTCACATACGCAGTTGCTCACTGATTCTAGTACTATATTAATGCTCAGCCAATATATATACAAGTAGCTGACTGACCTTAAGTACGCTTGATTTAGTCTTACTTTAGATGTGTGTAAACAATTAAAGCCAGCTGAAAAAAAATCAGTTACAGCTTTGTGTATTAGACTTTAATTGTTTTTGATGGAAGAAGTCAACTTGTGTTAATTTATATGCGGAGATGATCGATATTATTAGCTTAAATATGCAATACGATCTTCTGGGAAATTTACCTTAATTACTTCAAAATTATTGATCGAGCATATAGAAATGCATTGCACTTTCAACATTCTAAGGATGAGCAATATGTTTGTTCACATTAAATTCACAAATTTAAATTCACAAATTTAAAGTAATATATTTGTTAACATTAAATTCACAAATAATCATATAACATGAACAGATTCCAGTTACTTGACAAACGGGTATCTTGACACGCCGCTCGATTGGATCCCATCAATGAAAGGCATCCACCTCAAGGACCTACCAACCTTCATACGAACAACAAACCCTGACGACATTATGTTACGTTTCATGAAATCCATGGTCGAAAGATCCCGCAAGGCCTCTGCAATCATCATCAACACCTACAATGACTTGGAGGATGAATTCATTGCCTCTCTCGCGCCCGATTTTCCTCCCTTCTATCCCGTGGGTCCATTGCACCTACTAGCCGACCATTATCACGACCAAGAAACCATGTCTATAGGATCCAACCTATGGAAACCAGACCCACGTTGCATCCAATGGTTGGATTCCAAGGACGACGGCTCCGTGGTGTACGTCAACTTTGGAAGCCTTGTTGTCCTGACCCATGTCCAGCTTGTTGAGTTTGCCTTTGGATTGGCCAATAGTGAGGAACATTTCTTGTGGGTCATTAGGCCGGATCTTGTTGTCGGAGAATCCGCGGTTTTGCCTCCAGAATTCTTGGAAGAGACGAAGAATAGGCGTCTTCTAGTGGATTGGTGTGATCAGGAGAGGGTGTTGAGCCACGCGGCGGTTGGTGGGTTCTTGACGCATAGCGGGTGGAACTCGACGATAGAGAGCATTGGAAACGGGGTGCCGATGATTTCTTGGCCGTTTTTTTCGGATCAACAGACGAATTGTTGGGCGTGTTGCAATAAATGGGGAATAGGGATGGAAGTGGATAATGATGTGAAGAGGGAGAATGTGGAGAGGCAAGTCAGGATGTTAATGGATGGGGAGAAGGGAAATGAGATGAGGAGGAGAGTAATGGAGTGGAAGTTGATGGCTGAAAAGGCCGTTGCTAAGGGTAGTGGCCAAAGTTGGAAGAATCTTGATAAGCTCGTTACAAAAATTCTCGTCTCCCCATATTAATTTAATTTAGTCGTAGGATTATGTGTCCAGCTTTTAACTCGTATGGATTGTGCATTTATCTATCTTAATTTAGTAATTTTTGTTGTGATCCGAAGGATGATGCATGTAATGAAGTGATTTTAAAGATAATTAATGACAATTTAATATGAGTTCCTTAATTACCTTATAAAAATAATGATGAGAATTTAATAAATTGAGTTAAGTGACATGTGAAAAATACAAAATTTTAGAGCGTTAAATTGTTGGAATCAGGAATAGGTAGATTGTTTTTTTACCCTCTTTAAATTGGAATTTGGACTCGGAATACAAACATGAATTGTATCCCTTTGAATTAATATTTCCAATGGCACCAAAATCATCTCCTTTCGATCACTATGTCTCCCAAACTAAGCAATGTAAGATAGAGGTGTCAAAACAATAACTCTAATGTATGACTCTTATTTAAGCGTTCTTTTCACACAACCTCTTAGACCCAAATAATCATCAAAAGTGGCTTGTATATCATTGGAAAATATAATTGGACATCTCCAATCTCGAATCCTCCAACTTAATATGCCTTAGAACTCCATGTATCCGAACAAGGTTATTAAAATCGAGATTTTAGGATCGGATCACAGAAGGTCTTATGGATCAGATCGTAAAATCGGATCTTAGGGTCGTAAGATCCTGTAATATCACTAAAACTAATATAATATAGATATGATAAAAATATAGGCACTAATTCCAAAAAATATATAATTTTATTAAAATTTAATGATCATAATGCCCACAATTGACATTTCAAACTTATATATGCACAAGAAGCACATTTAAAAAATATTTATATGCTCAAATAAAGAGTCGAGGAAAGATTATGGGTCTTTTTTAGGAAAAAATATTGTAAATTCAACAATTGGGAGTCATGAAGAGGGAAATTGGGAGGTAAATGAGGTTAAAAGAGACAGAATGAGCATTTAAGCGATGTAATTTCACTAATAATTAAGTCAATTGGTGCTAAAATAAATTTTATAAGCATAATGTAAAAAACTCGATAGGATCTTACAATTTTATATAGGATCTCATGAGATCCTATACGATTCTAACACGATTCTAAACCAATTTTAACAAGTTTCAATTTTAATATACGATCCGGATCAGAATCACATATAGGATAATAGGATATCACGATTTTAAGATTCGGATCTCGATTTTAATAAAGACCTAAAAACATGAAAACACCTAAATTATATTATGGAGTTTATTATATTATATATGTCACTATCTGGAACAGTTTCCCTTTTGTTCTTATCTGGAGCATTCTCTGTTTTGTTTTTATCCGGAACAACTTTTATTTCTAACACATCTCCTAGATTTTCGGAGGTATTTTTGTCATGTTCTGCCCCTGAATAGGAAATTGGCGCGACTTCATTTGGATTATTATACCGCCTATTCTTTCTTGGTTTTAGATCCCAAGTGGGCGGCCACGTTTTCGGTGCGCTATAAATTTTTTCCAGGACTCTTATAGTCTTATCTAATTGTCCCTCAACAATTTCAATTCTCTCAGGGGCATTTACAGTTGGCACATGTGACTTTGTTACTTTCTTTGTGTTTGTAAATGAGTCGGGTAATTGATTTGCTATACTCTGTAAATGTACAATCTTTTGTACTTCTTGGTCACGCATTTTTGTACGTGAATCAAGAAAAGATAACGATGAAGCATTCCAAGCAATTTCTTTATGTCCTTTTCCACCAATATTTGGAAATTCATTTTCATTAAAATGACAATCATCAAATCTTGCTGTAAATAGGTCGCCATTAGTTGGTTCAAGATATCTAATAATTGATCGGATTCAAAACCCTTATATATTCCCAATCTTCGTTGGGGGCCCATTTGTGTGTGTGGAGCAATAGAAACATAAACTGCACAATCAAATATCTTTAAATGTGATATATCTGGTTCTTTATCGTCACTAATTGTAATGGGGAATACTTATGATATGCAGTTGGTCTTAATCGTACCAGAGCTGCAACATGTAATATAGCATGTCCCTAAACTGATATTGGCAGTTTTGTAATACCCCGATAATTTACAAGGGATTGAGGTGCTCCCCATGTCAACAAGAACTCTTCCTTTTCTGGGTTCAGAAGTTAAGCGTGCAGGGGCGAGAGTAGTACCAGGATGGGTGACCTCCTAGGAAGTTCTCGGGTTGGCATGGGATATCGCTTCTAAGGCTTTGGGCCTTACAAATGGTATCAGAGCCGACTCTAGATTACGAGTGCACTAGGCTCGGAGGGCGGTGACTCGACCTAGAGGGCGGTGCTTGGGCCTTGACGAGGACGTCAAGTGTTTAAGTGGGGGAGATTGTAACACCCCGATAATTTATAAGGGATTGAGGTGCTCCCCATGTCAACAAGAGCTCTTCTTTTTCTAGGTTCATGTGAGGACAAATAGCTCAGAAGTTAAGCGTTGGGTGACCTCCTGGGAACTCCTTGGGTTGGCATGGGATAGCGCTTCTAAGGCCTTGGGCCTTACAAGTTTAGACTTCATCAATAATGCTCTAGCGATTAATTGTAGTCGTTTAATCAAAGATTCAACAAGACCATTTTGTGTGTGAACATGAATCACTAGATGTTCAACTGTAAACCCAATTGACATACAATAGTCATTGAATGTCAGGGAAGAAAATTATCCAACATAATCTAGCTGGATTCTTTTGATTTTATAATCCGGAAATTGAGCTCGTAAGCGAATGATTCGAGCTAGGAGTTTAGCAAAATCTGTATTTCTTGTTGATAAGAGGCTCATATGTGAGCATCTTGTCGATGCATCAATTAATACAATAAAGTATCGAAATGGTCCACATGGTGGGACTATCTGTCCACAAATATAACCCTGTATTCATTCAAAAAACGTTGGATATTCAATCCCAACTTTATATTTGGAAGGTTTGTTGATTAGTCCACCAAGTGAACAACCACTACAGTTAAAATCATTTGATTTAAGGACATTTTCTTTCTTTATTAAATGCCTGATTTGAACTTCCAATGATTCTATGCGTCATGCCATTACCCGGATGACCCAAACGGTCATGCCATAATGTAAACAACCTTTTCTCATTTAATTTCTCTAAGATGTTACATTTGTACGTCTCTATTGGACTTATATATGTCGGATAAAGTCCAATAGTATGGGCTGGCAGTTTTTCTAAAATCTGCTTCTTGCCACATATTTGTCTTTTGATGCACAAATATTCTTTATTGTTTTCATTTATGGTTTCTACATGAAAACCATTCCAACACACATCTTTAAAGCTCGGTAAGTTCCTTTGAGACTTACTTGAATATAATGCGTCATTTATGATCAATTTTGTCCCTTCAGGGAGCAAAATACAAACTCTACCAGACCCTTCGATCAACTTTGTCACACCAGAAATTGTTTTAACATTTGCTTCAAGCAAAATTAACCGACTAAAGTACTATTTATTTCTCAATATGGTGTGCGTAGTAGCATTGTCCACTAGACATTGATTCTTGCTACTTGATATATCTTTAATAGTTTTCATATCTTCAAGATAAAGAAAAATAGAATTAAAACATAAACAATAAATAATATTACAAGGATAGATATTCTAGTTTTCAGTACTTGATATTTACATTGATTCCAAATTCATCATCTATGATGAAATTAGAGACATCCAAACTTAGTGTAGGTTCAGTGTCATCAACAAAATAAGTCTCCACATTCTTCCCCTTATCTTTTTAGGAAGCTTGGTACAACTCAACCAAGTGTTTGGTTGTGCGACACACCCTTGCCCAGTGACTTGTCATACCACATCTATAACATATCGATTTGGGCTCTTGGGAGGATCCTTTAGGACCCTTATGAACCATTTTCTTATCATTCCCCTTGGAAATGGATACATCGGGAGAGTTATTTTTCTAATAATCACCAAAACTCTTACCACTGCCACGTCTATGACCACGATTGTCATCGTATCCATGCTTATCTTGATGCCTACTATCATATCTTTGAGAGGCATATGTGGCATTTATTTCAAGGTACGGTGCAGTACTAGTTGGCCTCAGGTTGTGATTTTTCTTGAGCAGCTCATTATTCTTCTCAGCTAGTAGCTTGTATCAAATCTGAATACTTTTTAAACTCTCTTTGTCTCTATTGTTCTTGTAACAACACATTAGTAGCATGCATTGTTGAATAAGTTTTATTCAACATTAGCTCTTTTGAGATTTTCTGCCCGCATAAACGTAATTGAGATGTTATACGAAACAGGGCATAATTATAAACACTGACTGACTTGAAGTCTTGAAACCTTAAATTAGTCCAGTCATAATTTGCTTCAGGGAGCAAAACTTGTTGTTGGTGCCCATATCTTTGTTCTAGGCTTTTCAATAATTTTTTGGGATTTTCCACTAATAGATATTCAGATTTCAGGCTTTCATGTATATGATGGCAAAGAAAGATACTCGTCTTAGCCTTATTCTGTGGGGAAATATTTTTATTTTCTTTTATGGTCTCTTGTAGACCATATTTTTATTTTCTTTTATGGTCTCTTATAGATCATTTTTTTAGATGAGCTAGTGCATCAACTCTCCATTCTAGATATCTCTGGCTTGATAAGTCGAGAATATCAAATCCCCGCTTTACAATATTTACCATTAAATCAACTACATAATTAAATTATATTAATTAGTGATACACATATTTACATCAAAGTAATTAACACTATAAATACTTACGTAAATTAGGTATATAAATTAAATTAATTGACCATTCAAGATGAATACTAGTGTATATATATATATATATAAAACTATCATGCATATGTACATGTGTAAGTGAAAAAAATATAAGAGGATAAAAAAAACGTGTCATGTATACGTTAAGAATGAAATTGTCAATATATTATAATTTAACTTTTTTTTTTTTTAAGAAGGAAAAATAATGATAACATCATCATATAAAAAAACATGTACAAAGAAAATATCAAGACGTTGAATAGAATGGTGGCAGAGAATTGGATTTTTTTTTGATAAGTTATTGTAACAACAACAACAAGGCATATATTAGGCTACTTGCAAATAACAAGTGGAGTAATTAAAAAAAAAATTTACCTACCTAATGAATCGTCTTCTCACCCTTGGATCAGCCTAAATTCTGGGCTGAGCAAAAGCACAATTTGGTCGACCAATTCCTCTACCCCGCTGCAGCTATGCTAGCCTGAATCACCATCTACCAGTTGGTGATCTTGGAACAACAACAACAATAACAAATCAAACCTAGGCATAACAAATTTTAAGCTTCAAAACACTAAAAATTCAAAAAAAAATAGATCTTCAAAACTTCAATCTTCAATCTTCAATTTCCAATCTTCAGTTCTTCAAATCTCAACGCCAATAGAGGCGGATATATGAAAAGGGAGAGTTAGATCTGGTTTTCGAATTCAGATTTGGATTTTTGGGGCTTACCATTACCCGGCGCTGCAATCTCCGATTCAGTCTAGAATCTCACATGAATCGACCAACCCAGAGAAGAGAGAACAAGAGAGCCGGCTAGGTTTTGGAGAGGGCGTCCCAAGGGTTTTGAGAGAGAGTTGGTCAGATTTGTTTTTTGGGGTGGTGTATCACTGCCGCCGCCCAAACGATGGTTGCCACCACCGTGAAGAAACGAGAAGAAGGGAACCAACGCCATGGGAGCAGAAGAGGCAACCAAGAAAGAGGAGTTGGGGAGGAGAACTAGGGTCGGCTCCCTTTGGGAGCGTTTCCTTCGCCCTTCTTTCATGTCTAATTAAAAAGTGGAGTTTCATTGAAAAGGAATTGGATTTTTTTTGTATCTCTTTTGTCTTATCCAATTTTGCAAGGCTTTGGTTATTTGTTCAAGGAAAATTCATACGTGAAAGGTTTTCTAACAAAAAAACAAAGAAGTTCAAAAACTCTCTATCCTTTTCAAAGCACTTTCTTCAATCAGATAAAAATTTACATGAAGAAGAAGGTGGCAGTATTTTCAAGATATATAAAGAAGAAGAAAGCCAAGCTCTCATATCATCGAGCCATCGTTGATCCATATTAACTATGGTGTAGAAAATTAAAAGCAGTATAAAATACGTACTACCTTCAAGATCTAGCCACTCAGTTGGAATTTTATTTTAAGAAACTCTCGTGTTGATAACGTGTTGTGAAGTATTTGGGAGAGAAAGCTGAGATATTCGCACTGTATTCGTTGATTCTTTACAATGAATAGTACATCCTATTTATAGCCAAAGTTTGGCTTACATGACAAGTTCAGCCGTATAAAGATGAAAGAAATTGAAGGCAGTAATTACCGTTCGTAATAATTGTCAGCCTAATAAAACAAAAGGGCCTAATAAAATAAAATTGTGTAAAGGTGTGTACAATGATGAATATTCGTCGTTATTATCTCTTAACATTAATGTATTATTTCTTCAAATTTTATCATAAATAGGGGTTGCTATTATAATATTTCCTCCGTTTCGCAATGTAAGTCGTTTCTAGTTCTAAAAGGTGTTTCATAATGTAAGTCATTCCTTCTCTTATTTAATGTAAAACTTTCTAAAATAGGTCATTACTCTATTTAATTTACTTAACATTCCAACAAAATTCATTAACTCAAGCAATTCTAGTGGTTAAAGAGTTAATAATGCATTGATAAAAACATGCATTCAATTATCGTTTTTTCTACTTTAAATTTGTCTTAATTTATGTGTAAAATCAAAAAAACGACTTATATTGTGAAACGGAGGTAGTATGATACTGTAAAATTAAATAATATGGGGTGAAAAATCTACTATATATATAAAAGCAATAAGGTTTGGAGCCTCCACATTGCGCCACCTCATCATTTTCCACATGTCGCCTCGAGAATGTGCCACCTTGGATTTTGCCACGTGTCATCTTATTATCAAGCCATGTCATTATATTTTTATATGTCTAATAACACGTCATAAACCACATCATATTATATTATGTGGCGTTATTTACATGTCATATTTAACTATGATTATAAATAATAAATGATCTAAATCTAAATACGTTAATAAAAACATTATTTGTTCATAGGGTTTCATTATCCTTCTCCATCAAGAATCTACCACTCATATATTCTTACTAAACGATCGACTTTTGCAATTGATTTTTGGTTGATCTACATTGAAATGCCTATCTATCGATTTCTTTATAATCTTCACTGATCGAGTTGTCACTACCATTCATGTCATCTTCCTATGATTGGTTTGTTATTGCTCTTCATCACCTTTTTATTCGCCTTTTCCATCAATAAAAGCACTTCATAACTTATTCCTTTTCACCCTTTCTTTCTCCGCTACCCTCAAACACGTCGATTACACAATAGTTGATGGTAGTGTTGCGGATCCATCATTACACTGCTAGCATGGCCGCCTCCGTCACTTATATCGTAAATTGTATACGTGAGAGTTAGAGATATACTTCAATCAAAATTAGTATAAAAGTTATAAGTAAATCATAGTGGATTATTGTTTTAGAAAATTACAAACTAATTAGATCGTATCTTTTTTTCCCCTACTTTATACTTTCATTGATCTTTTTTCTTTATTTATGTAAATATTATATAAATCATATCATATCTTTTACTATGTGTACGGGTTCTATTGATTTCAAATTTATATTATGATCAATTTTATAACTAATTTTTCATTAAAAATTTATTACAAAAATTAACTTAAATAATCAAAATTGATTTATGGATTTAGTTGTTAATTAATTACAAAAATAATCATCATCTCCATTGATATTCTATATCAATTAATAGTAGATTTTTGTTTAGTAATTTTATCAAATAAAAACTATTAAGAAAGTTATATTTTTTAATTGAAATGTGTTTCAAACGTATACTCTATCAATTGATTAAGTCAGACATTCATATTTATTATTTTATTCTTATTAGCACATTATTTTATTCAATCCAATAAGGAGTATAATATTCAATTCGCTAACGATATAATTTTATTGGTTTTATTTGCTGGTTGAATTGCAATTTTTTATGTGGCCGGTGATGGTGTCTTCCAATTCTAATTACATCATGTTTTATTTTGAGCAACTTCTTACATTATGTTCGTTCAGCCTCAATCAATAATCTTTATATTAAGAAATGGCTTTGAATCCTTTGATATATATGTAAATTTCCAAAAAAAAAAAATAGATAGGTTATTGTATCCAAATTTGTTATGATTTTATCCAAATTTAAGTGGCCGGTTACATATTTTTTTTTATCATAACAAAAAAGATTACATAGTTGGATTTGAAAAATTTGGTTAAAAAAAATCATTTATGGTAAAAGAAAAAAATAATTGTTCGCCGTAAATTTTTATCCAAATTTAAGTGGTTCCATGTAATCGTTATTTTTTTCTCTTTAAGTCATATAATTTACACATTATATACAAAAATCAATTAAATTTTTTCTCTTATTCCTCTTTCAACTTCACCTAAGTTTAAAAATATTGAGAAAATTGCACTAAACCACCCGTTAAATAGGCGAATTTACACTTAACCACCCGTTATACACGAATTTGTTTTAAACCACCCAAAATTTCGATTCCGTTAACAAATAGCCACCGATTGCATTATTCCGTCAAAAATGCCGTTAGATTGTGTAAGAAGACGACTTTGCCCTCAAATTCATCTTTTCCTTTCTCTCTCCCATTAAAATCCTCCTCTTTCCTTGAGCAGTAGTTCCTCCCTTCCAATTTCCAATTTCCACTTTCATTCTTGGATCAACCAACCAACTAATTGCTCGAAACTAGAAATGGATCCCTGTCCGTTCTTCCGGATACGGGTCGGAAGCCTCGCCCTCAAGCTCCCAACTCCCACCTCCTCTCTCCGGCAAGTTCGTCACGGGATCGGATTCGGATCCCGATCTGGCAAGTTCGTCGGCCGGGTTTCCTTGGTGCTGGATCTGTACCAGGTGGGGCTCACGGGGCTATTGCACAACGGCTGGGTTCCAATTGCCGACGCCAAAACCTCGGCCGAATTATACGTGAGCCTCAACCTCGACCCGGACCTACGATTCGTCTTCGAGTTCGACGGCGAATTGGAGTGTAGCCCGTAGGTATTCCAGGTCCAAGGCAACATCAAGCAACCCGTCTTCTCTTGCAATTTCGGGTTCAGGAATTCGGGCGACTGGAATCCTCATAATTTGAGATTTGGAGAGAGGAAAGGCTGGACGGTCATAATCCACCGCCACCGGAGCCACCAATAACAGATGATCTCATTCGCCCACCAGATTTTTTGACTGGGAAAGAATGAAAGAGAAGATTGAAGAGGGTGCTGGGGTTGAGAAGGAGAGCAATGGGGAAGTGTTCATTCACCATTTCTGTTCATTTTCAATTTTAATTGAGGGCAAAGTAGTCTTCTTACACAATCTAACGGAATTTTTGACGGAATAACGCCATGGGTGGCTATTTGTTAACGGAATCGAAGTTTTGGGTGGTTTAAAACAAATTCGTGTATAACGGGTGGTTAAGTGTAAATTCGCCTATTTAACGGGTGGTTTAGTGCAATTTTGTCAAAAATATTCATGTAGCTATTAGACAAGGAATGTATGTACGTAGGAGTAATTATCTTTTCCAAAATTACTCAAATAAAAATGACTTAAAAATATTGATATCAAGATTTAATCTTTAATTTATTAGAATCATAACTATATATTAAAGCGGAGGTTAAAAAAATTATTAAACGACACATGTCGCTTTTAGATTGGACCACACCACCCCTTTTATTTTAAAAGATAATCTTATATTTTTAGATATGATAAATTCTTATCTATGTTTTTAGAATATAGGGTAGAAAATTTCTTTATTAAATACTTTTATTTTTAAATATGATATGATAGATAGGAAGATCATTATTATAATCCAATCATTTGTTACCTTATATGAAAAGATCTTGATTAGTTATATGATAATTGCCTTATTTTTTTACGCAGATTATAACAAAAATTTATATTTAAGCATTTACATGATTATTCTTCTCGGATAATAAATATATTTGAAAATATTTATTATTAATATTTTTTTAAGAAAAACTCGTACAAGGTACGGAAATACATACTAGTACTTTTAAAATATGTATTACAATTGTGATATCTTTTTCTAATAAATAAAAAACTTATCTAATTAGATTTTATCAGATATACTTTTTTATGTATTGAATTTTATTTAATAAAATATATTTACTTAAATTCATTCAACTAATTATTTTTAAAAAATATTCATATTAAAATTTAATCATTAATTTGGTATATTTTTTGAAAAATATCTATTTCAATTAATCCCTCTATAAATTCTTTATGATTTCTATGAGTTTTTTATACATGAAATTACTATTATGATCTGTTAAAAATAACACTAGTTAAAATTTAATGAATATATCATCAACAAGATAATAATACATACATTGCCAATATGTATTTGCTTTTTATCTAACAATAAAGCTCTAATCTATAACTATATATTAAAGCTATTCCTTTTCAAGGCACAAGAACGATTCTGGTCGCACCTCATATTTACAAAATTAATTTTTATTTCTAATATTTTAACTTTTTTCTATGATATTCTTCTTTAATTATTTAAATCTAATATCTATTTAGTATAACAATATTTTTTGAAAACTTCCTTATACAAGTATTTAAAATTAATGATTTAAATATTTTAAAATAAATATAAATATTTTATCATATATCTTTTGACGAATTTATTTATAGAATTATAGTGATTTTATTTTATAAAAAATTAATTATATATATTTAAAAATTTTAAAATTAATAAAATGGATAATAAAATATTTAATAGATATTGAAATATTTGATAAACTATAAATTTATGTACATAAAAAGTAATAAAATAGGAAGAATATAATATTTGATTAAAAAATTATATACATTCTACAAAAAATAAATTACTTATATTAAAGTTTATATTATATTTTTATTTATTTATCAATATCTTATTTATAATATTTATAAAATATCGAATCGTAGTCGTACATGGTACGACGGGTAAAACTAGTATATGTGTATATTAGTATATATGATATTTGATATGAATTTTTTCTTTCCAAATTTGTACAATAAAATTAGATAAGATTTAACAATATACATTTTTTATGATTTTTTATATGTGAAATTATTGTTATGATTTTTTAACAATGACATTAGATAAGATTTAACTTTTTTTTTATTTTATAAGATTTGACTATGTATATTTTAGCAAACATCAAAAAATATATGTATTTTGATAATACATATTTTTTTTTATCTTACAATATAGATCCAATATATATATATATGATTTTTATGTTTCCAATTATTGTTTTCAATTTTTTGCAATTACATTAGATAGGATTTAACTAGCTATTTATCTAATAATATATATCTGTTATGATATTTTATATGTGAAATTATTGTTATAATTTTAACAATAACATATTAACATCACATAAGATTTAACTAATAATTTTTTATTTTTATAACATTTAAAGGAATATTTCTTTGATTTTTAACAAAGCTAAAATAGTTTTATTTATTTGCAATTTTTCTTTTATTATTCCTACAAATCAGTTAATTGAAGAAATTTATAATCAAGCAAAATTCCAAATCCAATAAACATGAATTTTATATTTGATATTGAGCCATATTTATATAAAACTAAAAATTCATTAAAAAAATTATTTATATTTAATTTTTTAATTTATATACTTACTTTATTATGCTAATATCAAAGTTATGAATCACTAATTATTTTATATATATTAAAATTAACTATTTTATTGTCTATTTCTTATATATATTGGATCTATATTTAAACAATAAAATGACATATACTGTAATATTTTTAAAAATAAAAATTTTAAGCACCTAAAATTATTTCCAATTGATCAATTTTAAAACCAATCACTCGAACAAGTTCGGTCCCGATGGCTGAGTTGTGGGGCGTGCTCAACGGAATCAAGCTCGCATGGAACAGAGGTTTCAAACAGGTTATTTTAGAGACTGATTCCCAATTAGTTATTAATCTATTGAACTCTAGTATTTCGAAAAGTCATCCGCTGTACAACCTGGTTGTTCAATGCCAAGGCTTTTTAAGTAGGAATTGGGTTTTCCGATTCCGTCATGTGTACCGTGAGGCTAATGTTGTTGCTGATTGTCTCGCGTCCAAGGCACATTTAGTTTCTATTGGTGTTCATGTTTTGCAATCCCCGCCTGTGGGGGTTTCTTTATTTCTGTTTGATGATGTTAGGGGTCGGACTATCCCCCGTTTGCTGACTACTTAGCCCATTTTTAATTATTAATAAAACGCCCCCTTGAGAGGCCGAAGAGTACCGCCTCTCCTTCTAAAAAAAAAAATACCAAATCGGATCCAAACTTTCCCTATATAGTGCAAGCTTTGTGATGTAATATCACCAACATCCTATCCATACAATCATTATCTACGTACTCACCTCTCTATCCCCTACAGTACCATCATCACGACATATAGCGAAATGGCCTCAGTCGAGCCTCAAGAGAAGCCGCACGTGGTGTGCGTGCCATTCCCGGCGCAGGGCCACATAAACCCTATGATGAAGCTCGCCAAGCTCTTCCACTCCTGCGGCCTCCACGTCACCTTCGCCCTCACCCACTACCACCACGCCCGCCTCCTCCGCTCCCGCGGGCCCCGCGCCCTCGACGGCCTCCCTTCCTTCCGCTTCACCTCCTTCTCCGACGGCCTCCCGCCATCTGTCGACGCGGGCTCCACCCAAGAGCTCCCCGCCCTCTTAGCCTCCCTCGACCGCAACTGCGTGGGCCCCTTCACTGACCTCCTACGGGCATACAAACATATTTCTTTATTATGTTGGGTGAAAAACAGATTATAATAATGAGACGTTTCATGAATAAATTAATATAATAATTAAAGAAATTTTAAATAAATTATGGGTTATAGGTTAAAAAGAGGTCATGATAAACCTATTAATAGAAAATATAGCATATTGTTTTGACATGTGGATGTTGCTCCCAACTCCACCAGGAGACGCCCCTAAAGGCCTAAACCCCCCCAACTAGCTGATTCGTCAGTGAACCTGCTGTCATGGAACATCCGTCCCCAAACCCCTAACAAATACTACGGAGTATCTGTTAATAAAAGATTCAAATCACATTAACATCTTAATTAATTTTAAGAGTTAGTTTTATATATGTGCATGACCTCAAAGTCAATCCACCCACGAAGTTGTTCATGCGTTTAAACGTTTTCATATCTAAAGGTTCTTGTTTTTTTTTTTAAAACCTTTTGCTATAATAAACAAGTATTTTTTTTAGTCAAGCAAAATTTAGGGTGAGGGGAATAAACAAGTACTCCATTTTGCAGCTGTACTGTTTATATTTTGGGAGCTAGCCAGGTAATTTGTGGAGTACGGTGATAAATACTCCTGTCGACTTCTGTTTTTGGACAGACAATTAAATGGGTGACTGGATGCCATAAATGGTAGCAGAAATAGTTTATCAATAACTTTTGATAAACTATTTCTGCTAATATTATATTGCAACGGGAATAGCTGGGGTCGGTCAAGCCATGTTCGGGTTGGTTCATTTCAAATTCGAATTGAGTCGGTTCATATTGTACGGTTCATGAATCAAACCGGGTTGATTGTTGTGGATTTTAAGATGAGTCTCCATTAGTACAAGGGAATCGAAAATTTTATTTATAAAAATATTATAATAATATATTGTTTTATATATCTTTTTATTAAAATATATTATAATTTTTAAAATAAATTTTATATATTCTGAAATATAATAAATCAAGTCAACCCAACATGTTTTACGGTGTCATCATAATCGGATTCGAGTCAACCGAATCGGGTTTAAACTTGGGTTTTGGGTTCAAATTTCCAGGTTGAAACCAGGAAATTTCCGGGAAGGTCGGGTCGGGTTTGCGGGTCAGGTCAGCTTTTGACAAGTCTATACGGGACTAATAAACTGTGGAGCTATGCCCAAATTTAACATTGATTTGTGCCCATTTTAGGCCTTGTTTGCCAAGGCCAAAACCCTAGCATTTAGCTAGCTATTGAAATTTCAATTATAAACGCTACTAAGTTGTTTGGTATAATTAGTGATGGAGGTTAGGACGGTCAAAACTTGACCCGATCTGAGAAACCCGTCCGACCGGCCCGACTCCGAACCCGACTCGACACTGGAAAAGAATAAAAAAATTGTATATCCGAGACATGTTTGACCCGAACTGATTTGACCCGAATCCGAAAAAATCCGAACACGAAATTAACCTGAAACCGATTATATCCGAACGGACTAGTTGGATGCAACCCGATATCCAATGCTACCCGGCCTGAAGTCAACCGAAAATCTGAAGTTACCCGATCCGAAACCATCCGAAAATCCAATGTTATCCGATCCAAAATCATCCGAAAATTACATTATGTTTTAAAATATTAATAGTAGTGAACATTTTTTATAATTATATTTTTTAATTTAAATGTTATATTAAATATTTAGTCCTTAGAGTAATTAAACTACAAATAGCATCATTTGATATATGGTCTCAATCAAAAGGCCTGGGTCACAAGAGGGGTCGACCTGTTGCCTGCAGCACTATTCTTTTAGTGCTTTACTCACCCCGATCTCAAACTCTTCTGCTTTCTGATTTTGCGGAGAATTGTACTTTTTATATCTTTTCCTGCTTGATTTGACCTTCTTAGCCGTTCACGGCTGCCGTTTTCTAACGGCCTCTCGGATTACCAAGTCTGTTTGGTATCCGAATTCTTACCCTATCAAAAAAAAAAGGCCTGGATCACAAAAGTAAATAATTATAAATCACTACCAACTTATACGTTTCATGTTTGAAAACATCATATAGTTTTGGGTCACAAAAGTAAATAATTATAAATCACTACCAACTTATACGTTTCATGTTTGAAAACATCATATAGTTTTGGCAAATAGGCCTAGGTCACGTGCTATGTCAATCACTACATTTACTACTACAACTACCACTAGTTTTGGTAAATAGGCCTAGGTCACAAGAGTAAATAATTAAATCACTACCAAATTATACGTTTCATGTTTGAAAACATCGTATAGTTTAAGAGCCCAATTTTAAAAAGAAAGATGATTTTGTATTTAGGTTTCTTTAATTATTTTTTAAAAGAATTTATGGTTTTTAAAATAGGATTTTAGTTTTCAAATTCAGATTTTTATTCTATGCGATGAAAAAACCGTAATAAAATTGTTATTTTCTACATATAAACATCAAGAAATTGATTTAAAAGGACACTAAACACCTGACTTGAGCATATATAACACACCTATAGCAATTAAACAGAAACTTCCAAAAGTGGTGAATTATAGAAAAGTATATCTCTCTCGGTGTTTTTATCATATGTCTTTGGAGTCTAGAATAAGAATCCAATTTTAGATATATATCCTGAATTTTGTATTTAGAATATTTTTGATTATTTTTTAAAAGTATTTAAACTTTTCTATTTAGGGTTTTAGTTTCTATATTAGGATTCTTATCTTGTGCCCATAGGGCATATGTTAGAAAACCGATAAACTATTAGTTATTTCGCGAGTTTATATAGTGACTCAGAAAACCCTATTACAGCTTAAGAGTTATAGGTCCAAATAGATAGCGAGAGGCTCAATAACAAATAATATTGTATACCGCTTGGACAGGTGAGCTAAAGGAATATAGAAGAAGGCGCCAAGTCATCAAAAATTAAATTGTTAAATGATTTAATGTTTTTGAGACGGAAATGACTAGTTTTAAACGTTTTGACAAAGTTTGGGGATTATTTTGGAACGATTTAAAGGTTTGGTTCTAATATAAAACGTAAGTAAAAGGTTAAGGACCGAATGTATAATTAACCCCAAAAATAAAGTTGGCTAACCTTCATACCAGACTAAATAGACGATGGTGGGATTAATAATTTCTATAAATTTCTGTATTTAATTCCGTTGAATATTATAGACATTACTCGTTCGTTAGTATATATGCGTTCCATAATTAATCATTTCACTCATTTCACATGTATATGTTTATATTTGTCACATTAGATTCAAGTTACTTGACAAACGGATATCTGGACACATCCTTGGAGTGGATTGCGCCAATGAAAGGCATACGCCTAAAGGATATACCAACCTTCGTAAGAACCACAAACCCTAACGATATTATACTACGTACTCTAACATCCGCAATACAGAAATCCCGCAAAGCCTCAGCAATAATCCTCAACACCTACGATGCCCTTGAGCACGACATTCTTGCCTCTCTATCTCCTAAATTCCCTCCTTTATACCCAATTGGTCCATTACACATACTACTCAACAACCACAATAATTGCGACGAAAACGTCAACTCCATAAGATCAAACCTATGGAGAGAAGATCAACGTTGCATCAAGTGGTTGGAATCCAAAGAACCCGGTTCTGTGTTGTACGTCAACTTTGGAAGCATGGCTGTGCTGACCAACAACCAACTATTGGAGTTCGCTTATGGGTTGGCTAATAGTGACAAACACTTTTTGTGGGTAATAAGGCCGGATCTTGTTGATGGTAAATTTACTGTTTTGCCACCGGAGTTTATCGAGGAGACTAAGGAGAGGGGCTTCATAGGAGATTGGTGTGACCAGGAGAGGGTGTTGAGCCACGTAGCAATTGGTGGGTTTTTGACACACAACGGATGGAATTCGACAATAGAGAGTGTCGGAAGTGCGGTGCCGATGATCTCATGGTCATTTTTTGGGGATCAACAGCCAAATTGTTGGGTGTGTTGTAATATGTTGGGGATTGGGATGGAATTGGATAATGATGTGAAGAGAGGAGATGTGGAGATGAAAGTGAGGGAGTTGATGGACGGGGAGAAAGGAAAGAAGATGAAGAGGAAAACAATGGAGTTTAAGATGCTTGCTGAGAAGGCGGTTGCTAAGGCTAGTAGCGAAAGCTGGAAGAATCTTGATAAGTTGATTGAACAAGTTCTTGTATCACCTTAGTCATAAAATCTGTCGAGCATTCATTTTTATGAATTCGGCAATGGATTTTGGCATTATCACTTTAGTTTGTTGTATGCCTGACCATCTCTTTTTCTTTTCGAGGAACATCTTGTATGAATAATGTATGTGCAAGTCCTGCCTTTGTGAAATGGTGATCTTGATCAGTGACATAATATATTTGTCAAATTGCTTATCGTAATTTATTTTTTATATTATATTTAAATTTACGTACATTTTGAAAGTATTTTTATGCTTCGGTTTGGATACTATTGTGAAAATAGGGGCGTTAGATCGTTTTGGAACTAAACTGACATAAATTAAACCAAACCAAAAAAATAGGGCTATGAAAAATTAGACCAAACTATTACAAGTTTAGGGATTGATTCTCTCACTCTAAGAATAGGCTACCCATTTGCAACATCACAAAAATTTATGCCAAGTCATTATACTTTATATACAACTTATTGTTCATCATAAAAGTGTTGTAGCCACAACTTAAGAGCTGTTTTTCACTTGGAAAATTGGTTCTTTCATGACCATTGTTAATGCACAAAAATTCCGCTTTTAATACACTAATTAAGAATTCCTCCTCTTCCATTCCTCCTTCAATCTCTTGACCTAAAACCTGCAAAACAATGGACACAGGGGGCGGGGACCCCCTAATCCATCTCCGATGTCTAAGTCAAGAGCGAATTGTTGTTTTGAGCATCGGGGTTAACAACAGAACGATGAATCCTTGAACAGTATAAGCGAGTATTAGCCTGTCTAGAGTTTCTGAATATGCCGATGTGCACCTGTGGTTCTCCCTACACGCCTAGGGCGTGTATTTATAATGGAAGAAGGAGATCAGGGGGGCTAATTTTACTTATCTCCTAGGGTTACTTAAAGCCCAAGCTAGAAATATTACCACCTTCTCCAAGTTTAATCTTATCATATTTGCAGGATAGATCTTCCATAAAGTTGCACAACTACCATATATTTAATAATATGGAAAATAATATAAATAATAATAAACGCACAGTAATTTAAGAAATATCTTTTTAATAGCGAAAATAACTATGGTAACTATGTTTGTTTTACCCCCTCACAAATGCCCCACCTACACCACCTTACATGTTTTACCACGTTCGGCGACGTAGGGTACAGAGGGTTTCTAATCGGAGTGGCCAAGTGGATTGGTCGATGTCAAGTCCCCTAACGCTTTCGTATATTCGTATATTCGTAAATTCGTATACACATGAGCGAATTTCATATGTTTCAACATTTATGAGCAAATATCAAAAATTCTCTATTTTATGAGCGAATATCACAAACTCTCTATTTTATAAGCGAATATCATAAACTCTCTATTTTATGAGCGAATATCATAAACTCTTTTTCTCATACACGCATATGAAACATCCATTAGTGCGATTAACTAATGTTGCGCTATACATTATTTTTTTATGCAAGACTCAAGCTAATGAAAAAAAGCTGACTTTTATTAATAAGTAAACGTGAATGTTATGAACTTACAAAGCTACACAAAATGAATGCAAAAACGAAAAATCCTAAGGGCCTCATCAAAACCACATGGGAAAAAAATTCCCTTGTTTACATAAAATTCCTAGTCCCGAGATCCCTGCGCAGGGGAAGACAGGTGATCGCGCTCAAGATCATCATCTCGTGAAATTAAGCTCTCGGACATAGTGTCGCGATCGCGGCGGGGTGTACCGGGATCACGGACCGGGGTGTACCGCGGTCACGGCCCTTGTTACCGCGATCGCGGTCCTTCGCGATTATCGTGTTTCTCGGCTTCGCCCAAATCGTCCAAGGACGGGTTGCTGGACTGAGGGGGGTCCCGGGGACCTCTTATGCGGGGGCGACTCGTGGTGGCGATCTCTTCGCCGTTTCCTTGGCGCTCTCCTGTCGCTATCATAATCAACCTGCATATCGTCTGATCCGTCAGAACTGATCGATTGAGGACTACGGCAGTTATCAACGAATTCAATAACACTTGCAAGTCGTCGAGTAGTCCTCTCAATTTCTGATTCGTCAATGGGGCACTTGCCTTGGAGTTTATCCAATGAGCGTTTCGACCTGGCGATTTCTTATAGGGCATGCTCCAAACGCGACTCAGCTTCTGCACACCTAGTTTGGTACTTCTCATTCTCTCTCAGAGTAGTAGCCAAAGCATGGGTGATCTCGTCTTCTTCTTCATCCCCGGCGGTGGTAGATGCCCCATTCATGTCGTTTGGAGCGGATGATAAGGTGATGCGATTGTCACCTCTTACGGAATTAGATCCGGCACATCTAGATTGGCCTTGCTCTAAACGAGGGCTAACCAAATTAGGGTTTGGCTTGCGAATAGAGAGCGAAGGCTCGGAAATACGCAGCCCGCGTTCGCGGCTCTCATCATCGCGGGCGCGGTTTGATTGGCCGCGGTCGTGGTTCTGTACGACGATCGCGATCCCTCGGACTGATTCGCCTCGCCCCTGAACTCTTCGATCGTCTTCATTCTCGGCAACATGCATTGCCGACTCCCATGCTTGATCAAACTCGGTTGATTCAGGCCTTGAAGGGATACGATTGACGATTCCGTTGCTTGATTCGGATCCCAAACGGTCTGTGCGATGAACAACCGTACTAGTGAGAGGGGCCGGGTCACGGTTCAAGTCATTTGCAGGCACCAAAGTCTGATCTTTCGAGCGAATACTGGAATTAACTTGATCGACCTCCATCTGGGCTCGGTTTCCCGAGCGAATTTCGGGATTTTCGCCTCGATCGCCGATTCGCGATCGTGGTGTACAATACCGTGGTCGCGGTCGATAGCGTCGCGGTCGCGGCCTTCAGTGCCACGATCGCGGTTTCGTTCCCCGTGCATAGTTCGCGCGATTTCGCTTCGCGATGATGCCCCGGTTTCTTCAAAGATGATTTCTTGATTTTCTGGGATCGATTCCAGCACCATAACTGCGTGGATCGAATACTCATTTCCCACGGGCGGCGCCAATTGTTAGTGCACAAAAATTCCGCCTTCAATGCACTAATTAAGAACTCCTCCTCTTTCGCTCCTCCTTCAATCTCTTGACCTAAAACCTGCAAAACAATATACACAGGGGGCGGGGATCCCTAATCCACCTCCGATGCCTAAGTCAAAAGAGCGAATTGTTGTTTCGAGCGTCGAGGTACAACAAGAGAACGATGAATCCCTGAACAGTCGAGCTAAGCGAGTATTAGCCTGTCCAGAGTTTCTGAATATGCCGATGTGCACATGTGGTTCTCATGTGGTTCTCCTACCTCCGATGCCTAAGTCAAAAGAAGAAGATTAACCTTATAATATGCCGATGTGCACATGTGGTTCGCTATTAAAAAGGTAGCTTAAAGCCCAAGGTAGGAATATTCCCACCTTCTCCAAGTTTAACCTTATCATATTTGCAGGATAGATCTTCTATAAAGTTACACAACTACCATATATTTAATAATATGGAAAATAATATAAATAATAATAATTACACAGTAATTTAAGAAATACCTTTTTAATAGCGAAAATAATTATGGTAACTATATTTGTTTTACCCGCTAACAACCACGAAATGATGGAATAGTTCTTGGAAGAAGTAGTAGATATGGACTTTACAAGGCCTTGTTGCCTATTTTCAAAGGATTGAAACACAACTATTCTACTAGAAGGCCGAATTGAGAGATGTGCATTCAGTGAACAATAGTGCTAGAAATTTTAAGTAGCTAAACATGAGTCAGCTTGTTCATGCTGACTTGGTCATTATAGTTTATCAACTTTAAGGCACATTTTCTTTTGATCATTCAGGTCATCATTTTTGTGAGGCTTGCCCTTTGGCAAAGCATCATAACTTGTCATTTTCTACAAGTACGTACATGATGAATTTTGTATTTGAATTAATACATTTTGACTTTGGAGTCCTTAAAAATCTCTTACATCGTATGTTGATAAATACTTTCTTGCCCTGGCGGATGATCATAGAAGGGGAACATGGACCTCTTTACTTGAGGATAAAGTTCAGGTGTTTTAGAACAATCTTAATTTTTCTAGCATATGTGGAAAATTAGTTCAACGCTTGGGTAAAGTGCATCAACAACAATGACAATAGAATTGAGATATTACATGGGTAATGTAGAGATTTATTTGCATCTAAAGGGATTATACACCATAGAAGTGCACATTACACTCCATATCAGAATGGAAGAGTAGAAAGAAAGCACATGCACGTTGTTTGAGAGACTGCAAGAGCAATCCATTTGCATTCTAGAGTAATTGTCAACTTTTGAAGAGATTGCATTCTTACAACTAGTCTCATGATCAACAAACTACCTACGGCTGTCAAAACTTGACCCGACCTGAGAAACCCGCCCGACCCGCCCGACTCCAAACTCGTCCTGATCCGAGAAAAACATAAAAAATTTTATCCTCGAGACATGTTTGACACGAACTGATTTGACCCGAATCCGAAAAATCCGAACTCGAGATTAACCCAAAACCGATTATACCCGAATGGACTAGCCTGATGCAACCCGACATCCGATGCTACCGGACCCGATGTCATTCGAAAATCCGAAGTTACCCAACGCAAAACCATCCGAAAATGCGAAGTTACCTGACCCGAAACCATCTGAAAATTATATTATGTTTTAAAATATGAATAATAGTGAATATTTATTATAATTATGTTCTTAATTAAATGTTACATTAAATATTCAGATCATAGAGTAGTTAAACTACAAAAAATCATCATTCGATACATGATTTTAATCAAAATCCGGCTTACTCGAAATCAAATTAACCCGAAATTCAACCAAAGTCAAAATCCGAAAAACTCGAAACCCGACTCACCCATAATCCGACTAAATCCGAAATCTAACTAAACCCGAAACCGGACTTATCTGAAATCAAGTTGGACCGAAAACCGAATGACCCGACCGAAATTGACCCGAAACTCGACTTTGCCTGATTAATTGAGCACGCGACCCGAAATGATCCAACCCAATATGACCCCATTTTCAAAATATCCGAATTTGACCCGAATCCGAACTTACCCGAAACTGAATTGACCCGCCCCGACCCGCCCGATTGACACCCCTAAAACTACCTTTAGTTGTGCTAAACTACAAATCATCCGCAAAAGCAACATGGGTCGATCTAATCTCCTCACATCTCGGGTGAAACTTAAAGCTTGTCCCTTGACTAGATTCCGCAAGTCTCCTACTCAACATCTCCAAGAACAAAATGAAGAGGTATGGGGATAGAAGGTCCCCTTAGTGTAGCCCCCTTCCTCTTCGAAAGAAGCCTTCAATTTCCCCATTTATGAGCACAGAAAAAGAAGTGGAGGTAACACACTCCATGATCCATCTAACCAATACTTGTGGGTTATTGAAGTATATGAGCGTTTTCTTTAAACTCTCCCAAGAAACACAAGCATAGACTTTGTGGAGATCAATCTTCATCAAACATCTTGGAAAATTGACTTTTCTATCGTACTCGAGATAGGAGCTCTTGAATACTAGCATGATTAAGCGTGATCAACCTTTCCCGGAACGAATGCACCTCTTCTAGTATTGGAGACCACATCCTCAATTACACTCACCAACTTTTCCACCAAGATCTTTGAGATAACTTAAGCGTTACATTATAAAAAGAGATCGGTCTAAAACCTCGAATGAAAGTGGAGTTATCCACCTTTGAAATCAAACAAATCAAGGTGGTGTCAACTTGCTTAAGCAAGGCCTGACAAAGAACCCTTTAACCGTCCCAACCACGTTCTCTCACCCCACTATTGTCCCAACATGACCCAAATAAGAAAGATTAGCATCCTTGCAAATTCAAGCTAAGCATCTTATTCACAAGCCATTGAATTTTTGGGTAACTGTGGAGACAGTGGGTATAACTGCAAGAGATATTTCAAGATTTTTTCTATTTTTTAATAGATCAAATCATTTCCAATTCAATTCAAAAACCAATCAATTATATTAAAAAAAGAAAATCATGTTGACACCGACACAAATAATTACCAAAACCGATTCAAACTTTCCCTATATAACTCAACTCTGTTTTGTTATACCAACACGTACCTCCTCATCCATACAATCATTTTCTACTCACCTCTCGATCCCCTCTAGCACCATAACTGGACACATATAGCGAAATGGCCTCAGTCGAGCCTCAAGAGAAGCCGCACGTGGTGTGCGTGCCATTCCCGGCGCAGGGCCACATAAACCCTATGATGAAGCTCGCCAAGCTCTTCCACTCCCGCGGCCTCCACGTCACCTTCGCCCTCACCCACTACCACCACGACCGCCTCCTCCGCTCCCGCGGGCCCCACGCCCTCGACGGCCTCCCTTCATTCCGCTTCGCCTCCTTCCCAGACAGCCTCCCGCCATCCGTCGACGCGGGCTCCACCCAAGAGCTCCCCGCCCTCTTCGACTCCCTCGACCGCAACAGCGTGGGCCCCTTCACCGACCTCCTCAGGGGGCTCGGTGAAGGCAACGGCCCCCACGTCAGCTGCGTGGTCGCCGACCTCTGCATGCCGTTCACGCTGGAGGCGGCGGAGGCGCTCGGGATTAAGGAAGTGATGTTTTGGGCAGCTGGGGCTTGTGGGCTTCTTGGCTTAGATCAGTACCCTCGCCTTCTTCGAGAAGGCTACATCCCTCTCAAAGGTAAAGCAACAGACGAACTATATAATATATATGTTCAATTCTATACATCCTAACTGTTGCATGTCAGCATGTGCATGTTGTGACATATCGTATGTTGGGTGAGTTTAACGTACAAGTCTTGTACAAGTGATTGCTAAATTAAACTACGCACTTCTTCTACACTTAATTGATTTTAAGATTAGTTTTATATATGTCCACGACCCCAAAGTCAATTAACCCACCAACTTTGCCATGCGTTTTATATCTAATGGTTCTTGGTTTTTTTTTGTTACATTTTGCTATATATAAAAAAAAAAAAAAAAAAAACAAGTCTTTTCCACCCGTACTGTTTGTATTTTGGGAGGTGAGCTTGTCGGCTTCTGTTTGGACAAACATTTAATTGGGTGACATTACACCATAAATGTATTATGGGTCCTTCGACCAAAAAAAAATGTATTATGGGTCCAATAAATTGTGGAGCTTTGCCCTGATTTAACATTGATTTGTGGCCATTAATTAGTCACAAGGGTAATAGTCATAAATTAATCACTACCAAATATATTTCATGTATGAAAAGATCATAATAAAATCATGTATTTTCCTTTCTATATCATAGACATTTCTCATTAGTATATATGCGTACCCCTAATAATCATTTCACATGTGACATCAGATTCAAGTTACTTGACAAATGGGTATCTAGACACGCCCTTGGAGTGGATTACATCAATGAAAGGCATACGCCTCAAGGATATACCAACCTTCATAAGAACCACAGACCCTAACGACATTTTGTTACATATTCTAACATCCACAATACAGAAATCCCGCAAAGCCTCAGCAATAATCGTCAACACCTATGATGCCCTTGAGCACGACATTCTTGCCTCTCTATCTCCTAAATACCCTCCTTTATACCCAATTGGTCCATTACACATGCTACTCAACAACCATACTATTTGCGACGAAAAAGTGAACTCCATTGGGTCAAACCTATGGAGAGAAGACCGACGTTGCATCAAGTGGTTGGAATCCAAAGATCCCGGTTCTGTGTTGTATGTCAACTTTGGAAGCATGACAGTCCTAACCAACAACCAACTATTAGAGTTCGCTTGTGGGTTGGCTAATAGCGGCAAACATTTTTTGTGGGTAATAAGGCCAGATCTTGTTGATGGAAAATTTACAGTTTTGCCACCGGACTTTATCGAGGAGACTAAGGAGAGGAGCTTCATAGGAGATTGGTGTGATCAGGAGAGGGTGTTGAGCCACGTGGCAATTGGCGGGTTCTTGACGCACAGTGGGTGGAATTCCACGATAGAGAGTGTTGGAAGTGGGGTGCCGATGATCTCGTGGCCATTTTTTGCGGATCAACAGACAAATTGTTGGGTGTGTTGTAATATGTTGGGGATTGGGATGGAATTGGATAATGAGGTGAAGAGGGAGGATGTGGAGATGAAAGTGAGGGAGTTGATGGATGGGGAGAAAGGAAAGGAGATGAAGAGGAAAACAGTGGAGTTGAAGATGCTTGCTGAGAAGGCGGTTGCAAAGGGTAGTGGAGAAAGCTGGAAGAATCTTGACAAGCTGATTACACAAGTTCTGCTATGATCTTAGACATGGCTTTTGGCAAATCAATTTAGTTATTGGTTTTGGTTCTGTTTTTCTTTTTGTGCAGAATACGCACATCTATGTTATTAACTTATTATTGTATCCACCATGAATGGCTGGAAGATCTGGTATGCTTCATTCTAGATAGTCTTCCCTCGTGCAAACAAGAGGGATTTGCAACAATAAGTTGAATTGAATTTTTTTTGTCTTGCACTCGTTTGGTTCACAATTGATCTCCCGAAGTTCAACTTTCATAGAAAGTGCCTATGTTTTGTTTATATATCATGAACAAGCACATCATCCGACCAAAAAAAAAATGAACAAGCACATCATCAGAAATGGAGGTCTTTTCTCATCCACAGCCATTGTCAAAGCCGTGTAGGAAGGTGTCCTAAGATTATTCCATATTTCATCACTTGATCAACATTAAAACAACAGAAAAGAGTTCGTCAAAGTAATTTAAAACATTTCAAACTGAAATCATAAGATTAGGTTATGAGATTGCTCAGTAGTGGCTAAGATATATTGGTTCGATTCTGCCAGCAATTGTCCTCAGTGTATGTCAGAAGAGGGAGCTTAGTATCATCACTGCAATCTCTTAATAAATTAAGGACAACAATAACAATCAAAACTTAGGCTCTGTTCGGCTTAGGTTTGTGGAGGTTTTTGAAGGTTTTTACTATTTAAAACCTATTTAAATTGGTGTTCGGCAAGACAAGGTTTTCTAGAAGGTTAAAGTTTTAGGAGGTTTTTGAGGAAGGAAACCTTTGGATAGATAGGTTTGAGGAGGTTTGTAAAATTTAACAAACCATTTTTTTTGTTAATTAATAAAATTAATTCCTTTTTGGTAATTTAAAGCTAAAACCTACTTAAAAACCTTGTAATCCCAAACACTCAATTAGGTTTTGGAAGGTTTCAAATAAGAAAACCTCTACCTATTATAAAACCTCTACCTACCCAAAAACCTCCTACAAAACTTCCACCTCTTAAAAACCTTGTTTTACCGAACAGAGCCTTAACCTTCAAAAAATGAAAACCAGATGAAAAAATAGTAAGGGACTAAGGGCATCAGTTCTCCAAGGTGATAGCATCAAAGATAATTCAGTCGCAAATTACCCATTTACATAAAATTATTCCTCATGCGCCCACAAATTCAAAACAATGTCAAAACCATAAGGTAATTTCAATTTCAAAGCAAAATCCAATTCATAGACGATCAGAACCTGTCGGGATTGATAGATGTAACATCACTTGAAATCAGGGGATTGACAGACATCAAATTCGTCACCTCGTCTTATAAAACAAAAACAACGGTCAAAAGATCAATTCAAGAACTTCCCTAGAGGGATTGAGCTAGCCTTCACAGATCACAAGGCATCTGTGCACACAAAATGTATCCTCAAAACCCAAGTCCTAAACTAACAAAAACATATATAAACACTTAACAATTGATCTGGAAAAAAAAAAGAGTAATTGCTCAGTTCAGCGGGATTCTCGACATGCAAAATGCATCAAAGATACAACCTGCATTCCGGTCTGTTGAGCTTGAATTTCGTAAGTCATCACAGCAATCACACTTCAGTTGAAAAGGTATTGAGAAAGTGAAGAAAACAGTTTAAAATACATATTCAGCAGTAGCATGTAAAGTTGGCCTCAGAGATCTTGGTGGAAAATGATCATCACATGGATTCTTTGAGAATCCAATCAAGAGTAGCAAATATAAATAATTACATCAATGGCCACAATGAAGCTTTGCACACTTAAACAATTTGATAATAAAAATGATTTGCTCAAAACGAGATTTAAAGAAATTCATTCATGAGCACGAAGGATCAGAAGTAGCTGGTAAGTAATCAAATTTCCAGAATACCGGAAAATCAGTGGGAATCCGATTGATTTCTTTCGTCATACCAAATCATGCTTCAATGAGGAAGAATCGAATTAAAGAGATCTGTGACAGACAGAAATTTATCTACCTTGTCACCAAAAAATTCCTATATCACAAAGGACGAAGAACATTCGGAGCTAAAAGGAAGACTAAATTTAATATCGCCTAACGATAGATCCCTTGAACCCATTCTTAATTGGTTGCGGACAAGGAATTGCAATATTAGGCAGCAGTTTTGAAGGAAGCAGATCAAACGAACATCTATCTTCAAATTCGAAAATCAAACAGATCGACAATAAACAAGCAATTGAAAAGATGCACCAAATAGAGGAATCCTAAGGAAGAAATGGTTGTCTCTAGATATCGAAGCCTCGGAAAGTTTGGGAATCGATTTGTGCCTCGAGAACAAGGCCAACAAGAAATTGATCCGGAGACCAGAACCCTTGAAGCCGAAAGGAGAGGCAAAGAATCAAACTTTATCTCGTATCTGTATGAATTTTAACTCAAGTATACTATAGCTGCTGGAGAGAGGTCGCTGAAGAATCGCATAATGTTGTGGAAAAGAATAACCAATGAATATATTATATATAGATAAGAGGATGAAAGCAAAAAAAAAACTAGAAGAATCGCCACCAAAGGCCAAAGGGACTAGGTTAAGGTGCCGCGTAGCCGCTTTAGGGTAATTAGCAGCTGACGGGCTCGTCAAAAGATCGAAGAGGACGAGTCACTTCTTTCACTTACCGCAACCTCTTAACCGAAATATTGGTTATTAAATTAGGATAATGACAATTTTTTTTTTCACAAGTAAAAATTAGAAAATTCCCTCACAAAGGAAGTGAGTATCAAGCACACTTAGACAAGTCTGAATAAGTCCGAATAAATATTCTTCCAAGTTGTACTAATTCATCCAGAATCATTTTAATTATTGTGCTTTAGAACTTATCTCTCTTAGATAATAAAGCATTGCATATAGTTGACGATTTTTTGGTGGAGGCTATGAAAGAGTCTGATCCACAAATGGGAATAGAGTTCCAGCACCTAGCTAAGGGACAGTATCCCTCCTCCAAGTAAGAGCGGATACGAGATTATGATCGAAATATCGAGGAAAGAGAGGGTAATTAGCCATACTCCTCGATAGGTTATAAAGAGATGCTAGGGGAAAAACTCTCCTCCCTCATCCTCACTTAATTCATAACAAATCTCGAAAAAGAGATTGAAACAAGCGAGTCACAAACATTTGGACGTAAGTTTAGTGCTAGCATAGTACGAATAATAACAATAATAATAATAATAATAATAATAATAATAATAATAATAATAATAATAATAATAATAATAATAATAATTGATGAAACACGAAATAAACCAATGTTAAAAACGAGGAACGTGATTATTAAATTCGAGGAAACGAATCCTTGCTTTTTATTCAATTTGAAAACACGAGGTTACAATTGTGGAATAGTCGAGATCCCCTTTACGAGACTCGAGGTCTCTACTTTACGAGATTCAAGACTTCTTTCTACTGCAACAAGATTACAAATAACGAACTATGTTTGAGATCTTTTATTACAATTTGAGAATAGCTGTCTATTTGAGATTCGGGATCTTTGAGGGTGACTTATTGCTTGTCTATGACCTTCTTACAAGTGTGAGATTGATTATTCTTGAGCGACTTGAGGTCTTTTTAGTCACCTTCTCTTGATTGTAGCGAGATCTTTACGATGGTTTCAACACATCGATCTTCAACAAACAAGATAGTTCTGGAGTTCGAGATGTTTTTCGACCCTTGCAACCTTCGAGCTTCTCCTCTATTTATAGTCATTTGAGAAGCAAGGTTTCCCCCAACATCCGATGTGGGACATTCGAGTTGTGGCTAACTAATTGGTCGAGAGAGGGGTGGCTAATCATTGATCAAGGAAAAGGTGATCTTTGATTGGTTGGACGGGGTGCTTATGTCAGCTTTTGAGTATGCGCGATTCTCTATTTCTCTCCCTTTGCTTCTTAAAGACATCGCTTGATTGACATCTTTATCCGAAAGGAAACGTGCGATATTTTACTTTGCTCTAGCAGGGGGTGCGCAATGTTTGGCCTTCAGCTCTCTGACTTCGGATTGCCTTGCTTACATACATCGCTTTTTTGGATGGGTGTGGGAAGAACCCGGGGAATGACCTCGAATTTTGTTCCCATCGATCGTACCTCGCCTTCTTCTCTTAATGTTCATACACCTCTATTTAGCGCATCATCAATAATAATAATAAGAAGAAGAAGAAGAAGAAGAAAAAGAAGAAGAATAAGAATGCCTATTCTAGTGAAGATATAAGCAGCAACACGAGCCCCAATGTCTTGAGTCATAGAAACCTGTTGAACTCGCTTCAGCAACGCTACATCATCCTTATCCAGTTCCCCCAGAAAAGAAAAGGAGAAGGGAAGAAAACCATAACCAGAAGCTCGACAACTAGCTTCATACTTGACCCTCTTTCGATTAGCCACATCAACCACAACTCGTCTTGGAACAAAGTGAGACAAACCGAATTGTGTCAAAGGAGAAAATCATGTCAAGTCAACACATACATCACGACCTCGATCCCAAGAATAGAGTAACACATCCGCAGGTCGAAGAGTCCCTTCATTCCCTCCAGACAACCCAATATGATGTGAACCCCGTTGGGAGATTCACGAGAGGATCGATCTTTGGACTCGTAAATGGTCTTCTCTTGCGTGTTGGATAGGTTTTGAGTCGAAAACGACTAGACTTTGATGAGAAGAGAATTGAAAGGATGAGAAGGTGCTCTCTTTTGAGGGAGAACTAAGGAATATGGGATGAGAAGAGAAATTGGGGTTGACGCCTTTTAGAAGTAGTTCTGGAGAGATCTCGACAGCATAACGTTAATTCATTCAAAGCGTAAGAAATACATAGAGGGGCGTGCTCCTTTTATAGGGGAAGGAGGCGCGCGCCCTAGCTCGAAACCCTAGGCGGCGTGGGGAAGTGAAGGGGGAGGCAAGCATGCGGCCCAACCACTTGGCCCAAGCCCAAAATGCATAAAAATAGTAAAAACATAAGTAGCAATGTTTCGGAATGAAAATAGTTCTAAAAATAGCAAGAAATAAAAATAGGTCACGGTGGCCTAGTCGCGAGTGTCGCGACAAGGCCGTGACAAGGCTGTGGCGCGCCAAGGGCGTGTCGCGACGCTGGCAAGCGCGCGACACGGCGTCGGCGGGGCCGAGGCTGGCGCGCACTCGGACCTCGAGTGTCGAGGCCGAGGCGTGCTGGAACCTCAAGTTCCCACGCCGGGGTGGCCCGGCGTGGCATGTGGCTCAGCGCTCGCGACTGGTACGGTGCCGAGAATGGGGTTCTCGGTGCTGCGGTGCGAGGCGTCGGGCTGGAGACTCGGCGCGCCGATGGTGACGAGGCACGTGGAGAAGGGCGCGCCAGTGGTTGCGCCATGACTTGCGACGGCGCGCGCGATGATGGACGAAGTGGCTCGGGTTATGGCCCGAGTCCTAGCTCGTGTGATCGGTCCATCGGAGCGCACGGACATGTCCTCCTCGTCTTGGCTAGCCGTCCTGGTGGGGCTCACATCACCCTCCCCCCTTGGGTGGGAAACGTCCCCGTTTCCTCGTCACGATACTCGGAATCCACATAAGGAGATAGATCCGAGACATTGAAGGAGGCAAAACGTTGTATTTACCCGGGAGGTCGAGGAGGTCGAGTATATAAGCATTGTTGTTGATGCGCCGGAGGACCTTGAAGGGACCGTCCCCTCGTGGGTGAAGCTTCGTCTTCCTAGCAGCGGGAAAACGATCCTTCTGAAGATGGAGCCATACTAAATCTCCGGGCTCGAAGATCAAAGCGCGGCGCCCCTTGTTGCGCTGGGCCGCGTATTGATCGACGCGTCGCAGCAGTTGCGCCTTGGTGCGCTCATGTAAACGTCGGATGTGGTCGGCGCGGTTGGCCGCGTCGACATGCTCCTCGGGCTTGTAAGGCAAAGGCACCAAATCGATAGGCGTGTGAGGATTACGCCCGTAGACCACCTCGAAAGGGGTCATCTTCGTCGCAGAGTGAAAGGACCTGTTATATGCAAACTCAACATGGCAAAGTAAGTCCTCCCACCGACGTGGGTTTGCCTTGAGCATCATCCGAAGAAGAGTGCCCAAGGTCCGATTGGTCACCTCAGTCTGACCATCGGTCTGGGGGTGATAAGTTGTGGAAAACAGGAGTCGTTTCCCTAACTTCCCCCAAAGCGTTCTCCAAAAATGGTTGCAGAATTTGGTATCCCTATCACTAACAATAGTTCTAGGAATACCATGTAACTTCACCACATGTTCGAAGAACAAATTAGTGATTTCCACCGCGTTGTTCGTCCCCTTACATGCAATAAAGTGGGCTATTTTGGAAAACCGGTCCACGACTACAAAAATTGAGTCCTTTCCACGCCTCGACGTCGGAAGACCCGTAATAAAATCCATGGAAAGATCTTCCCACGGGGCGTCCGGAATTGGAAGTGGCGTGTAAAGTCCATGCGGTTGGGACCGAGACTTGGCAGTATGACACGACACACAACTTTGACAATACTTGTTAACATCCCGAGCCATATGCGGCCAAAAGAAATGCTCACGAAGTGCTGCCAATGTTTTGGCTATGCCAAAGTGGCCTCGGCCATCATGAGCCTCTTGGAGCAATAGATGTCTCACCGAAGATGCCGGAATGCAAAGCTTCCCAACTCGGTAAAGAAAACCGTTGTCCAAGAAGAAGGACTCATGAATCCGCGAATGCTCAAGTTCCTTTATGATTGAGGAGAAGTACGGATCTGAGGCGTACAACTCCTTGATCATAGCAAAACCAAGCATTTTTTAATGTAATTGGGTGAGTAAAATGTACCTTCGAGAGAGAGTGTCGGAGACGACGTTCTCTTTTCCTTTCTTGTGAGCAATGACGTATGGGAACGTCTCCATAAACTCAACTCAACGTGCGTGGCGCCTATTTAGAGTCTTTTGACTCTTAAGATAAGCCAAGGCCGCGTGATCCGTATGAATTAAGAACTCACTTGGCCATAGATAATGTTGCCACGTCTTTAGGACCCGAATAAAAGCGTAGAGCTCTTTATCATAGGTTGGATAATTCAGTGTAGCCCCAGCGAACTTTTCGCTAAAGTAAGCGATAGGCCTTTGTTCTTGAAGGAGTACGCCGCCAATGCCATAGTCGGAAGCGTCGCACTCGATCTCGAAGCGCTTTGTAAAGTCCGACAATTGCAGGACCGGGGCTCGGCATAAAGCATCTTTCAAGGCCTCGAAGGCGGCCTCGTGATGCGGCATCCACTTTATTGTGGCTGCCTTCTTGGTCAAAGAATGGAGTGGCCCGGCGATAGAACTAAAGTCCTTGACGAATCGCCTATAGAATCCAGCTAGCCCCAAAAAAGAACGAACCATTGTCGGGGTCGTTGGGGTTGGCCACTCACGGATGGCCCGGATTTTGTCAGAATCCACTCGTAGGCCATCCTTGGATACGACGAAGCCAAGAAAATTCGTCGTATCCGAGCAAAACACACATTTGTCCAGATTTACATATAAAGAGTGTTTGCGGAGGCAATCTAACACCTGCCTAAGGTGCCCCGCGTGATCGCCTAAAGTCCTACTATAAAGCAAAATGTCGTCAAAATACACGACGACGAAAATTCCCAAAAATTTACGCAAAACAAAGTTCAGAAGACGCATAAAAGTAGAAGGAGCGTTAGTGAGGCCGAAGGGCATCACCAACCACTCGTAGAGACCATGTTTGGTCTTGAAAGCCGTCTTCCACTCATCTCCTTCTTGCATCCGAATTTGATGGTAGCCGCTCCTCAAATCAATCTTCGAAAACAGCACGGCTCCATGCAACTCGTCCAACATGTCGTCCAAGCGGGGAATCGGGTGACGGTATTTGATGGTAACCGGGATCGCACACGGGCTAAGGGACTCTCGAACATAGCCTTTGTCCAAAAGAGATTGGACTTGGCGTTGAAGCTCTTGAGTCTCCTTAGGTGACGCCCTATACGCAGCCCGGTTTGGCAATGAAGCGCCGGGAATGAGGTCTATGCGATGCTCGATCCCCCGGATAGGTGGCAACCCGTCGGGGAACTCGGCAGGCATAATATCAGAATACTCCTGCAGCAAGTCAGAAATAGAAGGGGGTAATACATGTGTCGAATCAATGGAAATATTAAGCAATGGACACAAAAGAAATCAAGTAGTACTCGTCTCGATGTGTTTGACCACATCGCGCCGACGGCATAGGAAAAGCCGGTCTTGCATCGAACCGAGAAGAGGTGGCTCGGCGTCCTCGCGCACCCGAGGTGCTTCGTGGGCATCAATTTGCTGGCCACCAGTTCCTAGCCAGGGAGGTTGATCTGCACTGGGCGCGTCGTTGGAAAGGCACTGGTTCGAGCCAGCGCCGCTGGGCACGTGCGCTGGCGCGGTGCGATGCGCAGCCGAGGACGACAGCGGCGTCCGGGGCTCGTTCTTCATTTTTGCTCGGCGTTTCTGGGTCACATCATCTTGAAATCCAGAAATGTTGGTATTGGAGCAAGGAACGCCGACAGAATGTTGTTCTTGGCCAGAAGCGTCGTTCGAGCTTGAATTCGGCGTAGGCGCGGCCGTGGACTTGTCCCGAGCGTTTGCTTGTTGCCTTTCGGCCTCATCCTGCAATGCTTCACTCGGAGACATAGGTAAGATGGTCACTCGTTTACCATGGTAATTGAACATGTAAGTGTTCAACCGGCCATCGTAAATCACGTGACGGTCAAATTGCCATGGACGGCCAAGAAGAATATGGGTGGCGTCCATGTCAGTGACATCAAAGAGAATAGAATCGGAATATAAACCAATGGAAAAGGAAAGATTAACCTGTTTACGGATCCAATGGTCGCCATCGTTGGAGATCCATGCAAGCTTGTACGGCCGCGGATGATCCGTTTGTGGCAACTTGAAATGATCGACCACTTTCCTTGATAAGAAATTTCCGCATGATCCCGAATCTATAATCACACTAAGGGACACGTTTTGTACCAAACACCGAGTACGGAAAATGCTTTCCCGTTGATCGGTGGGCACAGATTCCCTCATGCTAAGCGCTCGGCGCGTCACTAGCAACAACTTGTCGACGCCGGCGTCGATGTCCGATGGTGCACAATACGCACCGTCTTCGATTGGCGCGGCGTCCTCCTCGCCGAACTCAATTTCATCCACACTCTCATACGCTGCGGATTGACTGGAAAAAAGCACTCGCTTCGAGTTAGGGCAATCGCGTTTCAAGTGCCCTCGGCCACCACATAAATAGCACTCGATGTCTCGAGTCCTTTGTGGGGGAGGGGCTGCCTTGTCACGGTTTTGGCCCACCGAAGCGCCCTTGGAGTCCATCGTTTGGGTACCTACCTTGGATTTAGACATTGAAGGAGGAACAAACCGGTTAGTACCTAAAGCGGATGGACTAGGGGAAGAATTATACCTTGTGAATGTGGACGTCTTCGGCCTTGAATTGCGTGTGGAGCTCCATGGCCGTGTGTATCAAATGTCCCAAATCTTTGATTGGCAAGACAACCAACCGATCTCGGATCCATTGGTGGAGTCCCGCCACGAAACGAGACCTCAACGCCCCCGGGAAAGCGCTAATGTCGGCCTTGAAGAACAAATCTTCAAGGTATGCAAAGAACTCTTCCGGAGTCCGAGTGCCTTGTCAAGCGTCTTGAATCAAGATCCTCACTTTTTCCTTGTAGTCGGGTGGGATGAACTTCCTCTTCATAATGAACACGAGTTGATGCCATTCGGTTATGGGGGCTTTACCCTTTCGGGCCCAATCCGATTCGAATCGGTTTCACCACATCCGAGCGGCACCCCTAAAATGAAGGGTCACCACCTCGACCTTCTCGTGCTCCTCGTAATGGCAATGTTTGAGCACGTGATCGGTACCCTGTAACCAAGAAATAAACTCATCAGGGTTGTAATTACCGAAAAAATCATCAAATTTTACCTTGACGTCGCGACGTGATACATGCGACGGACGTTCGTTTGTGGCGCGCCGGTTGGCACGCGGAGGGGGAGTGCGTCGGCGTCGTGGCAGCCATGGCCTCGGCTGGATCCTTCGCTGCCGTCGCTGGGGTCGTCGTCCTCGTCGCGCCGAGGGCACCGCTGGTGCTCGCGGTGTCGGTCTTGGCGACGCCGATCCCCATTGCGCCGAGGCCGATCGCGGTTGTCACGGCCCTTGAGCCGATCATACTCCGCGCGGTTCACGGGCAACTTGGGTCTCGGAATCCAATCCTGATCCCGATCTATCCACTCCTCCGAATCATGGACCGGAGGGTGGTCAAAATCATCCTCGGAATCCTCCTCGTACTCCGTTATAAAGTCCTCAGATTGCGAATATGGAGTTGTTGGGCTTTGATGGTCTCGATAGTCATCGACATCGAAGTCATCTCGGCCTTTGGATTTCTTTTTTCTAGGCGTCGGAGTGACCGCCTTTTTCTTCTTTTTCGATTGTTGACACCGCCACTCCTTGGAGTCATACTCCTCATCGGAATGAACGTCAACAACGTCGTCCACCTGTTGAGCCTGATTAGTGGGTCGGCTTTCCTTCATGGATTCCAAGCGTTGGATCCCATTCGGGTTAGTCGAGTCCACCAAAGGCCCTTTGCCTTTCTCCTGCGCCGAAGCCCGCGGAATCGAGACGTCGTGTGGCGTTACGCTTAGATGCGTGTGCTGCGTATGAATTGTGACGGCTGGTGGCGCCGACTGCTGGTTGAGAAACCTCGTCATCAAGCCTTCGAGGTTGGCAAAACGCGTCTCAAGCGCCGCGAGACCCGCTGCGGGTGCGAGCCCTTGCGCCGATGCGTTCGGCGCGCCGAGAAGGCTAGTTGGCGCCGGCGGTGGGTTCGGTGGTTGATTTGGAATGCCTTGTTGGTTTGAAAGTTCATCCCCTTCCATACTTCCGTCTCCAATTTCGACCATAGACATGAAAGAAAAGGGGTTAAAAAATTCTCAAACAACAAGCAAATAGAAACGCCGAGATATTGTAAGACTCAACACGCAAGTACTCTTAGTTTGCACGAAAAGTACTCGAAGGGTATGGGAGGCTAGGATCTCGAAGTGCACAAGTACGGAACAACACAAAAGCACAAACAAGCAAGACAATCAAGCATGCAAGAAAGAAGAGAGAGAGAAGGCGTCGGCTTTGGCAAGCCTTGGCACGTAAGGAAAGAAGAAGAGAGGGGATCTCGGCCTTAAGGAAAGAGGCGAGATTGTGTCAATCAAACAATATCAATCAAGTAAGATTTCCTAACAAGAAAGATATGCAAGATATGATAATATAATTGAGAAGATATGGAAAGATATTGAAGCAAGGGGGGCGAATGAGATCTTTGCAATTATGGAAACACTTGCCTTATTTTGGCTTGTGTGTCCCCACAAAATCTTTTTTTTTTAATTTAATAGGATAAGGTTGCCTTATTTTGGCTTTACTTATCCAATTGTTTTTTTTTTGAATTTTCGGCAACTAACAAGATTTGGCAATATTCTTGCCTTTTCTAACAACCACGAGATCGGTCAAGATCGGACCAAATCTCGCACAAACAGAAAGTATGGAAGACGTGCACAATTCAATCAATTCAAACAAACATGAAGAATGCAAGCAAGCTCGAAATCTTAAGATGATGAACCGAAAACAAGTGCAAGTCGGCGGGGTTTTGGCGAATTTTTTGTTGATTTTTCGGAATTTTTCGAAGCAAATAACGATGGATCTAATGGATGATGGTAGATATGGAAGAAGCTAATGAAAATGGTGGAGAAAAAAAAATTCGTGCAAAAAACGAGTAAAAGCGAGAGAAAGACTTACGCAATCCGAGGCTCTGATGCCAGTTGATGTGAACCCCGTTGGGAGATTCACGAGAGGATCGATCTTTGGACTCGTAAATGGTCTTCTCTTGCGTGTTGGATAGGTTTTGAGTCGAAAACGACTAGACTTTGATGAGAAGAGAATTGAAAGGACGAGAAAGTGCTCTCTTTTGAGGGAGAACTGAGGAATATGGGATGAGAAGAGAAATTGGGGTTGACGCCTTTTAGAAGTAGTTCTGGAGAGATTTCGACAGCATAACGTTAATTCATTCAAAGCGTAAGAAATACATAGAGGGGCGTGCTCCTTTTATAGGGGAAGGAGGCGCGCGCCCTAGCTCGAAACCCTAGGCGACGTGGGGAAGTGAAGGGGGAGGCAAGCATGCGGCCCAACCACTTGGCCCAAGCCCAAAATGCATAAAAATAGTAAAAACATAAGTAGCAATGTTTCGGAATGGAAATAGTTCTAAAAATAGCAAGAAATAAAAATAGGTCACGGTGGCCTAGTCGCGAGTATCGCGACAAGGCCGTGACAAGCCTGTGGCGCGCCAAGGGCGTGTCGCGACGCTGGCAAGCGCGCGGCACGGCGTCGGCGGGGCCGAGGCTGGCGCGCAGTAGGACCTCGAGTGTCGAGGCCGAGGCGCGCTGGAACCTCAAGTTCCCACGTCGGGGTGGCCCGGCGTGGCATGTGGCTCGGCGCTCGCGACTGGTACGGTGCCGAGAATGGGGTTCTCGGCGCTGCGGTGCTAGGCGTCGGGCTGGAGACTCGGCGCGCCGATGGTGACGAGGCACGTGGAGAAGGGCGCGCCAGTGGTTGCGCCATGACTTGCGACGGCGCGCGCGATGATGGACGAAGTGGCTCGGGTTATGGCCCGAGTCCTAGCTCGTGTGATTGGTCCATCGGAGCGCACGGACATGTCCTCCTCGTCTTGGCTAGCCGTCGTGGTGGGGCTCACATCACAAATATCAACAAGGGTATCCCGAACAACATTTTGTCGATGTTTAATACCTGCAATACCAGTACACGACACCGCATGATCACCAAAGATATTTCCATAGAAAACTATATATTAGTTTTTTGTTCTCGGCCGTCGTGAGTTTTTCTTTGCCGCCAGGCTGCTATGACCACGCTTCTTTGAGATTGTTTAGATGACGATGATGACGTGGTCCCCTATCCTTCTTTGGTTTGGCTCTGGTTCTTTTTGTGGTTACGTTGCTTTGGAGACTTTGTGTTAGTGCTGTTGTGGTTTTTTCTTGTTGTGGGCTTTGGCTCGGTTTGGTTTGTTTTGGCATGTTAGGCTTTTGGTTGTTTTTTTGCAGGGCTTGCTAACCTCCAGTTTGGCGTATGTATCTCATCGGAATTGGGAACTGAGTTTGGACATGGATTGCTAGGCATAGTCGTGGTACTTTAGCGGTGTCTAATGGTTCTTCTTTTAGATGGAGACTCGCCAGCGGTCCTTTGCGCATCTCTCTGGATCGTTCAGGGCTGACCTCCAGTCCTACGGCGCTTTGACTTCTCACCTGTTTCTCTCCTGCTAACAATCTTGTTTCGTTTCTCTTTCTTCGGTTGTTGTATTTTACCTTACTTGTGGTTGCTTGCTTTGTTTGTTGTTTGCCGAGCTTTCGGTTGTTATCTCTTGATAGCCTCTCGGGATGCCAGGTTTGTCTGGTATCCCGAATCATTACCTACGCAAAAAAAAGAGATATTAGTTATATGGGTCAAAAAATACTATCGATAAATAAATGAAAATGGTACTATCTGTTCCATTGCCATCCCTAGGCTCCATAAATAAACGAGTGTATGTCATGACAAAATTATATTATATTTTGATGGGATGCAATTCAAAGAAAAAAAACAAGAGATACATTTATTATCAATTTAATTTAGGAAAAATAAAATCCTATCCAAAATTACCTTGTGACTTTATAATATCTCTTTGCTCTAAATGGGGATTTTGCGAATATTTGGATTTGGAGAGATAGGGTCGAGTTTTGGTGTGAATGGGAGGTTGGGAGCTAATGACATGCGAAATACGAAAGAATACGATCCGTTAGATGGAAAAAAATCAAGTGTACGAATCATTTTACTTAAAAATGAGAAAAATACGACGCGTACGAATTTTTGACAAATTATTCGCGTATTTTTTGAAAATCGAAATACATGGGATTTCGATGGGACACGCGTGGAATGTGCATCAAAACTGACTTTTTGTGCGTCAAGATTGATTTTTTGTCCACCAAAACAAGATGTATATGCATAAAAAATGGTCGAATGTGCATAAAAAATGTACATAAATAAATATATTTGTGCATGAAAACTATATGTGTGCATAAAAAATGGATATGTATCGGTTTCGTTTAGAAAAATTCATGAAAAATATGTAAATACGAGAATAATTGCTAAATACATGAATAATTGAGAAAAATGCGTGTGTGCAATTTTTTCACCCCACTATAAAAGTCTAATCTAGGATGTCCAATTTTTTGGAGAACGGGAAAAATTCATTTGTATTTGGGATTTTACAAGTCTTCAAATCATTGATAAGCTTCTTTCTTTAGTGCTATCTTCTTCTCCACCCCTCCACCAAACGTGGCAAATCGTTTAAATACTATTTATTTTAGGAAAAATTGTACCAAATATCCCAATCTTTCAATCGGTTGCACACTCTACTCTGACCTTTCCAAATTTCAAAAAATATCTTATACTTTGGGGATAGTTGCACACTCTACCCTCTAAGTGTCCATACTTTGAGTAAAATTATAAATTAGCCCCTCTCTTTTTCGTTTTGTAACAAAAATGTCCAACTCATGTACAAATATTTTTTTTTATCATTTATAACATAGCCTTATATGTTTAATTTTCTCATATATAAAAAATAATTACTTTAAAAATATCACATTTATAATAACCACATAAAATCATTAAAACATAACTTTTATTTCATTATTATTTTTTTAAAAAAATCGACACAAGTGAAAAAAGATTTCATAACCTTTTTTTTATAAAACTTATGTTATAGCTTCTCACCTTTATAATTAACCACATAGAATTAATCCATACTTTTACTTTACAAAGTAGCTCATTATAATATTTTTTTCCATTATTATTTTTGAAATAAATTTAGACACAAGAAAAAAATCCACTACCCTTTTAAAGTCAAAGTTATGACTATAGTGTACACAAACTTATGTTCTAGTATGTTTATTTATACATAGTGACACAAACTAATTAAATAAAAAGTGTTAAATCAAACATAAAATCCAAATTTCCTTTTTATTAAATGGAAAACTAAAAACTCAATTATTTAGAAAAAGAGAATTTCTAATGTGTGCCCATGGGTATACAATAGAGATACTAATTTTGGCAAATCTGATTATTGTTTGTTAATTATAATTTTTTTAAAAGGGTTTATTAAATCCAATTTAGGAAATAGTTTTTAGATGATTTCCAAAATTAACAAAGTTAGTGTGTGCCCATGGGCACACATTAGCCAAACCGTTAAAAAAAAAGAAACTGAAACAAGGAATTACAAATATTCATAATTAATTTTTTATTTTTGACAAGCAAAAGTTGTACTCAATGATTATGTAATGACTCAATATTTTCAAACTTTTATAAAATAAGTTTATGAAAATCCTTACTAATTTTTGTCTAAAATTATTTTGAAAATAATAATGAACAAAAATATTAAGATGAACTATTTTTAAAGTCAAAGTTATGACTATAGATTTATGTGGTTAATTATGAAGTGGAGAATTTATATTAGCCAAATAATAAAACTAATAACATTATTTTCATATAAATGAGAAAAGTATCTATAAGACTATGCTATTACTTTTGACCTTATCCAAAATGTTACTAACCTTAACCAAATATATTTGTATATAAAGAAAATTGATTATTTTAAATTATTTTCCACTAAAATTGATTTAGAACAAAAAGAGATCTAAAATGATTATTTTTTTAATGTTTTGATCCTTCTAAGGACAATATTTATGATTTTTAAAAATTATTTGTACACAAGTTGGGTTTTTTTGTCACAAAAGGAAAAGGTGAGGAGTCATTCCACAAATTTACCCAAAATGGAGACACTTCGAGGATAGAATGCGCAACTATCCCTAAGTATAAGATATTTTGTAAAATTCAAAAAGGTCGGGGTAGAGTGTGCAACTGAATGTAAGGTTGGGACATTTAGAGCAATTTTTACTTTATTTTAATAGGTAAAAATTAGGCAGACTAGGCCTCCATGTTTAGAATCTGATTTATACTACAATCATGGTTTAACTTTACAATAATATGATTTATACTAAAATCATGGTATAACTTTTCAATCAAATAAGCCACAGAATTGCATTTTCGAAGAATATAATTTGGAAATGACCCCATCGAAAGTAAACATGTGGCATAAAGTCCATTAGACAGTGTATGTGTTATGTCTATTAAAATGTCACAAAATTTAAGATCAATTGAATATAGTTCAAATACTTTAACTAGTTTATATGGAAAATGTTTCATTTTTTGGAATAAAATATAAAACTTTTAAAAATCTCAATACAACGGTAACTTATGTACAAGTATATATTTTTGAAAATGACATTAAAATGTATTCCAATTTCATGTATTTTATTTTATAGTATTGATTAACGATTACTATGACTATTAAAGTCTATTTTTTGTTAATCGTATTGATTACGATAATTATAATATTGGCCGTGAGCTACTATTTCCTTGTTAATTGTATTCAACAAAGACACATGTTTGTGTATAATTTTTACAATTCCCGAATTCATGTACTCAAGCGATAACTGCTTATCGTATGAGTAGGATTTGTCCAAGTTTACTTCTTTACGGAATACGGATGCCTTTTGATAACGATATATTATAATTAAACTCCTTTGCAGTCTGAAAGAACGTTTATGCTACAGATTGCATACTCAATCCTGATACAATTATAAGGGTGAGCTTAAAAAGATTTGCAGCAAGTAGTTCTATAGCTTATGATTATGTTAAGTGCTGACGGGATTTATCTAATCAGCACCGGACCGTCAATAAGCACACCAAAATAACAATCATAGTTTTTTGTACAAATCAAGACGACGGCATCAGTTCTCCAAGGTGATAAAAGCATCAATGATAGTTCAGACGCAAATTATTAAGATTCCTCATATGTCCCGCAAATTACACAAATATTTTGTTGTAAAATCATAATCAGTGAAACAAAAGAGAAAGCAAGTTTGTCAAATTGAAAGATTTCATCAGAAATGGTGGTCTTTTCTCATCCACAGCCATTGTCAAAGCTGTGTAGGAAGGTGTCCTAAGATTATTCCATATTTCATCACTTGATCAACCATTGAAACAACATAAATGAGTTTGTAAAAGTAATTCAAAACATCACACAACTAAAATCATAAGATTAGATATGAGATTGATATGAGATTGCTCAGTAGTGGCTAAGTTATATTGGTTCGATTCTGCCAGCAATTGTCCTCAGCGTATGTCAGAAGAGGGAGCTTAGTATCATCATTGCAATCTCTTAATGAATTATTAAGAATAACAATCATAAACTTTTGAGCAGAAACTCGAAAAAACTAAAACGCAACGAAAATATAGTTAAGGGCGTCAGTTCTCCAAGGTGATAGCATCAAAGATAATTCAGTCGCAAATTACCCATTTACATAAAATTATTCTTCATATGCCCCCAAACACAAAACAATTTGTCAAATTAATTTCAATTTGATAGCAAAAACCGAATTCATAGACGATCAGAACCTGTCGGGATTGATAGAATTAACATCACTTTGAATCAGGGGATTGACAGACATCAAATTCGTCACCTCGTCTTACGAAACAGAAACAACGGTATAAAATCAACTCCAAAAAATAAACTTGGGGAATAAAAGAGAGGGCTCAGAACTTCTTAGAGGGATTGTGTTAGCCTTCACGGACAAGGAAATCTCATCTCGGCACACAAAAGTGTATCCTCAAAGCCCCGCAATCCTAAACTATAACAAACTATAGTGAAAAAACAAAATTAGAAAATGATTTTGAAAGAAGAGTAATTGCTCAGTTCAGCGGGATTCTCGACACGCAAAATGCATCAAAGATGCAACCTGCATTCCGGTCTGTTGAGCTTGAATTTCGTAAGTCATCACAGCAATCACAGTTTCATTCACAAGTAGACAGATTTGAAGGAAATAGTTTTAAGATAGCTAGCCTGAAAAGTTGGCCTCAGAGATCTTGGTGGAAAATGATCATCACATGGAATCTGAAAGAATCCAATCAAGAGTAGCAAATATAAACTATTACATCAACGGCCACAATGAAATTTTGCAAGCTGAAAAAAATTAAAATAAAAATGATTTGCTTAAAACAAGATTTAAATAAAATTCATTCATGAGCACGAAGGATCAGAAGTAGCTGGTAAAGTAATCAAATTTCCAGAATACCGGAAAATCAGTGGGAATCCGATTGATTTCTTTCGTCATATCAAATCGTACATTAATGAGGAAGATGGAATCAAAGAGATCTATCAAAGACAAACATTTATCTACCTTGTCACCAAAAAATTCCTATATCACAAAGGACGAAGAACATTCGGAGCTAAAAGGAAGACTAAATTTAATATTGCCTAACGATAGATCCCTCGAACCCATTCGTAGTTGGTTGCGGACAAGGAATTGCAATATTAGGCAGACAAAGCAGAACAGTATAGAAGGAAACAGATCACTCAAACATCAATCTTCAAATTAGAAAATCAAACAGAGCGAGAGTTGTACCAAATAGAGGTACCCAAAGGAAGAATGACTTCGTCTCTGGATATCGAAGCCTCGGATAGTTTGGGAATCGATTTTTGCCCCTAGAACAAGGCCAGCAAGAAATTGGTCCGAAGACCAGAACCCTTGAAGCCGAAAGAGGGGGCAAAGACTGAATCTTTTTGTATCTTTGAATGAATTTGGAGCTCTAAACCTACGGCGTTACTATGGCTGCTGAAGGATTACTACGATGTTGTTGAGAGAATGAGAATCGATGAACACATTATATATATAGGATGGATGCCGGAATCAGATAAGAAACCCTAGAAGAAGCGCCACCAAAGGGCCGAGAGGGTTTAGGTGCTTGCGTAACCGCTTTAGGGTAATTGGCAACAGATGGTCTCTGTATTGGGCTTCTCTCTGGGCCCTTGTTCATTGGTGCAGGCCCATAGCAAGTTTTTGTTGGAAAGTTATCAGGACTGTTCCAAAAGTCATACCTCTATATCTCATCTGAGTCCCGCGGCGCTCAAACGTCTCAAATTCTCAATTCGTTGAGAGCATAAATATTGGTTGCCCATGTTTTTTGATCATCATTATATAAAATTACTAGTTTTACCCGTCGTACCATGTACGACTACGATTCGATATTTTATAGACATTATAAATAGAATATTAATAAATTAAAATATAATATAAACTTTAATATAAGTAATTTATTACTCGTACAATGTATACTTTTTAATCAAATATCATATTCTTCATATTTTATTACTTTTCATGTATGTAAATTTAGTGATTATCAAATATTTCAATATATCTATTAAATTTTTTATTATCTATTTTTATTAATTTTAAACATTATAATTATTTATCATTTTTATAAAATAAAATCACTATATATCTATAAATAAATTCGTCAAAAGATTTATGATAAAAGATTTATATTTATTTTGAAATATCTTATCTTTAATTTTAAATACTTGTATAAGGAATCTTTCAAAAGATATTGTTATATTGAATAGATATTTGTTTGATTTTAGAGATAAATTTAAATAGTTAAAAAAATAATTTAATAGAAAGAAGTTATAATAATAGAAATAAAATTAATTTTTTATATTTGAGGTGGGGCCAGAATCATTCTGGTGACTCGAAAAGGCACAGTTTTAATATATAGTTATAGATTATAGATTTCTTTTTGATCAATAAAATTTTACCTTTTTTTTTCTTCTTTCTTAAGGGACACATGTCACAATGACATGTGATGCCCAACCACCCATTTTGGTCATCACAATGACCGACACAAATTTTTTTTCCTCCATTTTCACCCTCTCTCCTCTTTTATTATTTTTTTAATGCTTCTCTCTCCTCATGACCAATGTTTTGGTCTACCGCTGGAGGTGCTCTTACGACTAGAGACAATCCGTTCTTACTATTTAGGAGTTAGGCGACTCCTTTTTTTGTCCAGAGACCACCTAGTGTTATTTAGAACATGAAGATTGTGAAAAAGAATGTGGCAAGAAATCGAGACATAGATGTTGGTTCAAGAGCATGATATTAAACGAGTGAAAACGAAATAAGAAAGAGTGTTACACCTTCTATGACATTAGCCACCAACATTTGCGTCTCAATTTCATGCCACATACTTTCTCACAATCCTCATTTTACATACTTATCAGTTTACGAATGTTATATCGATGTAAATCATCTGTCCTATTTTCCTGTTCCTATCATTTCTCATTTATGTTGATTGGTTAAAAAATAACTAAAAATCAAACGATGTTATCATGTGTTCAATAATCAACAAGGCATTCAAGGCAGAAATGAACACAAAATCAGACCTTACAAGTACCAGTTTCGAACAACTGGTGCTTCCTAGTGGTTAAGTTACGCCACCTCAGCACTAGGCGGTCAACTTTACATGTGGTGACATAAGTCTCTCCCTTTCTTTGTTTGTGGTATTCTTTAACACCGACTTTGGAGTGACAGTTAAAGGAGGATTGTTACTCGCCTTGAGAAGGGTTGGGCTCATCATAGAAGGTCAACCTTGCAGTTCAGAGCGGAGATTAAGATGAAGTTGCACTTATTCAAAATTGACCCGACTTACGTAAAGGCGGTCAAAAAAAATGTATGATAAGGCCAAGGAGTTGATAAGAATGGGCAATGCCGTGAGGATTTAGGCAGGTTGCATGGTAGGACACGTTTGAGACAATGTGTAGGTCACCCCTCACATTGGATGAGTGAGATCGAGCAGAAAGGAGATAGGAGATGATGCACATCTCACACAAGTCGTTGTAGTTCGTGTTTTTTCAAAAAATACGCGAATAATAAAATAATTCGCTAAAAGCTTGATTGTTTTATTATTCGCTAAAAGCTTGATTTTGCCCTTTTTCCGTTTTTAATGAAACGATATAAAACCTTGATTTCTCTTCATTCAACACTCGAGATTCCATTCTATTTCCATACAAACGCCCCTTCAGACGGGATCTCCATCCATATGATTATCCAATCTTTCTTTATTATCGTGTATCAACTATCAATATACAATATAGCATTGTACAAGAAAGTACAATAGGATTGTGGAGAACTCATTGACCTCGGTCTGTTTTTATACGAGCTTTGTTCAAACTGGTGTCCAATTTTTATATTCATAACATGAGCAGAATCACCACTCTTTTCTATCCCATCCAAGTTTGCATCAAGGCCATAACACACCAAACCGCAGTAATGCTGGTACTCACAAAAACAAATCATACAGGCATAACACACCATTGGTATCCAAATTTACATAATCCCACCCAAAACAGAGAGAAAAAATAATAGGGTTGAAAGATTTATTCTAGAGTATTTTTTTCATCAAATCTTCTTCTAATTCACTCTCAGCCATTAAAAAACAAAGATCTTTTTTGCTCTACTTCAATTACAATGGCACTCTACCAAGTAAATACATAATTAATCATAGCATTTCTATTCTTCATCTTCTTCCCTGCAGATAAACTTTATTTCCGGGGACGTATTTGACATGTATAAATGCTGCATTACATCTTCGCGGCCCCCCCTTCCAGATTGTATCAGTCAATGAAATCTCACCACAACACACGAAATGTCGTCTTTACTATCTTTCTTCAAGGCTTCTGATGTCAATTGCTTGGCAGCCTTCTGTGGATCTTTTGTCTTCCTAGCAATGTCAACTGCATCTTGGTTGTCCATTACCTACATTAACAGAAACAACACACAAGAAATATGTTCAACTCTCTTATTAGTCTTTATATAATAAGTGCGCATTAATAAGGAGTTCATTGGCCCAGTTCTGTATTCACCTTCCATAGACCATCACTTGCAAGTATCAAAACATCAGTGCTTGCATCAATGATGGTGTCACGCACATCAGGGTCAGATCGGATATATGTTTTGAGGTTCTTGTCTCCAAATGCACGGGACACTGCAAGCTGTCCATTCACTCGGGGTACATCTCCTGTTAAAAAGACAAAAAAAAAAACTTGTAATTGAACAAATGAGTGCCTAACATAATAAGTTCAGATGTTTGTTTCGCTGTGCAACCTGTTTTGGTATAGAAGTTGAGCGCAACATGAAATAAACTCTGGCCAATGGTTTAAATTATTAAAATTAAATCTATAACCTCACTAAGAACATGAGCTCTCTCTCAACTGATGGTCAGATGAACTAGCAAAAATGCAATTAATACTAATGTAAGAAATCGAAATGCAATTCTAAAATATTCCTTGCTCAAATTGCAACGTCCTCACATCTAATTTCGTGGTATAAAAAGCCCACTCAGTTTCACCTTGCACAAGTAATTTTGAATAATTTGCAAGATGATAGCCCTATAAGGTAGCACGTAGTCGCCTCTTTCTGATCAAATATAAGGGTGCTTTGAAATGTATTTTCATGCAAGATAACGTATTTATATGTATAACCTGAATGTACACTAAGTGCATAGGCAAAGAAAATATGAATTCATAGTATATCATATATTGATTATATTCCTTAAATTAGGAGAAACAATATGTAAGCAGAAAAAACCTGGCATGTTGGAGACAAATCCACCAGTATTTTCAATGCTTCCTCTATCTGCATTTGGATCGTGATCAGTAGTCATCTGTACCGCTTTACCCCTTCTAGAGAGAACGGCTCGTGAATCGCCTACATTTCCGATCCATAGTTTTCGCCCATTTAACAAAATTGCAGTAACAGCAGTGGATCCTCCTCTACCCAACTCAGAAGTGTCAGAAAGAATTGCTTGATCAGTTTTTTCATAGGCTTTTGAGATTGATCTCCCAGTGTCGGTCCAAAACTCGCCCTGAGAGAAGTTTAAGAAGTGAGAAACAAGGAACCCAAACACACACACAAAAAAAGAGTTTTTGTCTAAGCATTCAAACGAAGATCAAGATATCCCCACCTCTTTCAGAATATTTGGAAATAGATGCTTTTGAAGGTAGGATGGCACACTATGACCTAAATGGCCATCAAAGATGGCGAATAGCCCAATCTCGTGTTCTTGAATTTGCGTGAACTTGGCAACATGGTAGTCTTCCATGGGATGGTCGGCTTTGCCCTTGACAAGGCTATAACCATATGCAATCTGACCATCACAGTTTTTTCCCTTTCCAGTGATAAATGAAGGATTTCCTGAGAGCTAAAATCACAAATCTCCCAATTTGTTAGAAAATATGAACAAATTGTCACAGTCAAGCATAAAGAAAATGATCTGAGAAGTTGAGTATGCTATTATGTTATTGGAACTATTACTTAAGATCACAATAACATGAAAGCTTATTTTCTTTTTAGACCAATTATTGGTAGGAAAAGCATTACATCTGCATAAAATTCAGGGTCAGCTTCCATTATTTCATCAAGGATAACCTTAAAAAATAAAAATAACTAGGAATCGATACAAAGGATCATTGATTAAGTGGCCCCAGATGAATATATATAAGCACCCATATGATTTGTCTGAATTTGAAATTGAAAAAAAAAATCAGTTGGAGCAATCCTGATTGATCCCTCATATGACTTCACAAAAGAGAGAGATTATGAGGTCGAAGATCACTAAAATTACCTGAGAATATGAGCCATTAAAACAACTCAAGCACCCCATGATTAACCGATTTGAAAGCCGAGGAGTTTGAGATTAAACCCAGAAACTCCAATTTGAGTTCCACCTTCCCAATTGAAGCACCAATTTGCAGAGCCCCAAAATTCGCCCCAAATTGAAGACCTGAAAGTCAAAATAAGCACACAGAAAGAGATCAATCATGGCATTCAAAGTACCGTAAAAGGAGGGTCAAACAGCACAATAGGAAACCCTTTAAACCCCCAAATCAAAAATAATAATTTAAAAAACAAAACTACTATACTGGCGTCTAGGAACAAGAAGAAACCCCAAACCCAAAAACCTGACCTTTATTCACTCAACAGCCCAAAAAGAGGCGTAAATCAGGGTGGAAAACTCTTCTAATCTCGGTTCCTCCTTTATAGTTGTTCCTTTGAAATCGATCATAGAGCATACCAAAAGACGGTGTAATTAAAAGCTTTTTACGCACAAAAATTGACTACAAAACAAAGAAGGACGAGGGATTTTGCCGGGCAGTTTAAAAATCGAAAAAGGGGATCAGGAGAGACAGAGATGGGAGCCGAAAGAGGAATTTGAAATAATTACTTGGAGAAAGATTGGAGCTTTCCTTGTTGTAGCTTAAGGCTGTGCCGATTTTGGTATGGGAGGGGGAGAGGAGTGGATTGGCAACAAGAATAGAGAGAGAGAAGTGGGAAATTGGTAAAGAGGGAGGGGAGAAAAGTCTTCCCCCGTGTTGACTTTGTTGTCTGTACGTCTGGTGGTGGACTGAGGAGAGGTGGGTGGTGTCTTTTGTACGCCTCTTTTCCTCTCTTTCCTCGTAGTCTCTCTTTTTTACTTTCTTTTTCTTTTTTATTTGTTATTAAAGGATAATTTTACTTTTACATTTATTTTTTTTGCTGTTTAAATATTCCATTGTGTTTTGTAGCAAACGGCCCACGAGGAGGTGGTAGGCTTTTTTAGTTAAGATGTCTGTGTTTTTAAAATTAAAAAATAATTTTCGAGCAAAAAAAAAAATGAAAAAAAAATGATTTTTGCAATTTAAAACTTTCGGCAACCACCCGTGTGCAAAAATCATACTACAAGTTTTGGTTAATTGGTTACAAGTCACAAGAGATGAGTAGCGTCAAATTATCAAACACATTTTCATTTTAACCAACAAGCATGTAACGTAGTGAAAAAGACTACGTTTCCCTTCATTGAGGTCGAGTGTTCGATTCTCAGTGGAGGAGAAATGAATTTGTTGGGAGAGTAGATCCCACCCAAAATAAAGGGGCCTTCGCGAGACTCGAACCCTAGACGTAGGCGTTTGATGAAGCAAAGCTCTCCGCTGAATTGGGTGGCAATGACCCCAAAAAAAAATTATCAAACACATCAAAAATGATACATGAGCCACTTAGATGTAAATACCGATGGATTTCATCTAATTTTAAACTCAAATTGTGTCATTTAATATAAGTATTTCTAGCCTTGATACATTCCTATCATTTTTTTCATGACTCATGCAAGTTAATATTAGTAATCTTTAAAACCTTCGGGCATCTAGGTAAGCGGTTAGAACTTCATGATAGTACTATACAGTTTTAGTTTCGACTTTCATGGGTAGAGATGAGCATATATGGTTTGATTCAAACCGAAATTTTAAGCGCAACCAAACCGAAACCGAAACCGATTAAGATCGGTTTCGGTTTAGGAATTTTTCAAAATTCGGTTTTGGTTCAATTTCGGTTAAATTTCAAATCGGTTCGAATTTTCCAAAGAATAACCTTCTATTAATCCAAAACTGACAAAACCCGAACCGAACAAATTCGGTTCGATTTTTGGTTCACCTTAAATGAAATTTTGGTTTGATTTTTGTAGGTTCGGCTCGGTTATGAACAGGGTCGTCCAATGGTTTTAAGAGGCCCTGTATAAAAATGTTATAATTTTCTAAATTTAATTAAACGTAAGATTTTTACCAACTTTAGCTAATTTATTAGTAAATTTTTAGTCATTATTGTAGTTAGTCTATTATCATTCAATTATATAATTAAGTTTTACTGATATTAATATAAGTGTAAGAAATAAAACAAAATAAACTAATAAAAATGAAGTAATAAATAAATATTTTATCCATATAAATGAAAAATAAGTGAAAATGAGATTCAAGATACTTAAGTGAAAGTGAAAAAAAAGGCTTATGTTTTAAAAATAAATTAAAATTATAATTTAGGGTATGAAATTTAAACCTTAATCAATTGCATATAAAATATTTTGATTGGTCATTAGACAAGCTTTTGAAATAAACTCTCCTTCACTTTTGCTTTAATTTATGAGGCCCCAACAAATTGAAGAGAGGAAAAAAAAATGATCTTTATCTTTTGTTAGTCATTTATTGAAGTAATTTCTTTAGTTATAATACATGTCTAGATAGACGAATTAATTAAAAATACATTAGACTTGTAAATTGTTTAAAAAAATAATTGAGTGAGAGTGCCGGCTCTGAGAATCGAACATAGCCCAATTGCCATATAAAAACAACACGCTGCCATTTTGCCATCTCATTTTTAGAGAAATAGAGCATTAAATATTTATTTGTAGCATATTAGATTGGGCCTGAGGCCCTGAACTAAATGGAGGCCCTGTGCAGGTGCACATCTTGCACCAGTTTAGGACCGGATATGGTTATGAATTGATACCCAACCCTACTCGTGGGCATTGCCCTCGACAAAAAAAAAGTAACATTTAAGGCAAAGTTTCACATCGGAGGTACATAATCGACCACTAAACAAATTAGAAGTGCAACTAGGAACATAAAAGAAATGGCGAGAGGAGCAACCGGATCAGGTGACAAAGGCAAGATTATCACCAAGAACTAGACCTGTACAAGTCCGGGCCGACCCGCCCGGCCCGCTAAAAATACGGGCTTGGACTTAGGAATTAGCCCGAAAGGCCCGGCCCGGCCCGGCCCGTAAAATATGGGACCGGACTTGGACAACGAAAAAAGTCCGTCGGCCCGTCCCGGCCCGGCCCGTATATATTATATTATTTTTATATATAATTTATTAATATATTATATCATTAATTTATATAATTTATTATATATTATATCATTAATTTATATATAATTTATATTTTATAATAAAATTAATATCATTTATAATTTATAATAATATTAATATATTATAAATAAAATTTATTATGCGGGCTGGACGGGCCCGTGGACGGCCCGACCCGTATAGGTGGGCGGGCTTGGATAAAAAAATCGGCCCGAATTACCGGACCGGGCTTGGCCCAGCCCGTTGATGTGGGTAAAAAAATTTTTTAGGCCCGGCCCGAGCCCGGCCCGAACCCGCCCATGTACAGGTCTACCAAGAACGTTGGCATAGTGGTGAATATGTGAGATCTGCACAGTCCACTTTACCACGGCAATAATTAGCACGTGGCATTTTTCCAACAAATAATAGTCCCGATCTGACATTAACATTGGCTTTGTTAACAAAGAGACTGCTTGGAGGGAGTCTGTTTGAACATGTACACGTGACTGCTAGTCATTGGGAATAACGTAAGGATGGGTAATTCAACAATAAGATCTCCACAAAACCCACATTGAAACAAGTAGGCATGAAAAAACTCGTTAATACTCCCTCCGTCCCATTTTGTTTGTCCAAAAGGACAATTCACACACAATTTAAGAAAATGAGATGGGAGATAAAGTAGCCAATAGGAAGAAGAGAGAGTGTATGATGTTGATGGATAAAGGTGGGAAGAAAGAGAAAAAAAAGGAAATGACTAAAAAGTTGATTGAGGGGTAGATTTTTTATTGGTTAATGTAGGTAAAAAGTGGGATTGAATAGGGGTAATATTGTAAGAAAAGTTGGATATAAAAGGAAAGAAAAAAAGTTGGACAAACATTTTGGGACAACTAAAATGGAAATTGGACAAACAAAATGGGACGGAGGGAGTACATGACTATTTGATCCTTGTTCGTCAAATATGAATTGTGGTATGATTTTTCACTAGAAATTCCTTTGGGATTGAAACAAATGAATTAACCACTTAATTAGTGTTTGTAATCCAATTTAAGCAAATGGGACAAGAGTGTGTGATCTAAATTGAATTTTTAAGTCAATTAATGCAAAGCAAAAAAAGAAATGACTTGCTACGACTTGGTGTTGTGATAACACTTGATATGTGACAACTCGATCCTTATTCATTAAGTATGAATTGTGCCCTGATCTTTAACTAGAAGTTCATTAAGGTTTGAAACAGATGAAGAACTCGAAAGATTAAATGCAAAACAACTATACTAAATTGAAATTCAAGCAAACGAATACAAAGTGTTTGAATTGAAATCGAGAAGCGTCTTAACCAAAACGCTCTCATTTAAATTCAACTAGTCTAAAAAGAGAGGTTGACAAATGTTTGCAAGGGTACTCTAAAAGATAAACTAGGTTAAAGACGAACAAACAAAGGTGCGGCCAAACCCGTCACTCGACGCCAATGTACAACCAAAGGCACAAATTGGCTAGAGGCACACAATCATGCGCCCCCAGCGCACGTCATCCTACTATTTTGTGCCACACATGACCCTATGCTTAAGATGGGAAGAGGTGCTCGATATTGACTATTATTTAAGGCGGGGCTCACGATCGTGCACCATAGGTGCATGACCTTGCCTTGAATTTGCGTGGAACGTCGGGCTTGGCCTTGAGACCTCTTGATCCGAGCTTAGGTTGTCTAAGCATGGTGATCTACGAAGATTGCGAAATTTGATACGCCGTGGCTCCTAAGCGAACTAGAAAAGCATAGTGGATTTATTTTTTCATTTTCCTACTTTCTTCTTATTTGTGTCTTTTCTTCTTTTGTCCTCCGTCTTCATGTCGTTGCACAACATTTCAACGTGAAAATGGTACCCAAATTTCACATAGCAATAGAATAAAGAAACTCAGAGAAATTGTACCCCAATTTCACATAAAACAATTTCCCCAAAAAATTTCCCAATTTCACGTTGAATAATTTTCTAAAAATTTACCCTAATTTTCACACTAAAAAGGCCAAACCCCTCATTAACCTACATCCCAACATTGTGCCCACTTTTACAAACTTTCTTCCATTTGCCATTCCAGCATTTCAAACCCACCAATTTAAAGAGGTATAAAAAAACCTCATATTATCGTAATAGCATCTCGAACCTTGATTTTGTATGTGATATTTAGAATATCTTAAATATAATAAAATATTATAAAATTGATTTTTGGAAAGAAATTTTGTCAAATTGAAGTTATTCTTAGCCGAGTTGTAGCGACCCGGTCAAAGTTGTAGGGCGCACCGGCTTTTTAGCAGCGGTGTGCCCTACCGCTCCAAATTTTAAAAAAAAAATTCCGTTGCCCATTAAAAAACAAAAAATATTTGTCGTTTTGGGGCAGCGCTGCCGCTGCCTTTTAAAAAAAATTAGTTCTGCATATTACAGAGTGGCAGCGGTGGCCGTTGCCGCTCCCTTGCCCTCAGTAAAAAAAAATACCCCGGCTATTTATAGCGAACATTGAGACGAGATTGGAGCAATGGAGAAGGGGTAAAAAAAACTCTCAAATTCGTCTCCAAATCCATCCCTAAAGCACCTCTACGAAAATAATGTCGGGTTTTTGGCCATTTGATGAAGGGCAGGGCTATTTTAGTTCAAATCCGGTGAATGTGAACGACGATCAATACGGCGGTTTAGAAGGAATTCCTTATGGTGGACATGGCTATTCTAGTTCAAATCCGGTGAATGTGAGCGACGATCAATATGGCGGTTTAGAAGGAATTCCTTATAATGCACATGAAAATGAGGAGGTTTTGCATGAAAACGAAGAAACGGTATGTAATCGATTATTTATTAAATTATTAATTTTATTATAAGCAATCATATTTTAGGGTTGTTATAACTAATCATATTTTATAGTTGTTATAATTGTTAAATTAGTTGTGTTAGTGCAAAATTTTCATTTTAATTTCTCATATTGTGTTGAAGTTGTGAGTTTATAATCAAATTAATTAATGAAGTATTTGTCATAATTGTTTCCAGTTTCCCGATTTTTCTACCTATTTTGTGACTGATAATGAGTGGTCGGAACGGAATCATATGCTAAAATGGGCTAGAGAAGTAGGACGTAATTTGAACATGGTGTTGACAATTAAGAACTCATGGGAAACGAAGGTCCTTTTAGCATGTGTGAAATCCGGTCGCCACAACCATGACCTTTCCACTGGTCTGAAGGGATATCCTTTTGCCGGCCGCTTAACTGATGATCAAAAGGAGGATGCAAGGATATTAAACCTCTCACATGGTGCCCCGAAGTTTGTTATGACATACTTGCGCGAAAAGTGGCCGGACATCACAACTTCGATGAGACAGTTGTACACTTTTCGGCACGATGTACTGAAGAAAGAGATGAGCTCAATGAATGTAACTCAATTCTCACTCCATTTCTTAAAGTCAAATGGCTATTATCTTGATTATCGAGCTGAGGAAGGAAGCAACGAGATAATAGACTTTTTCTTTGCCCATCCCAAGTCGTTGAATCTGCTGAAGTTGTTTCCGTATGTTGTAATCATGGATGGGACATACAAAACCAACATGTAAGTAATTATAATAAAAGCGTTTTTACTTGAAATTTAAGTTTTACACGTTAACTTATTCAAATTAATTAACATTTCAGGTATAACATGCCTTTGAGTGAGATGGTAGGATTTACTTGCACCGGGCACACTTTTTGTATTACGTCATACTTCTACCATGTTCAAATTACGTCCTACATCTCTAGCCCATTTTAGGATATGATTCCGTTCCGACCACTCATTATCAGTCACAAAATAGGTAGAAAAATCGGGAAACTGGAAACAATTATGACAAATACTTCATTAATTAATTCGATTATAAACTCACAAATTCAACACAATATGAGAAATTAAAATGAAAATTTTGCACTAACACAACTAATTTAACAATTATAACAACTATAAAATATGATTAGTTATAACAACCCTAAAATATGATTGCTTATAATAAAATTAATAATTTAATAAATAATCGATTACATACCGTTTCTTCGTTTTCATGCAAAACCTCCTCATTTTCATGTGCATTATAAGGAATTCCTTCTAAACCGCCATATTGATCGTCGCTCACATTCACCAGATTTGAACTAGAATAGCCATGTCCACCATAAGGAATTCCTTCTAAACCGCCGTATTGATCGTCGTTCACATTCACCGGATTTGAACTAAAATAGCCCTGCCCTTCATCAAATGGCCAAAAACCCGACATTATTTTCGTAGAGGTGCTTTGGGGATGGATTTGGGAATGGATTTGGATAGGGCTGTAATCGAACCGAGCCGAGTCGAGCTTTGAGTTGCTCATGCTCGGCTCGGTTAAAAATAGACGAGCTCGAGCTCGAACACGAGCTTAGTTCGAGCTTAAAATCTTGTTTGAGTTTCGTTCATTTAAATGTTCATCGAACTCGAGCTTGCTCGCGAACCTCTCGTTTAGTTTTTCTCGCGAGACAAATTCGTGAACTACTTGTTTGCTTGATTAATTATACAAGCAAATGAAACTAAAATTTATACTACGTGCTTTGAGAAACACCACCAAAACTATGTAATTTAACATAAAATATGTATTGCATATAATATATAGTAAATATAGCTTATTCAAGAACATATAATCTAGTTTTTTTGTGAGTGTATAATCGAGTTTGCTCATGAGCATATTATCAGGTTTGCTCATGAGCAAACGAGCCGAATTATCTTGTGTTCAAGCTCAGCTCATTTATCTTTCGAGCCTTAAAATTGTGCTCAAGCTTGGTTCATTTACAAACCGAACCGAACACGAATAAGATTTAACCGAGCCGAACACCGAATTTCTCACGAACGGCTCGGTTCATTTACAGCCCTAGATTTGGAGACGAATTTGAGAGTTTTTTTACCCCTTCTCCATTGCTCCAACCTCGTCTCAATGTTCGCTATAAATAGCCGCGGTATTTTTTTTACTGAGGGCAAGGGAGCGGCAACGGCCACCGCTGCCGCTCTGTAATATGCAAAAATAATTTTTTTTAAAAGGCAGCGGCAGTGCTACCCCAAAATGACAAACAATTTTTGTTTTTAATGGGCAGCGGCAGCGGCCACTGCTGCCGCTGCCTTTTATTCAATTTTTTTTAAAATTTGGAGCGGTAGGGCACACCGCTGCTAAAAAGCCGGTGCGCCCTACAACTCTGACCAGGGCGCTACAACTCGGCTACTTTAAAAATAAAAAATAAAAAAGGCAAGCGGTAGAACCTACCGCTGCCATGTGCAGCGGTAGGACCCACCACTGTAAAAACCGGGACGCCCTACACCTCTGAGCGGGGCGCCCCTCATTCTTCTTATTCTTCAAGATACTCTCCTCTCTAATTATTATTGTTGATTTACACAAAAATTTGACAAAATTTGATTTTCATTCACATCCTATCAACATTTAAATTGGAGCAAGTAAACTAAAACTGGGCTTTCACACGGCCCGTATAATCACATAGGCCCAACCTATTAATAGTACATCGGCCCGTCAATCAAGGTTTTAAGTAAAGTGAATGTAATCACGCATTACAGAGGATTGTAGAGCAGTTCCACCCGCCACACAGCGCCGCCGCAAAAATCAACTCCGACGAGCGTGGGCAGAGAAGCAGAAACAGAGAACGAAAGATGAGGCTTTTAACCCACAATATGCTATCATCCAACATAAAGGGAGTTACAAACGGATTTCCCCTTCGAATCGAAGCCGAAAAGGTGGTGCAGAAAGAGGTCGACTTGAATCCCGATTTCCTCAAAAACATGTTCGCAAAGATCGAGTGGAAGGCGCTGGTGGACGCCGCCAAGTCCATGGGTTACTCCGAGCTTCCCGAAGACGCCGATCCTCCGATGCTTCAGTCCGAAGATTTCCTCAGCAAGTTCCATCACGCGCTGCTTGAGCTTCATCTCGAAGAAGGTGCCCTAATTTGCCCGGAGACGGGTCGGAGGTTCCCGGTTACCAAGGGTATTCCCAATATGTTGCTTCACGAAGATGAGGTCTGAAGAAGCAGATGCTAGAATCAGCGCTTTTGACCGGTTGGACTCGTTACTCAATTTGGTTGTGGCTTTTAGCTATCTTTACTTGGTACTTTGTTGTCAACGCCATAGGAGAGTAGTTTGTGGATGTGTTGTTGGGTTTTGTTAATTTTTGTTTTATGGATTGAGCTTAAATTCAATAGATTTACTTTCTGTGAAAGATTTATATTTGTGTATGTTGTGATTGATGCATGTAAGCTGTTCGACGAAATGCCTCTGTGGCATTGCATGCTTCACAAGGCACAATATGTGTTTCTGCATAATTCTATACAGTTTAATATTAGTACTGCTCTTATTGAACTTGAAAACAGAAGACCAATTTCCGTGATTTGTTTTAATTGCCACTCTTTTTATTTGTCCTAAAACCTGCAAAATTACAGCTCTCAATGGTAATATGTAGTAATATTGTAATACTTGTTTCTTTTCTGGTTTTCTCTATTTGAACTGATGAAATTATCAACTGCCTTACTAATGAGGGACTGCAACTGCTCAACGCTATCATCAATGAGTACTTGGGTCTCCAATTAAAGAGAAGTTTCATCTACCGTGGGTACGTACAATTGCACCTACTATACACCATTAATACTCAAACCAATTTTTTTCTTGATCTGCACGGAATAAATGAACTCTTCCACCTGTAAATATTGATCCCAGGCTGATCAGCTATTATATTTATGAGGACAGTTGGCCCTGATACTATCGTTTCACAGTATTGATTGCTGTTTTATTGGTCAATTCAGTTCTTGCAATTTCGATTCTAAATCTTGTTATCTGCAGATTTTTCCTATGTTTATTTTCTAGTGCATTTTAAAGCTGTTGCCACTGAAATGTTATTTTTGGGTCTAGTGTTGCCACTGAAATTAGACCATCAGTAGACAGATTACACAGCAATTAGCCCTTTAAGCTAGTGTGGCCACTTTTTGAACATTAGCCCTTGTTATATGGTCACTAAGCTATTGCACACTACATGGTCACTAAGCTATTGCACACTACATTATCTTCTCATTGAGTTTCTTATTTTTTGACATCAGGATGACTAGTTGAATTATCTACAATTGGCTAATGTTAAGGTTAATCTTCTATTTTGTATATTTCGGTGAGTGGTCATGATGTTTGCTTGCATGTCGAGTAATGCTAAGTTCTGTTTCTATCTGTTGGAAGTAACAACGCTTTAATAGAGATGTGTTTGCTTATCGATCACATATAAGAAAGCACATCATGTATGTCAAAACTCCTTGAACAGAGACTGTTCTTGTAGAAAGAACAATTTAGACATTCATGTAAGGAAACTCCTTTTTAGCTGATTGACAAAAAGTTGATCATTAGAGTACTGTTATCTCAGCCTACATAGCAACATGGTCTATTCACAATTATGTAGTTTCATCTTTCTTACCTTATATGCTTCTCTCTGATGGAATTAGCTACAAGCTATTTTGTGTGAGAAAGACATGAAGTGCCAATTAATTAGTGATTGTGCACTTTGCACTTGTTCAGCTTGACAGTCGACAATATCTCTGCTTGGCTTGCCAATAATACATATCTACTAAACATTATCTAGATTAATTATGGCACATTAATTTACTCATACTATATAGCTAACCTGCTCAAAGTAATCTACATCTGGAATCTCCAAGTTCTCATAGAACTCTTAACAAATCCTATGATATCCCTTTGAGCAGGTCTATATCATATATCTTACTAATAATAGTATTAACACTCAACTTTTCCTCCTCCATACCGTACTAATACACGTTACTAAAAGAAAAAAGTACTAGCTGGCTAGCACAGAAGACTGAGTCTTGGCTTGAACAAGTTTTTGGCGCTCTGATCAGTCGGGTGCATGAACTTACAATTTGGGCATGCAGGGTATGACTTGCAGAGCATCACAAGTAGGTGGCAACGTTTACAGGCAGCCGCCACCATTTCTTGCTGGTTCGTATCATCTGCTGGAAGAGATGACGATGAGAACAATGACAAGGTGGGAATTGTCTTGTTATTATTTGAATTATTGTTTTTCTTGTCCATCTTTGTTGTAGGTATGTCATGATGATCTCCATGTGCCAAGTTGAGCTCCAAATCTAAGTTCAAGAAGGACGATGGCTTTTGGGTTTGGGCTAGGAGTGGTGTTATATCACTTAGCCTTGGGTCCCTTTGAGTTCTCTTGTGAGTTCTTGTGTTGTAGAAGTGGATCTCTCCTGACTGCATGTAAGGACACACAACATGATCAAAAAAAGGCCAAAAGAAAGGTAAGCATCAATAACAAGTAGAACCATTTTTATGTTTAGCTGGCAAAATTCAGTCATTCTAATAATCTTGCATTTATATGTATAAAACAGTACCTGGATATCAAGGCAGCGCTGCCAGTCTGAGGGTAAAGGAATTTCAAGTTGAAGATCAATGGACGAGGAGTTCATCCATGGCTTGATCATGGGATCACAATCGACGTGTTGAGGTACTACTGCTTCATCCCATTTTCTCTTCTTGGATGGATTGTTTAGAAATTCTGAGACCTCCTTTGAATGGTGATGATGGTGGTGGTTTGGGGAGAGTGGTGTATGGAACGACACCATAGCTTTGCTTGGTTAGCACTCAGCAGTACCCAACCACCTTCCTCTCAGTGTCTTCACTCTTCAGTAGGTGTTACTATGTTAGATCAAATAGGATGAAGACGGGGGTGGTGAGTTAAATAGGCAGAAAAAGCTAGGGAGAAGTAGAAGGCAATTAATATGAAGTGCATCAAGAATCTAAATTGAGGGTGAACATTAATGTAGAGTAGTGACAGAGTGGCCCTACATCTCTCACTCTCTTTGTATCTTTTCTTGGGCTTAGTCTTCATCTCCAATTGGCCCATAATTTGAACAAAATTGAAGGCTACCAATTTCTCTTTAACTCTTCATAAGCTTTGATTGATAAGGGTAGCCCCAGGCTAGCCAATTTTTCACGAGTCCTATATTTGGGATAATGGTTATACTCTATATGAATTACTATAAGGGTGTGTTTGGCGACATACAATTTACACTACACATTATCAGCTAATCAATCACTTTCATTGTGTTCTCCCCGTCACTAATTAAGTTGCACACCTAACTCCTGATGTGATGAACCGGCCATTTAATGTAGCATTTGTTGATGAATTACATTTCTTTGTAATTGATCAATTTGAAATTCAAAGGGTAGCTTCTAAGTGAGATACTGTTTACAAGTGCTAGTTTGAAGGTGAAGAGAGTTAATGGAGGCGGTGACGTAAAGGGAGGCCGGGATAAATGGACAACAAAGATAAAGAAAGGATTAATAAATGCAAGGGAGTAAGGAGGTGTGAAATACAAGTTCATGTATATGAGCAAGTAATACAGTTGAAAGAGGGCGTTGAATGCATTTGCACTCCTCTTTAAATGTCTCCCAACTTCCACAATCGATTGGAGGTCAGTACTCTCAAATAACTTACAGCTTTTAAAGCCCCCTCTCTTTCTCAGCTAACACATTTAAATGTTACAAGGAAGAGATATGGAGTAGTAATAGTAGTGTATGTGTATGATAAGAGTCTTGCAACTGCTGGCTTTCTTTTCAAATTCCATACTTTTTACTCTGCCTGCTTTCTTTCTCTCTTTCTTTCTTTTATTACACCCTCAATTCCTTCAACTACACATTTCCCCTTTCAGCTATTCCCATCTCTTACCCCCATTCCTTCACTTTTTGAGCTCGTCATCTTTGAATTGTGATTGTGTGAGATATACATTCAACTGTAATGTGTGTATATATACCCTCTGAATAATGAATAATACAGACTCAGTGACAGCAAGCTCATGCTTTGTGTAAGTCTGTGAATGCCCACTTAAGGTTACTATGCATTGATTAACCTATATATATATAGGATTACAAAGAGAAAAGAGTATATCATATTAGAACAACTAGATACAATCTGAACAATTAGATTACAAAGAGAGAGAGAGAGAGAGTATATCCTGTAATATGTTATTTACTAACACTTTGCAGTTCATATTAAGAGGACTATTGATTTAAGAGGGCGGTCCTGTGCATTATTTTGTCATTGGGGGAATTTAGTATTAGAATAATGCACACATCAAATGGCTGGGTACATATACACCTATTTATTATTTAGGTCGGTTTTCATCATCAACCAATTGTGTTCATGTGTCATAATATTATTGTACTATCTCAAAAACACCATAAAATTGACACATTAGCTAAATGAATAGGCTTGCATGTGATAAAAAGGCTCATTTTTAAGCCTGTATATATGTAGAATAAGATTTGGTCCAGTAACCTGTAAGGGCCAAATTCCATCAGTTTTAAGTTCCTGTCATATATGTAAAATTTACAAAATAGTACAAATGCACATCAACGTGATTCATCACCTATGTGATTACACAATAGATTAGGCATCTTATCCTTCGGTTGAATCATGAACTTATGATTTGAAAATGGTCAAAGAAAATGTGAATTCTGTCTGGCCCAAGAAATTCAGAGATTTGTCCATCCTAAACCCTGAAGCCTGAATGAAGGTCGGCCCAAAATGTTCCCTCTTTGTGCACCTTCTATGTCGATATCTTAGAAGATCGATGCCGATCATTTTGATTGGATGACTATTAGCTAATAGAAAATTCCACGGAGTTGCATTTAATGATCGCAAGAAAAATGACAGGACGACAGTAGAATATCTGTTATTTTGTCTCAACACTCTCTAGTTTTCCAATTAACCCAATACTACAATCACAACAGTGCAAAAACACTTTTGTGATTGTACCCACTCATTACAAGAAAAATACATCCTAATTGAACACTCGAGACTGAGTAATGTACATAAATAAAACATCTAAGAGTTCACGATGAAAAGAATACTTGAAAGCTAGTGCCTAGTAGTACTAGTAGTCTTCCTTCATGTACCTTTGCCAGAACCAATGCTGCTTCCACACAAGATGCATAGATTCAAGAGGAACCCCTTTCGTCTCGGGCAGAAACAACCACACGAATACCGTCATCACCACGATCCAGCCCGCGTAAAACAGGAATGCCCCGTACCTGAAGTGGCACAACATCGCGAGGAACGTCTGTGACAACACGAACGTGGTGGCAAAGTTGACTGCCACCGTGATGCTCTGCCCCGTCGGCCTGATCTTTATGGGGAAAATCTCGCTCGGGACAAGCCAGCTCAGCGGCCCCCACGACCATCCGAACCCTGCCGCGTACATGCACATCAGCACCAGCACAAGCGTCGCGTGCGTTTTCGGAATGTGTTGCGTGTGTGACACTCCTGTCGTTGAGGCCAGCACGGCTGCCACCGCCACCTAAGATTAGTCACATATATGCATCGTTAAATAGTAATAATAACAATGTCACCCATTTGAGTTGTTGCATTGAAGAATCTATTATATATGAAGGCTGTTATCAAAATCCTGTCTAGGCCTCGTTTAAGTGCTGGAAGGTCCTAGCCCGCCTAGCTTTTCAACCTGTCTATACACCCGTCTAGGATCACCTAGGCAAACGTTTGGCCGTCTAGGCATTTGGCGGCCCCTCTCAGCCCAAAGTTTTCCTAGCGTTTTTTAGAACATTGCAGTTTTTCTTGGGTCAATTGGGCCTCCTTATCATGGTATAGGTGCCTCCATCTTGACCCTTCAGATCTTGTTTGTGCAGGGCTATACTGGGCGATGATGTTGATGTTGTATATGTATTACAAAAATTATAAAGTACCTGACACACGAACATCTGAACACCACCCTCAAGGAAGAGCACCCTCCTACCAAACCGATCCACCAAAAGAGTAGAGACGAGTGTCGAGCCCAAGTTAACCGCTCCGAGTATGATCGCCCCAATGATCGCCCCATCGCTCCCAAACCCGACGGATTGGAACAACACAGGCGCATAGAACGCGATGATGTTGATCCCAGTCACCTGCTGAAAGAATGGAATCATAACCGCCATGACAAGATACGGGCGGTACCGCCTCTCAAAGATGGTAACAAACGGCTCGTCGTTGGCCTCTCGGGCGGCTTGGCTGGCCTTGACAAGGGCGGCAAACTCGGCCTCCACGTCGCCATGTCGGCCTCGGATCTTGACGAGGGAGCGCTTGGCGTGGTCGAGCTTGCCGCGCTCGACGAGGCTGCTGGGGGTGTCGGAGATGAGGAGGGCGCCAAGGGTCATGATGACGGCAGGGGCCATTGCCAGGCCGAGGGAGAGGCGCCAGCCGTAGCTGAGCTTGGCGGTGGCGTAGTTGATGAAGTTGGCGGCGACCACGCCGACTCCGAGGAAGAACTGGAAGCCGGTGTTGAAGGCTCCTCGCCACTTTGCCGGGGCTACTTCTGACAGGTAGACTGGGGTTGCCTACATACATCGATCATATAATTACACACAATGGATTAGGAAGTCATTTTAAATTAACTATCGACTCATGATGGTCAAGTACAGGTTGATCGGGTCGAGTACTCAAGTCAGGTTGTGTAATTGAGTCGAGCTAGTGGAGTCAATTACAAGTTGTGTTTGGGTCATCTTCTTGACCGCTCGGCTTGAAATGGTATACACGAGTGGTATTAAGTGTAGTAATCAAAATACTTAAATTGTTGGCTTGCACAGTTTTAGGTATAGTAAATGCCTAATAGGTTTGTTTTCAAATCCAAAATCATTGAGATTTGATTACAACAATACATAGGTAGCACTAGCAAGGGTGGATGGTGTCTTACCTGGTTGGTAAAACCGACCCCAAACCCGAGGAAGATACGACCAACGATGAGCATTGCAACATTCTCGGATCCACCATTGATGGCCCCTCCGACAAGGAAGGTGCAGCCACCAAGTACCATGGTGAACTTACGTCCGAAAGACGCAGTGAGAGGGCCGGCCACTAGGGATGCCACTAAACCGGCAATGTAGAGGGAGGATGTGAACGCCGTCAAGGCTTGGCTATCATACACACAATACACGTTTGTTTCCGTGTCTGATGCCTTCCTTAGAATCGATGGGAAGAATTTATGAAGAAATGGTATCATTGTTGTCACACCTCCTGCCAATTTTTATGCCAAGGAAGCATTAATGATTGAGTTTTGGGATCAATTATTAGAATAATTAATACTCAAAAGGTTTTTTTTGTTAATTTCATACATACATCAATTATAAGAATAATGAAAACTCCAATTTTTTTGGGGCGCATCCAGCTCATTGATACATTGCCTCTGAGATGATTTAATTCATATATCAATTTCGGTACATTCTAACTAAATTCAGTTATTATTGTCATATATTTGAATTTCAATTTTTCATCGGGCGTTCTCCCTTTCTCTTATACAGGGGTACCCTCATCTTGACTCCCCTAGATTCCGCTGTAGCGGAGCCTTACTTGATCAATAACGATGACGAAATGGAAGTAATTGCAAATAGTTTAAGAAGACATTATAACATAATTTGACAACATATGCTGATATGAATTAAATAGTGCTGATATGTAAAGGACAACTGTACTAAATACATATAGCGTGATTAGATGGTTATGTAGTCCTCAAACCCTCATCTTACAAATAACAGAATTTAAATGGAAATTCTTGTTCAAAGAGGGTTAATTAAAAAGGGTTGAAAAAATCAACCTGCAGTAAGTGTTTCGCATTTGTAGATTAAAAAGGAAAAAAAAACGTTCTAATACAATGAACTTATATGTATAATGTACTTTGGAACGAGTAATTGAGAGTCTGGTCAAACTCCCAAGTAACCAGGCGTATATGAAGTACTAAACGTTAAGAAAAACAAAGATTAACATTTGAAATAATTTTTGAATAAATGAAATTGGGTTTGGGTACCTGAAATTCCAACATCATAACCAAAGATGAGTCCGCCGGAAGCCGCCACAATGCAAGTCAGCACCACCGCCGTTGTTATCCTTCCACCGAAGTCGGCGGCGTGGCTGTCCACCGCAAATCCTCCTCCTCCCATTTCTCTCAGATCTTCCTTCCTTTGTATAACTAATTAATTGTGTTTAGTTTTTTTCTCCAATGGAGAGGGAGATGATGAGAGTATTGTCAGTTCAGAGCTCAAACTAAAAGCTAGTCAATCTATGTATAGTCAGTCAGGGCCATCCCAAAGATTTTGGGGGCCGGTGCAAATTTTTTTCAGGCCATTATAATAAATTAAAACTACAAAACTACAAAATATAAATTTAATTTGATGTTTATTTAACTGTAAAAAAAGTCTTAGTAAGACTCAAATGATTAACCAATTGCACACATTCACTCTTTGCCACTAGACCAAGTTATTCAATACTCAATACTCAGTATATATAATTAATTCTTATTAGTATGGTTCCATTTTTTTCAAACAGACTTCTTATACACCCTTATCTTCGGGCTTGTTATATAGTTTTAATAGTCAGTATTTATCCGTTGCATTGCAGCTGGTGCATTAAATTGGTTTGAATAAATTAAGGGTATTAGTCATTATGTTAAATTAAGTCAAGTATGAATAAATTAAGGGGGGAATACACAATTGGGATATTTTTGACTTTGAGGTGGTTTGTTCTTGCTCTTAGATCTTGGCTTCCACAGACAGCTGTGAACATTTAAGACGAGCATGTGTGCGCGCTTTGAGGTTTAGATTATTTATCAGAGCATGCTAATTAAGAGTTTTAAATTTAATACGGAGTAAAAGAATTAACAACCGTTTTTATGGGGTTCAAAACCTAAATGTAGGACACGTTTAATAGTAAGAAATGATCGTGGAGTAGTTGCGGAGAAGCAACCATTTTGCATTTTTAATCATTTTTTTTGAATTCATCTAATTAATGAATTTAATTATTAAAGATAAAGAAATTGAAGAGTAGCTTAGCCACGAGCAACCTGTGCATCCCATGCCCTCGTTGGCCTTTGCTACCTAACGTCCTAACTAACCCTCAACTTCAACACTTTTTTGTTTTAAATACTTCAATTTTCTCACACTACAGGAGTACGTGCTCATTCACACTGTATTATGGATTTAAAATATAGGTTTCAAATTAAATTATTTATAGTATTTGATTAATCAGACTTCAACGTTCTAATGATGACCATGGATCCATAGAAGAAGAAGAATGTAGAGCAGGAAAACACACTAACATGCACAAAAATGGAAAGACATTGGTCTGTTCATTGTTCAGAAAATGTCACTTACAAAGTATTTGTACTGCATAAAAATATCACCAAACCAACATGGATAACATCTGACTCTCTTAAGTACAACTCAACTCCTCCTCCTCCTCAACCTGAGGGTATAAAAATGTTCTTAACCAAAATTATATGCCCAACAAAAATCATTATCTATGATCTAATTAGTACTGTCATAAGAAAATCAGATTGCTAATAGTTATATGCTCTGGCAGTGGCTTTCATTCAAGTAAGGATTTCAATTAATGACAAATTTTCAATCCCCATTCACATATGAGAAATAGTCTTTTAGCCTTGTGATCCAATGGTAAAAGAAAATGGAGACACAGACAGTCCATAACATAACATTTACAAATGGGCCTTAGTTATTACAATAGACTAACAATTGAGCCTTCATTTTAAGCTCCAAACAAGAACTACTAAACATCCTTCAAGTACCTCTTCCAAAACCAATGCCTCTCCCAAACAACATGCATGGATTCAAGAGGAATCCCCTTCGTCTCTGGCATAAAAAACGCCACAAACGCAGTCATCACAGCTATCCACCCCGCGTAAAACAGGAACACCCCGTACTTGAAGTGGCAGAACATTGAAAGGAATGCCTGTGCAAGCACAAATGTCATTGCAAAGTGCACTGCCACTGAAATACTCTGACCTGCCTGCCTGATCTTCAAGGGGAAAATCTCGCTCGGTATAAGCCATCCAAGAGGCCCCCATGACACTCCAAATCCAACCACATATATGCAGAACAACACTAACAATAATATTGCATGACTTCTTGGAATGTGCTGAATTTGGTACACTTCTCTTGATGCAGCTAGAACCATTGCCACCCCCACCTTACAACAATGTAACAAAATGTTATTGTTTTAGCAATGGAGTTCTTACCAATCACTAAGCTTATGTGAATGAATAAGATGTACCTGACAGAGGAACATCTGGAGACCACCTCCTAGGAAGAGAATCCTTCGACCAAACCGGTCAATCAAAAGAGTAGAGAAGAGAATTGAACTCAAGTTAACACCGCCGAGTATGATGGCTGCTATGAGAGCAGAATCACTTCCAAGCCCAACAGACCGAAAAAGGACAGGAGCATAAAATGAAATGACGTTAATCCCAGTGAGCTGATTAAACACAGGAATCATGACAGCCATGACAAGGTGAGGCCTATACTGCCTCTTCATGATAGTGACAAAGGGCTCCATATTGGCATCCTCATTAGCCTTGATGAGGGCTTCCATTTCAGCCTCAACGCCAGCATTTTCGCCTCTGATTTTGACAAGGGAGCGTTTGGCTTGCTCGAGTTTTCCACGCACCACAAGGCTGCTTGGGGTATCGGAGATGAAGATTGCCCCCAACATCATGACAAGTGCTGGAACCGCTGCAAGAGCAAGGGAAAGACGCCATCCATACTTGAGCTTGGCGGTTCCAAAGTTGATGCAGTTGGCAGCCATTACTCCTACTCCTATGAAGAAATGGAAGCCTGTGCTAAATGATCCTCTCCACTTTGCTGGAGCTACTTCTGATAGGTACACAGGAGTTGCCCAGATCAACATTATATAACATCATGATTCATATCCTAGTATAAATGATCAAGTTTAGATCTCTCCTACAAAATTATATAGTATCAATACACTACTTGTAGTAGTTAATTTTTATAGCTCCAACCTATAATCCATCATTTTATCTATGGCCAAGTACTCTATTTTATCTATGACCAAGTACTCTATTGTAACAACTAGTTTAACAAAACAAACTACTTAATGATTTTTTGGAAACATTTTTTTTAGATTCCTAACCTTAAGCTTACAATTTTGAGAATGAAGAAGATGAATACAAATGTTTAACATATTTCATTAAGTCAAGTCTCACTGCCTTAGTTGGTAGGTGATGATAAGCTAAGAATTGTATACCTGGTTGGCAAAACCGATGCCAAATCCAAGAAAAATGCGACCAATGATGAGCATTGCAACATTCTCAGATCCGCCATTGATGGCGGCTCCAAGAAGGAAGGTGCAGCCGCCAAGAAGCATGGTGAACTTGCGTCCAAAAGTGGAACCGACGCGAGCAGCCAGGAGGGATGTAACCAACGCAGCTATGTAGAGGGAGGAAGTGAAGGCGGTCAACACTTGGCTATCATACAAACAATACATATCTGTTTTCGCGTCTGCTGCCTTCCTAAGTACCGATGGAAAGAACTTATGGAGAAACGGTACCATCGTTGTCACACCTCCTGTGATTTTCTTACACAAAGAAACAATTAATCACATATATAAGAATATAAGATGTATATATGTTTGTTATGTGTATTGTTGAGCAATTAAGGTTTAAGCTTCTTACCGGAAATTCCAACATCATAACCAAAGATGAGTCCGCCGGAGGCTGCCACTATGCAAGTTATTGCCACTGCCAAAGTTATTCTCCCACCCAAGTCGCTGGCGTTGTGATCAATGGCAAAACCTCCGGCTGCCATGTTCTTGGCCCTGACTTTGAGTCTTAACTCTAACTCTGTTAAATCTCTGTATTGTGTAAGATGTTCAAGAGTAGTTCAGTTCACAGCTGATCAAGTGATCATGTATATTTCTTCTGTTTTTTTGAGTGATCAAGTGATCGCATATGATAAAAATATAAATTGAATAGTTGGGATGATCTAGTTGACTTTGATGAGATTGCCAACTAAAACAGAGAGTTGAATAATTGATAAAATTGCACATCATGATCTAGACGTAGGGTGCTAATTATTGCTAAATAATCTTGAAAATGTTAGTTAATAGCATGTGAATGCTTACGCTACGTAAGTGCTGATACCATATTAATCCTCATCCTAAACCAATTGATCATAGTACAAATTTTCAGATGTGAGATTAAAAATTATAACAATTAAAAACATATGTTGCACAAGACTCAAAATAATTCATATTAAAAAATGGAGAAGCGTCACAGAAACCAACCAGGCCACCTATGCCATCGATAGCTACTATCTATCTAATTAACTCTTGCCAACTTTAAAATTCTAAATTTGGTTCAATTTGTTCGTACAATTTGCCCTACGCAGTTATTATCTTGGATTTGAATACAAGAAGGGTTCTAAACGAAAGCTCTCTCAGGGATAAAACTAACACTACGGTTTTGATTAAATATAAATTAATAAAAAGTAAACAAAAACCTTTCACAATAAAAGAACTTATGTCAACAATATATTAAAATTAATTTCAATGTAGAATTGTTAGGATATAGAAAAAATGAAAAAAAATAATTAGACCATTCAATTACCATGAGTTCATAAAAATAAATTCAATAGTTGAGGACGAATGAAGGGCACCCTCTCAGATGTGTAGGGCACCCTCGGTTTTAAAGCGGTGCACCCTATCACATCTAAATATAGTGGTAGGTTGCACCACTATCTTTTATTTTTTTTAAAACACGATCAATCGCTACTGTTATAGCTGGGAATTGCAGAATCCCAGTTTCACCTTCAACCTCTGCTTTCATTCGCGGACATAGAGTGCCCCCGTCAAAGTTACAGGGCGCATTGGCTTTTTAATAGCGGTGTGCCTTACCGCTCTTTTTTATAAAAAATTGAACAAATTGTAGCGGTAGCAGTCTCCGCTACCGCTACTTGTTAAAAAAAAAAGAAATCAATTTTTTACAATTACTACTACATTCAAAGGTAAAAAAATTTAAATTTGTAACACCCCGATGATTTATAAGAGATTGAGGTGCTACCCATGTCATCAAGATCTCTTTCTTTTTTGGGTTCGAGTGAGGACAAAGAACTTATAAGTTAAGCGTGAAAGGGCGAGAGTAGCACCAAGATGGGTGACCTCTTGGGAAGTCCTCGGGTTGACATGGGATACCGCTTCTAAAGACTTGGGGCCTTACAAATGGTACCAGAGCTGACTCTAGGTTACGAGTTGGCTTGGCCCGGAGGGCAAGAGCTCGACCTAGAGGGTGTTCCTTGGGCCTTGATGAGGACGTCAAGTGCTTAAGTGAGGGAGATTGTAACACCTTGATGATTTATAAGAGATTGAGGTGCTACCCATGTCATCAAAAGCTCTTTCTTTTCTAGGTTCGAGTGAGAACAAATAACTTAGAAGTTAAGCGTGTAAGGGCAAGAGTAGTACTAGAATGAGTGACCTCCTAGGAAGTCATCGGGTTGACATGTGATAGCGCTTCTAAAGGCTTGGAGCCTTACAAAATCGGTAGCCGCTACCGCTACCTTGACTCTTAATGGTAAAAAATGAGTTTCACCGCGACTATATATAAGACGAAGTAGAGCCAATTGAAATCTGTAGCGGATTCGGCATTTCACCCCAAATGCCTCTCCAAATAGCTCCCCCAAAATACCATCTCCAAATAGCTGTACGAAAATAATGTCAGATTTTTGGTCATTTTTTGGAGGGCAAGGACATTCTAGTTCAAATCCGGTTAATCTAAACGAGGATCTCAAGGATGAAGATGGCGATTTAGACGGAATTCCCTATAGTGGACATCAAAACGAGGTCGTTTTGCATCAAAATGAAGAAGTGGTATGTAATACATTATTTAGTAAATTGTTAGTTTTTTTTAATAATTAATCATATTTTATACTTTATTGTGACGAATTTGTGATTTTATAATCGTTATAGTTGTTATAATTATTAAATTAGTTGAGTAGAAATCGTTATAATTGAATTAACTAATCATATTTTATATGTTAAATTAATTAATTGAGTAAAAATTGTTAGTTTTAATTTCTCATAATTGTTATAATAATCATATTTTATACTTTATTGTGGTGAATTTGTGAGTTTATAACCGTTATAATTAAGTATTTGTTATATTTAATTGCTTCAAGTTTCCTGATTTTTCTAGCCACTTTGAGTGATCGGAACGAAAAGATATGCTAAAATGGGCTAGAGAAATACTGTAGGATGGAATTTGAACATGGTGTTGACTATTAAGAACTCATGGGAAACGAAGGTCGTTTTAGCATATGTGTTGGCCGGTGAGTTCAAGTCAAAGAAAAAGGGAAAATTCGACGTTATTATGCGGACCCTACAAGTTGGTGATGATCTAAGGGAAAAACTACGTAGCAGGAAGATTGGATGACCGTTCAAGTTGGTTGGCCAAAGGGACAAGAGGACCCATCATTCGCGGCTAAGCATGAAATCCGATCGCCAAAATAACGTTATTTCCACTAGTTTGGAGGGATATGCTTTTGCCGGCCGCTTAAGAGATGAGCAAAAGGAGGATGCAAGACTATTAACCCTCACACATGGTGAGCCGAAGTTTTTATGACATACTTGCGCCAAAAGTGGCCGGACATGACAACATCGATGAGACAGTTGTACACTTTTCGGCATGAGGTATTGAAGAAAGAGATGAGCTCAATGACTGTATCTCAATTCTCACTTCATTTCTTAAAGTCAAATGGCTACTATCTTGATTATCAAGCCGAGGAAGTAAGCAACGAGATAATAGACTTTTTCTTTGCCCACCCCAAGTCGTTGAATTTGCTAAAGTTATTTCCGTATGTTGTGATTATGGATGCGACATACAAAACGAACATGTATGTAAGTGTTTATAATAAAAGCGTTTTTACTTTGCACATTAAGTTTTGCACGTTAACTTATTCAAATTAATTAACATTTCAAGTATAACATGCCCTTAAGTGAGATGATAGAGTTTACTTGCACTGGGCGCACTTATTGCATTGGGTTTACATTTATGGCAAGATAGACCCAAGATCACTACGAACGAGTGTTATATCGGTTGTGGGAGGTGTTCGAAATGGTTGAAAAAATGCCAAAAGTTGTTGTCACTGATCGTGATATTGTCGAGGTTAACGTTGTTGCGGTCCTGTTTCCCAATGCCAAGCACCTGTTGTGCTGGGTGCATATCTAGCGGAATTGCAAGTCATACGCTTTGGCGAATGAGTTTTCTACGAGGACTGCGGAGTGGTTTGGAAACAAAGCATGAGAACTATTTTGCTTGACGACTGTAGCAGAGTATGAGGCACGACTTCGTCTATTGTGGAATGGTCAGATTGGAGTACAATAGCCGCTTATTCCGTTGTTGTTAGCGTACCTCCAGAGGAACTGGCTTACTCCTTGACGTGATCACATTGTTAGAGTATGCACCGATCATTGTCTACATTTGTTTACAAGGACCATAAACAGGTAAGCTAATTAATTTCCTTACGAGAAAAAATCTTAAACTGTTATTTTAGCTATTGACACTAAATTAAAGAAATATTTTTTAAGGTCGAGTCCCAACACTCTTTGTTGAAGGATTATTTGGAGTCTTCTGTTGGGGGGGGGGGGGTAACAATGTCTTAAGAAAGATGCACGCCATGGTGAACATTCAGGTGCACAACATTAGGGTAGAGATGGAACGAGACTGTACCAGCGAACCGTTGTCTATCTAACATATGGACGAGCCGCTCAGGACCGTCTTTTCTCGCCTTCCAGGGAAGGTTTCCAACACTTGTATTGGAGAGTTGTTTGCCCATGTCTGCGCTATATATGACCCGAAAAAGGCTTTCCATTTAATATGCGACGATGCGTGGTGGACAACTGCCCGTGGACAAGTGCACGAATAGTATGATGAGCGCACACTGGAATCTAGTAACAAACGTCAATCTGAACATTGGTCCGTACTAACTTGATCGATCAATGCATCTATATGTGTGATATAAGGCCACACAGGTGCATACATCTCGTAGTGGGTCCTCAACTCCAAAGCCATCTCCTGTCGCGACATGCCTCGTGCACGCGGGCGCACCGACACCCTTGTCGCGCCGCGATGGCCTTGTCGTGGCCTAGTTCATGACACTCACGACCCCTTGGCCATGACCACTTTCCTTAATTCCTTTATTGTTTATTTTGGACATCTTTCTATTTTTAGACATTCTTGTTATGTTTTGGCTAGAGTTATTATTTTTGTTGTTGGGCTTGGCGTCGTTGGTCCGCTTGCATGCACACCCCTAGCCCCCTGCTTCCTAGTTCCTAGGGATTCGTGGCCTCCTCTATATAAGGAGTCACACTCTTTGTTAGTATCCACTCTTGATATTATAATTGATAACGAAGTTTTGTCGAAATTGGTCCAGAAATCTATCAAATTGGGCGTCACCTCCTTATCCTCTTCCTCTTGATCGAATCCTCTCTCGGTCGATTCTCATCTCTTAATTCTACTTCTCCCTCAAACTCTAGACCTCACACCTCAAATCTATCGCTTCCGCGTTCTTTCGAGACCCAATACGCTCTCCAACATTCAAGATCCCCGAGTGGACTCGGCTTCTCAAGACAGGTAAAAAATAATATTGGGTGAGGGTAATATAGTAATGGAAAGTACATTAAATATTTTGATACAACAGAAATAAAAAATGGACAAACAAACGGAGATAAAATGAGTAATAGTTTTCTGCTCTTGATTTCATTGAAGTAAGGGTTTCAATTAACGACAAATTTCAATCATCATTCAGATATGAGAAATAGTCTTTTAGCCTTAGCATACAATGGTAAAAGAACATAGATAAATTCCATAACATAACATTTACAAATGTGCCTTATTTTTTACAATAACACATCCTGATTAACAATTGAGCATGCATTTTATTGGACTAGGGGTATATTAGTCATGTAACTTATGTATTTTGGGGAGTAAGACACTCTTTGTACTCTATATAAACCATAAATGTGAATGATAATACACAAGATTTATTTCCCTAACACTAAATTAGCACAGTTAAAGCTCCAAACAAACTAGTTAGACTTGTTCTTTAGTGTACCTCTTCCAGAACCAATGCCTCTCCCAAACAACATGCATAGATTCAAGAGGAATCCCCTTCGTCTCGGGCATAAATAACGCCACAAACGCAGTCATCACAGCTATCCACCCCGCGTAAAACAGGAACGCCCCATACTTAAAGCGGCAGAACATTGAAAGGAATGTCTGTGCAAGAACAAATAGCATTGCAAAGTGCACTGCAATTGAAATACTCTGCCCTGTCTGCCTGATCTTCAAGGGGAAAATCTCGCTCGGTATAAGCCAGCACAGAGGCCCCCATGACACTCCAAATCCAGCCGCATATATGCAGAAGAACACTAACAAAAGTGTTGCATGACTTCTTGGAATGTGCTGAATTTGGTACACTTCTCCTGATGCAGCTAGAACCACCGCCACCGCCACCTGACAACGATATAAAGAAATATATTATGGAATGATCGTATACACAAAGTTTATGTATCATTGTAGATGCAAGAAACTAAAGATGATTCACATGAGGTTTGCGAACACATAATAGATACACTTAAAGCTTCTTGTTTTATAATGATCGTGCATAACTGTTGGAGAAAAACTTGAACAATCCCACATCGGACATAAAGACCAAAATCCACTAGCATATAAAGGAGAGTGACCCTTTGGATTAGAAGGTGGATTCCGACTTTATATGCTAAGTGGTAAAAACTCCCGACACATCACCCGATTTTTAAACGGGTGTATTTTTGAAGCTTTTTTCATATTGCATCTCTTTATCATGCTTATAGAGTTACATAATCATCCTGTTAAGTTGTATATTCATAAAAAGCGAGTAACTCAACAAAATGAATATTTTTAAGTTGTATATTCATAAAAAAACGAGTAACTCAACAAAATGAATATGCAACTCAAAACCATGAATATATTCGTATAATCATGCATATATAACTCAAAATCATGAATACAAATTGTCCATACGTTGTGTGAACAAAAATGTTCTTACTTGAAATTAAATCATGGAAAACAAATATGATAGCTGTTATACATGACTATAAATCAAAAGATACTGTAAAGCGGCCTTGGTGAGCGCCAAGGCTTGTTCCTTGTCTATTTTTCTTCAACTCAATTTACCCTAGCTAATTGAGAACAATAAGCTTATGTGAAGGATTAAGATGTACCTGACAGAGGAACATCTGGAGACCACCTCCTAGGAAGAGAGCCCTTCGACCAAACCGGTCAACCAAAAGCGTAGAGAAGAGAACCGAACACAAGCCAACTCCGCCGAGTATGATGCTTGCTATGAGAGCAGAATCGCTTCCAAACCCAACAGACCGAAAAAGGACAGGAGCATAAAACGCAGTGATGTTAATCCCAGTGAGCTGATTAAACACAGGAATCATGACGGCCATGACAAGGTGAGGCCTATACTGCCTCTTCATGATGGTGACAAAGGGCTCCATGTTGGCATCCTCATTAGCCTTGATGAGGGCTTCCATTTCAGCCTCTACGCAAGCATTTTCGCCTCTGATTTTGACAAGGGAGCGTTTGGCTTGCTCGAGTTTTCCACGCTCCACGAGGCTGCTTGGGGTATCGGAGATGAAGATCGCCCCAAACGTCATGACAAGTGCTGGAACCGCTGCAAGAGCAAGGGAAAGACGCCATCCATACTTGAGCTTGGCGGTTCCAAAGTTGATGCAGGTTGCAGCCATTACTCCTACTCCTATGAAGAATTGGAAGCCTGTGCTAAATGATCCTCTCCACTTTGGTGGAGCTACTTCTGATAGGTACACAGGAGTTGCCTAGATCAAGATTATATATATATACATATATTATGATTCATATCCTGGTATAAGTGATCAAGTTAAAGTCTCCCCAACAAAATTATATTGCAAATTAAGTGCAGTCTTATAGCATATAGATGCTGGCATATAGTATCAATACATAATTACTTGTAATAGTCAATTTTTATAGCCCCAATCAATAATCCATCATTTTATCTATAACCAAGTACTCTACTAATTTTGAGAATGAAGATGAATACTAAGATTTAACATTATTATTATGTCAAGTCTCACTGTCTTAATTAGGAGGTGTTGGGAACATTTCAAATAAGTGTATAAACTGTCTACTATATAAGTATATGAATTACTCCTCCTATAACTAATTGGTTATAGGATGGAATCCCACAAACACGTATATGTGTTGGGCTCAAGTAAAAAACTAAGAAGCTAGAGTCGTTGGTATTATTGTATACCTGGTTGGCAAAACCGATGCCAAATCCAAGAAAAATACGGCCAATGATGAGCATTGCAACATTCTCGGATCCGCCATTGATGGCGGCTCCAAGAAGGAAGGTGCAGCCGCCAAGAAGCATGGTGAACTTGCGTCCAAAAGTGGAACTGACGCGAGCAGCCAGGAGGGATGTAACCAACGCAGCTATGTAGAGGGAGGAAGTGAAGGCGGTCAACACTTGGCTATCATACAAACAATACATATCTGTTTTCGCGTCTGCTGCCTTCCTAAGTACCGATGGAAAGAACTTATGGAGAAACGGTACCATCGTTGTCACACCTCCTGTGATTTTCTTACACAAAGAAACAATTAATCACATATATAAGAATATAAGATGTATATATGTTTGTTATGTGTATTGTTGAGCAATTAAGGTTTAAGCTTCTTACCGGAAATTCCAACATCATAACCAAAGATGAGTCCGCCGGAGGCTGCCACTATGCAAGTTATTGCCACTGCCAAAGTTGTTCTCCCACCCAAGTCGCTGGCGTTGTGATCAATGGCAAAACCTCCGGCTGCCATGTTCTTGGCCCTGACTTTGAGTCTTAACTCTAACTCTGTTAAATCTCTGTATTGTGTAAGATGTTCAAGAGTAGTTCAGTTCACAGCTGATCAAGTGATCATGTATACAAATTTTTTTTTTTTTGAGCGATCAAGTGATCGTAGACGATAAAAATATAGATTGAATAGTTGGGATGATCTAGTTGACTTTGATGAGATTACCAACTAAACAGAGAGTTGAATAATTGATAAAATAGCACATTATGAACTAGGCCTAGGGTGCTAATTATCTGCGTAGTACAAGTACGTACTAAAATAGAAATTTGGGCCACTTATTATTTTATGAATAAATTAAATTAATTTCTTTATAAATTTTGTCAAAAAAATTATCTACTTTTACTACTTTCTCTACTAACCCTCTAAATTAATGTAAAAATTGGAAAAAAAGCGGGGCTTGACTCCTTGGATATTAATCTGACTGGCCTCTCTGGTGAAATTTCTGTCCTTTGGAAGAGTTCAGGGTTCACAACTCTAGAATGAAACACTTTACACCGTCTATAAAGATAACCGACTTGTCGGAATATATTCGATATGTAAATCTGGAAACCAATAATTAAATGATCATCATATTTGCTTATGCGCCACTAAACGTGCAACCTTCCCTACATCTTAATGGGTGACCTTAATGAAATTCAACACCCAGAGGAAAAACAAAAGGGTGCAAATCCAAACCATACCCGACTTGAACGGCTCATAAACTTTAAAAATATTTGTGATGTTTGTGATATCACTACGGTTGGAAATAAATTCACATGAAAAAGATCCAAAGAACTCGAAAACACCACGTTCGAAAAATTGGACCGCACACTCGTAAGTTACTAGATTATCCAATGATATTCATCCATCGCAACTAAAAACCACGCGTTCTCAACATCTGATCATTGTCTAATCTCATGCAATCTCTCAACCGATACTCCATACAAAGCAGAACCTTTCAAATTTGAGATGATTGGACATCCAGAAAAGATTTCCAAAACATCATAAAACAAGCTTGGCGCCTCAATGAAGAGGGGTCCCATATGTTCAATCTTACGAAAAAACACAATTATTAAAAGCAAAAGTAAAGGCTTGGAATAAACAAATGTTTGGCAATATCTTTGAGCAAATAAAAAAACTAGACAACGGCCTGCTATGCATCCAAAAAGACATCATTGAACACAAAAATATGCAGCTAACCCAAAGGCTATTAAAGAAACGCTCATGCCTCATTCAATTAATTCCACAACTCTGACTGGAAACAAAGTGCCAAAAATACCTAAATTAAACTAAATGAAAAAACACAAAATACTTCCACCGCATTGCTAGTGGTAGAAGGAACATAACTAACATCAAAGAAATATGAACAATGGATGGCACACAAATCATTTGACTAGAAAATATTAAGGTGGAAATTAAACGGAACTTCCAAAATCGATTTCGGGCTTTGGAAGTAAACCGTGGAAAGCTCCAGTACATGACTCAAACCATACAACAAGAAATAATAGAGGCAGACAACTCAGAACTCACAAAACTAGTTTCGAACACTAAAATTAAGAATGATATGTTTGAAATTAGGGACGATAAATCACCTGACTCTGATGGTATGCCAACTTATTTTTATAAGAAATATTGGCATATTATGGGCCCCGGTGTGATTAAAGTTGTAAAAAGTTTTTTCCACTCGGGTGAAACCTTAAAACAAATCAATCATACATTTATAACACTATTATCCAAATGCGATAACCCCAACTCAACAAATCACTATAGGCCAATCAACCTTTGCAATATCATGTATAAAGTAATATCAAAGATACTAAGAAACCACCTAAAGAACATCATGGCTAAAGTCATTTACCCGATGCAAGGGGCTTTCATCCAAAATTGAAGCATCCATGACATCACGCTTGTTGCACACGAGATTTTCCATTCTTTTCATAACAATCAAGGGCGGGTAGGTTGGATTGCCGTTAAACTTGATATAGAAAAACCGTATGATCGCATCAGTTGGGAATTCTTAGCTTTTGTGCTTCACAAGTATGATTTTCATGAAAAATTCATGGGTTGGATCCGAGAATATGTTGATCCTTCTCAATCCTGGTTAACAACGGACCAACAGAGCAATTCTATGCCAAAGGGGGCCTCAGACAGGGAGACCCCTTATCACCATACCTTTATATTCTTGTTGTTGAGATCTTGGCGAGACAACTCTATCCGAATAGCACTAACCCGAAAAGTGGCATAGGAATCCAAATTTCAAGAAATGGAACAAACATTCCTTTCATTGCCTTTGCAAATGACATTATCATCTTTGCAAAAGCTAACATCCAATCTTGCAAGAACACTAAAGACATTGTTGATGACTACAAACCACTTATAAGCTGGAACTCTATCTGCAGACCACCCACCTACGTTGGTGTAGGCATTGCCAAGGCGGAAGATATGAACCAAGCAATCCAAATTAAATTGTTGCTAAAAATCCTAGCAAAACCTGATAACCTCTGGGTTAAAATAATAACTGAGAAATACCTTAAAATATATGCTATACTAAACTATAGGAAAAAACATAACACATTTTGGTAGTGTTTCAAACTACTTATCCTAAGGGACATGTTCTCGAAATGGCTCATCTGGCAAATTGAGGACCGAAAAATTATCTGTTTCAAGAAGGAAATTAGGACTGATACGACCCTATTATCCCAAAACTTGAGGTTGAAATTTTCATTTATCTCTAAGAGGACAACTCGTGGGACCTAGAAAAACTAAAAAGGGTCATCAAGCTAGAAGACCTGGACAAAATTACCAAAATTCATTAACCACATCAACAAAATTCCGCACAAGTTGTATTGGAAACCAAACAAAAATGGTTGGTATTCCAACCATTCTACCATGTTATGGCTTCACCGGGCTAAAGGGGAACACACGATTAATTTAGAATGGATAAACAAGCTCAACATCTCACCCAAAATAAAAATTTCTTATGGAAAGTCACTCAAAACGACCTCCCGACTAAAATGAGACTTGTGGCAAACCATATTCCGGGGTCACAAGGTTGCGAAGCCTGTAGCTGTCATGATGAACACTTCAACCACATCTTAATACCATGTCCCATAACCAGGGCGACCCTTAACTTAATAAGCTCAAAACTAAGTTGGATCGTTGACCAAGTGTCACGTGACAACAAATATCTGCACCAAGTCCTAGACGAAATAAGAGCAATGACACCAAAGGAGGAATTAGAACTCATTTCAAGAGCTTGGTGTTGTCTATGGTACTTTAAGAATAAAAGGATTTTTGACAACATCAATGGCCAAATCTCGTATCAGGCCGAAAACCTTAGCATGCGAGTTTATTCGTAACCAGGTCAAGGAATGGAAGATGGTTGGAACCCTTGAATCTACTCATGTCTACCGTGAGTGCAATTCTTTGGCGCACTACATCCATGGCTCTTTCCGATGTGTTTTCTCCATTCGCAGTTGATTCGGGTTTGCATACCCTCATTCGTCAAGATGCCCTAGGGCGGCCACTAGTTTTTTAGTGGTCACCTTAATCTCTTTCCAAATAAATAAATTATAAACTATTTTAATTAAAATTTAATTCAAAAATAGTTTATTATTCTAACTAAACAAAAACTTTTTATAATGAATATTTAATTAAGAAGATCTTAGTATTATAATGATCTAACACAAATAATGTTTATGAAATGATCTAACAAACACTATTTTTAACGAATTTTATCAATTTTTTTTATCATAACCATCTCATAAAAATTGTTATTTTGTAATTATCTGAAGGAAACTATTTACGTTAATTTTTTTTGCATGATCCAAAAGTTAGGAGAGTATTGACATGAAATTACACCTTAATACATATATTGAATTTGTTTTTATAATTTCAAGTAATATATTTATAAAATTAAGTAAATATTATTAGAAACATATTGATTAATTATTTTATTTTCAAATTTTTAGAAGCACTATCCCACTATTTCAACTTCTTAAATAACTACCGTACCCTTGTATTAATTTTACATTTTAAATTGAATTCCACTTTCATGATTATAATTTGTGCTATATATGCGTATTTTGTCTTTTAAATTTTTTTTTCTAAACATTTAAATTTTGACAATTACCAGACGAGATCGAGCCAAGTTCAACAACAAAGCAAGAAACAGAGGAAGCCGAAGAGGGTTTCAATCGATCGAAAGAGGGTTTTGATCGATCGAGAGAGTTTAGAGTGAGATTGAAGTTGAGAATCGAGGGTGGCGGCCAGAAGAAGTGAGAGAACTAGGGTTTTCTCGTGGGGAGCGTGAGAGAGAGAGAGAGTGGCGAACAGAGCATTCAATTGAGAGAGAGAGAGCTTATCAAGAACCAGGAGCGGCGCACAAATGAGAGAGAGCTAGGGTTTACAAATGAGAGAGAGCTAGGGTTTACACCCATTATATGGCATCAGAATTGGATCAGGCCCAAAACCATGCCCATCAATAGAGGTAGCTTTGAAAGTCCAACAATGGAGGAGGTCCGAAAATTGAGCCCAAAATTTTTGGCCCAAACCCTATCAATAGGGGTTTCATTTGAAAGGGAAAAAATGGCCTCAAAATTCATTTCTAATTTTGTGTTATTTTTTCCTTTAAATTGCTTTTATGCAAGTCAATTAAGTTGATTTAAAAATATGGAGAGAGATTAGTGAGGGAGAAAGAGTTGGTAAGTATAGATAAAAGAGGTAATTGTGTAGAGGTAAGAGTGTAAAAATGTATTGATATAAATAGAAATATTTAAAAGATGGACAAACTTACTGGGACGCTCAAAATGAAAAGTCAACTTAGAAATTACAAACTCAAAAACTCATATAAACAACTCTACAATTTCATTCTTTAGAAAGTCTTTCATACTTGAATAGGATATCCTCTCCTACCATTGAGCTGATTAATTATCATCACCAGGGCATAATCCCCTAGGAGAACTTTTTGGAACTTGCTATGCTCAATAACTTAATTCCACTGTTTGATATTTGCTAAAAGTAGTATAAAATTGTGCTCTTTCATGAGTTACTTGAAGCCATCAAAACGTTCACTCCAATCTAAGCACCCAATTATGAATTATATATGTAGCCCCATAGTTTTGTTGGCTGGGCAGAAATTGATCTTCATGTCGATTCTTCTATGTGACTCAGATTTACATGATGTTGTCTTTTCAATAATAAGTTTGGTAGTATCATCACAGGAACATGATTGAAATGGGCATTTTCATTTAGATGGCATTACTACCTAATTCACACCATGCACAAAATCTACCGCAAGTAAATCATCCAAAAGGAAGTGGAGATTCGATCTGCGCGCATTGGATGGTGCAGGCCGGCCTGTTCTTTTTATATCTTCTTTCTGGGAAAATTGCATGTAGGTGCTATTAAATGTTTGCATGTTATATTCCAGGTATAAGGACTGAACGCAATCAGATGTTTTCTTTATAACAAGAAAACTCAAAAAATATAGAACTTAGAGGGAATTTGCATTCGTGATATTTTGATGATACTTGGAGTATCTTAACCAAATTTCTAACAGAAAAATCCAAATTATTTGTCAGAATAATGAGAGAACCAAGGTAATAATTAGAGAATTTAGAGTACGAGTATGTGAAATAAGAAATATCCCGTCCAAATTCAATCACTCACCTTTTCACTTCTTTTTTACAAGAATGTAAAACTCATCATCATCATTGACCCATTGAGGTTCCGATACAGCAAAATCTAGGGATCAAGATCGGGGTACCCTGTCCAAGGAAAATGGTACACCCGATAGACCCAAGAAAAACTGAAATTCATCTATGCGACAATAATAACTGAATTTAGTTAGAATGCACCAAAATTGATTCATCTCAAATGCAGTGTATAAAAGCCAATGAGCATGAGGATGCGAATTTATCAAGGATGTGTTGGATACGTGTGCACATGCACGGATGATCGAACATATCACATAAGTTCGGGATTCCATCCTAAAACCAATTGGCAATAGAAGGAGTAATCTAAGGGTATATATATACTAGGCTAATTTCTCTTTAGATTTTAGATGGGGTAACTAATAGGTGTATTTCGATCTCTTAATGTATATAAAGTTTGAATTTGGCCTTGTTTTGCATTTTCTTATTAGCAAGCATATTGTAGTCTTAGGTTCATTTTGGCACGACGACATCATCCCATCAGCCAATTCAGCGACACATGTGGAAAAATGAATTCCCATATTGGAAATATAAAGAGAAATTGCCTAGCGTATATACCTTCGGTTACTCCTCCTATCACCAATTGGTTTTAGGATGGAACTCATTGACTTATATGATGGACCTATCCCGCATATGTGCTGAGATGGTCTCCCCCTCCGTCCGTATTATGACCCGACGAACTTTGACCACACCCTAGCAGTGCCGAGTATCATAGTACTTTTCTCAAACTATATCCTTTTTGAAAACCATATAACAAAAAAGCACGGTGAAACCTTCAATTTTGATGGACGTACGCCAATTTTTATAGGCTTTGGTAATACAATACTAGCTTTGTGAACAAGTACAATACAACCTGGTTGTATGTTCACAAGATCCAGATTCTGCATCCGTATGTGGACAACCTTTCTCGAATAACCAAAATAGCAACGTGATCTAATACAAGTATGCACTTGCATACACGGATCATAATGCATAAATAACCAAAAAAAAAAGGAGAGAGTTGGTGACGGCGTTGGGCGCATTGATTCTTTCCACAAATGAACTTTTCCTTGAAATGACTAATGAGATCTCGAGATGCTTTATGCTTTGCGTAAGCTTTGATCCCAGTGATTTATATATATATATATATATATATATATATATATATATATATATATATATATATATTTACCATAATAATGTTGGAGTACGTCATCTTCATTTCATACCCTCCATTTTTGTTAGTTTTAACACTAGCTTATGATCAGTCAGAGCCTTGCAAAATTCTCTGCTGATTTGATTAATTGCTACTGTTTCTTTTGATGCTCAAAACCTAAACCAGTAACCACGTCGACGAGACTTTCGCTTCAAGTCACTTAGTCGCTCCAGAAAGCATTTAACCTATACACAAAGATCCAAAGAAATAATCTCATTGTTAGCATCAATTCAAAATCTTGAGGCTCCCTTTGATGAAGAATAAATATATCTTAGGTAGCCTAGCTTACCTCGGATGGTTCTCGCAAAGTGTAAGAAGCATTCGTTTCCTTGGCGACCTTTGAAACAAGAATCCCGAATCCTTGCTTCCTGTTGCGTAACACCTTAAACGCATCCTCATCGGTCCGATCATCTCCAATGTAGATAGGCAAAACACTATCCGAATGCGCTAAACCTACAAAACACACAAACGTAGTTGTATTAGGAACTGAAACAAACTCAAAGCAAGGAAACATATGTAAAGTCTCTTTTCAAGCTTTTCGCGATGAAACTCACCAAGGGACTCCAACAAGAACTCGACTGCCTTGCCTTTATCCCACTTGATGCTTGGTCTGATTTCTAAAACCTGCCCAAAAGAATGGGAAAAAATAAAGATCAAAACTTTTGACAATCTTTATATACCATCACAATTTGTTTGTGCATTAATACAAAAGTATTGTTGAATACCTTTCTTCCTTGAGTTAAACATATGTAAAGCACCTCTCTCACTTGGTCAGCCAACTCTGCCCACCTCTGCATTTTTATTTTTATTTTTTTTTAAAAAAATCCATCAATTACAGATTATGAATCCTTTTTGAATTCTTCTAGTTGAATGATTGAAGAAATTCAAAACCTTTTCATCTACACGCCTAAAATGTACAGAAACACAGAATTTGTTGTTCTCCACAGATGCTCCTGGAGTGGTTTTAGTCTTCTCTATTAAGGCCTTGTAAACCTGTTACATTAATTTTTCCAATTATTATATATTCATAATAATAAACTAAGTTTCTACTTTGACTCCAGTAGGGAAAATAAAATAAAAATAAAAATACACACACCTCTTCAATCATTGGTAGAAAATTGCTGGCCGGTTGGAAAAGAACGGATTGATTGCCCTGTATCTGCTACACATAAAAAAAAATCAATTAAACAATTTGGCAAATTAAAATTTCATCTTAGATTATTTATTAGTTTTATGTGATGGGATTGATCATACTTTGTTATATTTGTGGCCTTTGGTAGGTCCCTTAATGTCCATGCCATGGCTGCCCGCATAATACAGCTCTGCTAATTTGACAAAACTATACACCTGCTAAATTACATTAATCATTTATTAGCTTACATTAACTATAAATTACAGTATATAAAAATGAAATGCAGTTCAGACTTCACCTTATCTATGGACCTTCCGGTAACAATGGCAGTCGGAAAATGTTTGGCCAATTCTCTGACAGCTGATCTCATCTGATAAACAAAACTTGAACAAATTAACACAAATAAGATGAACATTTTTAATCACCAAATAAACCTTAATATAACGTACATACCTCATCGGACATGAAAGCTTGATCGGGGTTCTCGACGATTGGGGAGAGAGTGCCATCGTAATCAAGAAACATGACGATTTGCTTTCCGTGGGAAGAGTTCTTGATTTGATCAAGCATGTCAAGAGCAGAGGGATGACGAAAACTTGGATTGAAATTGGAGGAGGAGTTGAGATGAGTTGGAGAGGAGGATCTCATGGAATCGACCCATGGATTGATCTGAGTTGGAAGCTTCCTGGTGGTGGACAAGGGGTTTCTGTGTGGTATGGTGAACCTGGGGAAAGGGAAATGGGCCGGGTTAGGCCCGCCCATTGGCTTGGTTGTGTATGAAACGACGCCGTGTTGGTTGGTCATCTCTCTGACTTTTTTGTAGAGAAAGAGAGGGAGTGAAAACAGAGGAGGTGGAAGTGAGTCACAAGTCAGAGATGGAGATTGGAGAGTAGTGAGTAGTAATGAGGGATGGGCACTCAATTTATATACAACTTTCAACATCAACATGTCACACATAGGCGACACTCCAACTCCCCATAACAGTCAAACTTATAATAATAATAATAATAATAATAATAATTTTTTAAATATGATAAAAAATTCTTATATCCTATAATAGTATGAATTTGTTATGAAATGATTATAAAAGTAAGACCACTTTATCTTTTGAAAAGAACACTTAAACAAACTTTATGATAACTTTTAGATCATTAGAAGAGAGGGAGGGAGAGTAAGAACTTTAGAGAGTGTATTTCTTACTCTACTTTGGTGCAAGTTTTACAATGGATGATGGCCATATTTATAGGCCAAGAGTGGGGTAAAACTTTGGTAAATCTCCATGATTTATGCATGGAAATAAGGAGGTGAAGAAGGTGAATAATTCACCTTGTACAAATTTTCCTCCATTATACACTTGTTCATACATAATATGTGTAATACATGTGTGTGTAAATAGATAGCTTGTAGTATGATAATTTGGACTTCATAAATTTGGACTTCATAACACTCCCCCTTGAATATTCACCTTCTTTTCATGGAGTAGGATATGGGTAGACGGTGCCTCATTAAAAACCTTGTCAGGAAAAACCGAGTGGGATAAAAACCTGAACGAAGGGAAAAAGAGTGCAACCATTGATCCCATTGTACGCCTTGATGCTGCCTCATTAAAAACCTTGTCAAGCAAAACCCAGTGGGATAAAAAAAACTTGATCGAAGGGAAAAAGAGTGCAGCGCGTATGATACTCCCCCTGACTTCAACATATGTCTCGAAGTCTGCACATTCCAATTCTGGATACCAGTTCTCCAAATTTCTTGGGGATTAAAGACTTTGTGAACAAGTCAGCCAAATTGTCATTTGATCGAATTTGTTGGATGTCCACTTCACCAGCTTCTTCCAATTCACGAGTGGAGAAGAATTTTGGAGATATGTGCTTTGTTCGGTCTCCTTTGATGTAGCCCTTCTTCATCTGAGCAACGCATGCTGAGTTATCCTCATATAATATTGTTGGATCATCAGTCATTGGTTTCATTCCACTTTCTTTCTGGATGAATTGAATCATTACTCGAAGGGACACACATTCTCTTCCTGCCTCATATAGTGCAATCAATTCTGCTTGATTTGATGATGTGGCAGTCACAGTCTGCTTCGTTGATCTCCAAGAGATGGCAGTGCCTCCGTATGTGAACACATAGCCATTTTGAGATTTGGCTTTATGTGGGTCAGACAAGTACCCTGCATCTGCATATCCAATTAAGGTCGCATCCCTTTGGTTACAACCCAAGATCATGTGTGCCTCGGAGATAGCGGAATACATGTTTGATCCCGTTCCAATGCCTCCTTGTGGGTGCAGTGCTATACCTGGACAACAAATTTACTGCAAAAGCAATATCTGGTCTTGTATTGTTAGTTAAGTACATTAAAGCACCAATTGCACTTAAATATGGTACCTCAGGACCAAGAACCTCTTCGTCCTCTTCTCGGGGACGAAATTGATCCTTTTCTACATTGAGGGATCGAACTTCCATTGGAGAGCTCAAAGGGTGTGCTTTGTCCATGTAAAATCTCTTAAGAACTTTCTCGGTGTAATTAGACTGATGGATAAAGATTCCATCCCTTAAGTGCTCAATTTGTAAGCCAAGACAAAGCTTTGTTTGTCCGAGATCTTTCATCTCGAATTCTTTCATCAAATATTTCGCAGTATCTTGAAGTTCATTTGGAGTTCCGACGATGTTTAAATCGTCAACATAAACTGCGATAATAGCGAATCCCTTTTCGGATCGCTTGATGAAAACACATGGACAAACGGTGTCGTTTTTGTATCCCTCTTTCATGAGGTATTCACTTAGGCGGTTGTACCACATTCGCCCTGATTGTTTTAGTCCATACAATGACCTCCTCAATTTTATGGAAAACATTTCTCGAGGTCCACAATTATTGGCCTCAGGCAGCTTGAGTCCTTCTGGGACTCTCATGTAGATGTCTGTATCAAGTGATCCATATAAATATGCTGTAACGACATCCATGAGGCGCATTTGTAACCTTTCAAAGACAGTCAGACCAATTAGGAATCTCAACGTAGTTGCATCAACTACTGGAGAGTATGTTTCTTCATAATCAATTCCATGGATCTGAGAAAAACCTTGTGCTACAAGCCTTGCTTTATATCTTACAATTTCCTTTTTCTCATTTCTTTTACGTACAAAGACCCATTTATAGCCGACTGGTTTCACACCATTTGGTGTATGAACTACTAGTCCAAAGACCTCTCGCTTTTCAAGCGATTTTAGTTCTGCCTGAATAGCCTCTTTCCATTTTGGCCAATCATTTCTTCGTCGACATTCATCGACCGATTTTGGCTCAAAATCATCATCTTCAATTACAATATTACTAGCCACTGAGTAGGCAAATACATCATCGACAATTACATCTTTTCGGTTCCATTGTGTGCATGTGGACACATAGTTTATGGAAATCTCAAAATTGTCGATATCATTATTCTTGTCTAGAATATCATCCTCTGTTGAGGTATTCTCATTTTCAATATCTTTGTCTTTACCATCATTCTCATGATCCATTGTGGCTTCTCCTGCTATACCCTTTTGGCTTCTTGCCTTTCTCGGTTTCAAATCTTTTGAGCCTAATGGTCTACCACGCTTTCGGCGTGTTGTAGACTCGCTTGCGATGGATGCATCTGGCAATCCATTGGGTATTTCAATTCTTGCTGGAGCATTTGCTGCAGGTATATGTGATTTAGTTACCTTCTGTGTATCAGTAAATGCATCTGGTAACTGATTTGCTACATTTTGCAAATGAATGATCCGTTGTACTTCTTGTTCACACATTTTTGTTCTTGGATCAAGATGGGATAATGCGGTTGCATTCCATGTGATTTCTTTCACATGTGGGTCCCCATTTTTCTTTTCTCCCCCTAAGGTTGGGAATGTATTTTCATCAAAATGGCAATCAACAAATCTTGCTGTAAACAAATCACCAGTTGTTGGTTCAAGATATTTGATTATCGAAGGAGACTCAAAACCAGCATAAATTCCCAATCTCCTTTGTGGTCCCATCTTTGTGCGTTGAGGTGGAGCAACAGGGACATAAACCGCACATCCAAATATTTTTAGATGTGAAATATTTGGCTCCTTACCGGACACAAGTTGCATAGGGGAATGTTCATGGTTTGCACTTGGCCTTAATCGAATTAAGGTTGCTGCATGTAATATTGCATGTCTCCATGCCGATGGTGGTAATTTTGATTTCATCAATAATGGTCTGGCAATTAATTGCAATCGCTTTATCAATGATTCAGCGAGACCATTTTGTGTGTGAACATGAGCCACTGGATGCTCTATATCAAGCCCAATTGACATACAATAGTCATTGAATGTTTGAGATGTAAATTCTCCTGCATTATCGAGCCGAATTTTCTTTATTGTATAATCCGGAAATTGGGCCCTCAATCGGATTATTTGGGCAAGGAGTTTAGCAAATGCAACATTTCTTGTTGATAGTAGGCTTACATGTGACCAACGTGTAGATGCATCAATTAGCACCATAAAGTATCGGAATGGTCCACATGGTGGAGCAATTGGCCCACATATATCTCCTTGGATTCTTTGTAAGAATGCAGGATTTTCACTTGCAATCTTGTTTTTAGAAGGCCTGATAATTAGCTTTCCAAATGAGCAAGCAGTGCAATTAAAATCACTGGACGGAAGAACCTTAATGTTCTTTAATGTATGTCCAAGTGAGCTCTTTATGATTTTGTGCATCATTACTGCCCCTGGATGACCCAATCGATCATGCCATAATGTGAATGTAGTTTGGTCATATGCGGATAAATGTATGTATGATATAATCCGGAGGTTTGTGTTGGCATCCTTTCGAGAATCTGTTTATGGCCAGATTCATGTTTTATGATGCACAAGTATTCTTTCCCATTTTCATTCATGGTTTCCATATGAAACCCATTTAGACGCACATCTTTAAAGCTTAGCAAATTTCTTCGAGATTTACTCGAATATAGTGCGTCATTTATTACTAGCTTTGTTCCCTTTGGGAGTAGAATGACAGCACTTCCAGAGCCTTCGATGAGTTTTGACACACCGGATATTGTAGTGACATTGCCTTTAAAGGCTCTTAATTGGGTAAAGTATTCTTTACTTCTTAAGATGGTGTGTGTTGTTGCACTGTCCAAAAGACATTGCTCCTTCCCATCGGGTTTCACTTTAGGTGAGTCCATGTTTTTCTATAAATATAAAGAGAAAGAGATTAAGACATCAATAAAAGCTTCATAAATTATATAAGGATAATTCTATTACACAAGTTGAAAGCCTATTACACAAATCCTTACGAGATAAAGGTTAAAGCATGGGATATAAAAGACATTGCAAGTATTATAAAAATAGCATGGGAGATAGTAGAGATATTTAGGGGCTCGTGCTTTTCATTTAAGCCCCTAAGGCATAGCCATCATCATTCTCAAGGTTGAGAAAGTCATTAACATCCAAACTAGTCACTGGTGACCCATCCACATCATTATTATCGATGTAGTTGGTCTCGGTAGCCCTTTCTTTATTCTTTTCAGCTTGGTACAGCTTCACTAGGTGTGGAGCTGTGCGGCATACCTTTGACCAGTGACCAGTCACGCCACATCTGTAGCATGCTGATTTGGATTTCTGGGAGGATCCTGATGGACCCGTCTGGACCTGTTGCTTCACACCCCCTTTGTAGCCATGGTTCTCACGGTGATTATCGTGGCTTTTGTTGTAGACTCGTCCACGCCCATGACCACCACGACCACCACGACTCCCATAGTTACCACGACCTCGTCCACGCCCATTGTTACGGCGTGATTGCTGCCCACGTTCATTGTCGTTCCTATCATGGAACGCTTTGTTCATAGCATTTGCTTCTGGGGCAGCTGTTGAGCCAGTAGGCCTTAGGTTGTGGTTTTTCATTAGGAGCTCATTATTCTTTTCAGCAACCAACAATACTTTCAACAAGTCAGAATATCTTTTGAAATTTCTTAATCTATATTGTTGTTGCAATAATATGTTTGAAGCATGCATAGTGGAGAAAGTTTTCTCCAACATCTCTTCCTGAGTGATCATTTTACCACATAGTCTCAATTGAGAAGTGATCCTGTGGATAGCACTGTTGTACTCAGTGATGGACTTAAAGTCCTGGAATCTTATAGTGTTCCACTCATGTGTTACTTGTGGGAGCAAAACTTCATTTTGATGAGCATAGCGCTCATTCAGGCTCTCCTACAATTTTATAGGATCCTCCACAAATAAGTACTCAGTTTTGAGACTCTCATGAATGTGGTGGCGGAGGAACACAATGGCTTTCGCCTTTTCCTGTGGGGTGGCATTATTGTTTGCCACAATTGTTTCCTCAAGGCCATTTGCCTTGAGGTGAGCCATGACATCTACCCTCCATTCGAGGTATTTCTGGCCCGATAGGTCAAGGATGTCAAACTCCCTCTTAACAATGTTTGCCATTAGTTGCTACATATAAAGATATGCAAATTAAAGGTTAACATAATCAATAATATAATACATGAGTCGTGTCTAAGACGATTGAAGGACATGTCATATCAAATAATAAATATATGCATGTAGATGATATATTCGGAATGTATAAAGAAAGATTGCGTGAGTCAGAGAAGTAATCAATATAGATATAGGCATAGACAATATCGTAAGACAAAAGTAAGAGATCATATGAAATGAAAGAAAATTATATAGCGGGAATTTTAAAGTCTTTAAAGTCCTTAGAGTTCGAGGTCCTTTAAGTCCAAAGTCCGAGGTCCTTTAAGTCCAAAGTCCGAAGTCCTTAAAGTCTGATTCCCTTCATCCCCCTTTTCACTTTTTCACTTCCGACCTTATCTCCTTCCTCCACCTCCATATTCGACCACCTTTACCAAATTTTTCCTTCGACATTCTCCATGGCCGACGACGAGATTATGCGTCGTCTTAGAGCCGGTAATAGGAGATTTTTGATTGAGCTTTTCATTTGCCTTGTTCTTATTGTGATTACCAACATCATGCTCATAATTATTTTGGTTAAAACTTACTTCCAATCCAAGTGGTGAAGTTGAAGATTTTCGAAGGAGAAATCGGTTTAAAGGTAAGCAAATGTAATGTTTTGTTTGTATCTTTTACATATCCAAAAGCATGATTTATTTTTGGTAACAAATCGTTTCAAATCTAGGAAGAAAAACGAGTTTCTGATGTAGAAGATCCCAAATCGGGCAACTACAGAGCATACTCCTCAAAAACAGTTTTAGGAAATAAACTTGTTGTATGATTAAGATTAGAAAGAGATAGAATTTGTACCTTGGTGATTAGTGAAGCTCAATTGGTAATTAGAGACTCGTGCTGATAACGTGTTATGAAATGATTATAAAAGCAAGACCACTTTATCTTTTGGAAAGAACACTTAAACAAACTTTATGATAACTTTTAGATCATTAGAAGAGAGGGAGGGAGAGTAAGAACTTTAGAGAGTGTATTTCTTACTCTACTTTGGTGCAAGTTTTACAATGGATGATGACCATATTTATAGGCCAAGAGTGGGGTAAAACTTTGGTAAATCTCCATGATTTATGCATGGAAATAAGGAGGTGAAGAAGGTAATAATTCACCTTGTACAAATTTTCCTCCATTATACACTTGTTCATACATAATATGTGTAATACATGTGTGTGTAAATAGATAGCTTGTAGTATGATAATTTGGACTTCATAAATTTGGACTTCATAACAGAATTTATTATATTCTTCTTATTCCAAAAGAAATGAATATGTTTTATGACAACAAATACACTTTTTATGACAATCTCGTGAACCAGCTAACTAGAAAATTATAAATAAGATAAATCGGCTCGTCTAAATGGAAGAAAAGGTGGTTTGCTTTATTGTTAACCCAATTGAAAGTGGTTATACAACTTGAAGAAAAAATTAGACACACTAAGGATCCTCCACTCTAATTCTAAATAGTCTCGGTGAGTGATAACTTGGCGAGATTCTGCCTAATCACATCCTTTATATTGTTTTGGACCAAACAACCTATATATGTGGTAAAAATAATATATTGTTTAAATAATAGTTTTGAATTTTGATGGTAATATAGTGGAATTTTTTTATGTCACTGACGCATGATTGTTCCTTTTGGTAAATTTTATGAGAGTATCATGATTTCATTATCTAATTTATGATTTTTATTTTTTAAATTTTATTCAAATAGTTTTAAATTAGAATTTTTTTATTTTATATCATTAGAAAATAGGAAAAAGAACCTGATTTTGAAAATATTTTATTTATTTAATTAGGAATTTATTTATTTTTTTCAATTTATGCATTTTTTGAGTTTTAGTTATCATAATTTCATAATCTAATTTATGATTTTTATTATTTTATTTTAATTTATTGAAATAGTTTTAAATTATATTTTTGTAATCCTGTACCTTAGGGAATAAGATAACAACCTTGTTTTTGAATTTTTTTTTTCTAATTTTATTAGTTCAGAATTTTTTAGGATTTATGCATTTCTTTTTGCACTTTTAGTTTCTAAAAATACATTTTTTATCTATACACTTATGGGATAGGTTAGAATGATCGTTTAAATTATAATAGGATCGAGATTTTAATGTAAGTTCGACACACCAATTATCAGTATGTAAGCATATTCTTGATAATTTTGTGTACGATTTTTTCAATGTGTGTCCATGAGTAAATATAAATAAGTTGGTTTTGGCAAAAAAAAATAAATTATTCATAATGATAAATAAATAAATCTTAAAAAAATAAATAAACTAACAAACAAATGTTTCTTTTATTTTAGTTGTATTAATGTGTGTCAATGGACATGGGCTTGTTTGGTTTAATGTGGGACACGTTATATTCATAGGAATTTCGTTCCAAGGAAATGTATTCCTAGGAATTTAAATTCATGGGAAGCAATAACATGTGTTTGGCTGAAAATAACTTTCCAAAAATTTAATTATCATGGTTTGTATGCTTTAATTTAAATTTTAGGGGAATTAGGAAATTGATATTGTAAACAAAACTACGGGAAAAAAAAAATCTTACCCATCCTACCAACATAAGTCTACTTATAGAAAGATTAATTTCATGTGTTTTTAAATTTTAAAAAGTGAACCGAATATACATGTATTTGTACTAAATTCTATTTAGGGACGAGTTTATAGTGATAAAGTCCGATGGGCCGATAATTTGGGGGTTGTGCGTATAACGGGCCTAGTATACAAATCCAATAAGGTTCCAACTCAAAATCATATGGTAATGGGTGGAGTAGCTCATTGGGTTATATACTAGGCTTTAAACTCTCAACACGTCCCCTAAGTGCAACTGTCTGGGTCAGTTGACACTTAGACAGAACCCCTCAAGGCTTGCGAACCGTCATATTTGGATCGGTCGCTCCTTTATTGGGCGGACTGCTTGAATGTGCTCTCATAAGGCCGACAAGTCCGAATCAATACCTCAAGGCTCGCAAACCGCCACTTTTTGGGATCGGTCGCTCCTTTATTGGGCGGACTGCCTGAACGGGCCCATGAAGCCAGCAAATCCGAAAGACTCCAGGAAAAAACCCACACCGCAACCTGCTCTGATACCATGATAAAGTCTGGTGGACCGATAAGCTGGAGGTCGTGCGTATATCGGACCTAGCATACAAACTTAATAAGATTCCAACCCAAAATCATATGGTAATGGGTGGAATAGCTCATTGGGTTATATACTAGGTTTTAAACTCTCAACATATAGACTGAGTACAATATTACGATTAATTATTCGAAGAAAAGAAGCACAACTAATAACCGACTTTTAGTGGTGGGGATCAAGAATAATGCTTAAATTAAATATACCTACTCTTCGAAGCAGATTTCTTTGTAATTAAAATTTCCCATGAAGCAAATAATATATAGAGCAGTATAATCTCTAACCTTTCTGTTGCCTGAGGAGGAGTGTACAATGTATGTAGTGTTCAAATTAAGGGCAACATTACACATATAAATTAGAATCTAGAGAAACATTTTGTTAATTGGTTTTTCAACTCTATAAGGTTTTTCACGTTTGAAATTTAAATAATAAAACCTTAATATATAAATTTTTGGATCGCTTCTCTTATAGTCAATTGGTTTTTGAATGAAATCTTAATAGGATTGTGTGTTAAATTCATAAGAACATGTGGAATTGAACGGTTCCCCTCCGTTATATTAGTCAATGCCCACAGATTTCAATATGAAAAGTCAGGTTCATGTGATGAGAGTTCTTATAGTAAATAGTAAGGATGCATGGACATCATTCATATTGGATATTAGTTCGGTGAGCTAGAATTTAATATTTTAATTGTGTTCATATGACTATTAATCAATGTTAAAAATCTGTCAATTGATAAGATTTTAAATTAAAACAAGGGTGCTAGCCTGATAGGGATAGTTTATTTTAGCAAACATTTTAAATAGAGGAAATCATAGGCGCCCCTTGGAACGAACTAGGGGCATTGTAATTGATAGCAAGAGCTAGCTTTGCAATTCTTTGTCTGATCTCTCGATCTCTATTTTTCAGTTAATTATCTAATTGTTTTTGCTTCTTCTTCTTCTAGCTAACTGCATGCGATGATATTCTTGTTGTATGGATATAATATGCATGCGTGAAGGATGCTGCAGGCTTTAAGGGATCGAAATATCGAATCATATCATATCTCAATATATCACTTTCAAAGGTATCGCGATCACAAATCTATGTGCACACGTACGCAGATTGATTAACTAAATAACTAGCTAGATGCACCAATCATGCATGATTTTTTACATATAAACAAGCTTCTGGTTTAACCAAGGACGTACACATGGACGGCGAAGGGGTATGAGTGGGCCCGTGCCCTCCTGTTGGGATTTTGAAGCCTGATTTGGAATTAGGCGCAAAAAAGAGACGAAGGCTAGCGATCAAAGGAGCAGAACCGCGACTGCTGCACAAAAGCGCGGGCTAGGGCACAAAAGCGCGACCACATTTTTTGTGGTAGTGCCCTCGTTATTCCAAAAGAGAGTAAAAGTGCGGGCTGGGACGGAATTGCGCTGTCGCGTTTTCTAGGGGCTTGCCTGCGCAACTCTTCGTGTTAGTGAAGAGGCGGGTTTCCTTGATGCGTAAGGAGAACGAGATTTAGGGTTTCTATCTTTAAATCCCTTGTAATATCTTGTTTTTATCATTAAACCTTGTGTTCGCTATTTAAACCCACATTGATTATTGTAATTGTGTGCATTTGAGTCTTGAGAAATAGAAAGAGGAAAAATATTAGATAGAGTTTGAGAGATTAGGTTAGGTTGATTAATTAGATCAGTGTAGATCAGGAAGATCAAGTCATGTAACCCTTGGAATCCTCAAATTTAATGAAAGTCTCTGGTTTGGTAGTGCCTTCAAACGTAGTCATTCTGAAGAACTAGGTCAACAAATTCTCTTGTTTTCTTCTTTTATTGTTTCTTTCTTTCTTATCTTGCGAGTTAGTGTGAGTTCTCCCTTTTGTAGGGTCGAATTTCCTAACAACTGGTATCAGTGTTTGGTTCCTACAATTGCAATGGGAGACAAAAAGATTCTTGTTGAGAAGTTTGATGGAAGTGATTATGGTTTCTAGAAGATATATGCATATTGAAGATTACCTATATGGTAAAGAGCTTTACTTACCTCTAGGAGAGAAGCCTGCAGACATGAAAGAAGATGAGTGGAAGCTATTGGATAGGAAGGCGATGAGTGCAATTCACCCGTCTTTGTCCAGGAGTGTAGCGCACCACACGGTAAAGGCGACTACAACAAAGGGTTTGCTTGCGATCTTGTCCGCGTTGTATGAGAAGCCATCAACGGTGAACAAGGTGCATCTGGTGAGAAAGTTGTTCAACCTGTAGATGAAGGAGGGCATAACATTATCCAAGTACTTCAGTGAATTCAACATGACGATTGCACAATTGCTGTTGGTGAAGATTGAGTTTGATGATGAGGTGCAAGCCCTAATTCTACTTTCTTCTTTGCTTGAGAGTTGGAGCGTAACTGTCCCGGTTGTCGGTGCTTCATTAGGGAAGTGGAAGATAAAGTTTGATGATTTGAGGGATCTGATAGTTAGTGAGGAGATTCACAACAAGGAGTCAGGTTCTATATCTAGATGAGCTTTGAATGTAAGGAACAAGGGCAAGTCTTGTCATGGTGAGTCAAAATCCAAAGACAAAGAGAAGACTACCAAGGAGAAGAGTAATATCAAGTGCTAGAATTATGGTGAATTTGGTCACTAGAAAAGTGAGTGTCAGGCATCAGAGGAGGAGTCAGAAGATGCAAAAGTAGAGTACGTTGCAGATGCATTGATCTTGAGTACCTCAAGATCAGGTGGGAGTATAATAGTGGTTCCCTAGTTGGCAGGAGGCCTTGAAGGAAGAACCACGAACTAATGATGAGAAGATCATTGAAGAACTTGATAGAGATTCACCTTTTGATTTCTATTTGAGGCTTGTTGAACTAGCTAGGCCAGAAGTTTTGCAAAGGCATCTCACAGTCAAGACATGGACAGGGAGAGATGAGCTTGATGCAAGGATTGAAGTCTGACAAGGCTTTAGACGGGCTTACATAAGTTGAAGGCCCGACACTGCCAAGATTGAAGAATTGCTGAAGAAAAAGACAATTACAATTGGAATCAGTGTGGATGAACGACTCTAAGGGAATATAATGATTTCTTATTAGAATGAACGATTTTAAAGGAATATAACGATTTCATATGAGAATGAACGATTCTAAAGGAATATAACGATTTCTTATAAGAATGATCGATTTTAAAGGGATATAATGAATTCTTATAAGAATTAATTTTTTATTCTTTTTTGGTAAAGAAAATTTAGGGTGAGGGGATGGTGCCCCAGTCCAAGGACAGGGAATTTACATTTGCCTCACCTCAAGGAGACTAGTGGGGAATCAAACCTGCGACCTGTTAGACCCGATTCCTGTCTTGCTCCACTAGACCAACCCCTTGAGGTTTCTTATAAGAATTAATGATTCTATAGGAATATAACACTTTCTTATTAGAATGAATGATTCTACAAGAATATAACGAGTTCTTATAAGAATGAACAATTCTAAAGGAATATAATGCTTTCTAATAAGAATGAACAATTCTGAAAGAATATAATGATTTCTTATTAGAATGAATGACTCTATAGGAATATAACGATTTTTTATTAGAATGAACGATTCTAAAGCTTCTCATGGGTAGTGTCTTTTACAAAATAAATGAGTTATGTTTATAGATCCACTGTTCTAAAAAACGCCCTAGGCGGCCGCCTAGGCGCCGCCTAGGCGCTGGGCGTTCGAGCCCCGCACTGTATTTAGCTTAGGCGGACATCTGGACGGTTTTAGGAGCTAGGCGGGAGTCTGGGCGGATCTGGGCGGGTCTAGGCGGGCCATTATTCCGTCTAGGCGGGTTAATAGTTAGGTTTTCAATTCAGAACTAAACCCCAAGTCCGAACGACAACTCCTTCACTCTCGTTCTCCAATCTTCATTGCCGGCGAGGAGAACAATCGCTCTCCCTCTCCGGTTTCTCCCTAGTCCTGGGGGGGCTCAGTGATTCACACCGACACCGGTTCTTGTTCTCGACGACTTGCCGTTCTGTCAACATCAACAACGACTTTCAATGGTCTGCTGCTCCTTCTCGTACCGTCGTGCGGTCTAATGGTCTCGCCCGCCTCAACTCCTCGCAACCCCTACTCCTTCTCCTATCTGGTTGTTCTCGCGCGCCTGAACTCCTCACAATCCCTGTTCAGTTTGCAGCCTCCACTCCTCAGCCTCCTCGCAACCCCTGCTGGCCTGCTCAGGTTCATTCAATTATTCAATTTGTAAATTGTAATTAAGAAGTGCTGATTGTTTGTTGTTGCTCGGTGAATGGATTTGCTCCACTTTAATGTTTGTTGAATGTTTGTTTATTGCTCAGTAAATGAATTTGTTGATGAGTGATGACTGATGTGAATGGATTTCAGTTTTGAATGAATGTTTGTTTATTGCTGTCTTGGATCCCATTTTTCTTATTGCACTAAATATCGGTTGAACTGTTGTCTTGTTGAATGCTTGAATATTGATCTACTGAAGTAAGCTACTCCTCTTTCTCGTACAATGAATATTGTGTTGTTGTCTTGCTGAATATTGATATGCTCAAGTAGTATGAAATTATAAATTATGAATTGTGTGAATTGTTGATTCTTTTTTTCAACCGAGAATTGGGAATGCTGTTTTTTTAGTAACTCAATAACTAAACTGATTTGCTGAGAATGGTTTAGCTGGCTGTTTTGAATGGATTTGCAGCTCCACGCCTATATATTTGTTGAGTTTGTTGACTATTAATGAATGGTTGATTCAATGACTTGGTGGCTGTTTTCTGATAGTTTGTTATCAATTTTTTATGGCTGATTCAGGGATTTACTGACTGTGAATGGCTGATTTTTTTTTAGCTATGATTTATGAATTGTGAATTTGTGATTGCTGATTTTTTTTTGGCAAATTGGTTACTTAAGTGACTCAACTAAGTTTCTTATATGTTGTGATCTTTGTTTGTTAAATTTTATAGGGAATGTTCAATGTGTTCATCAATGGCTTTTAATTCCGATACAACGACTTCTACCACTACTAAAATATTGAAGCAGAATAGTGATGATGTTGGATGGGATTATGGAATCCTATCTAATCACATGAATCCGGACAAATGAAAATATATCAAATGTGGGAGAGAGTTTAGTGGGGAGTTAATACATCAAATGTCGGCATAAGAGGAAGTTATGAACTATCTATTATTTTGAGTTTATGGGGAGTTAATACATGTATTTGATTATTACTTATTAGTTATTACTTTATTATACTATGTAAAGTTATGAACTATCTAGTATTTTGAGTTTATGGTATATTCTAGCATATGGATTTTATGGGATATTAATTATTAATTAACATATGAAGTTTATGGTATCTTATATCTTATTTGAAAACATGGTTTATCATTTTTATATATAGATTAGAGATTTTGAATAATAGGTCAGGGGTAAAATACAAAGAAATAACTAATATCGTCCAAATCCGCCTAAGCCCCGTCTAGGCCCCGCCTAGCCGCCTAGGCGCTAGGCCCTCACCCACCGCCCAGCTCCCGCCTAGCGTTTTTTAGAACACTGTATAGATCATCCCAAATTATATTTCAACCAAATAAGCCTAGGAACCGGTTAGAAATACTATTAAAATAAATGAATTATTTTATAAATTTAACCATGTGGTTCGATAGCTAGTCTATTTTTATAAAATACTTATGCCAAAAATAAATCTCTTACAACTATACAATAAAATACCTTATATTATATAAAGTCCAAAACCGGACCCTTTTACCATATTCCAATCCATTTTCGACCCGATTCGAATTAATCTAAGTCAACATGAAATTATTATTTATAAAATAATGAATTATACAAAAATCATATATTATAGCTTCATAAAATCATAAAAATTATAAGCATTATGAAACTGATTTATTTACATTTTTATGAACCCTAAAACAAGGTGAACCGGACAATTTTAATTAAAATCGAACAAAAACAAAGCGGATTGAAGATGATTTTGTCACACGGGAGAAATTAAACACAATTCTTTCCCTTATAAGTTTGAAAGAGTGGCTAGGATGAATGGTTCGAGTGTCTTTGGGAGTTTGGGTTGTGAGAGGTCGTGGGTTCTACTCCTGGTGATAGCAATCCCCCATTTTTTTTACAACCTTCCCTTTTCACTTATATCTAGAATGGAGATTCATTTGTTACGAACAAAAAGAAGAACTCATGGCTAGTCTTGTGGTTATTTATGTAGATTTCTCACGAAATGAAGAACTTGTGGCTAATCTCGAAAACTCGTGGCTAGTCTTGTGGTTATTTTTTGTAGATTTCTCTCCTCATGGCTAGTCTTGTGGTTATTTATGTAGATTTCTCATGAAATGAAGAACTCGTGGCTAATCTCGAGAAGTCGTGGTAGTCTTATGGTTATTTCTGTAGATTTCTCACGAAATGATCGAACTCGTGACTAATCTCAAGAACTTGTGGCTATTCTTGTGATTGTTTCTATAGATTTCTCACGAAATGAAGAACTCGTGGCTAGTGTTGTGGTTGTTTCTGTAGATTTCTCACGACATGAAGAACTCGTGGCTAATCTGAATAACTCGTGGCTAATCTCGTGGTTGTTAATGAAGAACTTGAAGCTAATATGGTGGTTGTTTTTACAGATTTCTCATGAAATGAGTTCGACTAACCTTAAGAATTCGTGACTAATCTCGTGACTGTTAATGAAGAACTTAAGGCTAATTTGGTGGTTGTTTTGCAGATTTCTCACGAAATGATGAACTTGTGGCTAATCTCGTGACTGTTTTTACATATTTTTTCAAACAAACTAAGGCACGAAATGAAGAACTTTTCTATCCATAATAAAAAAACTCATTTGCGTCATATTGACCACATACTTAGAACCGAATCTAGCTATGTAAGTCAATCGTGGCAATATGGCCACAAATATACCCGCAAACGATGTTTTTATGACAATATGGCCACAAACTTAGAACCGAATCTAGCTACATGGGTCATTCGCGACAATTTGCCCACAAATGTATAACTGAATTTAGCTTCGTAATATATTCTCGTCAATATGGTTGCAACTATAGCCGCAACCCATATTCTCACCCAAAAAAATAGCCTCAACCCATATTTTCATGGTTATGTGACCACAAACTTAGAATCGAACTTAGTTGCGTGAATATTTTGCGATAATATTCCCGCAAATATAGCCCCAACCTTGATTTTCATGGGTAAACATTCATAAAGTTTGAGGTTTGAGGGAGATGTTGTGGCAGTTACCCACAAACTTAAGCACACCGGAATTTATTGACTATGATTTTCTGCCTATATATACGTTTTCCAGTAGTGAAACTTACATACTTGTTATGATCAAATATTGGTCATGGGATTTCAAGTTATTTATAAAAAAATCACCTTTCTAAAATTCATCAGATTATAAATTAGTTAATTATAGGGTCGAGAATAATTCTCGCTTTCTAGCAAGAATTATAAGGAGTGTTCTCACCATAGATGAATCAAAGTGCAACCGTGTGAATTCAACTTAAGATCTTCTTTTCATTTACTGAAGATCTAGTAAGTTGATCATCAAATAAAAAAGGATGGTCCATTGGTCCATAAAGAGTCACTAAAGTACGTAGGTGGTAAGATTGTGCATGCATGGGCACAAGATGTCCAAATTTAAATACTCTTATATATTATAGAACGAACTAATATATTCTTGATGAATTTTCAATACGCATATACAGAATCAGCATATATACACACACCTTCTTCTTTAGTGGTTAGGCGGGGATCCTCTATGAATTACAACGTAGGGTTAAGTTTGATGACATATTAAATAACGGTTTTCTAGTATATGCTCAACGACATACATACACTAACAGTAATTTGGGCTTTCTAAATTAGGAATTAGTTAACTAAAAATAGATACTCCATATTAATTAGTAGTTTAAAGTTCTACCAAAAAAAAATTAGTAGTTTAAAGTTTACGGTTTTTCTAACCTATGTCTTTAGGACATAGGTTAAGCATTCCATTAAAGAGAACTGAAATCCTATTAAGAAACTAATAAACCCTTTTAAAAATAAATAAAATTTAATAACAAAATATTACTATTTTAAGGAGCTTAACCTATGCCTTAAGGACATAGGTTAGAAAAATCCTTAAGTTTAATATATAATGCTCTTCTCCTCTTGTCTAAAATGGTACTCCCTCCGATCTTTAATGTCGTTAAATAAAAAAGGCTCTTTTATTAAGAACTACTACATTTTCAGACAAAACTCAATCACATACACATATATCAATTTAAACATTAAACAATTGCCCAATAAGAAAACAATCAAGCTATAGAAAAAAGAAAGAAAATTTTCAATGATCGAGAAAATAAGCAAAGTATAGGGGAGAAGTGAAAACCGTACACATCATTTAATTTGAATCAAATTTTAAAGGGTGGAACGACACTCTTTAAGGATCGAAGGAACTAGTATTATTCTTTTATGTATGCTCATAGGGTCATATGACTCATATTTCATCTATCAAATCACAGAGTTTGGTTCAAATAAAACAAACTCTTATCCTAAAACGAACTCTTATCCTAAAACGAATGTACTTTTTGTAGTTAGTAGTGCACTTTTCATACTTCAGAGTGCACTTTTTCGTATTTGTACTTTTCGTACTTTTTAGTGCACTTTTCAAATTTTTTTAGTGCACTTTTTCGTAATGCACTTTTTATATTTTTCAATGCACTTTTATATGAAAAGTGCATTACTAACTATGAAAAGTGCATTCGTTTTAGGATAAGAGTTCGTTTTAGGATAAGAGTGTGTTTCATTTGAATCAAACTCTCAAATCATAAGTATATAATTCGATGGAATATAATTTTGACCTAGAGTGCTAGTAATAACTAGGTACGTGCATATATAAAATGTAGGGTGGGCAATGACAGGGAAGGAGATGGAATCAATGGGGGATTGGATGGATGAGTTAATCAAGGAATAATGAAAATTTGGCCAATTGAATACCTATGAAATCTTTGACTGCATATCTTCACCGCCCTTGCCTAACAAAATACTAAAAAAAAGTTATAACTATGGGCAGATTCTTATACTTTTCAATTACATTATTTTCTTTAATTAAGTTTACTTTTCAAATAATATATTGTGTTAATTTTGCAGTTCAATTCATTGGTTATGTAGGTACATATGGTATGGATCATTAACATTCTTAATTAACTCACTCGCCTCGTGTTAATTATCCGAATGCTGATATGCCACCAACAATGTACATATATATAAATATTTGCAACCGTCAAAATCAGCCAGCTGAACTCGACGGAGACTGGACTCAACGATTCCTTATTCTAATTAGTTGAATTGATCTCCTATGGCAACGTTGTAAAATTGACAAGAACCATATGTTTCTCTTATTTATTTTATTATTTATTTATTTTGAGAATATACTAATAAATGAGTAAGTTTTTCATTTTTTTAAATTTTTTTTTGACACATGTATCTCAAAAGTTGTTACCAAAAAAATTATATTTACAAGTTCAAAACCTAATTTGATAACACAAATACTATACAGTATATCATATATGACCAAAAATATTTATTTTCGTAGAATAAAAACAATTAATCGTGTAATGCACAGATCGAGAAGCTAGGAGAGTGCAATTACAGGCCAAGAAAAAAAACTGTGCAAATGGCAACTTGAAAGTCCACGACCCCACAAGGTCAAGTCAACGACCCCACAAGGTCAAGTCAACAAAGACACCACACTTGGCTGTAAGGCTGTCAATGGATCGGGTTATGGGTGGGTGGAGCACTTCCACCACCCGACCCGCAAGTTAAAATGTCCCACCCGACCCACCCGTCACCCGTCAAATATTCCACCCATCACCCAAACCACCCGTCACCCGCTGGTTATATGAGTGACCCGTTCACCCGTATAACCGATGTACTCTATATATATAAATAAAGTGTCATACATAAACAAATTATAAATATCCATATGGGACTGCGGTTATAAATATTCATCCGTCACTCGTCAAATATTCCACCCGTCACCTAAACTAAAGTTATAAATAAATTGTCACTCGCTGGTTATACGGGGTTGCGGTGAATCCAGTTGAACGGGGCTGCAGTGGGTCGGTGGCGGTGACAGCTCCACCGAAGGTCGACGGTTGGGGCAACAATGGCGTCGGAAGAGGTGTAGAACGAGGCTGCACTTGGTGGTTCGCAGTTGGTTGACGAGAAGTGTTGTGCAGCTGCGTCGCTATTCAGGTCAGAAATGGAAGAATTTTTAAGAGGCCAGCCCTAGGGATGGAAAGTGTAGAACAGACTAATAACCCTCACTAATGAAGTTACTGACTGAGGCAATCAATATTCAAGCAAATTGATGGGCTGGAAAATAAATGGGCCGACTTATTTATCAAAAGATCAAAGTGATTTATATATGTGATTTTAAGGGTCTATATATTATAAATTATAAACCGAAATGGATGAAACGGGTGGTTTGGGTGGAACGGGTGATGGGTCGGTTGAACGGTCGGTTAATTGGGTCGGGTTATTGGGTGATAAAATCTCACCCTTACCCGACCCATAACCCATTTCGCCCGTCACCCGAACCACCCGTCACCCGCTTTGATTGGGTTTTCACCCGTTTATTTCGGGTGAGTTAAACGGATGGGTCAATTACCCATGGGTAATTGACAACCCTACTTGGCTGACCTCATAATTTTGCACTCACTTCTTTACAAGTCTAAAAGATTATTGCACCCAATTAAACTAGCTTGCTAACTTTAATTATCAAAACATATTTCGATCAAAGACCTATCCAATTCAATTGCCAAAAATTTCAAGCCCTCCCTTGGAAGTAGGCTCTAAGATGATGAATTAAGAGGAGTGATCGAAAAATTAAATACTCTAGATCAAGACACAATAGCTAGGTTGAGGCTTGGATGACCCAGAGATCAAATCAAATGTGTAGTGGCGAGTGTTAGGGCAACCGACCTAATCAACATCGGAATAGGCAATGAGCCCACTAACAAAGATTGTGGCTGGAGTTGTTAGTACGTAGGCAAAATGATAACATGGTAAATGATCTTTTACATCTTTGAAATTGTTATGCTCCCAAGTCCTATCCGAAGATTAAATCTTGCACATGCATATGGAAAATGAGTTTAGTGTGTAATAATAATAATAAAAAAAAGTGGTATAATTTATTGAATTTTTTAATTAATAATAATTTGATGGTCCGTCATTGTCTGCAAATTACTTTGACCCTCCTTTTACACAAATAAATAAATTCTTTTATAAATGTTCAGTGTAAGTAGTTGATGGAAATTTATCGAAGATTACTATAGTTGAAGGTATAAAAGTTTTGAAATGTTGTTCAAAATATAAGCTATATCATTAAGCGTATATGAGTCTATGAAAGCTTATGGAAACTTTTCCATATATAATCCTCAAATTATAAATGAAATCTGTTTTTTAACTAATTTTAATATCGTTTTAATTAAATTTTCAAATACTATTTATAAAATCAACTTCTATTAGCTTTGCATATCAAACACCAAAATAAATTTGCCCACAAAAATAAGTTTCAAATTTCAACTACTAAATAAGGTTTAGGTTCAACCTCAACTTCAAAATGCTAAACATCCATTTCAACTATATAGTTCATTTTACATATCCTAATATACAGATCAACAATAATCTAATTATTCAACGCATATAAACATGCATACATGCACATTAAGCATTGAGGATACATCAAAAAAAAATTGCATATATATTTATCACACTGAGAATGAAAAAGGAATTTTCCCATGAATTTCTCTCTTACGATGATTGTCTATATGAATATACAAGCGGAAAGCGTGTAGTCCTATAATCCTATGGGTATGGCAGGCACGGATTTAGGGGTGGGCTAGGGTATGCTGTAGCCCACCCCAAAAAATATATTACCGCAATATATATGAAAATAGTTATTATGAACATGTTGACTAATATAGTACAGATGGTAAGTATATGGCACTTTTGCTGATAGCCCCGTGTTCGAATACGGCTGCCTTGCAAGTTGCAACTCAATTTTTTTGTTTTGCGCAAGGGACCCACCTTCTTACTTTTTTAAATAGTTTTAAATCAATCAATTCCCTTTTCCTTTTTTTAGCAAATCTTCTTTACAGATCTTTTTAGCAAAATCAATCCCCTCTTTTCTTGAGCAAATTTCCTTTTCTTTGTATTTCTTTTAGCAAAAAAAGTATTCTAATATATTAATAGCTAAATTTTGATTAGTAGAATTTATTTTAGTTATAATAATAAAAATTATGTTTTCTCTAATTAATTTTACTTATTAAAATTTATTTAACATATAAAATACATAAAGAAATTTATTGTAAAATTAGGCCTTTAAAAAATTAAGACAATTCTACATATTGATTTATTTATAGGGTAAGCCTACCCAAGAATTAAATCCTGGTTCCGTCCCTGGGTATGTCTTACTTATAATAAGATAAAACGAAATTTGGGATTCAAATGTTATTTTGATTGTTTTAAAAAACGTAAAAGAAAATTGACACATATTTTAGAAATATTTTAAATAAAATTTAAAATAAAATGCTAATATTTTGAACCTAAATAAAACAAGACCCTATATTTTTACACCGAGCTCAATTTATACAAGTCCCCGTATTTTTTCTCCTCTTCTTCAAAAGGAGGGAAATTAAGGCACGTGTTTAATTATTAAAGTGACGGGGGCCTCTGGTACGCTGATACAAATCATCTCTTGTGTTGTGTGAGTGTGAGTCGGACGGCCGGACTTGCTATATCATTAGTAGGTAGAATCAATCATTTTTTTGATAGAAAAAGTATCAATAATTTTAATTGATTTTCACGTGCTTAACTTCACTCACTAAAATGCAATACAACTGTATCAATCATTTTAATTGATATAATATGTTGAGAATAATACCCTATTTTAAATATAAAATTCAAAGAGATGAAACATATTTTAGTATATCATGGGTTACTCTTTTTATTGTCAATTGATTTTAGGATAGAATTTGATAGGTTTATGTACTAGGCCCATATACGTATGTACGCTTATACCGACATGTCCTTAGTTTATCCACCTACTATATCCACAGACAATAAAACTACAAAACATTCTTTAACTTATACTCCACAAAGGGCACTACAAAACATTCTTTAAGATTTACTCTTTTTTTTGTTAGTCCTTAACACTGTCTATGTGAGTTGAAATAGAAATCTTAGAGTACTACTTTAAGATCCGTAACCATTTAATTAGATGTCCGAAAGTTTATAAGAGTTATTGCTCATAGAACTAGAAGTCTAGAAAGTAGGCTACGCATCCTTGTCATAGGTGATCAGCAAGGAATATTATAGGTAATTGGATGCAAATCGTTGTTATGCATAAAGTCCTTATAGGGCGCATAAAAATGATACCGGTATCATAATTTGAGAATATAAATTGGCTATGGGCTATGCTACAAATATTCCAGTATGCACCAGGACTAATTGAATTATCATCAGCTGGCCCAGTTTTTAAGGGCCCAATAGCACAACGGAGAGACTAGGAAACAAGGCTCAACCTTTTTAACATTAATCATAGAGAGTTTGATTCAAATGAAACGAAATCTTATCCTGATACAAATGCATTTTTGCTAGTTTGTAGGGTATTTTTCTTAGTTCGTAGTGCACTTTTTCGGATTTGCACTTTTCGTACTTTTTGTAGTGCATTTTTTCGGATTGCACTTTTTGTATTTTGCAATGCACTTTTGTATTAAAAGTGCACTACGAACTACAAAAAGTGCATTCATTTCACGTTTTAGGATAAGAGTTTGTTTCATTTGAACCAAATTCTAATCATAGAAGCCATATATAAGCATATAACTAAACTTTAAATTAACTAAGGCCCTATTCGACATAGGTTGGCACAACAAGGTTTTTTACTAAGTGAAAGTTTGAGAAGGTTTTTAATGAGGTATGAAAACACAAAATTAAAACCTTGGTATAGATAGGTTGTAGGAGGTTTGTAAAAAATCTTAACACAATATTTTATTAATTATTTTAATTAATATTCTTTTTGGTAGTTTTAAAATAAAACCTACCTTAAAACCTTGTAAAACCAAACACCAAATAAGGTTTTAGGAAGGTTTAAAAAACCTACCCAAAAACCTATACCTATCCAAAAACCTTTTTAAAAATCTCCACATCCTCAAAAACCTTGTTTTACCGAACAGAGCCTAAGGACATTTCTTATGATAAAAATTCAAATAGTGGAGAGTGATCTTATATCATAAATTTACCTATTATTAGATTTAAAACTAGTATATTTTAACAATATTGCTCATTTTTCTTAAACTAATAGTTCATTTGCTTTTTCTCTATATAAAAAAAAGGATTTTATATGAGCTCACATTATTTACATTAGTAATGTTGTAGCCCATATTTTTGAAAATCACAATTCTTTTCTATTAAATCTTATATTTACAACATATTTCACGACTTTTTTAGACTGAACGTTCAAATTTGCTAGTAGTTTTTTATATTTCACTAATAATCTTCTAACTTTTTTTTTTCAAAAAATCAAGATTTATGTTTCATCCTCTTCAAAAGGTTCAATTTTTTACAGTTAAAAGTAAATTATATTGAAACTATTCTGAAAGCTCATGTTACCAAGGTTTGACTGTAAAGATTTTTTTTTTTTGGTGCAAAGAGCTACTTTATTGAAGAAAAAACAGCATGCCCAACATCAGGAACGGGAAAGTTCATCTTCTCCGAAACACAAGTCGGAGGTACATCATCATACTCTTGAAAAGAAACATCGAATAAAGAGCAAAGTTTGCTAACATTTCCGCTTCCCCATTGAGGGATCGACGCACATGAACAATCTGGACTTGCCGCGGATTATGGATTATGGTAAATTAGGCAGCGGCACTGGCTTATGAGGTAAAAATCAGTGTGCGTCTTGAGGGACGAATCTTGGATGAGCTGACTTGCCACGAGGGAGTCCGTCTCCAGAGCCAAATGTGAGATTCTCATGCGCAAAGCAACCTGAAGCCGCTGAAGAATGGCTTGCAGCTCAGCTGTAAGGGCAGAGCAATAGGCCACCCCCGACAGCAGGACCCGGGTTACCTTTTGAGACAGCATCCACATTCAGCTTGATCCAAGGGTGGGTTGGGGCCTTGGGGGCGTCCACGCGTGCAGCAGAGTGGGTGTCGACGTGAACTAATCTCAGCCGTCCAATAAATTATAACTCCAAAAGAACTTTTCCTTACAATAAGGACCGTCCTTGACACTGTGACTACAAATCTGATCCAGCTACCATGAAAGAAGCTGAAAGCAATTTGATACTAGCACAGCTGCACAGGCTTGGTATACTGACTGTAGATAGTTTGTGACAAAAAGAAAATAAACTGTAGATTATATAGCACAAGACCGATTTTGTTTACAGCCTCAGCGAAACTAGACGTGGCATTATAAAGACAATTAAGAAGAAGCTTTCAAGTTGCTTGCTCTGAAAAAGTCTTGAAAGTTGAGACAATAAAATGCTCCGTCCACAAGCATAAGCTTTTAAGTTGATGTGTGGTTCGCTTACAAAAACCCTCTATCTAATTACATGACACCAAGGTCCCTAATCATTTAGCTACCTGCAATCGTGGTTCTGTTCTTGAAGCTTACTCATCAATGTCTTTTACCGCGTCCTGCATAAACAAGCAGAGAAAAAGTTAAAGCTTTAAGCTTTCAAAATATTTTTAATCCTAGAGCAGTCACTGTAAAGTCTCACAACTGGCAGGTAAATTTTCAAAATCAAAAAAATCATGTTTTCCAAATATCTTCTTTTTACCAGCATGTTACCTTTTACAAGCTAATTACATGAAGAATAGCTAAATCTACAAGAAAAATTAAGACAAACAATTGCAGATTCACAACATCTTACCTTTGCAAGCTTTGTTACATAAGACGCAGCTAAAGCTGTTGCTAGTAGGCCCAACCCAAGAGTTATAAGCTGGCCATTTCCGCCCGGTAAAATTTCAGATTCCTCTTGCTGAAAGATCACAAAATAATGCAGAATGTGACCAAAGAAGGCAAAGATATAATCATACTGTGAAATAAGGAGTACACAGTAACAAAACTTAGACAAATATAAGTTTCAAAGACACTTTGTAATATTTCATAACAAAATAAGTACACATACTTGCTTCATGTATTGCTTAATTGTGTCCATCAGTTGGTTTTCATCCCAACAATATCAATTTAACAATTTGGAAGAAGAAGATGAATGAATGCTTTGTTAAAAAAGAAGAGCGAAGCAATAGACGGACTCACTAGGTTAAATATTGAGAGCATTATTAAAAAAAAAAAAAAAACTCACAAGTATTGCTCGTCCAAATGCTCCAGCACTTACGTAAGCCCAAGAGCCTGGCAGCATCCCTAACCAGCTACATGTCAATAACAACAAAATTTGAGTGAGCAAAAAATAAAGTATTTCCTTCATGAACCATATATGAAAAAAGCAAGCAAGATATGATCAAATTTGTTACAACTGTAAACAGAATGACATAGTAGCTCAACTAAAATAAATGATTTTTTACATATACACGATCAACATTATCGAAAAGGAAAGCTCATATTTTCATTCATCCAGTCAAAAATCATTCCCCTACAAATTTGGTAGTTTGTCAAAAAAGATTGCCTTAGTATCAACTGCAAAGTACTGGAAGGAAACTATGCTGGTTTCAGGACTTTTCAGAACAAAGCTGAATCTAAACATATATGTGATCTAATCCAATATTGGCTAAATATCAAATAGTATCAAGTACTAAAAGGAAAGTATCAACTGATTTTGCACATTACAAGTGTACCACTTGAGACAAGAAAATTGTTAATAGTAGGATGAATGATATATTAAGCAGCATAGGCAAAGATACTATTCTTAGCTCAACAAGTATTTCCAAGAAGAACCAAAATTATGAGCAAAGATTTGAAAAACTTAATTACTTAAAGGCGATAATCATTTAATCATTGAAGGAGATGAAACAGACCTTCCCAAAACATATGGGATGAATTTTACAGATGTCAAGCCATAGAGATAATTCCCAAGGGAAAATGGAAGCAATGGACTCAACCGAAGAAGAGTTACAACTCTGAAACCATTTTCACCAATTGCTTTGTCAATTGCAAGGAACTTCTTGTTCCCTTCCACAAGTTTCAAAATACGTTCACGGGCAAAGTATCTAGCAATCAAGAATGCAATGCTGGCCGCTAACTGGAATCAGAAAACAAATGTAGATAGAATTTATAACCAATTTCTGCTGGCATTGTACGATTAAGAGGTGGAGAATTAACAGGCTTACAGTTCCACTGATGGAGACTATGATGGTGCCAGTGACAGAGCCAAAAAGAAGGCCTGCTGACATTGTCAATGGAATTGCAGGTATTGCAAGCACCTATAAAGGAAAAAGAAAAAGAAAAAAGAGTAAACACAATAGCATATAGCAGTTCCCACTGTCTACTGCATATGGAAACGAAAGGACCAGGTTTTTTGCAGCTAAATCACATACCACACACAATGCACAATAGGTATGATACAAGAGGTCAAGGACACCATCAGAGTAAGATTTCGCTCTAAAAAGAAAATCATGTCATTGTGTAAAGCCATTGGTATTGGTTCTATCTAAGGTGTAATGTTATAAAGACATTTGCTACATTGCTGAATCTTCACTTTTACTCCCAGAAAATAGTACTACTATATAGCAGGACATTGGCAGAAGTTATACTCAACAATAAACAACAAGACAGCCTAATCACAAACAGCTCAAGAGCAATCAGTGATTTATATAGAAAGATAATTGACATTGATTTGCTGAGCTAAAAAGAAAACTGTCCATACCTCCAACCCAGCGTAAACAGCAACAAATAGAGCATATCCACCCGGGCCATAGCCTGTTTTAATTAAAAGAAAATACACTTAAGAACAGTATTATGTTAATCAGTAAAGTGACAGACTGAACTTATGCAATTCCTATCCAGAGAAAATTAGCTATTCATCATGGATAGAACTTCATATCCAACCCTAAAATTGAAGATAAATCAAGACCTTCGATGAAGCTGGAAAATTGGGTAAGGAAGGCATTGATTTGGTCTCTATAGATATATCCAACGGCTCCAAATCCACCTACAACTCCGACCAACAACAAACCAGCCAAAATTGTACCCTTAAGAGCGGCATCCCCTTCCAATTCCAAGTCCCCATCTTCCCCCGACTTCTCAGAAGAAGATGAATCAGAAAGCCCTTGCTTCTCATCATCGCCCTTGGGGTTCCAATTCAGAAGCTTGCGGAGGCTCTGAGGAGCATTAGTGGAAGATTTCTGTAGCTGTTGCTTCTTCGAAGATTGTTTGAGAGAAGAACACGTCGGGTGGAGGAAATGAAACCCCTTTCCGAATCTAAACAAGCAACAAGGAGAAGAAAATGCGACGCTGTTGTGGGTAAAAGAGAGAGTTGCAGATTGCGGAGAAGAAGAAGGAGAAGAGGTGGAAAGACAGAGTGGCCGGAGGGCCAAGCTACGCATCTTCGATCTCTTTTGGGGGAATTTTTGTGTCTTAATTGACTAAATTCATGAACAATTTGAAGGTAAGCAACCCGGAAAATGGGGAAGAGATAAGAAAACCCTTTTGAAACTCGAAAGCAGCAGAAGCTACTACTACTGCTTCGAACGATAACGCGGATGCCAAATTGCCAATCAAAATGCTTCTGGTTGTTTGCCAGAAGTGATTACCAAAACTACTAATATCGGGTTGATTGCAATTTGTTGAATTTAAGTTGTGTTCGTGAGATCTTAAGAATTATGAATGCACGGTGAATTTGATTGGTGGGCATGGAAGCTTAAAATTGAGTGGCTACAAAATAAAATGCGAAGGGGCCTCTTCTCAGTTTAGAGGGAAGAGTTTTGGTGGCCCAAATCGTTGAGTCGTGTCAAGTTTTGTCGATCCTTCCAGATTCTTCATCAGGCTCGATCATGAGGAAGGAATAGGAATATCCTTCTTTAAAATTCCCGGTTTATGATACATATTAGGGGTGCTCAACAGGCCGCACTGACCCGACCCGCAATTTTGGGTTATGGGTCGACCCGTGATCTGTGCGGGTCAAGTTGCGGGTCGGGTTGCGGTCGAATAGCAGATCACGGGCATTCACATCTCGCGGAACAGTGCGCGATTCTCTCGTGAATCGCCTTCAGCAAGGTATGGCATTCAGGGCCGGGGAGAAATCTTTCTTAATAGATACAAGACATTCGTTGCTAATCTAAAAAAGATTTTATCCCGTGGGCGTTAGCGAACGTTTTTCATTTTTCACCCGGACTTTAGTAGCCTTTCCAAAGTAAACCTAACTGCATTGGAAGGGCGCTAAAACAGGCCTATAGGTTCGCCTTTCTAATCTATAATTAGATAGAAGTATATAGAATTAGCCAGATCGTCTGAAGCATGAACAGAATAACCTTTGTTCCGATTGTAACCGTTAGGTTAAAGTGAGTTCCTTTTTTTTTTCAAAGGCGGTCCTTTTCTTTCCCCGGACCGATGACTCGCTTGTTCAGTACTTTCTAACTATTTTTTTTATAGGATGATGTCGTCCCCTCGGGACTACAAGTAGCTTCGGTTGTTGAATCTCATGCAAGTTAGGTTGTGGTGGTTGTATTGGCTGCAAGCAGAACGAAGGCGCTTTAGGTCTGTGTTGACCATGCACTCTCGCATCGTGTACTGTCGTATGTATGATAGAGGTGGTGTGGTAATTTACCTCAATGTTAATGGTTATCCCCAAGGTTCAACGAATGAATGAAGCTATGATCGTACTCGGGATGATGGTCTTCCCGCTCTTACGCCAGAAAGAAAAGGTTCCACACGAGCTCCTGTTCTGCGGCGTGGTGGCAGGACCGCTAGGGGATTGGCTCCAGGTGTAGATAGGGTCAAATCTGCAGAAGTCATGCAAATACATAGGCCCCTTCCCTTTTGGATGAATGGGGTGGTTTAGAAGGCGCTTTCCGGTCTACGGTCCCTCGGAGCGAAGGGTTAGGCAGGTAGTACGGGCCCTCTGACTTCCAACTATGTATTGTGCGGCTCCCGCGAAGCGAATGAAGGTAAGCTCGAAGTTCGATAGGAAAGCACCCTAGTTCTTACCTAATAAAAAAAATAAGGGTGTGATTATTTACACGGTTGTTTTTGAAAAAAGTGTATTTTTTGAAAAAAAAAGAGTAAAATTGAAAATTTCTAGCCATTAGTGGGGGTTAACCAACCCAAATTCTAGCCGTTTAGGTGTCGATTTGAACCAGCTAAAGCAACGGTTTGTGTTGTTGGAACTGCTGGTTCGAACCGACCCCTAACTAGCCAAGAACAAAGTAAAAAAAAATCCTAGAACAGTGGTTTGGCAGGTTCCGATTTGGCTGATTCCAGGTTTGAATATTATTTTGAGGTTGGGCCAAACTAGAACCTAAAGTTTGACGAGACCAAACTGGAACCTAAAGTTTGACGGGACCAAACTGACAGTTTAGGTTCTGACCCGGTTCCGGTTCACTGGTTCAAAGCGGAACCGACACAAATCTAACTTTATACCATAATTCACACTTAGGTATAGCTAGTGTTAGGGGTGTCCATAAAAAACCGAAACCGAAAAACCGAACCGAAAAACCGATTGTTTTTTAGGTTAACCAAACCGACTTTTTTTGAATTTTCGGTTTGGTTAATCGAACCGAAAATATTTCGGTTTATCGGTTCGGTTTCGGTTCCCGAATTTACATTTAACGGTTAACCGAAAAACCGAAAATATATTAATATTTTATTCAAATATTAGTTATCTTTGATTTTTTTAGTGGTTAAACTCTATGATCTTTAAGGTGTTAATATAGTTTGTCTTTCATTCTTCAATTTTAACAATTTACACACTATTTTTCCATATTACATTGATATAAGAGTCGCTTATTAAATTTCATGGGATAAAAATTAATACACACAATATTTGATTCCACACAATATAGTATATACTCTCGATATTTGTTTACAACAATCAAAACAATATGATATAAATATATATTTAAATTAAAAAGTCTTACTTGATCACTTTTTTTATTCAAAATTTATTATTTTAGTCTTAATTATTTAAGGTAAAATTACATAAACGGTTATCGGTTAATCGAGAAAACCGAACCGAAAAATTGGTTAACCGAACTACGGTTAACCGAGATTCACGGTTCGGTTTTCGGTTCATGATTTTCACTAACCGAAATCATGGTTAACCGAACTTCAGTTAACCGAAATCACGGTTAACCGGATTTGAACACCCCTAGTTAGTGTCATAAACACCCAATTATTGGGTCATACACACTTAGTAACAAGATTATACACACTTAGACTTAATCATAGTAATGCACAGTTGTTATAAAGTCTTTCACACTCTTCTAAAATAGAGAATGTATAATTGGTAAAAGAAATACACACTTAGTTACAAAATAATTTAGATCGGTTTGAAAATTATGCTAAAATATTACGAAAATTAACATAATCATTTCTAAAATTTATGCACAGATAATTATAAAACGCTGCACATGTAATTTTTTTTATTTAACTAGCGTGCCGTTCTAATAATTAAATTTATGAGATTGAACGACTGAAAAACTCTCCATTCTTAAAAAAAAAAAATGTTCTCTCCTAATCGAACCCTTAATTTTCTATCGAAAAGCATACCTAACTTTTTGTGATTTTGCTTTCACTTGGAGCGATCGATTTTGTTGAAATTTTCCCTTTTCCAGCGATGAAGATTTGAGATTATTTTAATTGTGCTTGTGGATCGATCTTTGACTTAATGATCTCACAAAGTGATCATAACCTTTTTCAATCTTGAAAGCAGTAATTATTACCTTTTTGCTCGAATGTATATTTGACACATTACGTTCTGGACCACAAAATGAAAGAGCAAATTACACAAAGCATTTTTAAAACTTTAGAATCGTTGGAATATAAGTCAAATTGTTTATTTTTTCTAGAAAAAAAAACTCATGATTTGAGGTGAGTTTGCGATGAATGCATGGGAAAAGTGTACAATGACACCAAGTGTAGGAATTATAATCCTACACTCCCATCTCAACCATACATAATTTCATCTCAACCGCACAAGTGTCAAAATATCTTAAATAAAAATATATTATACCTTGTATTAATATAATACCTAAAATATCCTTTAACACATTAGTATAGATTAATTATTTTAAGACCCTCTTCTTCCTCCAGCTTTCACCAGACCAGAGCACCATGCTTCCTATCTAGCCATGGCTACCGCCGCCGATGCTTATCTCCTCCTTCCACCGCCTTTGGATCTCCCATCTCCCCACCTCCGTATCTCCTCCTCCGGCAAAGGTCCTCGAAGGCCTCTCCTTGCCAATTGTATATAAAAACTAAATCTGAAAAAAAAATTGAGACAAATTGGACCAAAACCTGATTTGTTAGGTCGATTCGTTTCAGGCGAGCCGGAACGAATGCGAAAAAATTTGGGGTCAATTTGATTAAGTATTTGGAGCATTAATGGGTGAAATTGGACCCCATAGTGGGGGAATTGTAAAGTAGAGGGAGGATTCGAGATACCCAAATCGTCAGAGTTGTTACGTGAGTTCGATTCCGGCGGTGTAGAGGGACGGTTTCAACGAGTGAATAGGAAAAGGCCGAAAGGGGTCGCAGAAGTGGAAGTCGAAAGGTCATATTTCTATTACTTTACCGGTGCTTAGTTTCTTTGTTTTGTTTAAATAAAAGTAAAATAAGAAATTACTTTTTTTTGAGAGAAAAATAAGAAATTACTAATACATCCTCAGTGTAGGAATCAAAATCCTACACCGAGTGTCATTGTATCATCCTCCCAATGCATGAGCTCCCACAAAACGTGGCTTCTTAATTAGGCTAGCTAGACCCGAATTCTCTCATATTCCATTTTATTCTCCTAAGTCCATGCCTTGAGTTTGTGTTTAATTTTTTTGTGATTTTTTATTATATATTTAATGGATAGTCCGGAGTAGACTTCGTTAAGATTAATTTTAATAGGTTAAAATATACAAATATATAAGACAACTTCAAAAGAGTTTGTCAATATTAGAGACCGCACAAAAAGAGTGGATGTATGGAAACCACTAAATATGAATTTAACTCGATCCTTCAAATTGAAGTGCTTATTCTTCACGAAAGTATTACAAGAGCCAAATAAATGAAATTTAGAAAAATAAAAGTGGAAGGTGATAACTTTACAATCATCAATATTTCAAGCAGTATAAGAATGTAACCTTGAAAAGTTGAATTGCTTATCTCGAATATTTGGGTTTCACGCCAATGGTTTGAGACAATTCAATTTTTGAATGTGTGTAGGAATTTCAATTCTTTGGCACATGTTGTCCAATTTGACTCCCTATTGTTCATATCATGAGTCATTTAAAACTTTTTATTCTCATCCAAAAGAATGTTATAGTGTTTTCATAATAAAAAGGATGCCCTACGAGTAATTAACATCATGTCTGTTGGATCGTGACGCGTTAGTAACAAGGCAAGGAACTAGTGATGTTCCCTGGGCAGCGGAAATAAACAATAAGAACACAGAATTTTAGAGAGGAAAAATTTCTGTCCGACTAACAAGTCATAGAAAGAAAAAACCTCTACCCCTAAGACTCCTTCTCAAAGGATTTTCAATAGAATACTTTTATTAAGTTTCAACGATTACAAGGCAAGTCAAGTTCTCTGGTAACTAAGGCACCAACCAAAGTTCAACCAACTAGACTTCTACAACCCTAAGCGTAAACCTAAAAGAAAGTAAACTTCTGACTTACTTGTGGATTCTTCACCGGAAAAAGCCACACACTCGTACCCTTGAAAAGCTCTCTCTCAAAGTTCGTCGTCTACAACCACAATTAAACCCTAGCTATATATAACCTAGCTATTTATAAGAAAAATGTGAAGTCTGATCTCATACGTAATTACTGCCTAATCACGCAGATTTTCCACTTAACAAATCTCACAGAATAAGGAGAAAGTATTGTTTGTGATTTGAATCCTCAACTATGCCGATTCTTGCCAAAACCGAATGATCTCGGCTTTCTTTAGATAAGATCGTGTGAAGTTTGATCTTATCCTTCCTTTGATCTCCTCAAGCAACCGCCTACAGTTGTCGTATCTTCGTAGAAGATTGCTCGCAGAAGATCTGGTATTTTGCCATTAATAAAAAGCCGCGTTCCTTCTGGACGCGCTTCCTAAATTTATCACTCGTTTCCTCCATCATTTTTCACAATGTTCCGTCACTGATGACTATATACCTATTTTCCTGAAACATTTACATGTAAAAACAAGTTATGCCAAATAAGATTGTTATTATCAAAACTAAGAGAAATTATAAAACAATAATTATTCCAACAATCTCGATCAAACGATATTAAACTTCAACCCAATCAATACATTTATCTAATTCGCCATGTTCTCGGTCGTTTCGTCATGTACATAGCTTTTTTCTAGCTCTATTAATATAAGCATGAGATCATCTCCTCTTAGAGAGAGATCTTCTTCCTATTATAGCATTTTGATAAATTTCGTTGTATGATCCCTTCCCGTCATGTATATTAAAATACGCAGTTCCGTGCATGGGTTGATTTCATGTCATAACTTCTGGCTTTTACTTGTACGTAAAGTATAATAACGTAGTAACGTATCACACACCTAGAAAAATAGTATATATACCAATTAATGTGTGAACCCCAATCATTCCTTCTTATCTTTCTTTACTCCATTAGATTATACATATCGTCGAGGGCTTGAACTTCAACATGCATACTATAATAATCAATACGGATATTCTACCTTAGCTAAGCTAGCAAGCTACATGATACTGCTAATAATTAGTGTCATATTTTCAACCTTTTTTTTGATGATTCAGCACTTCGATCAACAAAGTTCAATACGGATTACATGCAATCATATGTCACGTCCGGTGATATTAATTACTGGGACGATGTTGCGAACTCATGTTTCACAACATCGGAATAACGATCTTCTCTATTTTTGATAATGACAAACATCATACGAGAACTAAAGTCTTATGATCAAGTATTTCAAATGAACCTCAGATTGAACAAGCATTTTCCTATGGGAACTCAAGAGCATACAAAGACATAAGAGACAAGTTACCAAGACATGAAAACTCACATGTGAGGAAAAGATAGTGAAACACGTACATTTCGCGGAATTTTGTTCCAGACAAAGCAGAGGCGTAGTTTGTCCTCAGACTGAGCCGATTGATCCAGTGGTCTATCAATTAGCTTTTACAGTTGACCAAATTCAAAATGAATCACATGTGAAGAAAGTACATACTTGACTAGTAAGACGAGTATTTTTGACATAATGGAAAATAAAGAATTCAACCCCAAGCCTCATCAAGAGTATAAGCCAATGAATAGTGCACTTGAAGAAGCACTTCTCTCACAATTCACAAAAGCCTTAAGCAACCAGAAAAGACCCGAAGCAAGTGTATGATCTCAACCACGACGAATCCAACGTTCTCTGGTGAAGGGGAACTGAGTCAATACACAAGAGTAAAGTGTAAGGTTTGAGTTCCTTGTTTTAGTTGATATGTTGTCCTAGTACTTAGGTTGAGAAAGTTCCTCTAGTGTTTTTAAAGTTTGGTGGATGTTAGTAATAAAGAAGTTTAAATTTTACCTTGTAGTAGCTTAGGAAACTATTAACAAAAGAAGGAAGCCATTCAAAATCCTCCAAGCCGAGGTAGAGGTTTACCCATACAACTAGTTGGTTGTAGTAGAGTCCTCTATAAAAGAACTATGTCCAACTATTTTATTACTTGCGATTTTCTATTACTTCCGTCTGTTCCCAAGCTCTTTACTAACGCATCATGATCCAACATGGCAACATTATTAAAGACTCCACTAGCTCTTGGATAAATATTGATCGAATATGAAGATAAAAGGCGGAATAATTTCAAAATTTTGTGGAAATTTACTCTTCATGCATGGGATGTCGAGTTAAGTCGATCCGGTTAAATGCATAGAATAATTGTCCTAATCGAGCAGACTGACTTCATAAAAGAGGAAGCGTCGTTCAGGTCTCAAAAGATCAACACTTTAAGCCCGTGGCACACACACACATACATAATAATGCTCTAGTGAAATATCCTCTTATAGTAAATCATGTAGTTACATGACATCCGTTAGATTTGATAGATTATACAGTCAAGATTAAATAAAAAAGAGGTGTAAATAAATTATGTGGGTGAGAAGCACCAGAAGTCCAGAATATATCTCTTTCCATAAACCATGCTAGTTTTCTCTTCATATCAATAACTTACAATTCAATTTAGATTTTTCTCTCTTCGTCAATTAGTATCCCTATCAATATCATATTCCTCTCTCTCGTCGTTATTTCTTTCTCTCTCTCTCAAAGGCGATTTGGAAGCGAACGAAGATCGTCGACGACATCTTCTCCAAACACCAACGACATCATATTCATCTCTCTCTCTCTCTCTCTCTCTCTCTCTCTCTCTCTCTCTCTCTCTCTCTCTCTCTCTCTCTCTCTCTCTCTCAGGCGATTTGGGAGCGAACAAAGATCACCGATGACATCTTCTCCAAATGCCGACGACATCATATTCATCCCTCTCTCGTCGTTGTTTCTTGCTAATTTATTTGATTCAATTACTTAGTCTCGAGTTTGTTTGTTTTTCGGTTATGTAATCCCACAATCTTAATTCTGAAAACCAAAAAATGCGTTTGTTGTTATTGAGTTTGGTGTCGTGTTGATTTCAATTCGGATCAGTATTTCGGTTATTTTTGTCTTTTTGTGCTATTGATTTGCATTCTAGCAATTTAGTAGAATAAATATCCTAGATTTAATTTGGTTTTCATAGATTTAATACAATAGATTTTCTAGATTCCAATTAATTAGTCTTGTATTTAAATTATTCGTCTATGTATTATATGATTCATGGATGTGTATCTTATTATTCAAATATAAGCTTGTTATTCATACATGTGTGGCTTGATATTCATATTGACGTTTCTGAATTTTATTATTCATATATGTATGAATTGTTATTCATCTGATATATACGTATTTTGTTATTCATATATAAATACCAATTGATCTCACGGTCTTCCTATAAGACTGATCTTATTTGAACTTAATATTATCATACCAAATCATCAATAGATTAGGAGATTTTTCACAAAACAAATCGGTATAAAGAAAACCACAAAATATTAGTCATTTTGGGGTTCCAAATTCCAATATAAAACTATACAATGACCTTTCTACCCATTTAATGTTAAATCACTATCTTATCCTTAAAGGCTAGTTAATCTTGTTTAGAAAAATGTTTTGATCAACCTGATAATTTAACACTACTTTAAGTTAATGATGAAAGATCTAGATCTATAGGCATGCCTTGTTTTCGAAAACGTATGGGACTCCAAAATTGGGCGATATTTTATATTTTCCCATTATATACATGATTTTGTACAAACTTTCCTGATTTAGTTGTGATTCTATACATTTCACACCCACATATATAGCATGCTCGCAATTAATATAGCCAAATCTAGATTCAAGCTACCTAGCTAGTCTTATCTACAATTTAGGGAGCTTTGAGAAAAGAAATGCAAAATAATTGAATTTGTAATTTCATTATCACAGTACTTATGAGGTCTTAAGATTGGATTATATATACACGCGGGAATTCGCACAACAAAATAGTTTTCTAATAATCAAGTAGAGCTTCAAATAAGATCGATCCAAATCCTAATCATGCATGGAACCTAATTAAATTAAAGGAGCAGTAGTAGTTAAGCAAGCGATCAACTGCAAATCTAAGTTATAGTTTCCTTCTTTTTAAAAATGGGATCTTAGTTTTTATTTTTATTTTGGTAGAAATCAAGTGCTTGATTTGAAAAGCTTGTGATAAAGCCTTGATCCACGCCGGCTCTGAACTTCGTTCCCCCCAAAAAAAACGTTGCATATAAAAAGAATGTCGTTGAATTAGCAATTCAAAGCATTCATGGTGTCACTCTACAGCACTAGCTAGCTACCTCCCTCTGAAAAATCCTAGCTAGCTAGACATAGTCTTAGAATTAGAGCTAACATTACCATTAATCATGATCATCACTCCTAATTCAGTGTTAGCATTAGTACTCCTAGTTATAGTAACGACTTCATCACCGTTACTACAAATTCAAGCAGCTCCAAACTACAAAGAAGCATTAACAAAATCCATTCTGTTCTTCCATGGCCAAAGATCCGGCAAACTTCCAAAGGATCAGCTCATCTCCTGGCGCTTCAATTCCGCTCTTAACGACGGTTCGCTCGCCGGAGTAAGTACCTAATTGCAACACTCCTCTTCTCAATTTGAATAAAAACCGTTGCATTAACTTAAGACATTTTAATTTCCCACGCGCGCAGGTGGATCTCACGGGAGGATACTACGACGCAGGGGACAACGTCAAGTTCAACTTCCCCATGGCCTTCACAACCACCATGTTATCATGGGGAGTGATCGAGTACGGAGGCACAATGAGCCCGTATTTACTGAACCAAACCCGGTCCGCGATCCGTTGGGCCACGAGATATCTGGTCAAGTGCGTTAAGGCGACTCCGGGTCGGGTTTATGTGGGCGTCGGTGACCCGAATGTCGATCATAAGTGTTGGGAGAGGCCAGAGGATATGGACACCGTCAGAAGCGTGTACTATGTTTCTGCATCGAAACCGGGATCCGACGTGGCAGGGGAGATGGCGGCCGCGCTGGCAGCCGCTTCGATTGTTTTTCGGAGTGCTGATGCCAAGTACTCGGCTTTGCTGTTGGCTAATGCGAAGAAAGTGATGAAGTTTGCTGATCAGTATAGAGGGTCTTATAGTGATTCTTTGGGGAGTGCTGTTTGCCCCTTTTATTGCTCTTATTCTGGTTACAAGGTATGTAAGACTTTAGGCTAATTATGATTTGATCAGTATAAGACTATCAGACTGAAACGCTCATTTTTTTGGTACGATTTATGTAGGATGAGTTGTTATGGGGTGCTTCGTGGCTGTTTAAAGCGACAAAGGACGCGTCTTATTTGAACCTGTTGAACTCCTTGGGAGCTAATGATGCGACTGATATCTTTAGCTGGGACAATAAATTTGCTGGTGCAAGAGTACTTCTGTCCAGGGTATGGGTTAGCTGAATTGTTCAAGTTTAATTTGATTGAGGAATCATATTTTTGATGGTGAAAATGATGGCAGATGGCGTTGGTAAGCAAGGACAGCAAGTTTGAGCCATTTAGACAGGGAGCTGAAGATTTCATATGCCGGATATTGCCTCAATCTCCTTATTCATCTACTAAATACACACCAGGTAAATATACAGTTGTAGCTTGCTTTTTACAACGTTTTTAGGGGTGTTCAAAGTCGGTTAATCATAAATTCAGTTAGTAAATACTGTTATCCGTTACCATACTGTAAATGCTTGATTAACCGTGCTATGGCTCGGTTTGGTTTCAGTTATGTAGGCTTAAATTTAGTATCTGTTCCGTTAGCTATGTCAAAATTGTGAACCATGGCTGTTCCTACAATCCATGTTCAGTTAATCAAACCGTTTTTCTACATTATGGTTAACCAGTTTTTCATGGACACAAGTTGTAGTCCTTCTGATGATCAATTTTCTTTAAATTCTTGTCAGGTGGACTGATGTATAAACTTGATGGAAGCAACCTTCAGTACGTTACATCGATCACTTTCCTGCTGACAACCTACGCCAAATACATGGCCGCCTCAAAACGCACCTTCTTGTGTGGCGATCATGTCTCTGTAACCGAAAAGGATCTTAGGATCCTCGCGAGGAGACAGGTAATTAAATTAGTAAAGAGTGCAACTCTAAAACTATATTTGCATTAGTACTGTGTTTATTGGTTTAACTAAGTGAATCAATGCAGGTGGACTATATACTGGGAGCAAACCCGCTGAAGATGTCATACATGGTTGGCTATGGAAACAATTATCCCAAGAAAATCCATCACAGAGGTTCGTCGTTGCCTTCTTTAGCTGCCCGCCGTCAGCCCTTTGGATGTAGCGACGGCTTCCAAGCCTACTACTACTCGTCGCTCCCAAATCCAAATGTGTTAATAGGAGCCATTGTTGGAGGCCCGAACCAAAACGACGCCTTCTCAGATGATAGGAATGATTATAGCCACTCTGAGCCTGCTACCTATATCAATGCTGCCATTGTTGGACCCCTAGCCTACTTTGCTAAGAGCAACTAATCCTAACAAAAAGTCAAAGACAATAGCAAAAGATGATGTTTAGTATATGTATGAAGTGCAGTCTGAAGCACTAGACGTGCTCGTTGCTTTATATTGTATTATTGTTGTGTCATGAATGCATGACAAAATTGTTGTAGCTTAATAATCTTCGTTGCTAAGATGTGTAAGGTGCATTTTATTATAACAAAGCATTAGAAATATGTATGAAGTGCAGTCTGAAGCATTAGCTTTTAAACTTGACATCAGTACACTGAATTCCTTCTATAGTCTCCAACTTATCACATAAGTCACTACACTATTAGAAATTCATCCCATCATCAATTTCAAAGTACCCTAAAACAATAACAAAGACAATTCAACCTAAACGCTAAATAAAACACAAACGGCACTAGTAGCAAACATCTTCTTCGATTTGGATTTTGGGGGTGGAGGGTTTGGGGAAATTGTAGAGTAGAAAGATGCGGACATGGAGAGGGGGAAGGAAGCAAGATCTGCTGCTGAGGCGAGATCAAGGTCTATGGCGTCGATTGCGAGTATTAGTTCGTCGGCGATCATATAGAACCCTGATTATAATGCTTGTCTTGATGGCGATCGTTCCGCCTCTCTATTTTCACTCCAAACTCAGGCGTTTGAACCAGGTTTCTCTTCGATTGGATTCGTGCAACTTCTATTGTGGTTGTAGTTTCATGGATTTTGATGCCTGAGATGATATAGCTCCCTTCTATTGTGGTTGCAGGTACGAGTGAAGAAATGTGGTTGGATTGGAAATCCTCCTCTTGTATGCGCACATGGTGGTGACTCTACCACTGCCTTCCCTAACACTGTAACCTCTTTCTCTTCCTCTTAAAAACACTTGGCTTATATAGTGCCACATTCATGCCTTGATCGATTCCTCTATATTGTTTTTGTTTGTGAAACTATAGGTCACTGCTTACCTCAACGCGGTTCGTTCCGGAGTGGACTGCATTGAAATTGATGTTTCTCGTTCTTCTGATGGTTTCCTTTTTGCTCTTCATGATAGGTGATTTATCTTCTTCTACTTGATCTTGTTATCACATTCCGACCTGTATTTACCGATTAGATGCCAATTCTGTTGCTCAATGCTAAATTGCTGATATGTTCAGGAAAGGCTTGCTGAATTTACATTTCCCTAGATTTAGTAAGTTGCACTCACTTGGTTAGAAGAACACATCTGCCAAGTGTCAAGGCCTTTCTATTGATTCCAAACTTTCCAGCATAGTTTTTCTAATGTTAAGGTTTCTTTGATTTATTGTAAGCTTGTTCAAAAAAATTTCTTCCCTGCATTTGCTGACATACTTCGGACCTGTGTGCAGTCCTTTGAAATTTTACCATGTAAAGGAATGCACTTGATAGCATAAAACTCACAATCAAAATTTGTTTGGGCTGTGTTTAACTGGATGCTGGTACAAGAGGATATGGATATGCTGTTTACCACCTTTTAGCATTTAATTGAGCGGTGGGAATAGCATGTAAAACTTACAAAATCATAGGCTTTTTCCCTGCTTCATTCTTGCTATTAGAATATTGAAGTTCATACAAGCTGGAAAGTTCCATGGATTTATTCTTCCTTGACACAGGCAGGGATATGCAGCGTATATCTGGTAACAACACGTCTAAAGTAGGATACTTGAGCAAGAAAGAGGTAAGTTGCAGAGTTTTATTGATTCATAGCGCTGTCTGTTTGTCTTAGTTCCTTCAGATGGGATGAGGATGATATGGGAAGACTAAATTTATGTGTGGATTGTCTGCAAAGATGTTTCTATTCTTGTGCATGACTCTGTGCCTTGCTCTTGCTGCTTGTCTAGATGCTTGAAAATGTACCTTTTTTTCGGGTCTCTCCACTATGCTTGGTGAAATCATACATTCATGTGAAACACAAATGGTTTACCCTCCGAACTAGTTTTGTTGCTTATCTTTAACCAAGAAAAGTATGACAAATTATGCTCTGTTTTTTCTCACAAGCAACTCTTACTCTACTCACGTTATCATATTACCTGAAATCCTGACAACTAGTTTTGTCTTCTTCCACTGCTATCTTACATTCTTACTAATATAAAATACATGCTTATCGTTAACAAAATAAATGGATGACACTCTAAAAGTACTGATGCTTTGCAGCAACACCGTAATGGATATGACATGTGTTTATGGTAATTTTTAGTCAAGGAACTAGTTTACTCCATTTGAAAATTTTGGCTTAACTAGTTCACCGTGTCTGACATATTAAGTCTTACTGGTGCTATATATGGGGACAAAATCTCAGAAAATATATGGAGTACCTGGCATAAAATATTTCTGTCTGTACATTCCTTTCAAGTACTAGTGCGCTGCTCTTTACATAATTGGGCATCTCAACTTTTGAGATGTAAATTCTTTGGTCAAGATGTTTTGTTCAAGTTAAACTGCAACGGTCTGCTTTGTATTACATTATTTGTGAGAATGTCTTAAGACTTGGATCACTATTTTTTTGGTATATAGATACATGAAATGGATTCACTCTATCAGCTCAGAATGAACTTCCAGGATCAACAAATTTCTACGATTGAGGATGCTTTGTTGGTATATCTTGACACCATTATGCTATACCCCTCTGCATTTTATTCTGTAGCCAATTTTTCATTAGTGATGTATACTGCATAGCCATAGCTCCTTTATTGGCACATCTTTGATAATTTATTCTCAAATTGGCTGTATTTAGCAGTTTCCTCTAACTTAATTTATTGATTGTTTTGCAGTTGGTGTCACACTCAGTGCAGCGGGTCATTCTGGATGTTAAAGTTGGGCCTCCGTTATATGAAAGGAGCCTTGCTGAGAGTATACTCTCTGTTGTAAGTTTTCTTTCTCTCTTTAGAACTTATTCTTCTATACTCCCATTATCACGACCTTGTTTGATGAATCCTTCCTTCACCTTACGGGCTCAAGTTATGATGTTGATTTAACCTAAATGTATGTATCAAGATTGTTGCATACTTTGATTAGAGGTGGTATATATAATTTCACTTGTAGTATATGGATTGGAGAGGTTATCAAGGACATCACTCTTCCATAATATCTCCATGCAGTTTTCTGTTTAAGACCGTGAATCTTAGCTTCTGCGTGGTTGTTTTTGCAGGTGAAGAGGACACGGTGTACAAACTGCATTATTTGGGCAAAAAGTGATAACATAGTGAGAGACATTATTAGACTTGCACCAAACACACCTGCAAGAACTGAAATCATGTTATAGATTTTGGGGGCTTTTTGTTTTCTTTTTGTTTATCATTTTGACTCATTGATGTGCAGCAGTGGTCTAAAATTGTTTAAATCTTTTGATTACTGCCAAGTATTCTATGTTTTATTGTTTCTTGAGATACGCCCTGCAAAAGAGGTGGTTATGATTGTGCAGTACAGGTGTATTTGAAACACTCTGAATGATCATCTTTTTTCATTAGAATATTACTTTTGAAAGATGGATGTGAATTTCTTATTGCTCTTTGATGATTCATGCTCACTAGCATCAATCGTATCTGTATAAACCCTGTAGGCTGGCTACATTGTTATGAAAGATGGCAATCCTGGTGTTAGATCATACCTCACAAGAATTGAAAAGGCAGGAGTGGTAGGCGTTTACCACCCGCTTATTGATGAAACTCTTATGAGAATATTGCATGGGTAGGTACATTTTTAATTCATCAACATTTTCTTGTCAAACTTCTTGTACGTAACTGTTTATGATTATGAATTCTCAGTTGACAGTGGCTCCCTCCTTTCTATGTTCATTATTCAAACAGGAGAAAGAAAAAGGTATATGCTTGGACGGTTGATGATGCATTGTCCATGGAAAATATGTTGTCTGAGCAAGTAGATGGGGTTGTTACCAGCAATCCAACACTCTTTCAGCAAATAATGCAAGATGTCAAAACTCAGTGTCTCGAAGAAGGATTTTAATTGCCACTATCAATACCATGATTCGGTTCTTTTTTCCCCGGGTACAGATTTATATAGACTATTGCTGTGATGGAATAGCAGAAGTGCTAAATTGTTAGGAATGATCATATATCCTGCGTATTGCTTCATTTACTATGAAGAGGACAGAAATCAATGAAGAGTATTGTTCTATAAGCTGGGTAGTGTATACTTAGAAAATTCTTGTACGTTACACTTGTTTCATTAACACGTCTTCTGCAATACTGATTCAGACTAGTTAGTTGGTTACATTACATTCTTATAACTTTCCTGCAACCGTACAATAATAATTCAGCAAAATTCCTCTTTACAGTCTTGATTGATGAGTAATCGAGTATGATGATGGTAACTGATGAACGCCGACTTGTAAGAAGTAATAATAGAGATCTTCAATATGGAGATCGAAGGCAGATTTTGTTGTTCTTACAATCTTTTTTTAAGGCATTTGCTCTACTCGCACTTTTTGACAAGTGAGAACACGTACTGAAGTTTACTGTTATAGCATACGTTATGGATGAACCTACGCTACAAGATAAAGGGCTGCCCTTGATGTGGTCTTTCAAACCTAAAGTTATTGGTATAATGAGCACCTCTAGAATTTGTGATAAATCGTGCACGAGTCCACTGGGTTCCCTTAAAAAAATATTCGGCAACTAAACTTATATTCTAGGCTTGTTACGGTGTGAGACTCTAGTATGATGACGTCACTCATTCAAAAATGACATGTTGCAAAGTGGGTCGTCAATCATTTAACACAAGATCGACTTCAATCATTTAACACAAAATCGAGTCCAAGGCTTTGATACGAGATCCTATCTTATATCACTTGACCAATTCCATACGATCACGAAACTCATGACTTGAGTCTACAATTAACGTAACAAATCAAAACCTTATGATATGTTATATAATTTTGATCTTGACCCAAAATTAAAAAATTGCAGAAATTTCAGTAGGGCTCTAAAGGGAGTGGATCGAGGAGTAGCAAGTAAGCAAGGAATTTAATTAGAAGCCAATTCCCCAAAGGACCTCCCCACAATGGCCGGAAACCTCCATGGATCGACTGCTGCTTTCTTGACGCGTTTATCTTACGGAATTTAAAAGGAGATTTTAATTTCATAAACTTAAGCCCTAAAACATCGATTTACATTAATGTAAACCGTCCAATCAAATTTCGAAAATCCCAAGACGCTGACTAGCTGGTAATTTCGGAGCATTGCTTTAGGAGGAATCAATTATCCTATAATTGCATCATTATTTAATCTCATCGGGATCGTTTCATGGCTTTAATTTCTCCCATCGATGCAAACTTTAATTCTTGCCTTTTTTTTCCCCTTATAATATCTAAGTTATACGTGATGTTCAGGAAAGTCAAATGAAAAGAAAAAAATAAATATAATGCATGGAAAAAATAGCTAGCTCTTCATGGTGTTTGAATAGTATTCCTTAAACTTGCATTACACGTCAGCTTTTACGAGCTTTCCCGACGGCGTCGTCACCGGGCGTCAACTCTTTTCACATATTTACCGGCCGAATACAGAAATATTTATATATTTATAAAGTGTGTGTGTGTGTTTACATATATAGTCTTGTTTCTTGAATTAGTCGCTTTTAATTTGCTAGCAAAATTCATTAGTTCTCCAGGCTATAGCTAGCTAGCTAGCTCGATTGATCAACGGCGATGGCTTCGTCGAGTGGCGGAAATGGGGGTGGGGTGCCGCCGGGGTTTAGGTTCCATCCGACGGATGAAGAGCTTCTGCATTACTATTTGAAGAAGAAGATAACGTTTCAGAAGTTTGAAATGGAGGTGATTAGAGAAGTGGATTTGAACAAGATGGAGCCCTGGGAACTTCAAGGTATACCTACTTAAAAATCCTAATTACTGTTATATGTCATCATCTCTTTAAGGTGATTATGTATTTTTAAAAAGCAACATCAGGTACCATTTCATTCAATTCGTCAAGGCCAAAATATTTAGTGGGGAAAGTTATAAAATTGTGTTTTGAATTATGTTTAGGTGTTCTTATTTGTGTGAATTGCAATATTTGTGATTGTAAATATGTGATTTCCCCTCATCTTTAAAGCAACATCAGGGCATTTATTTCATTTTAGCAAAATTGGAGTGAAATTTTTTTTGAATATATATGATATACCTATAAATTAAATGTCTTAGGGCAAAATAAAGTTGAGAGCTATAGATTATGATTTAGGACCATATATATAATTTATCTTTTTAGTTATCATGGTATATATATATACACAATTTATTTGATGAGATGTGAGTGAGAAGAAAAAAAAATTAATGCTAGACTAGAGTGATTTAGGCTTTTTACAAAAAAACAAAACAAATGGAGGACAAAGAAAATGTCAAAGACCTTGCCATATTCATAAATAGAACTTTTTAACCAAACTATATATTGCATTTGTTGGGTTTAATTTGCATGTCTTTTTATGTTTTCCTTGCTGTTGCAAGTAATTACGAAAATATAATGACTAGCCGGCCTGCAACAATTTCTCTATGCAAATCTAAATTAACATACCAATTTTCGTTGTTAGAACGATGTAGGATCGGTTCAACGCCACAAAACGAGTGGTACTTTTTCAGCCACAAGGATAGGAAATACCCGACGGGTTCAAGGACGAACAGGGCTACAAGCGCCGGATTCTGGAAAGCGACAGGCCGCGACAAATGCATCCGAAACACCTTCCAGAAAATCGGCATGCGCAAAACTCTCGTCTTTTACAGAGGCCGAGCTCCCCATGGCCAGAAGACCGATTGGATCATGCACGAGTATCGTCTTGAAGATGGTGATGATCAAGAAAATCCTACTGTTAGTACTCTTATCTTCTCTCTAGCAATTTTTACAGAGACCTCAAGGCACTACTTGAAGACTTGTCTAGATAGATGTCTATATCGATATGATTGCATTTTATTTCGAGTTCATATATGTTTCACGTTTGACCTTTTCAGTTATCACCCTTAGACGGATTGAGGCCTGATTTAGATGAGGAGTTCTGAAAAAATTTCAAATTTTGTGTCAAGTCGGTTTGATTTGAGTCTTCCTAGATCTAAAGGAACCTACCATGGATGCAACTTCCTAACTATAACTACGAGTCTGTGTAACATTTCAGGAGGATGGATGGGTGATTTGCAGAGTATTCAAGAAGAAAAACTTATTCAGAGTCGGAAGCGAAGGTGGTGGAAGTGGAGGCGGCGGCTCAAGTACAAGCCACAGCAATAGCGCCAACACCTCCAATCAACTGCTCGGAATTGACGGTCTTAATGGACAAACCCAATCATCTCTAATGATGATGCATCATAGAACAACTACCAATCATCATCAACAACAACAACAACAGCATAGCTATCTGTACATGAAGCCAGAACTTAGCCTTCACAACTTTTCTCAGTTTCAAATGCCTCTTCTCGGCCCTACTACTTCTCATGATCATCAGTACTTGCATCAGGCAGCTAATGCCGTTGAGCAGTCACCGTCAATTGAGCCATACGACTTTAGCCGCCTCCAAACGCATCATCAGTCGCCAATCATGCTAAAACAACTAATGACCTCGCCTAATTCGAATGATCAGCAGCAGCTAACTATTAATGCTGCATCGGCTTCCAGTGGAGGCTTGGAAGAAACGCACCATCAGCATCAGAATCAGAACCTGAATGATCAGTGTGTCATGATTGACCACTTTGTTCAACCGCCTCACACTCAACCTCACCCTGAAGAAGACAACGGTGACACCGCCAATGCTGAAACCAACATTTCTCAAATGACGACAGCTCATCAACAACACCAGCAACATTCTTTACACAGTGAAATGGATTTCTGGGGTTATAATAAGTAGCTCAGCTGGAAATCAGCATTATCTATTGACTGAACATATGTAAGAGTGGATATTGTGATTTCATTTTTAATGCGTGTAAAACTGGATTCAATTAGACCACGAACATAGACTTCAATTGGTTGAAAACATTGATGTTAAGTAAAAAATACTAGCTACTTATAATTCAAGGGTGTGCATTGCCTATTTGTAATCTGTCAGAGTATTTGTTCACTTGTTTTCTGAAACTGCTTTAAACTGGTACTTCAATCAAATTCCGGAATGTAGAAATAACAATGCCCTAGAACATGATTAGAGAAACAATCAATCAGTTTTCAAGAAATAAATTAACAAAACGATTGCAACAGCCTTCCGAAGTTATTTGTAGAAGTGTGCAATTCTGGTTTCATTTGCATGAAACAAGTGCAACAGCCTTCTTCATCCCTTTTAAATTGATCAATGATCTTCAGTCTTTCCTTTCAGATTGATCACAGCTAGTTCTTTTTCCACAAATTCACCAGCAAGCATAGGAGTGTACTCACTTGCAAGTGGAGACTTCTCAAAGTGTCCCAAGGGCTTTAAAACAGCATCTGAGGCAATATGTGCAAACAACTACAAAACATACAACCACAAAAACAACAGAAGTTTGTCAGTGATGACCAAATGATAATTTAGGGGCAGAAATGCTTCACAGAAGTTGTAAGAGGATATTTCAACCAAAAAAAGTTGTAAGAGTATAATGATTGGATCTGCTTACAGTTGAAGAAACTCTCCAGAGACTGCGGTTTTGTTCAGATGCTGATTTAACTGCGTCCAAAGTCCTTTTGGTCACTACAACTTCATGCATACCAGCAAGGCATTCTCCTGCTGTCAGCCATTCTATCTGTAATGCACAAGTATAAGAGATTATGCATATCAAACTCCAAAGATACTGCAATGATTTGTTAACAAGTTTTATAGTTCTTAAGCATCAAATATTGCATCTACACCTATTAAGCAATTTCATACTTGTTTAACTTGAAGGGTATTATTTGCTCATTTAGAGACTCATGATAACAATGTACCAATCCTGATAAAAAAATATACCTGTTTGCCTGTTTGAATGAGAAGACACCCCAGTGGAACTTTTACATCCACTTTCTGTCCATTTCTAAGCCAAATGTTCAGACCAGGAAATCTACTTCTTCCATGAATTGTCAAAAAGTTTAAGTCATAGTGGTATCCTGCAAAGACAGTGCCCTCCTTACCATACTGCTTAAGATCACTCCCTGTAGGAGCAAGTAGATGCGGCCCCTGCAAATCAGGAAACAAAGAGCATGTTCAGATTGCACTTGAAAAAGAATGACTTATGAGTGAATCCAATCCTACATCTCCCCATCAATTGGATCACATCTACATGGCCAGATCTAAAAACTGAAAATTCAAAGATATTTCAGGTTGTACAAATTTTCTGATGTTTAAATAAGCATGTTGGACCTATTTTATGGCTCCTGTACCATATAGCCAGGATGAAAGAACCTTCTAATGCTGCAAGCAACAGGAGTCCAGGAGAATCATATAACTAAAATGCCACCAATCTACCATTTCAAATATCCATTTTCAAATAGCAGAACAACACGATGACATAAAAGGATGCAAAGAAAGAAATGGTAACTCACATGTCTCATCAAAGATGTAAATGCATCATTAGGCAAGCCAAATCCAATTGCTGCCATTTCAGCTACAGTCTAATACAGAGAGAAGAGAGGAAAGCTGAGTCAAATACTATGCATCCATAACCTGTGAAAAAACTTAAAAGTGATGGTGAATTCACCTCCACGGCAGATATCATTTTGTGTCCCCAAGAGTCCATTGTATCCTTCCACTCAGGAAAACCATCAGGAATTACAGGTTCCGAGTTCAATTCCTATGGAGAAGCTCAGTCAATGCAATCCAAGTCAAGCAAGTTAAGTTGACATAAGGAAAATTAGAGATATATGATACCTTAAACCGAGTGTTTGATGGGCGAGAACCCACTCTCCACATATAACGCCACTTTGGATCAGGTCCTACAGGAATAGTTGGTTGAAACTCCTTAGGCATAGCTTCTAACTTGTCCTTTATTTCTCCGTCTACTAGACTCCGTGGAACCTCAACTCCTTCAGGGGTTACTCCAACCTAAGACGACAATCAAAGCCCCATTCAACCCTAGTGATATGTTTCAATCAATTAAAGCAAGTAAACCTTTATGCCAGTGAGAAGATTCAATGACAAAGAATGTTCTACTTGTAGATCAATATACCTGCATGTGTTTAGACCTAATTAGTAATTACAATATTAGAACACTGGTAAAAATGAGTCAACTGATGCTATAAACTCCTATAGTACACTCGAACACTGTAATCCTCAGAGCACAAATCAACCATGATCCTCCAAAAGTCCAAATAGAACTTCACAATTGTTCAGTTTCGTTGACCTTTGCTAAATGAATTTCAATTTGGACTACTGTTTTTTTAGTACATTCAGTGAGGAAGTCCGAATTGTTAAGAGAGATTAATCAATCATTCGCACAATCGGAGCAATGTGAAAAATCACTGATCATTTCAAGAAGAAGAATGAAATACTATGAAAAGCCACGGTCTAAATATTAACCTAAGATAGAAATTCAACGGCGAAATAAAAACACGCTGGAATTAGAAATTGATTCTTCAGATCGATTTGAGGAGAAGACCTGATAATGTAATTGAGGTCGCTCTTGGAGACGTTTAAATTCAGGGGGCTGCTCGAAGTACCTTTCCATCATATCGAGGAATCGATCGTTGTCTTGCATGGAGCATCTCGGATCCCTTACCAGCAAAGCTCCAGTTTCGCTCAGGATCCGACTCACTTCAGAGCAAATACGCTTGAGCTCCGGGTCCAAATCGCCGGAAAACACTTTCGGATCCTCACTCGCATGTTTCAATTCCAAGTAGGGACTAAGATCAATGACTTCAAAATCCTCCATTACCACCATCACAATTCGCCGAAGAGAGAGCGAGAGAGAGGGAAGGGAGCAAAAAGGCAAAAGGTCTCTTAAATTTTCTTTTACTTATTTCTGATCTCCTTTCCTTGTACGTTTCTTACTTTTCTCTCCTCGTCGTGTCTTGTCCCAAAGAATCGATACTCTTTTGTATCTCTAGCGTGGGAGTAAGACTTTAGCCGAAAATATGAAAGGATAAAAATTTAAAAAAATGTCAAAAGAAATTAAATCTACCTAGTACAATTATAAAATAAAGTTAAATATGTACAAAAATTATAAAGTAAATTTAAATATGTACAAAATTTTGTGCCACCATCAAGTGTGAAAAGCTTAAAATTATTTTTTTGATAAATGTTGTAAAAAAAAAACTACCCACCTTCTCATTTCCACCACTACCCCTACAACTTATTTTTTTATGAAAAATTGATTCAATAGTGTATTCTAATAATTTTATATAAATAGTTATTTTAGATTTATCTAAATACTTTTTTTTAATGAACACTTGATTAAAAATATCTTCTTATTCTAGTTGATCTAACACTGAACATTTTTTAAATTTATCTAACAAACACTATTTTTCAATAAATTGTATCAAAAAAAATATTATCCTAACCATCTTATACAAATTGTTATTTTGAATTTATTTAAAAGAAAATATTTATGTAGTTTTTTTTCATGAATTAAAATTTAAGAGAATATTGACATGAGATTGCACTAAATGCATATCTTGAATTTATTTTTCTAATTTAAGGTAATATATTTACTAAATAAATAAATATTATCAAACCCATACTAATTAAGTATTTTTTATAACAAGTATATAATAATTGGAAATTTAGAAGTAATACTCCAATTTGATTAAGTATTTTCTAAACAATTTGATTTTGACAATTACTTTAGGTTACATTGTGTTATATATACATATTTTGTCTTCTAATTTTTTTCTAAACACTTTGAATTTTGACAATTACATTACGAGTATTATAACTTATTGTATCTATCTTTGTTATAATCGTACGATAATTTTACAAATATTAAAAGTTATTATATTCATCTTTGTTATAACCCGTACATGGTACGAGACTAAGTCTTTGTAAAAATTTGAGCGACTTGGCAATTTGAAATATTTTTTATTTTTTTAAAAATACTTCCATTTGCCAACTATCTCAACTTCTCATTCGCAAACGAAGGAGCGGCGCACCACTCCAGCCACTTCGATCCTCCGGAAATAAACTCTGGCAGTCCGGCGACCCTGACCGCCATCTTCTCTGGCAAGAGGCCATCATCTCTCGAGCAGTCGAGCGACCATCTTCTCTTCTCTACTCTCCAGCCCGACCTAGATCTACAAGCCCAGGTTCCCTTTTTTTCCTATTTCTGAGTTTTAAACTTTTAATCCCTTTTTCTCGTTCTTTGAGGGTGAGCTACTAAATACTGATTTGAGTGATTTCATGTGTTAGGATATTAGGCGAAACCGTAGAAATGGCCAAATGGGGTTATTTTGGTTAAATACTGAATATTGATAATTGTTGTTAATTATTATTTTTAGGTTAATTAGATATGGCTACATCAAACTCACAAGTTAATGGCAGTACAAGTGAAAGTGTTTCATCTCTTTCAAAAGAGGATGATGGTCCTCTTTGAAATTATGTTGAAAAAGGGGAGAAAATTGGAGCAAAAGAGGGTAATTGTGATCCTATGTTGACTGGTTATGTGCGTCGAGTGGCTATACATATCTTTGAAATAAAAATAGTCATATCTATCTATAGCTATATATTAAAGTTGTAACTTTTCTAGCCAACACATCAATTTTGGTCCCACCTTATATTTTTCAATTAAATTCCTTTCTATTTATTTATGTGGAAAAAAATTAATTCGAATTTTAGTTAAAAATAATAAAAATTATTTTATTGGTATCTTTTTATCTATTTATAACAAAAAAAATATATAATAAATCAAATTTTGATTTAAAAAAAAGTAAAAATTTGAAATATCTATATAATTACTTGCCAAAATTAAATTTTCAAAAAAAATTACATTACCTTTTCATTAATTTTCTTTTTGTATTTTTATATAAATATAGAAGATTTTTTTATCTTAAAAAAATTCTAGATTTTTTAATCTTTTCTTATTAATTGTCTTTTTAACTTTTTATTGAAAAGATTTTTAAGAATTGAATTTGATTAATTTATTTAAGAAGTTAAATTATTTTTGACTTTTTATTTATTTTTTATATTTACTTTATTAATATCATATTTAACATATATCTAAAAATTAATGAGTCGTAGTCGTGCATGGCACGACGGGTACACCTAGTATATACTATAGTTTATTTTATGTTAGAGAGAATCTTTTCAATTTATAAATTGTGATAATGACATGTACGAAAAATCTTATGTGGCACATGGTAAAATCATACGTGGCAGATAGCTTATATTGTGATAGAAAAATAATTGAAATAAATTATTATAAAAAATATTGGTCAATAATATTTTACCAAATATTTAATGCTTTTATAATTTATTTTATTTTAGATATAATCTTTTTAAGTTAAATAAATTATCATATACAATATTTAACATTACTACTTAAGATTTAACATTAAATAACATCTTTATTTTATATAGAATCTTTCCTAGATTAATTTATCCTATTTCTATATTATCCTAAAATAATATCAACATATATAAATTCTCAAAATAAAAAGATCTTATGTGGCCAAATCCTAGGTGGCTTAATGTGGGAACGACACATAGGAAAATCCTAGGTGGCGCAACGTGGTGACCTTATCCCTTGCGTCTTTTATATATATACATAGATTTGATAATATCTATTTATGTTGTAAATATATTACCTAAAATTAGAAAACTGAATTCAAGATATGCATTTAGTGCAATCTCATTTCAATATTCTCTCAAATTTTGAATCGTGGAAAAAAAACTACATAAACATTTTCTTTTAGATAATTTCAAAATAACTATTTGTATGATATGGTTTGGATAATAATTTTTATGATATAATTTATTAAAAAATAGTGTTTGTTAAATAAATTTAAAAAAAGATTTGTGTTAGACCAATTAGAACTAAGATATTATTAATGAATTGTTCATAAAAAAAAATTTATATAAATTCAAAATAACTATTTAGATAAAATTATTAAAATAGTAAAATATTTTTAAATCAAATTTTCATTAAAAAAATAAGTTAAGGAAGAGGGCGGCAGTTGAAAGAAATATCCGCGCGCTTTCTCGGTGATTCCTCGTAACAATTAGTCGATTAGCGCAAATCTATATCATTTTAACTTCAACTTGGGTTTAGTTAGGGTCAATCAGGATCTATGGTTTAGAATGTAGAGTCGGAATAGACCCTTAAATATTATGGTTTATAATGTAGTCTAGGATCCTTAAATATTATACAAGTAATGTTGGATAACTTGGCAAGATTGGCTCAAAAATTAGATGTCATGAGCCAATGACATAATCAATGGGGATTCAAAGAGTTTCAACCCTTGCAAGTAGTCAATATTACATTTTGTAATGTGTTATATAGATAGATTCCTTGTGTATGGTGATCATCAACTTGCTTCCTTGCGACACTAATAAAAGTTCACTTGCTTCCTCTCAAAAAAAAAAAAAAGTTCACTTGCTTCCTTTTGTAAAAATTCAATTATCAACCAAACATAATAAACAAATACATGCTTTTACGGTGACAAAATTTCAGGTAGTTACACACATTTCAGTATTTCACTACTACATCTTTTTTCTTCACATGACATGCATGCACTTCTAACAACCCTTCGATGGTTATGCTTAAACCAAGCAAAAATGTCTGTTCTCTTAAAAAATTTATAAATTGTTTCTTCAACTAATCAGCACAATCAAGTCAAACCCATAACAAAGATGGAGTCTTTCAATCCTTTGTTTGAACAATTGGCATTTCCTATTGACTCACTTTCTTACTTCAAATTCTCCATAACCATAATTTTCGTCCTGCTCTTCATCACCTACCTCTCTTGCAAATCCAAGCGCGTCTATCTCATCGACTTCGTCTGCTTCCAACCACCAGAAACGCTCCGTGCGCCCCTCTCTTCCTTCTTGGAGCATTTAGAGTATGTAGATTTCAACAGAGAAGCCATCACCTTCCAAACCAAGGTTCTAGAAAGATCCGGCATTGGAAACGAAACTTGCCTCCCTAATGGAAGCCATTCAATCCCCACGAACAAATCCCTAGAGTCAGCAATGGAGGAAGCCAAATTAGTCATCTTCACAATAGTTGAAGATCTCCTCACCAAAACAAAAACAAACCCGAAAAGCATCGACATCTTAGTAACAAACTGCAGCGTTTATTGCCCTACGCCTTCTTTAGCCTCCATGATCATAAATAAGTTCGGGTTTAGGAGCAATGTGAGAAGCTTTAACCTCTCTGGAATGGGTTGTAGTGCTGGATTGTTGTCTATAAGTTTAGCTCATGATTTATTGAAAGTGCACAAGAACTCTTTGGTTTTGGTAGTTAGTACCGAATCGATATGCTCTGCTATTTACAATGGGAAGGTCAAGGCTATGCTCCTCCCAAACTGCTTGTTTAGGATGGGAGGAGTCGCCGTCTTGCTCTCTAACCGAACGTCCCAGAAGAGTGCTGCTAAGTATGAGCTACAGCATATTGTTAGGACTCATCTTGGAGCAAAGGATAGCGCCTACAAGTGTGTGTACCAAGAGACTGATAATGATGGACTCGTTGGAGTTGCCTTGTCAAGAAATGTGGTTCAGGTATATATTTCACTAATTCATGGTTAGTTAGTATTTTCAATTGGAAATTCTATTAAAAAAATCCACATTTTGTTGGATTGAACATATTAACATTGGGTAAATACACTTTTAGTCCCTAATCTTTCACTTTGATTTCATTTTGATCGTTTTTCTTTGTGCTATTGTAAATTGGTTCTTATGAGTGGTTCATTCGACTAAAAGGTTAGAAGTTATTTTGAAGCAATTAAAAAGCTAGGGACAATAGTAAAAGAAAGATAAATCTTTTGTTATCATCAAAATCCCAAAGAATTTAATTACATTTGAACATTTTTTTGGACAAGGTTGCTGGAGAAGCCCTGAAGACAAACATGGGATCTCTAGGTCCATTAGTACTTCCATACACAGAGCAAATCCTCTATGTATTGTCTTTGCTATGGAGAAAATCTTGGCCACTAGCAAAGAAGAAGGGACACGAATATGTCCCTAATTTCAAGAAGGCCTTAGATCATTTCTGCATCCACGCAGGGGGGAAAGCTGTTATAGATGCGATCCAAGAGAGCCTAAAGTTAACCGAAAGGCATGTGGAGGCGTCAAGGATGACACTCCATAGGTTTGGGAACACGTCGTCGTCTTCGACGTGGTATTCTCTTTGCTACTTGGAAGCTAAAGGAAGGGTGAAGAAAGGGGATAAGGTTTGGCAGTTGGGCTTTGGGAGTGGATTCAAATGCAATAGTGTTGTGTGGAAGTGTGTAGCTAAGGATGGTATAATGAAGGATTTGTCTAAGAATGCTTGGTCTAACAAGATGAATACCTATCCGATACACGTGCCTGAGGTTACATTTCATTGATCCAAGAGAAATTGAACAATCAATTAAGATGAAAGGACATCAAAATATATATGTTATGTTTCGGTTGAGATTTCATAGGTAAGTTCAGTCATCAGCTTGAAACTTGTTATACATAGCAAGTAACTACTTGTGCTTTAAACATGTACTGGTGTATCAGTTTACAATACGTTGTCAGTTCTTATAGTTATGCCTATAGCTTGCAATGTGCAATTAGTTAATTCATCAAGTTCACATGGACCTCATAAAAATAGAATTCAATATCATATCAAACATTGTAAATAAGGTGAGTTAACTTAAACTTTGATGCTAAGGTGCATAACTTCATTTGCGATGACTACAAACAAGTAAACATCATAAGAAAGCGCACCTTATATAAGTTTCCAAGAGGAGAGGAAGAGTCTCAGAATTCTTCCAGGTTCGTTGGTTAGGTTTGTATCTATCTCCCTTAACAGAATCTGCAGTTGCTAGAACTTCAAGTTCAGCCATCTCTTCAGGTGTATGTTTCACCGACAAAGCTCCTATGTTTTGTTCAAGGTTTTCTATCGTAGTGGTCCCAGGGATGGGGCAAACGTCGTCCCCCTGGTGATGGACCCATGCAAGTGCCAGCTCAGCTGTCGTGCACCCCTTTTTCAACGCCATTTCACTAACTCGCTCAAACATGACTTTGTTATGCTCAACGTTCTCAGGCTGGAACCATGGAAGATTCTGCAAGAGATTAAAAGACCATAACCAGCTTTAAATTTTTTAAACAAAACATAATTGTGTATAATGACAGCATAAGTAAAGCTTCAAATTAACATGTCGGGTATCCTCCTTTACAAAGTTCTGAGTCATAGATGGTCCTTTGGAGAAGAATCCCCTTCCAAGAGGACTATAAGCAACAATTTCTATGCCAAGCTCCCTTGATGTGAATTATTAGAGCTTCAATATCTCATCAAAACAGCAATCTTAATTCCTTTCATTGATTGTAAATGAAGGTTTAAGATTACCTGCAAGTAGGAATAATTTCTTCCTCAGCATCTCTAGTCCAGAAAGACCACTCCAATTGCACTGCTGTTATTGGGTGAACGACATGTGCTCTTCTGATGGTTGAAGCAGAAGCTTCAGATAGTCCAATGTATTTAATCTTCCCCTCTTCAACCAATTTCTTCAGCTCTCCAATCTATATATCCAAAATCAATCACTAAAGATGACTGAAATAGAATTGATACTCTGACAGATGTATAGAAAGATAAAATTAATGTTAACAAACCGTGGCTTCGATGGGACTTTGGTATCAACTCGATGCTGATAATAGAGGTCAATGCAGTCAACATCAAGAAGCTTCAAGCTTGCCTCACAGGCTTCCCTGGCGTAAGCAGGCTCGCCTCTGATGAGTATTTGACCCGGCCCCTACTGAGTTGATCCGAATTTGGTAGCCAACTGAACATTCCCCCTCATCGCACCTTTCAATGCCTAGAACGAATTCCAATTCACACGAGTGAAATTGAAACCCTAAAAAAGGCGATTGACGAAGAGAGGCTAAAAGTCATACCTTTCCGAGAAGAATTTCGTTGGTGTGGGGGCCGTAGACGTCGGAAGTGTCGAGGAAGGTGACGCCGGAGTTAATCGCGTGGTGGAGGACGGCGATCATGTCGTCTTCGGGCTTGGGAGGGCCATAGAACGCCGACATGCCCATACATCCGAGTCCTTGTGCCGATACTTGAAGTCCCTGACTTCCCAATTTCATCGTCCTCGTATTCATCATCTCTTCTATTTTCTCTGATCCATTCTTGTGTAGTGAAGAAGTTTAAAGTGACGAAGGCCACTCCGGTGGGTGTTTGGAAGGTGACTCCTAATCGTGCTCAGCAATGACGTTGCGTTTCCTTGTTTGACTGCTCGCACTTGTTTGTCTCAGACTAGTTTTTTTAATTTTGAGTAGAAGACCAAATCGAAGCATTTTTTCAAACCATGCTTCAATATCATCAAATTTTCAAATGAACAATTGGTTCTTTTCAAACTAAACGTCAAGAGTGAACATAAAATTGGAATAAGAGGGAAATGAGAACCCGTAGTCATCCAGGATTAGACTAGGGCTCTCGTGCGATGGCTTCATTGGTCCTGTGACTCCTGTCTAGCACCAATCACCCGTTATTCTAGTTAGTCTAGTAGGATAAAACACTAGATTTCTTTAAGTGATAGTAATCAGGTCGACCCGACCCGATCCGACCCATAAAAAAATTTCATTGACCCGTGACCCGACCCATAACCCGGATTACAGGTTACAAGTTTTACAGGTCGGTTTACGGTCAACTGGGTCAAAATGATCCATTAGAATCTAAAGTCTCTATTTGACGGGTGTATAGAAAGATTGATTTACGAGGGTTGTCATCATTAAGGACCTCTGTAATACTAGGTCCAAATGTAGAGAGGGAACGAGAGATTCAAAAAAAAAGGTCTTGTCTGGCTGGTCTCCATCGACATTGATCGATCAATTTTGTTTTTTATGAACAATCTTGTTGGACTTTTTAACGGCTAAGCAAATGAAATCTGTAAGAAGAAAACCTGGCTAATTAATCGAATCTCAACCAAAAGTCTCAGTTTATGTTGGAAAAGTTTCTAAAAGTAAGAAGAAGAAAACAATACCAGCTAAAACCGTGACATTTGTTCACAACTGCTTTTATGGAAGCTAGTTGACAATCAATCTCACGTATAACCCCGAACTCAATATTTCATCATACGTTTCACGATGCTAGGAGAGTGATATAACTTCATTACGATGGACAGTATAGATGATCGAACTCAATATGTCAACAATCCAAGACCAAGACATCAATCAAGCAAATCCTTGTTTTATTTCACCAAAATTACATATGCATCTTCCTCATAAAATTACAACAAAACAATCACACACACATAAAAAACATACTCCAAAACATGAATTCATCAAAGTGCACCCACTTATTCAGGCTTCCACGAGTCCAAGTGAGGGGTCTCAGATTCCCTCCAGGTCAATTGCCCAGGCCTGCACCTATCCCCCTTAACCGAATCAGCAGCCGCTAGCGCTTCTAGCTCAGCCATCTCTTCGCGGGTTAGCTTCACCGACAATGCTCCTATGTTTTGGTTAAGGTTTTCGATCTTGGTGGTCCCCGGGATAGGGCAGACGTCGTCCCCCTGGTGATGGACCCACGCTAGGGCCAGCTGTCCTGGCGTGCACCCCTTCTTGGACGCCATCTCACTCACTCGCTCGAACATGAGCTTGTTGTGCTCCACATTCTCAGGCAGGAACCTTGGAAGATACTGCAAGAAATTCAAAGATAAAATTAAGAACAGGCTTGAATCAAGAGTTTAAGTAACATAATTATGTACAAAGACAGAACAAGTTTTATTAAACAAGCTCAAAGAATGAACCTGTCTGGCATCCTCCTTTGCGAAGTCCTGAGCCATAGATGGTCCTTTGGAGAGGAATCCTCTTCCAAGAGGACTATATGTCACAATTCCTATGCCAAGCTCCCTGGTTCAGGATCAAATCATATTGAATTTAGAGTTTATGAAGCTTAACAAGCTTAATTAAACTGCTTTGATTCACCATAAATGATGAATTAAGGTTGGTTAGGGTACCTGCAAGTAGGAATGACTTCTTCCTCAGCATCTCTAGACCACAAAGACCACTCCAATTGCACTGCTGTTATCGGATGAACGGCGTGTGCCCTTCTAATGGTCGAAGCAGACGCTTCAGAGAGTCCTACATATTTGATCTTGCCCTCTTCAACCAGCTTCTTCAGCTCTCCCATCTATATATACAATCCAAAACCAAAGAAATCAGCTAATTTCTTAATGAATTCGAAATCAGAATTGATGATTGGATGAAAAGAAAGTAAAAGATGTAACAAACCGTGACTTCGATGGGGACTTTGGTGTCAACTCGGTGCTGATAGTAAAGGTCAATGTAGTCAACGTCGAGACGCTTCAAGCTTGCCTCACAAGCTTCCCTGACATAAGCAGGATCGCCTCTGATGGCTGCCTGACCCGAACCGTACTGAACCGATCCGAATTTGGTGGCCAGCTGAACTTTCTCCCTCATCCCACCTTTCAACGCCTAGAAATACAAAGAATTCATTACATCAATCAACATAAATGCATATTTTGGGGCGAATCGATCAAAATTCAAGAGAGGATAGGAGTTGATACCTTTCCGATGAGAATCTCGTTGGTGTGTGGACCGTAGACGTCGGAGGTGTCGAGGAAAGTGACGCCGGAGTTAATGGCGTGGTGGATGAGAGCGATCATGTCCTTTTCCGGCTTCGGAGGGCCGTAGAAGGCCGACATCCCCATACATCCAAGCCCCTGTGGTGATACTTTCATTCATGTTGACTTCCCCTGCTCAAATAACCAAGCAGAATGTAAAGCATTAAGGTCGGTCTGGAGTTGCTGACCGATCTTCGAGCATCAGCAGTTTTTTTCCGGTTTCAGGCGAGAGATGCTGAAAACATTCAATGAGATGCATCCCCCGAGACCAGATAGATATGGAGTTGTCGCAGCTGCATCTCAAAGCAAGCAGCAAAGCCATCAAAGCGCACTAAGAGAAGGTACCTTGGCTTCCCAATTTCATCATCATCGTCCTCATCATCACCTCTTCTAGTTTTTCTCTGGTGTGTAATTGGATTGGAGTGATCGGTATATAAAAATCGGATTGCGTAGTACGGTTTAAATAGATGTTGCTGTGTAGAAAAGTAAAAGGGAAGATGGCGACTCCAGTGGGTGTTTGCAAGCTGCCTCGTGTCTGACTGGCCTGCGTTTCTGTGTTTGACCGTTCGCACTCTGGACGTCTGGAAAGAGATCTGAACGGGAGACCAAACAGAGCTTTCCAAACCATGCTTGGCAAATTCGATCAAATTTCAAACAAGACCGAGCGATTCGAGATCGTTTAAAATTCAACCTTCTGGATGCTCATACCATTGTGTGGTTGTGCAAGCATCCGAGCAAAACATCGATTATGGTAAAGGCGTTAAAGCTACTTGGGTGGGAAAAAAGAACCCAAACCCAACTTACCATCCTTTCTTTTATTAGACCAAATCGGTACAAGCCAATTTATGTGTGATTTAGTCCTTGTCTGCTGCTGGATGACGAGTTTGAAGATCTTGTTAAAAAAAAAGAGAAATCCCTTTTACCCTCAAGTTTTTGGCTATCTCGGATGGTGTCCTGAAAAAAAACTTATTCCGAGTGATACCCCTGAGCTTTTGCAAAAGTCCACCAGATGTCCTTACTAGTGAATTTTCGTTAGTTTTTAACTAATAAGTATATTTTCGAATGAAATATATATATATATATATATATATATATATATGTATTTAAATAAATTAAAACAATTTTAATTTAACAAAAAATCACATAAATCATATAAAAAAATTATATTATATATATTGTCAAATAGATTGTATGTTGTATAATTACAATAATTTTAATTTAAAACCAAAAATATTATAATATTTATATTAAAATAAAAATAATGCATTATTAAAAAATTTCATGTAGATTTTATACATTAATTTTAAAATTTTTAAAAACTTAATATAAATTAAAATTTTAATGTAATTTTAGAGTACCATAACGAAAGTTCTATTAGCTTTTCTAAAAAATTGTCATAATTATAATATAAAACCTACATGAAAATTTTAGTTATTAATTTTAATACAAATATTGCAATACTTTTTGTTTTAACTTAAATTTTTTTTAATTATACAACATACAATCAACTTGACAAATATATAAAATATAATATTTTTAATTTACTATTTTATATGATTTATTTTAATTGTTATTAAAATTAAATTTTGTTTTAATTTAATTAAATAAAAAATATTTTTCATTAGAAAACATACTTATTTAGTTAAAAACTAACGAAAATTCACTAGTAAGGACATCTGGCGGACTTTAGCAAAAGTTCAAGGGTACCACTCGGAATAAGTTTTTTTTCGAGACACCATCCAGAAAAGCCAAAAACTCTAGGATACTAACCGCAGTTTCCAAAAAAAAATACCCAAACCCGGTTTGAGAAAACGGATTTTTTCTGGTCCAAGTATTATGAAATTGACTACTGTTAACCGAATGAATAAAAAACATTGATGCCTCAAATCTCAAATGAGACTGAACAATTAGATCGTTCAAAATTCAACGCTCTGGATGATCAAACAAATGTGTGGATGTGCAAGTATTGGAGAGATATTTTCGATAAAAAATGAATAAATATATAAACACAATGCAATTGGAGAGATGTATTCGATAAAAAAAAAATGAATCTATAACTATATATTAAATATGTCCCTTTTTAACTCACCAGAATAATTCTGCCCCACCTCAAATTTAAAAAATTAATTTCATTTCTATTATTATAACTTTTTTTTATTAAATTCTTTTTAACTATTTAAATTTATCTCTAACATCAAACAAATATCTATTCAATGTAACAATATCTTTTGAAAGCTTCCTTATACAAATATTTAAAATTAAAGATAAGATATTTCAAAATAAATATAAATCTTTTATCATAAATCTTTTGACGAATTTATTTATAGATATATAGTGATTTTATTTTATAAAAAAATTAATGATAAATATTTATAATATTTAAAATTAATAAAAATAGATAATAAAATATTTAATAGATATATTAAAATATTTAATCACTAAATTTACGTTCATGAAAAGTAATAAAATATGAAGAATATAATATTTGAATAAAAAATATACATTCTACGAGTAATAAATTACTTATATTATATTTTAATTTATTAATATCCTATTTATAATGTCTATAAAATATTGAATCGTAGTCGTACATAGTACGATGGGTAAAACAAGTAAATATATAAACACAATGCAAATAAAGAAAAATTGGTTATATCCATTAATTAATGGTAAATTGGAGATTACAAACTGGCTAGCGTCCAGGATCCCGCAAAAGGTCATTCGGATGCTAAAAGACTTTAGAGTAATATCAGCTACGAGGGTTGATTACACATGAGATTCAAAGAGGATTACAATGTGTGGATGAGAGTGATTCGTGTCTATAAGGATCCTCCTCATCAGCACTTTTCCCATCGAAAGCGAAATGACCAATCCGTCGTGGTGGGGGCCCACAAGGTTTTCCGCATTAGAACCATTGAAGGTGATGGTGTTTCCAGATTGGTTTCTCGGGTTGCGGATGTTCACCACTGGCTGTTCGATGAGACGTTCTCGTGCATGGCGTTTTGATGCGATCAAGCCCACCTGTACCCACCTTCCCGGCTGCCTCGCTCGGCGTATCTGACCAGTGGGCCAACCAATAGTCTGCCTCGGTCGGCGATCTGACTATTGGCGCTCAACTTGCAGGAAGGTTCACACCTTTTAATCCTGCAGGATGTTGGAGGCAGGATTTGAACCCAAGACCTCCCTTTATCAAGGTGGGATCCTTCACCTTGACAACCAACTCTACCGACATCTATGTCAGCACATCAGGAGGAGGAGGCTATGAGTGTTCGCTCAGATGGGTCTATTACCCGTTCTCGGGTTAAGGCCATTGCTAAGGCTACTACTTTAGTCATTTTGAGAGCTCGACTATAGTTCACTCACCATATCGAGCCAGATATCGCCATATGCTCGATAGCGACTTTATGTGACATATCATTATTGGCCTAGCCCGGCCTTAATTGGTGCCTATGTATTTATTTATTTTATTGCATAATTTGACGTTATTTATATTATTGTTATTTCTTTTTTATTAGCGGGTGTGTGTCTCGTTTGCATATCGGGACTATTCCTTGTTTTTTTTGTAAGGAGCTTCTCTATATAAAGCCTCTTACTCTCATGTAAAACCTAGTTTTGGATTATTGGCAATTGAGATCACTCTTGCCCTAGTACCTTACTCTCTCATTTTACATAATTTCTCTCTTGCTATCTATTTTGTTCTACATCTCTTTCTCTTGTTCTTTTCAATCAACCGTAAACACAACTGCTCAGTCATGACATCATGTATCGGCATAGTCCGCTCGGTGTCACCTGGCTTGGATCTCGGGAAAGCTTACAAGATCGATCCTTCGGAGTTATCACGTTTGGCTGCCGAGTAGGACACCCCACATATCTCCGAGCCCCCCGAAATCATATTGACGCCTTTGGTATATTCTGGTGACGGAGGTATATCCATCGAGCTTGCTACATTCGGACATGCGGGAGCCCCTGCGTTCGGCGCGATCTCTGCTAGTCGCCCTTTTGAATGGAGGAAAGCTAGTTCCTTTCGGAGGGTGAAACACTCGTCTGTTTCATGACAGAGTACTCCTTATGGAAGTCGCACCACCTCGTTTGTTTCGTGACAGAGTATCTCTCTTTGGGTTTGGGTTTTTAGCCTTCTTAGGCCACCGAATCTTACCCCCGAACCTTTCGAGGCCCTTTACCACTTCAGTGGGTGACATATCGAGGTTATACTCGTGGACCTTGGGATGTGGCGGGCTATCCTTTTTTCCACCTGACTGTTTTCCACCTGCAGCTTACACTACGGGAGCCTCCGGGTGAGCCTTTGGATAGGGGTGCCCGTGACACTCCCGTCGATGGTCGGGTGCAGCCTTCCTTTCCACCCGATCGAAGACTGGTGTGGCCCGCGTAGGAGCCTCGTCCTCTTCCAGCCTAATGTGCGTCAGGGCCTTTACTTGGACATCTTCCAAGCTATGGCAGAGATACTTGGTGAGCTCTTGGTAAAGCTCACTATACGGGATCAAACCCCTTCAGAAGGCTTATATCGACGTCGGGGCGTCGCAAAGTGGGATAGCCACCTTCTCCTTGTTGAAACGGTTAAGGTATGCTCTCAGAGACTCCCTTGGCCTTTGCGCCACCCAATAAAGGTCATTGGACTGCTTCATGAGCGTTCTGTTGCTAGCAAACTGGACTCGAAATGTGTCCACTAGGCCCGCGAAGGATTCGATGCTTCTGCGGGGTAGGTTGATGAACCACGTCAGAGTCGCTCCAAATAGTGTTGTCCCGAACCCTTTGCACATAACTGCTTCTCTGGAATCTCTTGGGACTGAGCTCATCATCATCTTCTACTTGAAGATGGCTATGTGTGATACGAATTTGATGAGCTCGCGCACTTCGTTTCCTGCTCGTCGGGATCTCCGGTCTCGTCATATGAGGGGATCGTCAAGACGGTGAACTTCTTAGGGATGTTCACACTGGTGATCGTCATAATTGTCTAGGGCTTCTTTCTCAATAGGGCGTGGCACCCCAGGGATCTGAGCGATCTTCTCTTCTATCCGATCCCCTTCAAATGCTCCCTCGTGTATTTCTGGAACAGTGATTCCATGAAGGCATTTGGAGGGGTTGCCTAGTTTTCTAACGTTCACCGTAAACGGGATGGTAGACTCCCGTGCCTGCGGTCTTATTCCCGGACGTTACGGTAGCAGGCACTCTCGGGATGGTAGCAGGTGATGTGACCATATCTGTCGTTAGGGGCTGACCACTGGCTCCTGAAGACGGTGGATTAGTCGCTCGCCCATGTTGAGGCAAGCAGTTACCTCCCGAATGGTTCCAACAGATCGCATCCCAATTTGGACCACCGAGGCAGACTGTAGCTGATCGCGGGGCCGAGCGTTCTCCTTCGTCGGAACCGCCTCCCTCGGAGCCACTTGCCAGGTTGGCGTCGAGCTCCACATTGCGTTGGGCAGGTTTGACAAATTGTGTACGAATGGTTGGGCTTTGATTGAGGAAACCGGCTAGGGCTCCACAGTGGGCCCCAAATTATTTTGGTCAAGAATCCGTCAAAGATTGACTCTCAGTCCTCGATGTCGAGTGGAGCTTTGATCTAACCAATTAACGTTCTTAATCGAAACCAAAGTAAAAAGAAAAAGGACGAAATCAAGATTTTGCTACTGTGTTCTTTCTTTCGAGAGTTTTCGATTACAAGTCCTAGATCACATTAAACCATGATCCCTTTTTCCCATATCCCTTACATTTTATTTCTCCCTCTTACGGTTCTATGGCGGTTTAGCACCCACGATGTTGTTGGTGGTTAGACACGTTCTTCTGGCACTTGTCCCACTCACTGTCTTTCCTTCCCTCGCTCTCATCAACGAATTCTCAGGTTAAGCTTGACTAGACGGGTCTTCGAGTAAATGTGGGGTGGACGAGCTTCCAGTTTTCCTTTTCGTCGTGGGTTGCTCCGATGCAAATCCTCTATCCCATTTTTATACCATGTCCCATTTACAATGATTGATTAAGATTTATTTTTTATTCTTTTATTAAATACATGATGCCATCACTTGATTTTTTTAATTATTTTTCAACCAGGACTTGAAATAATTTGGGATAGGGAATTTAGGACCCAACAAGAGAGACATCAATTATGATACAAGTTCTTTGGGTTGGCGCAACAAAAGAGCCGAAACTTAAAACTTATGAAAGAAACCCAAATTTGCACCCATAAGATTGATTTAAATTTTTTATTTTGTGTTTTTAAAGACTTTTTTTCTCTTTTACATCAACATAAAAATTCTTATTTCTCATCGATAATCTTTGTATCAATATCTTATTTATTTTTCTTAATCAAATGGTCTCCATCACAAAAATTTTAACTAGTTACTTACCAATTCTAAAGAGGAGAGGGCAAACCGCCGCCCATATCAATATCTTATTTATTTTTCTTAATCAAATGGTCTCCATTACAAAATTCTTAACTGGTTACTAACCAATTCTAAAGAGCAGAGGGCAAACCGTCGCCCGAGAGATTCAAACAATTACTATAGGGGTAGTACCCTAATATCTTAACCGCCGGATCAAATAACCAATAGCTTTTGACCCATTTATTTATTATTGTATAATTAAAGGATGATAAAGATTTTAATTTTTTTCCCCGTGATTTTATGTCAAACTAAATAGCATACTTTGACTGACCAAGATTTTTAATTTTCGGACTTGTACCGACATTAAAGTAACTTTTGGTTTGACATAAAATTAAAAATCTTGGTCAGTCAAAGTATGTATGATAAGGGGTGGTTTTTCGATAAGTTGATAAATAACAAACGCATACCTATAAATAAACATGTATGATAAATATTCGACCAAAAAGTAAATAAACATGTATGATATTTTGACCAAAAAATAAACATGTATGATATTTTGACCAAAAAAAGTTTCACATAAACCTAATGAAATTTCATGGAAAAAATAATTGACAATTCTATTCGAAGATATAAAACGCAAGACCTTTTATTTCATCAGAAGTACATGTGCATCTCATTAATTATTCCCACACAAGATAAAAAGCTTCTCATTCTCAGTAGATTCAAGACAAACAAAATATGCAATCGTGCTCCAAAACATACTCAAAAAACATTAGTAACAAGTGCATTACACCCACATGTATGTACGCAAATGATACATAGCCGTTGCACATATTGCCTCTCAATTACTCAGGCTTCCAAGAGTCCAAAGGAGGAGTATCAGATTCCCTCCAGGTCAACTGACCAGGTCTGTACCTATCTCCCTTAACCGAATCAGCAGCCGCTAAGGCTTCAAGCTCAGCCATCTCTTCACGAGTTAGCTTCACCGACAATGCTCCTATGTTTTGCTCTAGGTTCTCGATCTTGGTGGTCCCCGGGATAGGGCAGACGTCGTCCCCCTGGTGATGGACCCACGCAAGCGCCAGCTGCCCTGCTGTGCAGCCCTTCTTGGATGCCATTTCGCTAACTCGCTCAAACATGTGTTTGTTATGCTCCACATTCTCGGGTAGGAACCTTGGAAGATACTGCAACAAAGATTCAGAGATAAATTCAAGTATCATTTCTCTGCACAATGTCAGTTTATATATTCACTTCATTTTTCTACTAGAAACTAACACACAAGTTTCTGGGCATCGCTCAATTGGAGATGGTCTAATGACAAGCAATGCCTAAGATTCTAATGCTACCATAATGGTTGCAACAAAGATGTCTAAAGTTAAAGAAGCTGTCAAATTAACCTGTCGGGCGTCCTCCTTTGCAAAGTTTTCGGCCATAGATGGTCCTTTGGAGAGGAATCCTCTTCCAAGAGGACTATACGCCACGATTCCTATCCCAAGCTCCCTGGATTCAATTGAATTGAATTTAGAGTTTCAGTCTAAACATCAGTACAACATGCTTAATTGCTTTGATCAACTACAAATGAAATTTTCTGAACTAGGTAAGGTTACCTGCAAGTAGGGATAACTTCTTCCTCAGCATCTCTAGACCACAAAGACCACTCCAATTGCACTGCTGTTATCGGGTGAACAGCGTGTGCTCTTCTGATAGTCGAAGCAGACGCTTCAGAGAGTCCTACATATTTAATCTTGCCCTCTTCGACCAATTTCTTCAGCTCTCCCATCTGTATACATATATCCAAAATATAATTAGTAAGGCTATTGAAATCTATATGGACACTTGGATGGACAGAAAGATGAAATTAGTGCAACAGACCGTGACTTCGATAGGGACTTTGGTATCAACTCTGTGCTGATAATAAAGGTCAATGCAGTCAACGTCGAGACGCTTCAAGCTAGCCTCACAAGCCTCCCTGACGAAAGCAGGGTCGCCTCTGATGACCGCTTGACCCGCACTGTACTGAGCCGCTCCAAATTTGGTAGCCAGCTGAACTTTCTCCCTCATCCCACCTTTCAGCGCCTAATATCATAATAAATGTGAAATCAGAGCTTCAAACGCATGATATAATAGCCCACATGATCAATTTGATAACCAATAGCACAACAAATCAGCAACCCACCTAATTGCACCACTCTATTCAAAACTAACTGGAATTTCAAATTTGTGACCTTCTATATGCAAAACCACTACTCTCTTTCACTAGTGCAAAAATCATTTTGCTTTTTGAGCTGTTTCAAAAAACTAACTTAAACTAGGGTTTTTGCCATAGATTGAAGTTGAAAGTATGCGAAGATCTCTCCTTATACTACATCACATCATTTGATTTTGTGGCCTATTTTTATCTTTTATTGGTTAATTCGTCCCTTTAAATGGAAATTTTCAAAAGTTAGTTTAGGTTTTAGAAAATTGGGGTTTTTTGGACCGTTGCAATTTTGGCACCAATTAAGATTACCTACCTGAAATAAGCAAAGCAGCTAAAGCAGGGGAATTACAGAGGCCACCGATCAAGCTTCAAGAGAGAATAAAAGTTGATACCTTTCCGATGAGAATCTCGTTGGTGTGTGGACCGTAGACGTCGGAGGTGTCGAGGAAAGTGACACCGGAGTTAATGGCGTGGTGGATGAGAGCGATCATGTCTTTTTCCGGCTTCGGAGGGCCGTAGAACGCCGACATCCCCATACATCCAAGCCCTTGCCTGGAAACATGAAGCCCTTGACTTCCCAATTTCATCATCGTCCTTGTCGTCATCTCTTTGATTTGATTTGTCTCTGGTGTGGATTCAGATCGATTCGAGTGATCGATGGATGAAGATTGGAGTGCGTTTTAAATAGCTGTTCTTGTGTGGCAAAGCGTGAGTGAAAATGGCGACTCTGGTCTGGTGGGCGTTTGCAAGGTACGTCAGCAATGACGTACGTGCGCTCCCTTTATTTGACCGTTTGCAGCTTGGAAGTCTAGCAAGAGATCTGAATACGAGACTGAACCAAAGAGAAAAGGATTCGAACATATGATTTTCAAGGAAAATGGTTTCGTGAAAGTTGGACGTTCTGGATGGGTCAACAAGAAGAATGCATATAATATTCATTTCATTATCTAAAGCTAAGCGCAAAAATCGTTACACGTATTTTTTTCTTAAAGTACTCCGTAACTAGTAACAATTTTTAGTATATGCTTTTATTAGTAACAAGTCGTAATAAGTCATGTTAGACTATAAATAGCATTTGTTAGATTTTGTTACATTTCGTTCAGAAATACACAAAAATAAAATACTTTTTTCGCTTTTTTTTCTTCTTTCTTCTTTTTCAAGTTTTTTTTCTCTTCTTTTTCCTTTCATTACAACATGGTATCAGAGTAAATCCTTTGAGATCTTGTTTGTTTCTGCAACAATCTCAGCTCGATTGAAGTTTTCGATCACCGTTTCTTCATTTGGTGATCATTTTTTCGATCGGTGCAAGCAAAAATGATAGGGACAGAGAATATTGACACGAACGATCCGTATCATCTTACTTCTAGTCATAATCCTGGTCTCAATCTTGTTTCTCAGATATTTGATGGATCAGGTTATGGCAAATAGAGAATTTCGATGCGGATCGCACTATCAGTGAAAAATAAAATTTGCTTTGTGGACGGAACTTTAGCTAAGCCTCCGATCACAGATCCAAAGTTCCAGCGGTGGATTCGATGTAATGACATGGTTAAATCCTGGATATTAAATAGTCTGAACTCTGATATTCGCAGAAGTGTGTTGTATGTAGAAACTGCGAAGCAAATTTGGCATGATTTGGATGTTCGATTTGGTCAATCCAGTGGAGCTCAGCTTTACACTTTCTAGACATTTCCAATCTGTCCGTGTGGATTTGTTTGAGAAATTCTGAAGCACAATGATGATCAACGTTTAATTGACTTCGTGATGGGATTGAATGAGCAATTCACTTCTGTCAGAGGTGCAATTTTAACGATGAAGCCTCTTCCAGCAATTAGTATTGCTTATTCTCTACTCTTGCAAGATGAGACTCAGCGCGAAGTTCAGAATCCTTCTCACATTTATGATGAGTCTGCTTCCATGAATGCTAGCATCAAACAGAACAAAGGAAGTGGAGAAAAGAAAGGCTTCTATTGCACAAATTGCAAGAAGAATAATCACAATGTGGATAAGTGCTATTTTCTCATTAGATTTCCACCTAACTACAAGAAGAAAAAGCAATCTTAGAAGAACAAATTTGTTGGCCATGCTCACCAAGATGGAACTTTTGAGAATAAAGTTGGAGAACCAGAATTGAAAGTTTCTCATATCATGAAGCTACTTAATTTGCTGGAATCTACTACTTCAAAGGGGAAAGAAATTGTTCAAGATGATTTTGCCAGCTTTGCAGGTACAACTTTTACCACAAAATTGTTTCATAATTCCAAATGGATCATTGACAGTGGGGCTAGCTGCCACATGTGTTGTGATATTGCTATATTTGAGAATCATCAACAATTGGCTAAGCCATTTGTGATTTCCCTTCCAAATGAAGCTACAACAATTATTAAAGTTGTTGGTCCTGTGCAAGTATTACCTAATCTTGTGTTGAGAAATGTGCTCTTTGTTCCAGCCTTCCAAGTGCAATTTGATCTCAGTTGGAAAACTGGTCAAAGATCTTCAATGCACTCTGGTTTTTACACCTACTTCTTGCTTGTTACAAGATCCTTCCATGAGGACGCCTGTGGAGGTTGGTAAACCTGAAAAAGACCTCTATTTTCTAGTTCTTAACACTCAGCAGGAACTAAAATAAGCTGAGAAGAATAAAGTTGTGAGTGTCCCATTTTCTAGTCATGTTGATTGCAACATTTGGCATGGCAAGTTAGGTCACTTACCCTACCAAAAAACTACAAAATTTCTCTTTTGTTAAACCTTTACCTACCAACAAAACCACACCAGCTTGTGATCTTTGTGCCAAGTCCAAACAGACCAGGCCGCCATTTCCTTCTAGTTCCATCAGTACTCAATATGCTTTTCAAATGATTCATGTTGATACTTGGGACCATATCATACTCCTACTTTTAATGGTTTCAAATACTTCATTACCATGGTTGATGGTTTTACAAGGATGACTTGGGTGCATTTGATGACAGTCAAGAGTAATGCTTTTACAATCTTGAAGGAGTTTATGTCTATGGTTGAGAGACAGTTTGGGAAACCTTTTCAGAAGGTTAGATCAGATAATGCCTTTGAACTCGGTTCAAGTAATGATAATATGACTTTTCTGAGAGCCAAAGGGATTGAACATCAGACTTCTTGTGCAACCACACCCCAACAAAGTAGGGTTGTGGAGCGAAAGCACAGACATATACTAGAAATTGCTCAATCTCTTATGTTTCAATCAAAACTTCCTCTCAAGTTCTGGGGAGAAAGAATTCTCACAACTGTCAATATTCTTAACCGTTTACCTTCTTCTATCCTTCACAATCAAACCCCTTTTGAGCTATTATACCACAAAGAGCCTTCATATTCTCATTTGCGAAACTTTGGTTGTCTATGCTTTGCTTCTACATTAAAGCAAGGACGTGACAAGTTTCAAACTTGAGCATTACACTGTATTTTTTTGGGGTACCCCTTTGGTAAGAAAGCTTACAGGTCTATAGCCTTGACAATCACAAAATTATATTTTCCAGGGATGTTGTCTTTCATGATTCATGAAAGTATATTCCCTTTTCATGATCCGAATTTCTTAAAGCCTTCTCATAATCTTTTCCCTTCCACTAATATTCTTGATGATGATTCAACTGTGTATACTGATCCTTCTACTTCTGATGAGAACATATCAGTGAGGAGATCTATAAGAGCAACAAGACCACCAGGGTATTTGACAAATTATGTGTGTGGTTTAGCATCAACAAATGAGTGTTTTGTGCTCATACATTAACTTCTACATTTCAGTTTCCTTCCTTGTCTACTGATGCTTCTTTCCAGCCAGACTTTGAGCCTTTTTCATATGAGCAAGCTTCTCGGTACGAGGTCTGGCAGAATGCAATACAAGCTGAATTTGATGCATTGGAACTTAATCATACATGGGATATTGTAGAGTTGCCAAAAGGAAAGAAGCCAATAAGTTGTAAATGGGTGTATAGAGTGAAAAGGAAGGCAGATGGATCTATTGATTATCATGAAACAAGAGGGTGTTGATTATCATGAAACATATTCCCCAGTGATCAAGATGACAATAGTTCGAGCCCTTGTATTTGTTGCCTTAAAGAAATCCTGGCATATTGCACAACTTGATGTGAATAATGCTTTTTTTGCATGGGGATCTTGATGAAGAAGTGTATATGAAGATCCCATCTGGCTTGAGTGTGACACATCCTTCTTTGGTTTGCAAATGGCAAAAGTCTTTATATGGTCTAAAGCAAGCCTCAAGGCAATGGTATGCCAAGTTGTCTCATACTTTGGGTTCCAAAGGTTACACTCAATCTTTAAATGATTACTCCCTTTTCTCTGAACAATCTTCTTCAGGATTGGTTGTCTACATAGATGTTTATGTAGATGACATTTTGGTTACTGGAGATGATACTCAAGAGATCCTACATTGAAAGGGCTTCTTGCATTCTACATTTAAAATCAAAGATCTGGGCTCTTTACACTATTTCTGGGGGATAGAGTTTATTCCTGTTCTTGAAGGATTATTGATGAGTCAAAGAAAGTTTATTGCTTAGTTGTTGTCTGAATTTGGGCCAATTGACAATCCTATAGCTAGTCCTCTTGATCCAAGGATGAGAATGATGCCTGCTGATGGAGAATTTTTGTCTGATTCTTTGATATACAGAAAACTTATTGGAAAATTGAAGTTTCTTGTGCATACTCGACTGATCTTGACTATCCTATTTAGTATCTTAGTAAGTTTAATAATGCACCGAGGCAACTTGCCCACAAAAGGAGTTTTGTTAAACAAGACTTCAGATTTCAGCTTACAAGGATTTTGTGATGTTGATTGGGCTACTTGCCCGCATTTAATGAAATATGTAAGTGGTTTTCTGGTCTTCTTTGGTGGCAATTTAGTTGCTTGGAAGTCTAAGAAACAAAAAAGTATTGCTTTATCCTCAGGAGAAGCTGAGTACAGATCATTGAGAAAGCTTTGTTCAGAATTAGCTTGGTTGAGCAGGATATTTGCTTAAATGGGCATTCAAGAGCTTCTCCCTATTCCAGTTAAATGTGATAACCAGGCGACCATTTACATTGCTCGTAACCCGGTTCTTCATGAGCGCACCAAGCATATAGAGCTTGATTGTCATTTTGTACGGGAAAAGTTATTAGAAGGGTTAATCTCTTTATCGCATTGTTCAAGTTCTGTTCAAGTAGCAAATTTCTTGACAAAAACCTTGCCCGGTTCTCGATTGCATACTTTGTTCCCAAGATGGGGATCTTAGATCCTCCATCTTGAGGGGGGTGATAGTATATGCTTTTATTAGCAACAAGTTGTAACAAGTCACGCTGGACAATAAATAGCATTTGTACGACACTGTTACATTGCATTTAGAATTACACAAAAACAAAACACTTTTCCCGCTTCTTCTTTCTTCTTCTCCAAGTTTTTCTTCTCTTCAGTTTCCTTTCATTACAACAGTAAATTACGGAATATCCATAAACTAGTCCGTTATCCGTAAGATATATGAACGCGAGCAGCATAGACAATAATCGAAATTGCAACTTCCTAACATCTTGCACGCCTCTTATCAATCGGTAACCTTATGAGTTACATCTTTACACGTACTCTGCTCACTTACATTTTTTTAATTCTTTTTGTCCATAATCCGGTGCAATTAGAAGAGTGGGACAATATATACAAAACTATTATAATACATAAAGTACGTCTATAAATTCTTGTACTTGTATATTTTTGTCAACCAACATCCTTTTCTTAAAATATTCAAATAATCATCTAAAATTAATTAACTTAGTCTAATCGATCACTTCACACTAATATGGCGTAATGGCGTTGCGAGAGAACACCAATCAATACTATAGTGAGTTGAAAATCACACTATGAGTAATCTCATACAACATATGCACAATCATTTTCCGGTATGATTGGGCCGAATACTAAAATAATAACAAGTCCGCTTTTCTATAAGATATCCCGGGCCGGATTCTAATCGGGTCAAGTACAGATGGGTTTTGATATTGATTTTATATTTGACGTTCTACTGTTCAACATCAAATGGTTGAGACTACAGACTACAGAGTGATCGCCCAGGTCTGCACAGAGAGACAACTCACAATAAATTCCACCTTTTCACTCAATCGACAAGAACAACAATATTAATGATAATGAGAGGAAAAAAATTAAAAATTAAAAAACAAAATCCCTTTTGCAGCTTTGTATCTTTCACTCAATTCAATTCTACTTCTCATTGCTTGTTAGCCTCAACAAGTTGTTGTTTGTAACTTGTGGGGTTCCGAAAAACTTCCCTTTCCAGATTTCTTTTCTCCTTTTCCCCTTATTCTCCGGCGTCTCGTTGTTTCCTTTTCATGTGGGGTGTATCAAAGCGGATTTGAGTGTGTAGGAGAGGAGCAGTAAAATGTATCCTAGATTCTTCCAAACCCAGCTTCACGAATCCATCAACATTACAACCCATGTCGACGAAATCCCCAATTCTAACCACCTCGCCGGCGCCGGAGATCCTCGCCTTGTCTTGACCTCCGATCCCAAACCCCGCCTCCGCTGGACCACCGACCTCCACGAGCGCTTCGTCGACGCCGTCACTCAGCTCGGCGGGCCCCACAGTTAAGTTCTTTCTCTTTCGCTCTCTTTTTGGTCGCCTGTCTGGTCCAATCTGGGTTCATTCTACTTTGATTTCTACAATCCCCTTTTTTTTTGCCCCCATTTTGCCGTTTCTGAGCTTAATTTTGTGTGGGTCATGTGGATTAGGTTTTTGTGTGTGAGCTTTTGCAATGTGCTGTGTGGACAGTGTTGTTTGATTGCTTGCTGTGATTCTTTGGCCCTTTTCTGTGTCAAGAAATAAAGGAAGGAAGAAATTGAAAACACATCTGATTTTCCATTTGAAAGTTACTTTGACCGGAAAAGGATGAGCTTTTGATATTGGAAGGATTAGGGTCTTTTTCAGTGATGCTGTGGCAAAGTGACTGAATCTCTTTCATTTGCTTTGTCATACTCATTTTTGTGCCGTCCTAATTAGTAAACTCATGGCAGCATTCAAAATTAATCACACTGGGGTAGGAGGTATTTAGGATTTGCTAATGAACCTTTTGGTCGTGTGATGTTGATTAGCCGATGATGAAAAATTCCTACTTAATTTGTCAACTTGAGGATTCTTGATTTGAGAAGAAACTTTTCAGGAATTAGATTCTTCAATAAATTTGAAGGTGAATCCTTATAGATTAGGCTTGCCCAGAGAAAATCAAGATCTGAGAAATGAGTTCCGTGTTGGACTATTGCAGTTTTACAAACTTTTCAGAATTGGATAGTTTTTTGGTGCTATGGTTAACTTGTGTCCATGAACTTTACTCCAGGATCTTGAGTATGAACGAAGAGGAGACCCTGCTCCGTTTTATAGCGTTTTTATAGTTGTACATTTTGTTTATCTGACCTGTGCTGTCTTCTGATGTATGTTATGGCCTAAATTTATGCAGAAGCTACACCAAAGGCTATTATGCGAACAATGGGGGTCAAGGGATTGACTCTATTCCATCTAAAAAGCCACCTCCAGGTTCCTTTTTCATGGTTGAGCGCTCTCAAAGTTTTGATTTAACATATGAAATGAAGAAACAATCTCTCTGCACATCATGAAGCTCTTATACATGTATATACAAAACAAGTCTAGCAAATGCTACTTCTGTGTAATTGATTTTTGTTCTGTTGGATTGCAGAAATACAGACTAGGTAAGCAATCTGGAAAAGATATGGGTGAAGCCTCAAAAGATGGTGTGTTTAATGAAAATGTTGCTTGGCAAGTTGATTATACTTTAGCTTGTTATAATTGTATTTCCATATAGAAAGTATGTCATATTATGATGTAACATAGCAAACTGCCTTATGGATTCCAGTTGCAAAATTCTTAAATCAGCTTCAGTTGATTTCTGTATGGCATATAATTATTGAAGATATAGCAGTTTAAATTTCTTATGGTCCCACTCCTCCTACATACATCTAGGCCTTAAAAAACTCTATTTTCTTAGGTTAGATTAAATTCATTGCATTGATCTACTTTTGCTACATCATCCGTTTGTTGTTTACGTGTCACATGTGAGGTGGGCTTGAATTTTTCTTGTCAAACTGGAAATTCTTAGAAAGGATATTTACTTGAATCTTGATTCTGAATACTACTGATGCAAGGGATGACGGGTTCATGCCATCTAGATAGCCCTCGGACCAGTAACTCTTCTGCAAGCTTGCCAAACTCTGATATGGATGAGTATGAACTTAGTCTCTTCAGCTTGAGCACTTTTACATATCTTATTCTCATATTTCCAGCACTGTTAACATTTTTTTTCATATGATGGAAGGGGTTTTGAGGTGAAGGAGGCATTGAGAGCTCAAATGGAAGTTCAAACCAAACTACATGAGCGCGTGGAGGTATGTGTAAGAAGTCAAGGAACTGAAATCCCTTTACAGACAGATTATCTCATCTTGTTTTTTTTTTTAATAATTGGTCTTTCTAACCTATGCCTTTAGTGTATATGTTAAAACCTTTATTTGGAAACTATTTCTCTAAATTAAAAAAGAAAAGGCCTATAAAAATATTGAAACCTAAATAAATAAAATCGAAGAGAATTTCTAAAATTAGGATGAATAACTTAGACCCCGCCTAGGCGGGACTATACTGGGATGATGTATGTTATTGTTGTTATTGTTGTAGAATGATTAACCTTTGCCTTGGAAAAACCGTCTTTTTAATGGAGTACTATATATTTTTTGGCAGGCTGAGAAGCACTTGCAGATTCGGCAAGAAGCAGACCGAAAATACATGGCAATGCTAGAGAGAGCTTGTAAGATGCTTATTGACCAGCTTGTTGGGGTTTCAATCTCAGACAACAATGGTGGTCAAATCCTTGAAGGTCAAGTGATGGATGCTAATAATATAGTCAGAGAAACTCATGGTGCCTACATTTTGCAAAACAGCAGAGTTCATGGCCTTGGTGACGTGTCTTCAGCCCCAATTTCCCAGAGAGATTGAAGCTGATCTTTGTGTTGTTAAATTGGCTGTTTGGAAATGCCAATTTCTGATGTTTGAAGGGAATTCATGTGGAAGTTTCTGATTTATTTATTTTCTTGCTTCTTCATTGGAAGAAGTTAGTGTAAGTTGAACTGCTAATCTGCTACTGACCATTATCAACTGCTGATCTTTTTGGTTGGTTTTCAGTGCGACAAGAATATGTTGATTTGCACTAACTAGCACTGTAAACCATTGCCATGTCTTATTGATATCCGTGTATTGTTTGTTTATATGAATGCAAAGCTGCCTTTTCCAGCATTTCACGAATGTATGTTGAGGTCCTTTTGTCATAGTTTCCATTTCACTCGATCTCACATTCTTACTTAAATAATTGGAAATTATAAGATGCATAACATATGAATAAAGACAGGTTGGGGATTTAAGGCCTAGATGAACACTCCCCCAAATTAAATTGTAAGATTGGATCGTTTTGTTGTAAGATCCTACATATAGTTATAACCTATTATATTGTATTCTTCTTTTATTTTAGGCAAAAATATTACCAATTTAGATATAAGGTGAGTAGAATGTTAAAAAGATAAATAAGGATTATTAATTAGAATGGTAAAGACCTTTACGCATTTAGTCAAGCGACCAGGACCAGGACTTCACATTAGTACTAGGTGATTTCTATTTCGACTTCCATAGACAATGTCCTTGACCAGCGGCGGATTTAGGGGGGGCATGGGTGGGCAGTTGTCCCCCCCCCCCCTCCCGTTCACCGGAATTTTAATGGAGAATAAGGCTATTAGGGGCGGGAGCCAGGAGGGACTGGGGGCAGGTTGGGGCACGAGGTGTGAGCCGTGAGGGGACGTCGGCGGAGCTGCGAATGGCCGAGGCAACAGCAACGCCATTGTTGAAGTTCAAAAGTTGCAGGAGAGCTCTCAGATCTGGAAAATAAGTGTCTTGAGGGGATGAATGAAACACAGCTTTTCATTAATGATTTGGGCACACTTCTTTTAAAAAATATGAATAAAAAATACCCCTAAATTTCACTCAAATGCACCGCTAAAAAATATTAATATTGTATACCCCCTCCTTATGAAATATTAATATTGTATACCCTATTTTCATATTAACTCTACTTAACTACCTATCTTTTTAAAGTTTTGTAAAAATACCCCACATAAAATTTAAAGGGGTTTTTCTTTTATAATAATACTCTGCGTTTTTTAAAATAAAAATTAACTTTTGATTTCTTAATTTTGTGTGTGTGGGCGGATATCATTAATTTTATTTATTATCATTTTTACCTAAAAGTAAAATTTTATTAGCGTTTTTTATTTTTCAGACATATCCTAAATAGGTTATTTTGCAAATTAAAAAATGGGTATTTATGTAACTACTCATATGATATGGGATATTTATACAATTCATTCAATATTGTATAACCTAAAACATATAGATCTAATAAATGTTATCCAGAGAATGTTTAACAATAAGCCTCAAATAAAGTTTCACTATTTGTATGTTATTTTTAGTGTTATTATTGTACTTTCTTGGCTAAGAAATACATGTCATTTTAGGATTTATTTCGAAAATTAAAAACTCGATCATATGATTTTACTTCAATATTTACAATCCTATGAAGAAATTTCACCTTTTACTATATATTTACACTATATTTTTATTAATGAGGATAATATCGGAAAAAATGTAAAAATATTTCAAATGACAAATATTATTGAACCATATATTAAAAACGGGCTAGAACGACAAGTATTTTGTACGGAAAAAGTATATTATTTTAAAGTTTAAACTACTTTGATATATTTGGATTTTTTTTACTATTAGGCTCGTTTAAAATCCCCCCCCCCCCATCTAGTTAATCCTGGATCCGCCACTGTCCTTGACCCAAAAAAATAGAATGGTAATATAAATATTAAACATATTTGTAATTTATAAATTTAAGATGTCATTTTGACTTTTTTCAATGTTGCCTTTTGAGTAAACATTCATATTAATTAACGGTTTTTCTAACTTATGTCTAAAGTCATAGGTTAAGCATATTATTCAAGGGAACTAAAATTTTATAAAGAAATGATATTTTTTTAGGCGAAATTAATTCAAATATTACGACCTTTGAGGGGAGGTGTAAACGGTGACACAACCTTTAGGGGTGTGAATTCAATATCACGACCTTAGTTAAAATAGTGAAAACGCTATCTTAAGCCCCTCGCCGGTGTACAAATCGTATGAGTTGGATATCGGAAAATGACATGGCAAGTCTAGTTGGCATAAAAAGCCACGTGAGGGGCATATGTTTTTTAAACATATTTTTTGGCAATATAATTTTACTTTGCTAAACTAGTACAACACCCTAGAAAACCTTCTCCTTCAATTCGATCGGCATTGCCAATAAGTATTTCTTTACATTACTGTTGATGGATGCCTTTGCCACTAGATTAGATCTACCAACGTTATTGCAATTATGTAGTAATATAGTATAGTGTATGGATATGTTTAGGTTATTATTATGACTATGTGGGGTGATATTTTGTTCAGTTTTTGTGAATCCTCGTCATGTAAGAATTGTGTCCATAAAACACGCTCATGATGCTTTTAAACATGACACTAGTTTTAAGTAGATGTTGATTTTATTTTATAATGATATTATCCTATCGTTCATTTTGTATATTGTTGTTACTCATTTTTACCTAGGATATATATCTTAATTGCTCGTTTTATGAGTAGTTTTTTTTTTTTTTTTGCCCATGTCATACTTAAGTTGAAAATTAAAAAAAAAACTTGGAATGAGGCATAAAAATGGTAGAAAGAGTGCTCAAAATTTTAAATTTATCATGTTAAAAACAAAAGGGATAAATATAATAAATAATAATGAGTACGAAGAAAAGGGAAAAATATAATAAACAATATAAAATGATCATATGCCCGTCACGTGACTTCTTATGCCACCTAGACATGCCATGTCATTTTCCGATATCCAACTCATATGATTTATGCACCACCGATGGGCTTATGATAGCGTTTTCACTATTTTAACTAAGGTCGTGATATTGAATTCACACCCCTAAAGGTTATGTCACCGTTTACACGCCCCCTCAAAGGTCGTAATATTTGAATTAATTTCGCCTTTTTTTAATAAAAACTTAAGTAATCCTAACTTTAATAATAAAGATTTTGATAACTATCCATAATACACGTACTTCGTAACATTTTTTTTTCCTTTTTTAGGTTAGTAGTTAGTACATTCAATTTTAATTGATCCATTTTTTGTTGTGTGTCTCTGCGTGAGCTCATGATCGATTTCTTTGATGTTGCATTGGAATACAAGAAGAAATCATGATTGTTGCAACTTGCAAGTAATTTGAACACTAGCTATATCTATCTATATCTAATTGAGATGTATGTAGCTGATTTAGGGTCAAGAAATGATGATTGGTATTTTTGGCAGCATGCAGAAACTTGGTATAATGAAAGGTTGTGGGATCGAGATCCAGTGGCACTACCTATAATTAGTATTCACCATACAGACATACAGTTGGATATTTAGGAGTATGTTCAACGATTCATTGCACCTACAAATAAATTAACATAGGTTTGCTATTCTCACCTAATATCAATCCACTTCCTATTTTTGCATTTTGTTTTAATGGAGTAATTAAATGAAAGCCCACTTGCTAACTTTGAAGAAATTGTAGGCATCCGGTGACACGATGCTTGATTTCATAATTTTATTACATAAGACGATAATGATATTAGATTTAAAAATTAGAACAACCGCGCGTATCAATTGACCTTTAAACTAAGACTTATTATTATAAATCAATGATGTGAAATATAACAGTTTTGTTTGTCCCATAATTTAAAGATGATATATATATATATATATATATATCTCATGTATATTGAATGCTGAGCATACTATATAATGCACGTTGTGGCAATTATTTTATGCCATGGATGCTTCGCTCTCGTGTTTTAACATGCATGCATGCGCATGCTCTTTTTTTAATTACATCATGTATTTGTTAATTAATTCAATTCATTTGATTGCCTTTTATTTGCCCCCAAAAGGATGCAAATCTCAAATCTGAAGCATGCCATGCCATCCAAATTGGTGGAAGTTTCATTCGCTAACAGCTAATGCCAAGAGATTCCCGTTTTGGAACTTGAAGCATGTGATTTATTTTGTGGCTACGCATTCCTCCCTTCAATTCTATACAAAACGTACCTAAATATGTACTTAAACAAGTTTGCTAGTCGTGTTTTCTTAGCTTTCATAATCGAATAATATGTACTTGATTATACTATGAAAACCATGAATTCTTATATATTAGTACGTTGGGAACACATATGTCAAATAAGACCCAAATATGTACTACCTAGATTAGATCCTAAAACTATGCCAAAAGTGACTCTACTTGGCCGATTGCGAATACATGTTAAGACATGTTATGTTGTTGACCCGATTTCAACCAACTCCTTATCTAATGGAAGGAGATAGGCCAGTTATACCCAAGAAAAATTGAAATTCAACTTTGTGACAATAATAATTGAATTTAGTTAGAATGCATCAAAATTAATATAGGAACCAAATTCATCTCAAAGACATACACGGTATAAAAGTCAATGAGGATGCACACTCCAAACACATTGGCAAACAAGTGATAAAATATCAACATAGAAGTAAAGCGAAAACCTTACCCATTAGTTGTCTTTTTGGGTAACAGGTGGATTTAAACTTACATTAAAAAATAATAAATAATATAACCGATGTAATCTCTCGCCCCCGATTAACTATGGCCCAACGAAAATTTAATAGAAGACCTCTTGTTGATATGGGTAGCATCTAAATCACTTATAAACCACCGGGACGTTATGATTTCCTCACTTAAACACTTGATGAGATCGAAAGACCGCCCTCTAGATCGAGTGACTACCCCCCAGACTAAGCTATATATACTCGTATTCAAAGTCGGCTCTAATTAATACCATTTCTAAAACCTCATACCTTACAAACTAGGTTAGCAAAGTCTTTTGATGAAATCGATCAAAGCATTAAAGGCAAACTAGAATTTCTACGTGTTTGAATCTAAAGTGTATAGACTCACAATATTTTTTTCGAACGAATGGTTAATTTCATCCAGGTAAGAAAAAGGTTCCAAAAAATCTATGATTTTTTTAGGTTTTACAAGGATCTCCATTCTAAGCCCAATAGAGAACTAGTTATGTAATCTAACTAGACAAAATCAGACTCCACCCTTTCATATAGGCTAACATGCCCCGTTGGTCAAGTCTCCCCAGTTGTACGTCTTCCGGTCCCATATGTGTCTTACGTTTTTGTTAGTGCGCGCCCCTAGTTACTGTTGCTTTTTTTGCTCTCGTGCCTGGTTCATCCGTACGGGCTACGTCTAGACCAGGGTACTGAATGGGATTACGGCAGACCCCTCCCAACGACATTGCGGGAAATCGAATACACGGTTCGTCCTACCAAGTGTAGCCCCAACGCCACTACACCAATGCACCGTTGGTCCCTAGTTAGTGTTGCTGAGCTACTTGGCACACACTATGTCACTATTGCCATAAGCGGGAACTCTTCTCACAATTAAAAAAAACCATACAAAAATAATACTTAGTATATACGTGAAGGTGAAATCCATATCTATTGACTTAATTAGTTTTTTAAATTAATTCGACCAAAAAAAATAGTTTTTAAATTAAAAGGTAAATTCTGGTAGTATATATAATAAATGTTAAAAACTAACACATCATCCGCTTAATTATATCACGAGGCACCAAAGTGGTTGGCTTTCTTAGCCTCCTTATTCCATGGGTTCACATCAATTAGCTAACCGGTCATCTAAAGGCACGACACACAACTCGCCCACCATCATCGGTGGCCATGTGTTGCATGGTGCACGCTGCCACATTGGTGGTAAAAATAAGGAAGTGAAGACCTCCTTATAAAGAGAAAGCACACTCCATTAGTATGAGGCCTTTTAGGAAGGAGCTTCAAAAACAAATCCGTGCGGGCTAGGCTCAAAACGGACAATATCATACTATTGTGGAGTTATGTGTGCGTGTGGCCAACAAGGTGGGTGTTCCGTTCTCGATCACTCTCCGCCGCTTCAAATGTAGATTTGATGATGAACCTTTTTGTTTGCCCATTCTTTATCAACTCGTTCAATTTTTTTATGGTTTCAATCTCTCAGTCTATAGCTATATGTATACATTCAACTCAAAAAAACTTTCCTATAACTTACCTAATTATTGAGAAAACTAGGACTGAAGTGGGGAATAAGCTAACTATGATTGATTGCATAAAATAGAATAGGAGCATATGACTAACGTATATAAATACTCCAATATATTTGAAATTGACGGATGTGCCCCTTTAATATTGAGAAAAATTCTATCCACAAGCACACGTCAGAGGGTAAGGTTGGATGAGCATGAGTTTCCTGTTGCGACTTGTGTGATGTTAGATGTGATCTCCTGTGAAAGAGACCTGTCCCCAAACCAAACCAGTTGCGCTCGCCACTGATTTTATTTTCCTCTCCCAAAAATATAAAAATAAAATCAAGGGAATTAGATTAAAAATAAAAATAAAAATAAAATTAAATCGAAGCCAATCTCATAAGTGTCGGGAGAGGAAGAAAGAGAGACGGTGGAGAATACTGAGTAGCAGCAATTAAAGACGACAACTTTCGACCCGACTGAAAACGTAAAGGTGATTTAATTCTCCTCTCTCTGGAACCCGTCTCTCTGGTTTCTTCTCTACAGACGCGTTCGAGTTTCGAGAGATTTTGCGATTTCTCCAGCTCCCTCACTCAGGTATTTATTTTTAGTGAAAATCAGCTCTGTTGAATTCATACTTTTGTTGATTTTATATTTTCAGTGTGTACTCTTGTCTGGGTTCGGCCGTTGGGTGCTTGCAAATGTACGATTTTTAGGGTTTCCGGAGCTGGGTACCTGGGGTTTATTTATTATCTGTCCGTGGGTATGTGTTTTTGCGGGTGGTTTGATGGGCGATGACGTTTGCTAGATTGACTCCAGTAAAACTTGAAAGTCACTTTCTCGCTAATAATCTTCATTCAGTCTGCGAAAATTTAGTTATTTTGTGAAAAAGATGGTGCCGTTATAATCACCTTCTTTTCTGCTGAATTCAATTTTTGAACTCGTTTTGGTTTTGTTTTGATTTGAATTGCTATGATTTTTTCCCGAATGATTTTCCTACTTTGCTCTCTGTGTCTAGTTTATCGGTCTCCTTTTACCCCAGTTTGGCACTCAAAAATTAGGCAAAGTGAAGGGATATAAGAAAAAAATAAAAGACAAGATTAGAAGGTTGGGGTTCAATTTTTTCATGTTTGGTAAAGAAAGGGAGGAAAGCAGGTATGATGTTTGGTTTAGATAGAAATGGAAGGGAAATGGATTGACAAATTACAGTTTCTCAAAATTGGATATTTTTCCTTCTTTTTTTTAACAAAATTTTTTCACTCCCTCAACTAATACCCCCAGACAAAAATTTCATTTTTCCTTCTCCCCTAGGATGCTTCCCACACCACTGAGTTTGTGCATTTGGAGTATACTAATTTAGTGTACTTGTCAATTCCAAAGCTTTATATCTGGTTACATTTGAATATTTTGATGATCCGAGGAAAACAAAATAATATATGTAGTCTAAAATGAATGAAATGCTACTGCTATTACTTTTGATCTCCCTTCATGTGTGGGTCGTTTTTTGGACCTTTAATTATAATTTCTTTAGTCTTAATGTCTTATTCCGGTAGTAAGAGTCGTATTGTTTTAAGCAGTTGTTTTCCACTTTGTTCATGCTCCTTGTTGTTCTGTTTCTGGGTTCTTCTCACAGTTCTTGTCGAATAAGTCTTTCTGATGCTTGACAATGTTTGATTTTTGTGACACGATTTGCCTGTTACTGCTCTAATACAATTAACCTTTGATGCAGAGAAAAACATGGCTCATGAGCAAGTGGATCAGTTTGTTGACATGGTTGAGGATGATCACATGAATGACTTTGTAGATAATGTGGATTATGAGTATGATGGCAGAGATGGTGCTGATGGACTGGTGGATGATTACGATTTGGTCTGTTCCCTTTCCATCTATGTTTCATTATTGCTACTGTATTTTGTTTGACATGCTTTTCAAACTACAATCCCTTGTGGCTTGATTTTTAATTAGATTAATTGCTTATTATTAGTATTGTCTTCTTGCTTGGAGCAGCTTACGGGAGTGACGGACACAACTTCTCGTCTAGCAAGGCAAGGTTTAGACATTCAAGGTATTCGGTGGGACAGATTGAACGTATCAAGAGAAGATTATAGATTGACGAGGCTACAACAGTATAAGAACTATGAGAATATCCCTTTGTCTGGTGAAGCTGTAGACAAGGTCTATATTACATTTTTCTTTCTGTTTCTTCCTCTGCTGTTTAATGGTTTGGCATCTGGAAGGTTTTACAGAAATTCTCATTTCAGGAATACAAACAAGTAGAAAAAGGTGGAAACTATTACGAGTTCTTTCACAACTCAAGACTAGTGAAGCCTACAATTCTGCATTTCCAGGTCTGTGGTCGTTTCGTAATCCTTATGCTTTTGTCTTCTATCCTCTTTTTCTGTTGTTCAGCTAATTTTTTTTTCTCACATATGTGTTGATCCAGCAAGGCATGTTTATGTCCTTGGAGAACAATTTAGAAGGGAAAATGTGTTACTGACTTACTGTGACTTGATTTTGTGGAGCTATTGTTTATTTTAATTTGACATCCTCATAATTGTCTTCTTAACAGCTGAGGAACCTTGTATGGGCTACTTCAAAACATGATGTCTATCTGATGTCGAACTACTCAGTTATGCATTGGTCCTCCTTGTCTAGCACTTTGTCAGAGGTTATAAATTTTGCTGGACACGTGGCACCTGTAGAGGTATTGGCACAAGCCTACTTAAAAATGTGCATTTTATGTACCCCTTGTATGACTGGTTTGGTTATTTATTATTTACCACTTTTCCATATCTGTTGAAATTGTTCTTTGCATCATTGATAGTTTTATATGTCATGTAGAAACACAAGGGAAATCTGTTAGAAGGCTTTACCCAAACTCAGATTAGCACATTAGCAGTGAAGCACAACTTCATGATTGCAGGAGGCTTCCAAGGAGAAATTATTTGCAAGGTATGCCTTTTTGTCCATCATTTATCTTTATTAGTTTGTCACTTCATTTCAAATTATTTTGCATTATTTGAAAACTGCCTGTGCTATTTGGACGACGCTTTACTGCTTATATTTCAATTTTGTTGGACGTCTTTTCCAATCTGGAATCATGGGGCTATAAATTTGAAGGTTCATATCCTCATGATCCCTATTGGTTGAGTTTCAAGTTTGGGTTGTTATGTGCTTGACATTGAAAATCTGAAATGAAGACCTGGATGATATGAGATGCAAAGTATGAGTTGTGTTTGCCTCTGAATTTCGGTGGCTTGTATGACTTGTATCTCTGAAGTTCTTGTGTTTTGGTTTCACCCCCATCTTTGTCAAGTTTCTGTAGATTTGATGCCTGCTCTCGGCTGTGAGAATTCTTCTCAAATATTTTTTCCCTGAGCTGATTGTTTCATACTGTACTGTGTTTTTAATATAAGGAATACTTGATTGGCTCCTTAGTAGTTCTCTATCATCTTGGAGCAGCAAATTATATTTATTTCGTCCTCTTATTTTATTTTCTCTTGTTGAGTTCTGGTAGAAGCTTAGGTTCTTTCAATTTTATGATTATATAGGTAATTGGCAATGCCTTCTGAGTCCATGTATGTTTACTTTGTGCTGCAGCGCTTGGACAGACCAAAAATCAGTTTTTGCACGCGAACAACTTATGATGACAATTCTATCACCAATGCTATTGAAATATATGACAGCCCAAGGTAAGATAGAACTCCCTTTATTCAAAAACCTCAATTTTCATGCTTATTGAGAATTGAGCTGACATTTTGCTTCATGTCCAATTGGCAGTGGCCGCATTCATTTCATGGCAGCCAACAATGACTGTGGTGTAAGAGAATATGAAACTGAGACTTTTCAGCTTCTAAATCATTTCCACTTTCCTTGGCCAGTAAATGTAAGCGTATTTGCCAAATCTTAAGATGCAAATTTCATCTGGTCAATCCATGTATATTTTGAACTTGCTTGTGTTCATGTACTTAATTTTCCACTTTACTATACTTTGACGCAATCCCCCATTTGTTTCTTTATGTTTGTGCTTTGGACTAATGAAGTAAGCTAAGTTTTGCTTTTCTTGTATGATTGCAGCACACATCAACAAGTCCAAACCAGAAGCTCATAGTTGTTGTTGGTGATCATAAGGAAGGGTTACTTGTAGATGCCCAGACTGGAAAGGTTGGTATGATTATGATTATGAATTTATGACAATGTATTAGGGTTTGTTTTGATATCACGCAGTATAAAATTTTACTGCATTTTCGGACAATTTCATAATGCAGTATGTGATTTGATATGCACTCAGATTTATGACTCGAAATACATCATTGACCCAGTGAGGCTCCGCTACAGCGGAATCTGGGGGGTCAAAATGGGGTTACCTCTGCCCAAGGGAAAGGGGGTACGCCCGATAGACCCAAGAAAAACTGAAATTCAGCTATGTGACAATAATAACCGAATTTAGTTAGAATGCACCAAAATTGATATAGAGACTAAATCCATCTCCAAGACAGTGTATAAAAGCCAATGAGCATGAGGATGCACCCAAAATAAATCATCAATAGAACATAGAACGTTATTTTGCAAGCTTGCTAAACAACACTTACATTTTTGTAGCTTTATATAATGCATAAAACATGCTATATAATGCATGTATTCTGTTGACAGACAACCGCCACAGTAGTGGGCCACAAAGACTATTCATTTGCTTCAGCCTGGCATCCAAATGGACAAGTCTTTGCCACAGGCAACCAAGACAAGACATGCCGAGTATGGGACATCAGAAACGTGTCAAAGCCAGTATCCGTGCTGAAAGGAAACCTAGGAGCAGCCCGTTCCATTCGGTTCTCAGCTGATGGCCAGTTTATGGTGGTTGCTGAGCCAGCAGACTTCGTCCACGTCTACAGTACTAAGGCCAACTACAGCAAGCGACAAGAAATCGATTTCTTTGGAGAAGTTTCTGGAGTATCTCTAAGCCCAGATGATGAGTCTTTGTACATAGGAATATGGGACCGGACCTACGCTAGCTTGTTGCAGTACAACAAGAAGCATGCGTACCAGTATCTTGATTCGTTCATCTGATGTAATGGAAATGCATGTTTAAGAGGTCTTTGAAGTTTCAGGAGAAGATGGGATTAGGATTTGTGTACAGATAAAAGGAAAAAGGGTGAGTTGTTTGCTTAATAGAGAGGTTGGCTGTTTTTGCCCCTAGTCCTAAAAGATGATATGATATGTAATTAAAGGCCTCCTGCTACTGATGAGGAATCGTTTGGTGTGATGGTTGAGTTCTCTGTGTTATACGTCAAAGTTCATTTTGTGCTTGAGTCGAGTATTCTAAGAAAATTAGCAATAAAACATCAAGCATATGAGTTGCATTTTCTCTCGTTTTTCATCCAAGGTTACATTTTCTAAGTCTAGATTACTTCAAAAACGTCTCCATAAACCAAGGTTGCTAACGGCTAATGCAATATATATCTACAGGGTCTAGCAAACCACAGCCTAGTGTTGATCACAAGACAAAAAGGGAGCTTCAACATATGGAAAAACATATCTAGTGACGAAAGAGTGAAAGACAAGTGATCCATGGTTTTAAATTAGTCGTCACTATGCTAATAATGATTGATTCTGACTTGAGAATACAAGTTCAAGCCTGATTTAATCTCTTAAAATCTTGTCTCCCATGGAGAAGGAATACTTCTTTAAAAGTTGTAATTATATAGAAGTGAATGTCTAGCTTTTGATAGCAAGCCCCTTGTTTTCACTACTTCAAACAATGTGACGTTCTTGTCTTAATGGTTGAATTCAAACCACGAGATTCTTTTCTCATGCAGTCGTGCTAGTTACCTTCAAACAAGGTGGGTTCATTCTTCAACTTGGATATATTAAAGTTTACTTTGTTATGTCCATCTATATTATCAACTTTTTTTTTCCACTTGTTAAGGCGTCGTTTGTTTTTATACCCGGGAATCAGGTTGAAATGAGGTATCAGGGTTAGAATAGAAATCACCCATACTTTAATTTTGGAATGAGTATCCCTTAATTAAAACAAATATTGCCATAAGTTTGTCTCATTCCTAATCTCATTCCCTATACCTAACAAGGCCTAATTTTGTTAACTTGCCTTTTCCTCAAGTTCGTTTATCTTTATCATCATTATAGTTTTAATTATTCGTCTCACCATTACATACCGCTGCTGTGAACTCAAATCTGCTAGGTCAAAACTTCAGTAACCTAGAGTTACAAATTTTTTAAGATTAATCATCAAGATCGTTGCTGTAAACATTGTATAAACTCAACTAGTATGTGGCATTGTGGCAAAACTAAGAACAAAAGGTCCATCAAGTTGGCAAACATATGAAAAAAGGTCGATAATTCCAAAAAAAACATTGTAATAATTTCCAAAAAAAAAAAATTCACAAGATGTAGAGAAGGAACCTGCATGAAGAATTTGCAAGGACAGACAACAAAACTTGCCTCATTTTTAATTCTCTAAAACCATAACGCATTATTTGTAGGGCAAATTCAGTTTAAACTCAACTAAAAGTAACTTGTGCCATAGAATCACTACTATCATAACAGAATACCGAGTCCCACAGGTTTAAATTCATTCTGCGCGGAAGATGCAATCAAACAAAAACAAGGAAATCTATTGGCCAATCTCTTAACAAAAACAAACCAAAATGTTCTTCTCATGTCGGAATCTGGATCACACGAAGATAAGAACCAAAAAACAATTTTAAAACATAACATAGCAACCTAAAATATCTATTCCTCAAGGAGAATATTTCCCTTCTCACTGACATAGATACCGTCCAAGAACTTCCTTATATCCTTGTTCTTCACGTGACATTTCTGTTTCAAGATAAGAAAGGAAGATTCATCAGTAACCAATTATAGTCAATTGCTCTAGACATGCTCAAAATGAATTGAGTATAAACACATCACCTGGTTAATGAGAGCAGCAGATCGGGAAACAAGCTCAATGTCGTTGCCGTCCAAAACAAGCTCATCCTTGACCTTCTCAGACCTAGTGATAGTAACCCCGTCAAGCATTTCAACCTTCCTAACCTGAAAAAAAGGTAATCAATGAAAGTGAAAACATTAGAGTGATTGTAACAACATCAAAGCAACTCAAATACACCAATGCGCCAGTTGATATTCCACACAACATCAACTTCAAAGCAAATACAGCTTTCAATTTATTTTATACAGCAACCATTCAATACACATGACAACAACAAAGCAATCAAGAACACTCTAGAATGTCAAAGTTATGGCGCATATTCAAGCATCATCTATCAAATAAGACTAAGTCATAGCAGTACAGATATTGGAAGTATTGTGAATGAAAGGAGCAAACTCCAATCTTTCAGCAGTACAATAATTTCAACATCAAAATGCATATTAGACTTGCTTCATCCTAGATTCCTAGCCATCTATGCAAATCACCAATCTACTACAGCACGGTTCAAACATTCCTTCTGAGTTTAGGTTCAAAACTAAAAAAACATCTCAAAACCCTTCACTGTCATAATAAACCAACAACATATAGGCATACTCAGGTATATACATACAGCCATATTCACCAATGAAAAAACAATTGACAATCGCATAGCAAATTACGCGGTACAGAAATGCAACACAGTAATTAAACTAAATGATAGCTAAACAGAGAACGGAAAAAGGAACACATTTGCAACAAATCCCAATAGTTTCAAACAATGAAACGTATTTTACCTTCTTCTCTCCGAGAAAGTTACGGATCTCGATGCTCTTGCTGGTACCAGCGATGCTGGCATTGATTGGAAAGTGAGCATACACCATCCTCATTTTGTAGCGGTATCCCTTGGTGACGCCAGTAATGAGGTTCTGAACGTGGCTCAACGCCGTCCTGATCGCCGCCGTGGTCTTCCTGGAGCCGAACCAGGAATCGATCTTCAGCTTCTTTTTTCCGGTGGCCTCGTCGGTGGTGAGCTGGAAGTCGAGGTTGAGATGCTTGAAGTTCTTGGTAAGCTTTCCACGAGGTCCTTCGACTTCGATGATCTTCGCATTGACCTTGATTGTCACCCCCTCGGGGATGTCCATGGAATCGGAGGAGAGTACGGTCTTCATCTTCTCTCGCTGGTTCTCTTTCGTTCACAGCGGCAATGGCAGAAGAAGAATGGGGAGGAGAAAACCCTAACTACGGTGGCGATGTTAAATAAACCTCATTACTGTCAGAAATGGGCCGGTACACATTATTGGGCTTCTGTAAGATCTAAATTCGGGCCGCATTTTGGTTGCAAAATCAGTTATTGGGCCGGAATCTCGTCCTCGAGAGAACCAGTATTTTTAGTTTTTTTTTTTTGGGTGATGCTCTTAATTTTTAGTTTTTTTTTTTGTGGTCAAATTAACTTTTAGTTTACCACTAGTGAAATGGTTCAATTTCGATGCATTGCTATTACAAGAGGTCTTATATTGACATTTATAGGGTTTGGTGTAGAGATGTTAAAAGCTGACCGAACCCGCTAACTCAATCCGAACCGTCCGATAATTTTAGGGTCAAGATCCGAAAATTTGAATCCGAAATCCGAAATCAACCGAACCCGATAGGTCGATAGAACCCGAAACCTGTTGGGTTGAAATCCGAAACCCGTTGGGTTGACCGATTTAGTATATTTATTGAATTTTTAAAATATATTTTGAAAATTATAATATATTTTATTATCAGAATAAATGAAAATAATATATTATAATTAAATATTATTATTTTATTAAAAATTGATTTTAATAATCATAAAAAAGGATATTTTGGATTCGCTGGTCAACCCGATCCGACCGAAAACCCGATACAACCCGACCCGATTGACCCGTGACCCATAGCGAACCCGAACCCGATTTAACCCGAACATGAACCCGTCCGACCCTACCCGATTGACAAGTGTAGTTTGGAATTATGATTTTAGGTTTTAAGGTTTTGACTTAGATTTGGGAAATAATACATGTTCACGTCTATTTGTATTCATCAACCTTGGTATAAGTTGGTGCCACGCATATTGTATTTCCACACTAATCTTTAGCTACCATATGTTGAAGTGGAGTTGTCAAATGGTTTATAGACATTCACTTTTTACCCCACACATGTTCAATAAAGATTTCTCGATCACTAGAACAAGTCAATTTCTTACATTTTATATGAGCTGCTCAAAGCACTTTTTAATTTCCATGGTCAAGTAAATTTTATACTTGACTTCCACAATTAAGTGTATGTCATAATTTGTATGATTAAGAAAAATTAAATTTGAGGTGTCAATTTTTGAGCTTTGACATTAAAAAATATTTGGCGGTGCTGAATTGAAATAATGCAATGGTGCAAAGATGACTCCCATGCCAAACTAGAAGCCTGTTGAGCGCACTACGCGTCTACGCCACCACTTCTTCACCCCTTACTCTACCCACTCATATCATCTCTCGTCATCGCTTCTCTTCCTTCAATGGCGTCCTCCCTTCTCCTCTCAAGCCCTTTCTCGTCTCTTCCACACCGCTCAAACCCTAAGTTCCATTCTCCTCAATCTCCATATCACTTTACCACCTTCAAACTTCGGCGAATTTCCAGTTCGCCTGTACGCTACAAAGCTCTCCAATTTAATCAGATTCCCGAGCGAATTCGCCATAGATTGCTTGCTGGAAGTTCAATTGGGGAGACTGATGATGAGGTTCTCATTGGAGAAGACTCGGCTGTGTTCGAACTCGGCGAGCAGAAGCTTTCTTCCTGGATTTACTTCACCTTGATTCTAGGAGCTGTATTATTTGCTCTCAATGTGCTCTGGCTTGATAATTCAACGGGTTTCGGAAAATCTTTTATTGATTTAATCGAGAGCTTTACGGATAGTCCAGAGGTGAGTTGTAGAGCAGAAATTGATTAGTCTTTGTGAATATAATTTTGGATTCAGCTCGGCTCATAATTGGAATGGGATCATAGGAGATTTATTTGGTTCAATAAATAGCTTTTCCTTATCATGGTATTCTACTCTGTGATGCTCCTGGCCTCCTGCTTCTACACCCTATACTGAGAAGGAAATGAATTTATCCATATGACATTTCTAATCTTTTTAATACATGTGTAGCTTAGGAGACACTGGTAATTGGTATACACTTCTAGTTGAAGTTGCTCGTTTTAATTTGAAATCTCATCATACTGATGTTGAAAATGCTTCAGGCTTCGAGGTTGAAGTTCAAGTTTCACTATAACCAAAATTAGTTTTCCAGTGTTTTTTTGCGAGTCAAAGTAAATTATGCTACATTGTTGCTCTTTGTGCCTAGCTGACTAACTATTGCAATTTCAAGATATTATGCTTATTCAATGAGGCTAAGTTTTGACTTAAAAATTCACATGATTGGAGAAGGCAGATCATGTATTTTGATTGCCTCTTGTAGCCTTAATATTGTCACTTTGAACATAAGTATGCAATTTGATATCTTTGTAAAGCATATATGGCTATATATGCAACTACTCTTCTTTTATCTCTAATCTAGGTGTTTCTGAGCATTACTTATTCTGCTGGTTTCTGAATGGACTCGTTTCCTAAATTTTGTGCAGGTGGTCATGCTAAGTCTTATTATCATATTTGCTTTAGTGCACAGTGGATTGGCTAGTATGAGGGTTACTGGTGAAAAAATTATTGGAGAGCGTGCTTTTCGTGTTCTCTTTGCTGGAATATCTCTTCCCTTGGCTGTCAGCACTGTTGTAAGATTTTGTAACCCTTTTGTTCTATATAATTCACTCTTTTGATGTGGATTTTTTCATTTTTCGATTGTGTAAAAATGTGACCACTTACAAGTTGATTCTGAGGATTCCATTGTTCAGGTGTACTTCATAAATCACAGATATGACGGGGTTCAGTTATGGCAGCTCCAGAGTATTCCTGGACTTCACGAGCTTATGTGGCTATCTTCCTTCATCTCCTTCATTTTCCTATATCCATCAACATTCAATTTATTAGAAGTTGCTGCTGTTGACAAGCCAAAAATGCACCTTTGGGAAACCGGAATCATGAGAATTACCAGGCATCCACAGGTACATATACTGGATTATGGTTTATTTGAGTTGCTGAATTCTTAAATCATGTAATGTGGATGTCAGTTCTCTCTCTCTCTCTCTCTCTCTCTCTCTCTCTCTCTCTCTCTCTCTCTCCCGTCTTTCTTACCAATGATCTTTTAAATTTTCTGTACTTTATGATAACTGTTAGATGTTTCTAGTTGTAGCTTGAACATTATTGGACTTACTTGTATACAAATTTACATTACTGCATATAAATGCATGCATTAATTCTCATAAATTTCTACTTTCCTTGTTTTTCCATTTTCCTAACAATTATTTTTATTTTTGGTGGAATGTTAACAACTATTATGCACTATACTTATACAGTTTTCTATTTTAAGATGGTCGGGCAGGTGATTTGGTGTCTGGCTCACACAATTTGGATTGGAAATTCTGTAGCAGTTGCTGCTTCATTTGGCCTGATTGGACACCATTTATTTGGAGTTTGGAATGGTGATAGAAGGTTAGCTTCACGATATGGGGATGCATTTGAGGCTGTGAAGAACCGGACCAGTATTATTCCTTTTGCAGCTATAATTGATGGACGCCAAAAACTACCTAGGAGTTATTACAAGGAATTTATCAGGTTGCCATATTTGGCAATCATCATCTTTACACTTGGTGCATACTTTGCCCATCCTCTTATGCAGGCAGGCAGTTATAATCTTCACTGGTAGAACTTTGGCTGCTTTACTTCTCAATGAGTTTTATTCTCAACAGACAATGCAAATGGGTCTTAACTATCAATGGAGGTTTATCTGAGTCATCAAAGAAAGCGTCTAGATCTTGAAGGCTCTTGTTTGAGACTCATTGTTCTTTCTGATGCTTGTGACATACACAAAGGAGATAAATGCTGTGCACATTGTTTCTACTGTGCTTGGATGTGGGGACCCTTTGATACTATCAAATGCACATTCACTATGGAAGGAGATTTAGTTTTATGAAATGAAGGAGATTTTTGTATATCGGTCATCAAGGAAGATGCATTGAGGCTTATATTTCATAATTCATTCAGTTGAACTTGGGATGGTATGTTACTGCCTCGAATTTTTTAACCTGAGATAAATGTAATAATTAGTAAATATGCCTTTTACTGTAGTGTCAACTAATGAATTTATCTTGTAAACTCTGTGACTTTGTGCTCTTTTTTTGTTCATGTCTGACTTGTGTATCCTACAGTCGTAAAGGTTTGGAACCTTGTATTTGGTCTTTGTATTGTGAAGGTGGAAAAACTTCTTTAGGAGATATGCTTCGAATCATTGCTATTTGACTCGACAAGTTGTGATGCCAACGATGAGAAATTTGATCAATGAATAACATGTGAGTTCTTATCACAGTTTGTTACTTATATCTCATTGATTTTACTGGATTGACTATCATCTTTAATAAACATTTCACCATAATGGTCTGCTCTGTATTTCATTGCTGAAAATGATGCTTCAAACCTCTTGGTATAGCTGTTCATTCAATTTGAGGATCTGGCTAATAGTTTTCCATTCAGAATCTCTGAATACGAGTTTGTACTAAGTTGAACAAACTCAGTTTATCGTAAAATCTCCTAGTAACAAAGTGCTAAAGGATACAAGGAGCTTCTGAGAAACTGTGAAATTCTCAGAAGAGAATGGCTTTTATTTTTGGTGCCCAGCTGTCACTAGGGTTTTAATAAGCATCCTTGAAGTTGAAGAGGATACAGTTCCAGACACTCCGAGAAGAAAACCAAATGTTATAAGCATCAAAAATATACCAATGCTTATGAAAGAACCAGTGAGATTGAGGTGCTTATGAAAGAACCAGTGAGGCTGAACACTGAAAATATGCAAGGGTAAGAGCTAGAGCTAGTATAGTTAGAAGCAGGATTGAACCTGCACTACCTCTTAAAATCATCTTTGTCCTTGATTTCATTTGAGGAAGCTTTTCCTCTAGTTGTACACCAAACGGGGCATACTCAAGTGTATATTATTTGGTCATTGGTGTCCTAAATTTGTGGCAAATGTGGAGGCATGCTGAGTGTTATTTGAGGGTTGACACCTGGCCCAAACATCTTTGCTCCCATGAACACCAAGGCTGTGTAAAGTGACATGACTAATGTGAAGCTTACAATTGCCACCTGCAAGCAATTGATGAAGAAAATATAATGTTAGTCACATTTTTATCTTAATTCTAAGCCTTGTCTTTGCAATATGAAAATCTGTCTAACCTTTGTAAAATTTGTAGGTTCCTTCATGGCGCTATGGATGTTAGACGGAAAACTACATGCCCAGCATAGCTGAAAGCGTGAAGGCCAGAAACATGAGGAATCTGACCAAGTTGAAGTATTGGTATGTTGTGGTTTGCTTTAACACCTCCAAAATTATAGTGCTTGCCACTGTCATAAAAAAGAGCAAAGACATGAGGATACCTCCTATTGAGAGAAATGATATGGCGGTTAAGTCTCTCAACCATAGACTTGGTAGTGCCACCAGAATTGCTATCACGGTAAGTATCTTGATTGAGGTAGGTTTACTAATGGAAATTTGATAGGAGTCCCTGTGAAAACTGAAAACTGTGTTCAGGTTGTCGTGGAGTGGAGTGCAATGGTATAAGACACAAGGGCCATGAAGATTTCCATGTAGTTTGAAGCTAGAATTTTCCATGTGATAATTATGTTCAGGTTATGGAACCAGTCTATTGTCGATGTATCCAAAAACTAACCAAAAAAGATATTTAAAATCTTATCTAGTATGATAGTTTGTTTCATTTGAAACAAACTATTATGAAGCGAATGTACTTTTTCTATTTCGGAGTGCATTTTTTCGGATTTACACTTTTCGTACTTTGCAGTGCACATTTCGTACTTTTTGTAGTGCACTTTTTCGGATTGCACTTTTTGTATTTTACAATGCACTTTTATATGAAAAGTGCACTACGAATTAGAAAAAGTGCATTCGTTTTACGTTTTAGGATAAGAGTTTGTTTCATTTGAATCAAACTTTCTAATAATAGGATTCTACCCAAAGCTTACATTAATAAATTAATATTTTTCTTTGCAAAAACACTTTAGTATGTAGATTTATAATATCCCCAAAATTGTAAAATCTCTATAAAATTCTGTTTACTTTGAAATTCTTTTATATATTATTATTATTATCGGTCTTTTTAATATATCTTTTTAGGCTTGGCAATTTCACCCGCACCCGTTGGGTATTCGAAAAATCGACCCGAAAAAACCGATTAAAAACGGGTTTCGGGTGATGGAGTGGGTATGGTTTCGGGTATGGTCTCACCCGACTCGACCCGATCACCCATCTCGAACACCCGACCCGATCACTCGGTTTTTTGTCCTACATCGAAAAATTGGTAGAAGGAGAAGAGAAGAACATCTTATAAAAAGGGAAGGTGAGAAGAAGAGGGTTAAGTGTTTGAACCCTAACCATAGAGATGGGCTTTGAGACTTTTTAATTAAATCTATTTTTTAGTTTAAAATTTAAAGTTTTATTAGATAGATTTAACGGGTTAATTCGTAATCCGACGGATCGGGTCACGGGTTAAGTTTATTTTGCTTACGGGTCATCGGGTGACCCGTTGAACAAATAAACTTAAGATTAATTTATTTTGCTTACGGATCATCGTGTTGACCCGTTAAACAAATAAACTTAAGGTTAATTCATGATTTAAAATTGAAAATTTCAATTTTTTATAACACCCGAAAAAAACCGACCCAACTCGAAAACCGACAGGTTTTAGGTGGGTCGGTTTTGGGTGAACTCATCGGATGAAAAATACCGGGTCGGGTGGGCGGTTTACCACCGCGGGTCGCGTGCTGGAAATAGTCCAAGCGCACCCGACCCATTGCTAAAGTAAAAAAAGTATAAAAAAAAAATTTCTATATAGTAATTTTTTTTGTTGGAAAGACCTTTCTTGTCGAAAGTAACTTACTGGATATGGGTTTTGCCGGGCCAACCTTCACCTGGTGTTCTGGCAACACGCCCCAAACTTATAAAGCCAAGAGATTGGACAGAGTCCTCCTTAACGTGGAAGCGCGTGTTGACTGGCCTGATGCAGCGGTCCGGCACCTCCCCGTGTTCGGATCTGATCATGCCCCCATTCTCTTCCAGTTTGATAAGGCCAGGAATATGCAATCCAAGCATCGACCCTTCCGCTTCGAAGCCGCTTGGTTCACCCACGACAATTTTCACGAAGTTGTTCATAATAATTGGGACAACAACGTCGACACCCCGACTGCTCTGAATTCTCTAAAAGAGTTTCTCACCAAGTGGAATGTGGAAACCTTTGGCAACATACACACTAAGAAGAACCAGCTGCAGGCCCGCCTTGCTGGGATTCAGAGAGCCCTCACCAACCACATTAGCCCCGCTTTGCTGGAGACCGAGAACTTCCTTCAAGCCGAGTTGAGCAGGGTTCTTGAACAAGAGGAACTACTATGGCTCCAAAAATCACGAGAAGATTGGCTCCATTCGGGCGACCGCAACACCAAATTCTTCCATATTTCGACCCTCGTCCGTAGACAACGGAACCGTATTGACATGATAAGAAACGAGAGAGGGGCAGTCATCACCGACAACATCGAAATGGAGAGACTTGCCATTGACTACTTCAAGAGTTTGTACACCAACTCTGACCCCAACCGATACACCTCGGAAATCATCTCTGGGGCCTTCCCACCGCTACCCCCTGGCTCTTGGAATGCACTAATGAACCCCATCTCGGACAACGAAGTCACAACCGCCATGAAACAAATGGGTGCCCTCAAAGCCCCTGGAGCTGACGGATTCCAGCCATGCTTCTTCCAAAGCTGTTGGGACTGCGTAGGGCCCTCCACCATCAGATTTGTTAAAGATTTCTTCACTACCAGCAAGCTTCCTAGGGGCGTCAATGAGACCCTTATTGTGCTCATAGCCAATGTCACCAAACCAGAGACCATTAATCAATACCGGCCCATCAGCCTCTGCAACGTCATCTACAAAACCATAACTAAGATTTTGGTTAATAGAATGCGTCCGATTCTCAGGATATTATCAGCCCTATGCAAAGCAGCTTCTTGCCAGGAAGACTTATATCGGACAACGTTGTTATCGCTCAAGAGATCGTCCATTCTATGAGGCGCAAAAAAGGAAAAAGGGGTTGGATGCTATTAAAAATTGACCTTGAAAAAGCATACGACCGTCTCCGGTGGGACTTCATCGTGGACACGATTCGGGATGCGGGTTTTCCCGACTCTTGGGCCAAGTGGATCCATGATTGCATCATCTCCTCTTCAATGAGGATTCTATGGAATGGCGAGCTCACGGAGGCCTTCCAACCTTCCCGGGGCATCCGACAAGGCGACCCGATATCGCCCTATCTCTTCATTTTATGCATGGAACGCCTAAGTCAAATGATTCAAGCGGCAGTAGCTCACGGCGATTGGAAGCCGATCCAACTTGCTAGGAATGGACCAAAGATATCCCACCTCTTCTTCGCGGACGACATCGTCCTCGTCGCTGAAGCCTCCATTACGCAGCTCAAGAGAATAAATGACTTGCTTGATACCTTCTGTGCGCACTCGGGCCAAAAAATTAATGCAACCAAATCCAAACTCTTCGTCTCCAAGAATGTGGGGAGCGACCTCATTGAAGGCCTCCAATGTGAAAGTGGATTCGAGGTTACTACCAACCTCGGTAGCTACCTCGGAATGCCTATCCTCCACAAGAAGATATCCAAGGAGACATTCATGCCGCTGGTGGACAAGGTCAGTGCTCGGCTTGCCTCATGGAAAGGTAAATTCCTCTCCCTTGCAGGCCGAATCACGCTCGCGAAATCGGTCCTCACCTCCATCCCGGTCTATACTATGGCCACGATTATCCTCCCCAAGGATACTTGTGACCGCATCGACCGGGTCGTCCGCAACTTCATCTGGAATGGCTGCGAGAATAGGAAACGCATTCATCTTGTCACCTGGAATGAGGTTTGCAAACCCAAGATCGCTGGGGGACTGGGCATTCGCTCCATGAGAGACCTTAACCAAGCTATCATTGGAAAACTGAGTTGGAGATTCATCAACCAAGCGGACAGCCTTTGGGCCGAGGTGATCAGAACTAAATACATAAGAGAGGCCGGCACCCTGCCCCCCGCCTCCTCTGACGTCTGGAGAGGTATTCAACAAGGCGCTCGCAACACGCTCGCGAAGGGCTGTTGTTGGGTACTTGGTAATGGAGATACAATCAGATTTTGGATCGACATTTGGCTCGATGACGTTCGTCTCATGGATGTTGCCTTAACTGAGGTAGCCACAGACCGTTGGGCGGACCCGGTGAGGTCTTACTGGACAGATGGAGTGGGATGGAAATGGAATGCACTTACTGAATTATTGCCGGCAATGTATCAATCGAAAATTGCCGCCATGACGATCAAAGAAGACACTAACGTGTCGGACACAATCAGTTGGAGATTCACCACCTCTGGAGAGTACTCTGTTTCCACCGCTTACTCTAATGTCATCAATGTTGGCCGGCCGATTTGGAATGACGAAGCCACATTCCAGGCCATTTGGCGACTCAAAGTGCCCGAGAAAGTTAAGACCTTCACATGGCTTACGATCCGGGGTAGTATTCTGACTAACAGTGAGAGACGAAGAAGGCACATCTCGATAGAGGACAGTTGCACGTTCTGCCGTAGCCACCCGGAAACCCTGAGCCACCTTTTCCGAGACTGTCCCATAATTGCAGGTATGTGGATACAAATTCATTACCCCACTGAACTGACTGAGTTCTTCCATCTCCCTTTTGCAGGTTGGATGAGAATGAACCTGCTTTCTAAGGCCAGGAGAGAAGGGAACGTGGAATGGACGGCGGTCTTTGCGAATGCTATCTGGTGGACATGGAGATGGAGGAATGAGAGAGTCTTTGCCAACTCGGACCACCCCCCAAATGCGGCGAGATTTGTTATTGAACGCACGAAGGAATATCAAGTGTCTTGGCTGAAAAGACTTAACAACACCAGCAGACATAACAAGGAGTTGAGATTGATTGCTTGGACTAAACCCCCGGAAGGAACAATCAAAATTAATACGGATGGAGCGGTCAACTCCGAAGGGCATGCTACTGCTGCGGGAGTCTTTAGAGATTCGAACGGAAGCGGGATACAAGGATTTCAGCAGAACATTGGTAGTTGCTTAGTCCTTAAAGCGGAACTGTTGGCGATTGTTCAAGGCATCAAGCTTGCTTGGGACAGTGGATTTCGAGACATTTGGGTCGAATCGGACTCCCTCCAGGCCATCAACTTGCTCCAACAACCCCCTGTTGCGTGCCATCCCTCTCTGTTTTGGTCACTTACGGTCGTGAACTCATTAGTCGGCATTGGACGGTCCGACTCCAACATGTCTTTAGGGAGGCGAACTTTGTCGCCGACACCCTCGCTAGAGCTGCGTTCTCTTCTCCCCAGGAGCTCCACCTGCTTCCTGACCCCCCGGAGGTGGTCCTACGGCCTCTCGCTGAAGACATGGAAGAAAGGACTCATCCTCGCCTGGTTCGTTTTCCTCTTGTTGCTGTTAACTGGGGGTTGCCCCTTGACCAAAAAAAAAAAAAAAAAACTCCTTTCCATTCCTATTCGTCTTCTCACTCTTTTGTTCAGCCACGGCCAATCGATTCAACTTCAAACCCTAAATTAATGGCGAGGAAGCGAAAGCTTATCCCTAAATCTGGCGAAGCCCAGAGACAAAAACAGCAGAAGCAAGAACAAGGGCTACAAAATCAACTTCTTGTACAACAAGCAGCTAGCCAGGATCAAGTGAAGGAAGAGGAGGAGGACCCCGAGGAGGACGAAGAACAGGCCGAATCCGAAAACGCTGGCTCAGAACAAGACTGCGAGGATGAGGATGAGGAAGAGGTTGAAGAGGAGGTTGAGGAAGAAGTAGAGGAAGAAGAAGAAGACGACGACGAATCCGTCAAGGTCCAGAACAACGTAGACGACGACGGCGAGCCGATCCACAAGCTTCTGGAGCCGTTTAGCAAGGACCAGCTTTTGAGCATCCTTTGCGAGGCCGCCGAGAAGCACCCGCAGGTGGCGGCGCGTTTGAGGAAGGTCGCCGACGAGGACCCCGTCCATCGCAAGATCTTCGTCCACGGCCTCGGCTGGGACACCACTACGGAGACCCTCCGCAGCGCCTTCGCCCAGTACGGCGAGATCGAAGACTGCAAGGCGGTGGCTGATAAGATCTCCGGGAAATCCAAGGGCTACGGTTTCATCCTCTTCAAATCGAGGAGTGGGGCCTACAAGGCTCTCCAGCAGCCGCAGAAGAAGATCGGCAACCGGATGACGTCGTGCCAGCTGGCGGTCGTGGGTCCCGTCGCCGCTTCCACCCCCTCCGGTGGCTCTTCCGGCCAGCCAGCGACTTCACAGCAACAGCATCAGAGGAAGATCTTCGTGAGCAACGTCGGCGCTGATTTGGATCCACAAAAGCTTTACACTTTCTTTGCCCAATTTGGGGAGATCGAGGAAGGACCTCTAGGGTTGGACAGGCAGACCGGAAAGCCCAAAGGCTTCTGCTTGTTCGTGTACAAGACCGCCGAGGGTGCCAGGAAAGCGTTGCTGGATCCTTATAAGAACTTCGAAGGGCATATCTTGAATTGCCAGAAGGCAGTTGATGGGCCGAAACAGGGAAAACAGCATCACAACCAGCAGAGAAACCCTCAATATGGAAGGAATGATAATAACCAGCAGAGCTATGGCGGACAAATGATGGGCCAATCGGTTTCTGCAATTCCTTTCAATCAGGGGGCGGCAGCTACAGCAGCTGCATTGAACCCTGCTCTTGGGCAAGCTCTAACAGCTCTCTTGGCACCAGGCGGCTTGGGGCTTCATAACTTGCTCGGTTCTTTCGGGACTGCCGGAGTTGGAGCCAATCCTGCTGTTGCTGGACAAGGGATTCAGGGAGGGTATGGGAACCAAGCATTGGGGAATAGTATTAGTCCAGGTGTATTGGGTGGATATGGGACTCAGGCTGGACTGCAGGGTGGTTACCAGGGAGGATCAAGAACGCAGCATATGGGTGGAATGCCACCATACACTGGTCAATGAGACTCTTTATTAGGTATACTTTTCTGAAACCCTGCCCCTTACCTTGGCTGCCTTGGTTAGATTTTGCTGTGTTTATTGGCATGTTGCGTTATTATTTGTTTTGATTGTTTGTGAATTAGCTTTCAACTTCTCCTGCTATATAAGCTTTGATGCATGTTCAAAACTCCTAACAGGGCACATTGTCCTGTTTTAATTGTGTGGAATTAGAGATTGACCAATATAGCTCATGCAATCAAAATACAATGAAATTGTAGTTAACAAGGTATAGAACATTTTTTTTTGAATGAAAAGGGGTAAATCATTCATAGTAATAATTAGTTACAAAAAATCTAGGCTACCATAGATTTCGCTTGGTATAGAACATATTTTTCTTTTTGTAGGTATGCCGTTTTTAAGAAACCTTACCATCCCTATCCTTGGTTTGATTTCTCAGTATGAAAAGAGAGAAATGAAATAGCGATGCAAGTAGATTAATATTATGGTTGCTTGGTAGGCAGATCATCCATGGCTCTTTTGGGATATCCTTGATGCATATATGATAATGCTGCTACTAAATTGGATTGGTTAGGAATTCCATGACTGTGGTATCTTGTGGGGGTTAGTCTGTACATTTTCTGAATCACTGTTAATGATGGGTAGAAGTAAATGAAATCCTAAGTTGATTCTTGTTCAATGTAAACGCAGAAGTGAAATTTTCGTTGCACCTTGCAAATGATATGAATTATATATTATGATCAGGAAATCATCAAACTTTTTTTTTGTTATATTCCATTGAAGTTGTATTTCCTAATGTATGTTTTATGCAATGCGAGTTATTTATTTATTTACTTTCTGTTTTGTGTATATTTTTGCTGCTACTTTCTGATGTTAAAGGCAAAATGCTCTTGACCAGTGTCTTTCCAAGGTATTGCATAATTTATACTCCATATGGTGCTCACAAAAGTTTTTTTTTTTGGTATGGAAGACACGGGGTCTCTTTGAATGCATCTTTTAAGAGATGTATAATACTTGTCAATCAAAAGCAGTTTGACTTTTTTTTTTCCACTCTTGACAAGTATTTTGGTTGTTGATCTAATGATCTTTATGATTTTCTCAATAATCTTCTTTATAGTTTACTCATTGACTGTGCAGATTCTAATAGGTGCATCAGTGTTTTAGTACTGGCCTGCTGAATCTTGTGAAGTTGCTGGAGCTATGCAAACGAGATCTTTATGGCTTTCAATGTTTCCTTACTAGCACAAGTGCAATATTTAAAGAACTATGAGATATTGTTTTTTCCCCTGTCTTTTCTCTTTTCCGTACTAAATATTGTAATAATTTGAAGGCTTTTAAAGATCTGGTAGTATATTATTTCTTTGGTTGCTATTGAATATGTAAAACTTTTTAAAACTGGTTTCATATATTTTACTACCAGATTGTCTTGCACTTTTTCATTTTTGTTGCACTTGTATGTTCTTCTATGGAATCTTCTAAAAATGTGTCAATGTCTGTTTGTTGAGCAAGGTAAAAAATATTAAGCTTGATGTTTTCTACATCGATTTCTTTTATGAATTGTTTTAAGTACATTTTATCAACTATTATAGCTTTTTTTTGCTTGGGTGTGTGGGTGATTTATGGTGGATTGGATCTTCTGACCTTTGATAGTGCAAGGCTGCAAGCCCAATTGTTGAAAATGGTAGTGCTTTGTTTTGATAGAATATGCCAATATGCTAATATTTCCTGTTTTGCTAGGAATGTAGTGCTGTGTTGGTCCTTAGGCTCTGAAAGCATAGTCATGTTGATCCTTGTAGTTTATAAGCCTCCAGTGATAAAATTTTCTAATTTTAGATTTATATGGTATTTAATTCATTATTATCGATTGACAGTTGTTGAAAACTTACATCAGAAATACCTTGTTTATTTGTGGTGTAATGTGCTAAAACTGGCTTAAGATTGACTTGTTTCCCTTCATTTTTTTCAGAAGGATTGATGGGTTTAATTTAACCATCTTTGCCTGTGTCAAGTCCTTGTTTGTCAAGAGAGTGTTAAGGATTTCAAGGTCTTTTGACATAACATCTTTCCTGTACTCTTTAAGTTTGCTCGTGCATATTTTTCAATAGGTCTTGCAGTAGGAGATTTTAGGTATTTATTTGAATCTACAATAGTACAATTAAAATGTTTGCTAGGTCTTGCATAAGCTATAGAAGGGAAGTAGATTAGTTGGAGACTTGGTCTTTCAATTTATTGGGAGATAAGAAGCAAAGTTATGTGATTGGTTTTTTCTTTCTTTCTCAGTGCTCTCTCTATGATATGATGCGAACATGTGATATGATGTGGTAATCTGTTTAAATCAGTTGTCTATAGCGTTCATCCCTGAAACACATATGTTTTTGCAATTTGTTGGGGGGTTAGTATGTGGTCTATAGTGTACTGGTGATGTACAATTTGGCCGAGGATTCTTTTCAATTTGTTTCCTTTGCTTCTTTATAGTTGGGTGATTTACCCGTTTTTGTAAAGTAAGTATGTTGTAAAGTGTCTGGACCTATTTGGTTGAGTTTTTTTTTTTTTTTGATGAAAATTTGGTTGAGGACTTGTGATAATTTGGATGATGAATAATATTTTACATGCTTGTTTGCCATTACCAAGCAAAAGAGAAAGAGAAGAGGACTATTAGTTCTATGTACATTTGTTTGACCTAGAAGGGATTGTATTTGTAGATGTTTTGAGATTTTTTTGCATCCTTTTGTGCTAATGTTCGTAATTTTTGTATCCATCCACTAGTAACAAAACACTAGACCACAGTTCTAAAATATAAAAATACCAAAGATAGTTATATTAGTCCAATCTATGATGTATATTTGAGTATTTTGATGTTATTGATTTACAGGTTAATACTTAATACTCCCAAATAGACCTGTCAATAGGGTCAGGTCGGCGGGTTCGGTTTAAATCGGGTTCGGTTTCGTTATGGGTCACGGGTCGATCGGGTCGAGTTGTAGCAGGTTTTGGGTCGGGTCGGGTTGACCAGCTGATCTAAAATATCCTTTTTTTTATGATTATTAAAATGAATTTTTAATTAAATTTTTTAATTATAATATATTATTTTCATTTATTTTAATAATAAAATGTATTATAAGTTTCAAAATAAATTTTAAAATAACTATAAATATATTAAATAGGTCAACCCAATGGGTTTCGGGTTCTATCGGGTTCGGTTGATTTCGAGTTTCGGGTTCAAATTTTCGGGCTTGACCCTAAAATTATCGGGTGGTTCGGGTCGGGTTAGCGAGTTAGGTTAGCTTTTGACGGCTCTATTCCTAAATCCATGACATTCTCAAAATAAATGGGAAAAGTGTACAATGACACTAAGTGTAGGAAATTTAATTCTACACTCCTATAAATTTTTGCCATGTGTCAGATTAAATAACTTATTAACATTTTACTAATATGTCTTGGAAATACAAAATTGTTTTACTCTTCTACCCTTAGGCCTTTGTTTGACTTAATTAATACACGGCCGTTCAACTTCTCTTTCCTTATCGTCACAAATTGAGTCTTCGTCGGAGGACGATGCCATTACTTTGGCGGTGGATCAACCAGCTAGTGAATTTTGGGTTTTTTAAAATTGAATTTGCAGTATAGAGGTTTTTAAATTCCAAAACAGAAAAAAATAACACAAGGTCGGAGAGGGGAAGCATGGTTTACAAAGTAGGTAATTGGAAAACAAGTCGGCGGCGGCAACAAGATTCATACAGGAAGCAATGGTTGACATGTTTAGTGAAATTAGAGTTTAAGGTAAACTGTATTTAAAATAATTAAGGAGGAGGAGAAAAGGGTAAAATAAAATTAATAATAGTAGCATTAAAAATACTAGAGCTATTTTAGTGTTTTGATAATAGTAGCATAATGAGGGGAGATCTTAGAATGGATCTAAACACAAAATTAATAAAAATTTACATGTAATAAACATACGCTTTAAAAATACTAATCTGAGCTTTTATCATAGTGTGAACTTTTACTGTATTAAAGATGCACATTTAGCATAGTTAACATGCATATTTATAAAAATCAAAGGCTTAATGGACTTGGGGTGTTTAATGCAGACTTGTATGAGCTATTGGATCAAGGATTAAGAAGGCAGACGACTAAAATTAGATAAGTAAATGGCATTAAGTGATACTTTTGTAAATTAAATAGAACTCTTTTGTTCAGCTAATAGATGCCCATTTATATAAGATCAAAGGTTCACATTTAATATACTGGCCATGAACATTTAATGTAAATATGGCATAGAGTAACATTTTTTTTTTTCATGTTTACAAAAGGTCCACATTTAAATATTTAATACAGTATAGGTTCACATATAATATACTAATGGTTCCAAGTTTCATACATTAAAAGGATATGTATGTATAAACATACTTTAAATACCCTACAAATTTGCATGTGATATGATACCTCTTTGTCATTATCCTCATCTTTCTCTCTTCTCTTTTCATCTTTATCAGACTATCACCACCAACAAAGTTAATCATAAAAACTCAAGATTTTTTGTTTCACATTTCCTTTAACAACCACTCTTTGGAGTCCCTTTTCCCTCCAAACAAACAACAATGCAAAAGAGAGAGAATGGGGAACCATTAAATCTAAGGCTCCGTTTGGTATGTTATTGGAATCGGATTGGAATCAAGAATCGAAATGGAATCAGGAATCGGAATGAACCAATCCTGTGACATGTTGTTTGGTATGATGTCGGAATATATGAACCATTACTGAGAACAATGGTTTAAAATTTGGGTTTAGACATAATTTAGGATTTATGAATTTTAGAATTTATTATTTAAGGTTTTGGAGTTTTAGGGTTTTAAGATTTAAGATGAAAAATTAATATTTTTTTTTGGAATGGAAAATACCTTTCATTTTTGGCTGGAATCAACTTTGCCTGTAAATTGAAATGAGTCATTCCTGAGAATGAAATCGATTCCAGATTTTGATAAACCAAACAGTATACTAGAATCAACCATTCATGATTCCCATTCCTGATAATATTGTTATCAATTGATAGTAGCCCTAAAATGAGAATAGTCTAAATGGACTAATGGAGCCTATATAATAAATTTCCGCAAACTCTCAGTGGTATATATATTCTTTATACAAAAAATGAAAAGATTAGATGCCATGCCAGTATGCCACTATGTGTAAAGCCTAGATAAATCAATCACCCATATATAGTAGTAACAACATCAATACTAATTTGGATAATGAAATTCCTCATATCATTTGTATGTTTTTATCAGTACAAGCTACTAGAGCATTAATCTCTAAACTTCAAAGTGTTGTATAACTTTAAGTCGACATGACCAAATTATAATATACTACTACACTACTTTCTCTACAATCACGATTTTTTTTTTACTTTTCTTATAATAACCATATGGAAACTGTGCCTTTACATTTGACAATTTTAAATCTAAACTATTATTAAAATGTTGTTGATAAAAATTAAAACGAATTTCCTAACTTATGTATATAGGAGCCAATTTTAGAAAAAAATAAATAAATGAATTTGTATTTAGATTTTTTTAAAATAAAAATAAAAAAGGGTTTATGCTTTCTAAAACAAGGTTGTAGGATAAAAAAACCGAAATTAAAATTAGACATATAACTAATTTACATTTTTTAAAGCATATTCTTCTCATAATTACAATATTGGCCCTTTTTAAAAAGGTGTGTAAGTTTGTGATTCTCGGAGAAAAAGTGACATCAATCATGGAAATTTTTACCATTGTCCCTACAAGAATGCATGAATCTTTGCAACTTCCTTTCTACTTTTAACCCTTAAACCTTTTTCTTCTCGTTTTACCATTTAAGGTAAGGTAGCATCAGATCTGATATTGCGGTATATTACTCTGTAACTAACACTTACTCTTCTCAAAATTTTGCCGAATGTATCATTCTTCAGAAGGTTAGAATGTTTTATCCAAATAATTTGTGATTTGTTCTTCCATTGTTGAATAATCAAGTTCTTTCTTTCTGATCATCATAATCATGGAAGATGTCTTTGATCATCCAATATTTTGCAGCACAGTTTCTGAGTTGGATTAATTTGCAAAAACTTAAATTTGTTTGATTCTCTCTTTTGTCTCTTTCCTGAGCGTGAAACAAGTGATTCTCCCTCTAGCAAACTCTTTCAGGCGTGGGCTCCTTTTTCACCTCATCTCTCAATTGAATGATTGAAGCTATTATCCCCAATTCTCAAATTTGTTTGGTTTGAGTCCTTTTCAGTGTTCTAATCTTCTCCACACTGACTTTGATTTCGCGTATTGGATCTTCTTCACTCTTATTTTGTTTGGTGTTTCAGTCAGCAAAGCTCTAAGTTTTGGGTCTTCCATTGTTTCACTTTTCAGACAATACCAGCAACATTTTGTAGTCTGTTGCATTTTGATTAGCAAAAGCAAATCTTCTTCAAGTCAAGATTTCAGTGTGTGTGTGTGTGTCTGTTTGTGTTCAAGAGCGGTTTGTTTTTTGACATTTTAATTAATTTTGAGGTATGGTTACTCAAAATACAACTAAGGGTTTACAGGGTGTTGCGAGTGAAAACCCTTGTTCTAATTTACTCTCTGGACAAAGTTCATCATTGTATAGTCTTACTCTTGATGAGGTTCAAACCCATTTGGGCAATCTAGGGAAAACCCTAGGCAGCATGAATTTGGATGAGCTGGTTAAAACAATAAGGACAGCTGAATCAATTGATCACATTGGGGCTTCATCCCATCCTATTCCTGGGTCTGGGTCAAGTTTTTCACTTTCTCAAAATCTTAGTAAGAAGACAGTTGAGGAGGTTTGGAGAGAGATTCAACAAGGAAAAAGAAATATCACAAATGATACCGTGGAAATGAATCAGGAAGATACACATAATAGCCTTGGTGAGATGACTTTGGAGGATTTCTTGAACCAAGCTGGATTGATTCTTGATAGTAATGCTGCTTCTGGATTAGCTGACCCAAATGCTCAATGGATTCAGTATCAGATGCTTTCTCAGAATCCAGTACACAGCGAGTTGCCGGTTTTTATGCCAAGCCTTCCGATTATACCTGCAATTGGAGATTTGGGTTATTTGGACATGTCAATGTCTCCATCCAATCTGATAATGGGTGATACACAGCCAGTTGGGAGGAAGAGGGTGGCTCCTGGGGAGATGGTGGAGAAGACGGTTGAGAGGAGGCAGAAGAGGATGATTAAGAACCGGGAATCTGCAGCTCGATCACGTGCAAGGAGACAGGTGCTTGATTTTTGTGTACATTCATTTGTTTAGTTGTTTGTGTTTTTTTGTTGGTTTTACTGGTTTGTGTAATGGAATATGTTTGCTGGTGTTGTTGTCCTGATTTTGATATAGGCTTACACGCAAGAGCTGGAGAACAAGATAAATCAGTTGGAGGAAGAAAATGAAAGGCTGAAAAAAATGAAAGTAAGGGATATCTTGTTTCTTATCTTTGAAGACTTACACCATTTTATCTGCATATCTTTGATTTGGCTTGGTTTGCATCTTTGGTTACCAAAATTTATGACCCATTGACTAGCAATTGATAAATGGGAGAGATATATATGCTGGATTATTTGGGCATGCCTCTTAGAATAATTTCATATCTTCTGCTTTAATCAATCATGATCTCTATATACATTCATCTGTCTCTTAGTATATTTGCATAATGGTTTCCTTACATAATTTGTTTACAGGAAGTGGAAAAGGTGTTGCCAAGTGAACCTCCTCCTGAGCCCAAGTACCAACTGCGTCGAACAAGCTCATCTCCTTTGTAGCATCATGACACTACACTACCCTATTATAATCTAAATCTGTTGCTTTCTATCCATCAGTAAAAGCAGAAATGAAGTAGCAATGTTTTTGTTGCTTTTTTTGTTGTATGATCCTGCAATCTTCCCCGTCTCATATGTACATTTTGTCCTGCTAGTTTCTTAGTGCAAGGCTAAAATTGTTAAAACTTGCATCATCATTCTCATGTGCTGCTTAATATCTTATCTGGAGGCAGGGGTTGATCAGAACTCTGGTCCATGGATCTAATAACTAGAAAGATTTTAATCTTCATTTCCACTATATGGCCCTTTCTTCCTGGACTTTGGGACTTGATTGTAAGGGGGAGAAAGGAACAACTTTTTTCGCAATCAAGCTTTTATTGTCAGAAAAAGGAGCCTTTTCTGTGGTAGGGACAGTGATGCCCAATTTATGCAGCAATCATGACAAGAAGTTAGCTATTGTCAACATGAAACATCAGTTTTATTGCCTTTTTTCTGAATCTTAGTGTACAGAAAAAAGTTTAGCTGAAAATTGCATAAAAACAAGATAAGATACAGACTTGCAGAGAGTTCTAAGTTGACCACAAAAAGAGAATATTCCTGGACTTGAAGAAAATCCAATTTATATGATGATCTAAAGCATTGTAGTTCATCAAGCTTTTGCACATTCTCAGCCTCATATTTTTCTACTAATTGCCATGCTCTACCCGTTTTGTCACTTTCTAACTACTCAAAGTTATCAAGTGTATTACTTACATCAAAACAAAAAAGGGCAAGATGGGTAGAAAGCTAACAGCTACAATCAGCATCCAATGTTTACAAACATGATGATTATGCTGAAATAATAATAATACACCAATCTGAATCTGACCTATTTCGAAACCTCCGAATGGTGGTCCGGTTCTAAAGACACAGTCTTTTCATCTTTCCTATCTTCTTCCTGCCTTTTGAACTCGTTTTCCAGGTCAAATCTGAACCCAGCAGCACTTCCATACAAATCTTGATCCCACAGATCAAGGAAACCACATTTCTGGTCTGTTAGAAGTGGAACTGGAGGAGCAATGGGCGTGGATGATAAGCTGTCAAGCTTTTGCTTCTTCCGAGGAGATGAAGGAGAGGCGTCCGGTGTTGGAGGAGAATCTGATGGTTTCTCTGAATCTTTGGTATCATCATCATCAGCTAATTGCAAGGTTTCAGAAGACTTTAGCACACTACCTAGTTTCTGCTGCTCCTCTATGATTTTCTGTAGATACTTTCCCTGAGCTTCAATCCTCATTTGTAATTGCCTTTGAACCTACAAAGATGTAATGCAGATCAAGACCTAGATATTTACTCCCTCTGTTCATTAATGTTTTTCCATTTAGAGTGGCCACATATTATGGAGGTTTTAAATATTGGCAAAATGACCTGAATTGAATGTTTAATTTCTTACACAGGGAATGAGAATAGTCTATAATTAACCTTTTTCCATTAAGGGTAAGAGATAAAATTAAAAGATTTTGTCCAAAATTTGTAAAAACACATAACAAATGGAGGATACTATAATTTGCAGTTTTGCATCATGTAAGAAGAAATGCAAACACACAAACGCACCACAAATCACTCACCACATGTGTTGTTTTTTAAATAAATTGTACCACGAATTTGAAACTTCAGCAATGATTCAATATCCAGAAGAAAGAGATTTGTCCAATCTTTCACTAGTTAAACAGAAACAAACCTCAAGCTGCTCATGAAGACGTTTCTGAACCTCCATTTGCATCCTAAGTGTCTCATTAATCTGTATTCCCCTGAAAAAAGAAATATTTATTTCCTTGTAAAGATGAGTTTGCATCACCTAGAACTAGAAAGGACTGTTAAATCTTGTTTCGCAAATTCAACAAAGGGCTCGCAACAGGCAACTCACTGGGTAGAATCCTTGCTAGAGCTGCCATCACCAGAACCTTTCTTCTCATCTTTAGAACCTAAGAGTCATGTAGCCATTAACATCAGAAATTACATACCAACAAATAGTTACATAACATATTGAGCATTACAAGTGGAGTACCTATACCATCTGTTGGAGACTCTGGCAGATACTTTGCTAGGCGGTATTTCTACACACACAAAGATAAAATTAAAAAGGGTTACAAAATTCCAATGCAAATAAAGAAACAGATCATACAGCAGCAAATTGTCATGAAAATGCAATTCCATAAAGTGAAATGTCATGTAAAAAATCAACACGTCCCTTTATCCATGTAGTATAAAATCACTTCAATAGAAACTGACATATTGCAGTCAGCGTGTAATATAACTGCTAAGCCTATAGATGCATCAGACATCCTTCAGAAACCAACCTGTAAATGACTTTTAACATGATAGATGGTCAAACTGGGTACACCCATCACTCTCAGGACTCCTTTAGGCGTTGCTCCTGCAAATTTAACATTCACACCTGGTATTAGCAGTGTAGAAATTACTTGGGTATTCACGAACAGAATAAAAGTAGCTACATGACCTAATTTGTATCAAATGTCTTATATCTTCTTATCCGACTTTAAACAACAAGCTTGGTTGCTATACTATTAGAAACTGAAGTTAAGAAGGATAAATCTTGTAGTAGGTATGGGAAAGAGAATAAATTGGAAGCATTAATAGTAATTCTGAAGCTTGAAATGTGTGTGATGACTTAATTGTTTTTCCAATAATACCATAAATTAGCATTAAAATAAGGATTTTGAAAAATAAAAAGTTACTTCTTCACTAAAAGGATGGAATCATATCTAAATCAAATATCTATGAATAAAAATATCTCTCCTAGTAAGTAGTAACCACTAACCAACACCCATTTAGCAAATTGGAAGCCCGTTATTGACAGGAGGATAAGTAATTCGGTAATGGTCAATCATAAAGACAAAGACTCACTTTCTGGTCCACCAAGTTGTGTGATGGCATCCACAAAACGATCATGTAGATCAGCAGTCCATCTCAACCGTTGTTTCCCACTTCCACCCGGTGGAGTTGGACTCTTGACACCGCCACCACCAGAATTAGCTGCTTGGTCACTGCCTTGTGCATCACGTGGCACCAAACTCGTGGTCGAGATCTTAGCTTGATACATATTAGCAACACTGCAAATTCTGAAACAAACAACAAAAAAAAAAAAAAAAAAATAAAGGAACCTCAATCAAAAGTTTCAGACTTCGGGACGTTTAATAACCTTCATTTCAAATTTGCAGAATTCACCAAAACATCTCCAGCTCATACAAACAATCACATAAACATAGACAGGAAGTTCCAAGTGCAAATGTAAGCAGAGTGGAAAGGTCTGAAAAATCGCTCAAAAATTATAGGAGCTTGTACCAAGAAGCTAGAAGATTAAAAGATAGGGATGAATCTAACTTTACAGAATACTCACAAGACGACATTACTTTTATTCCCTTTTTTATTATTTTTGTCAAATGGTAGCAAAAGTATGCTCATTTTGCATCAGTAGAATTGGAATACATCACCAACAAACCTTCATTGCATAGACCAAGCACTTCACACTTTCAGGATCAACAAAACTCTAGACTGGGAAGTTATTAAACACTTTCAGAGTGACTGAAAGCTGGATATGAGATTTGGATTGACAACTCAGGTTTAAAGTAGATTCCTATATCAGGTGCCAACATACAGAACCACATTGAAAAGCACACATACCGAAGAACACATGGATACACTTTCCAGTCGAAGTAATGAGTTTCACACATTATTCAGCTTACGAAGCAAATACTGGTTGCTTTCAAAAATAGAGAAGTAGGGAAAAAAGAAACAGTGACTAGAACCCCACAGGCTCCCAATTAGGTCAGAAGCATACTGATAAGTGATGATTAGCAGCTGAAAGCAATAAAGTATGAAGCATCAAGTACAAATCCCAACAATATCACTCCCCCACAACCTTCTTTATTTTAGCCAATAAATGGGTCTACAGACTCCTGAATCAGACAGAAAAAGAACAGTCATTTAAGCAATCAACGGCTCCGATAAGAAAACATATGAAACTAAAGTAGCGCAAATCCAGATCGAAGAAAGCCGTAAGATGAAAGAAGTGTCTAACCGTCACCAAAAAAATCCAGATCAAACTTGAATCAGCCACAAGACAGAAGCGAACAGAACTAGCCAACTAGGCAATCTAGGTCAACCTCAGAAGTGAGCAGGCTAAAGCTAATCACCCAAAAAAGTAAATGCTCACAACCCTCGATTACGCTATTGCTCCCCTATTTATAGCAAGATACACACACGATACGAGCACCTACACAAAAACCGCCTCCTGAAATGGTTCCAATTCGAAAGCACTTGCGATCAATTCGGCAAATCGAGCATCAATTAACACAACCCACCTGAAGAAATGGAAGCCGCAACTCCCAACGGCTTGGAAACTTAATCAAAACCAACGCAATGATGGATTCGCTTCGCCAATAAAAGGTTAGAGAGAGAGAGAGAGAAGAGAGTACAGGTGAAAAAAAAAAAGCAAACAAATTTAATGGGTTTGAAAAGCGGAAAAAGGGGGAGATTTTGCTAGGGCGGGAGAAAGATAAAGAGATGAACGCAGATAGCGTGTGGAGGACCACGGCATTCCACTTCCACGAGATCGCTCCCCTCTTCTATCTTCCTCTTCCTTCTTCTTCCTCTCTCGCTCGGGTTTCTTTTCGGGTTCGATCCGCTGCGTTTTCGGGTCTCCTTATGGATTTTATTACGATTATTTTTTAAAAGTAAAAAAAAACATTTAGGAGCAAAAAAAAATGTTAGGCGGGTCCCACTTTCAACGTTTTATGTCCTGTGTATTATGAATGAGTGTTGCCATTTGGAGGTCATCTCTGTGACATTTAGTCAGAAGAAGTTGGTTCGATTTTGTTTTGGTTTATTTTTCTGGCAAGTCGTGATTGCGCATGGAATTCAACCAATGAGATTGATGCACGTGGCATAATACCAGCTTCATCTACGAAATGTTGTGATCGCGTACTGTACTATTTCAATTCGTATTACTTTTTTTTTTTGTCATTGCCACCCTAGTTCAGCGGAGAGCTTTGCTCCATCAAACGCCTACGTCTAGAGTTCGAGTCTCACGAGGGCCCCTTTTATTTTGGGTGGAATCTGCTCTCCCAACAAGTTCATTTCTCCTCCACTGAGAATCGAACACTCGACCTCAACGAAGGGAAGCGTAGCCCCTCCCACTACGCTACATGCTTGTTGGTATTTCAATTCGTATTACACTATAACATACAAATATAACTGGTTGAATATCCCTACCTATAATTAAGTGCCTTTGTAAGTTGTACAGTAATATTTACCAAGTGGCCGGCAATTACCATGTGTTCGCTCGTTATTGTATTCATGCACCTTTGCGTTTTGAGTACTGTCATTTTGATCAATGAATGTCTATTTGTTTATCTTAAAATTAACGAGTGTGTGTATATATTTTGCTTTGTACGTAAAGTATCGAATGTCAACTTATCACGTTTGATTTAACATGCACTAAGTAATACCCGTGCCTTGCACGGGATTTCTATAAAATTATTTTAGTGTCAATTGTAGAGATTATGATGTATTATTTCTATTCATTATATAATATGTGACGATAACTAATAATATTATTTTTATAACTAAGTTCGATGAATTTTGTTCTTTGTATGTTTTGTGGTGAAAGCTAACATAGTGGCAAAATGGAAGCTTTATTTCTTACATGTTTATAAATATATATATATATAATTAAGTTAATATGGGAAATTATTTGATTAATTAAATAAAAAATATACAATATACAAAAATATCATATGAAATGATAGATAAGAAAAATTAAACATACAAAAGAAGTTATAAGAATTCCGAAATTTGGTTAAACTTTTTAAAACAAAGTGCTATATTTATTAACAAATTTAAATTTTAAAATTAGACTTCAGTTACTACTGCTTAAAAAATAGACTTGATTATCATTTTTGCACCAATTTGACATTTTTATATGATATGATATCTTCATCTATTTAATAATGAATATCCCAACTAATTCATAGTCCATATTCCGTATCTTCAATAAATTCTTTCTTCACTAAATTTGAATGAAAGGTAACAAAATATATGAAATTAAATTTTTATTACAATATATGCAGGTAATTTCCAAACTCCCTTTATCAAATACTTTTACCAATGTGTATTATTTTTAATTTACCAAAAACTTTTTTTCATGCAATATACTCGAATTTCATAAAAAGCCCAATCGTTTAAATAATCAGGACAAAAAATTTATTGTGAAACACAAATGTGTATTATCAGGACTTTTATCAATGTGTATTATTTTTAATTTACCAGAGATCATATATTTTGTTACCTTTCATTCAAATTTAGTGAAGAAAGAATTTATTGAAGATACGGAATTTGGACTATGAATTAATTGGGATATTCATTATTAAATAGATGAAGATATCATATCATATAAAAATGTCAAATTGGTGCAAAAATGATAATCAAGTCTATTTTTTAAGCAGTAGTAACTGAAGTCTAATTTTAAAATTTAAATTTGTTAATAAATATAGCACTTTGTTTTAAAAAGTTTAACCAAATTTCGGAATTCTTATAACTTCTTTTGTATGTTTAATTTTTCTTATCTATCATTTCATATGATATTTTTGTATATTGTATATTTTTTTATTTAATTAATCTAGTAATTTCCCATATTAACTTAATTATATATATATATATATTTATAAACATGTAAGAAATAAAGCTTCCATTTTGCCACCATGTTAGCTTTCACCACAAAATATACAAAGAACAAAATTTATCGGACTTAGTTATAAAAATAATATTATTAGTTATTGTCACATATTATATAATGAATAGAAATAATATATCATAATCTCTACAATTAAAACTTAAATAATTTTATAGAAATCCCGTGCAAGGCACGAGTATTACACTAGTACATTATAAAGCAGAAACCAAGTTTATGTAAAAACTTGCGCCACGTGTAATAAAAATTAGGAAAATAATATACTCGATATTGAGAAAGTAAAGTTATTTACATTAATGTGAAATTAATAGCAATTCATAATTTGATGTGAAATTAATAATATTTATATTTATAATTTTATAGTTGTTTGTAAATGATAGTTTCATTTGTTAATAATTGAGATTTTAATTATTTATATTTATTAAACAAATAATGATAACAATTAGCTTCATTTATTTTATAAAATACCCGAAAAATCATAGACAATAATTTCTATTCAAAATTTTAATAAAATTCCAAAAACAAATCATAGCCAACGTTTTCTATCCAAATAATAATTAAAAAGATCCGAAAATCAAATAATTGGTAAAAAAGATTTGGTAAAAATTTGGTAAAATAGCAATTTATTTTAGGATTTTTCTATAAAAGATTTGGTAAAAATTAAATAATTGGTAAAAAAAATTGATTGGTTTCATTCAAACCCCAATAAAACTAAATATATACTATCAAACCGAAAATAGCAATTTATTTTGTAAAATACCCGAAAATCATAGAAAATCATTTCTATTCAAATTTTAAAAAAATAATTTCCAAAAAAATCATAGCTAGTGTTTTCTATCCAAAAACGTGAAAAGATCACATAGTTGAAAGTAGAAGATTTGGTAAAACAATTTGCACAATTAAAATATGCATAATAAAAGAAAATATCACTTTGTTACTCCTATCATCCATGAAATCACAATAAAATATATTCTCAAAAACTCAATTAAAATATGCATAATAAAGGAAAATATCAATTTATTATCATCCACGAAATCATAAAAAAGGAAAATATGCATGCATAATAAAGAAAAATATCAATTTGTTATCATCCATGAAAATGTTGCAATTCGATCCAAATTAGCTACGCTTGAAATCACAATCAAAATATTCCAAATAAATTAGTTTTACCCGTCGTATCATGTACGACTACGATTCGGTATTTTATAGATATTATAAATAGGATATTAATAAATTAAAATATAATATAAACTTTAATATAAGTAATGTATTGCTCATATAATGTATTCTTTTTAATCAAATATTAAATTTTTCATATTTTATTACTTTTCATGTACGTAAATTTAGAGATTATCATATATTTCAATATATCTATTAAATATTTTATCATCTCTTTTTATTAATTTTAAAATTATAAATATTTATCATTAGTTTTTATAAAAGAAAATCACTATATATCTATAAATAAATTCATTAAAAGATATATGCTAAAAGATTTATATTTATTTTAAAATATTTAAAATATTTAATCTTTAATTTTAAATACTTGTATAAAGAAGCTTTCAAAAGATATTGTTATATTGAAAAGATATTTGTTTGATATTATAGATAAATTTAGTTAGTTAAAAAAGAATTTAATAGAAAGAAGTTATAATAATATAAATAAAAATTAATTATTTAAATTTGAGGTGGGGCCAGAATCGTTCTGGTAGCTTGAAAATGTACAACTTTAATATATATAGTTATAGATATATTTGACTTAAGATAAACTTTTACCTAAATAGATAAGAAGATAAAGATGAATTTATTTTTCATAATTTTTAATTAAAATTCGAATTTAAATTTTTTTCTCACATAAATAGATAGAAATGAATTTAATTGAAAAGGCTAAATTAATATAAATAAAACTAAAAATTTTAAATATAAGGTGGGGCCAGAATCAACGTGGTGGCTCGAAAAGAAACCGCTTTAATATTTAGTTATACATTAGCAAAAATCACATCCAATCAAAGTAACTAAAACAGAATTAAGCTCGAATAAAACCTTAATAAAATCTACCAATTTAAATGAATTAATTAATCTCAATCAGAATTAAATATTTATCCCACCAAATTGGAAAATGGATAATATGCAGTTGCTTCATCTATATGTAAATTGCCAAAAAAAAAATCTTGTTGGAAATTAAAACAATTGTGTGAAAGTGAATTTAGCTAGTACACAATCTTAGGGAGTTCGTATTATTCTGATTAAGTAAAAAATCTTGTTGAAAATAAAAGAAAAAGTTTGCTTCAGATATTAAGAAGTAACATAGATTATTCAAAATATAAGTATTTATCTAATGCGAATAAATTCAATCTTACTTCAATCCTAACAAAATCAGCAAATATCCAAAATAAAAACCCTAACTTTGAAAATGAGGATTGAAGAATAAGAACCCTGACTAAGTGCCTCGTGAATGACATTAACGGAGAACGACAAGGGTATGGGAGAATAAATAATTATTACATGAAACCACTTAAATTTGGATAAAAATTATGGTGAAAAATTATTATTTTTATTTTTTGACGGGTGAGTCTTCCAAAAGAAATTTTTTCTTTTAAAAAATCTTTCAAATCTAACTATGTAATTTTTTTTAATGATAAAAAACTATGTAACCGCTTAAATTTGGATAAAAATTTTGACTATGATTTTTTTAGCAATTTACATAGATCACGGTTAATATTTTTTTTGGAGAATATAAATCAGATTAGTATACTAACAAACAAATTTGGATACAAAGCATATCCATTACTTTTTTTTTTTTTTGGAAATTTACACATATATCCAATCCATTTCTTACAATAAAAATTACCGAGACTTAACATAATGTAAGTAGTTGCTCAAAATAAAACATGATGTAATTAGAATTAGAAGACACCACCGGCCACATAAAAATTTGCAATTCAACCAACAAATAAAACCAATAAATTTGACATACAATATGATACTTTATATAAATAGAACTCCTAAAATTGAACGTAATAGAATTTTGAAATCAATAAAATTCATATAATTAGGAAAAGATATGATAATTTAGGTATAGAGAAGAGTTTTAAAATCTTTACATTTTTCTATAGAGGCTTATTTCGTGGACACTAACCAACCATGAGCATTTCAAATTTTGTTTTCTTTAGCACAAACATGTGTATTGAATGCCACCTACATAGCGGACAAATCAAAATTTCTTATCATCGACTAATAGGACAAATCGACCGGTGAAGAACAGAGAAAAATGAATAGACAATCCTATATTCATATCTAGAGCATCGAGAAACTGATTGGAAGGGGTGTAATTAATAAGGACATATGAATAAAAAGGGTTGTGAGATGCTTCTCCCATGAAGGACATACACCATTGATTTCATGAACTCTTTGCCTACAACCACCTTGAAGAGATGGAGAACCTTGAGAACGTCCATGGCGGGGTCTGTGAACTGCTTCTTCATTGGAGGACATATCGCCATCAATTTGTCGGTGCCAAAAAAGAGGAATCATAGATTTACTATTTCGAAGTTTAATTTGAAGAAGAAGGCATGAATATCGTATATTGAATGAGTTTTTTTAAATTAATTAGCAAAAATCGGTAGAGATTTGTAGATTATGTGACAATATGATGTGTATATGATATATGAGTGACATGGAAATTTTTTTACATGTAGGATATGACGTGGAATATTTATAATGACGTGTAAATTATAAGAAAATGACACGTGTACAAATCTGAGGTGGCTTAATATAGGATCGCCATGTGGCAAATCCTAGGTGGCACAATGAGAAGGCTCCAAACCTTATTGCTTTTATATATATAGTAGATTAGCTATTCAGCTGCCATGGGAAAAAATCCTTAATTAATAAACCTATCATTTCAAAACCAAATAATTTGCAAATCTGATTGATATATTATGTCGCAAGTCGAACCTTTTGTCGATATACACAATGATAAGAACTAAAGCAGCAAAGCACGACCAACACAAAAGAGCTATTTAAATAGCCTTCCTTTAGAAGAGACATCCACAAATGAAAGTTATTAAACTTATATAGGATTGATTAACTGGAAGTCGTGAATACGTAAACCTAACAAATAAGTTCATTAAGATTTCATACTAAAATTAATTGATGATAAATGAACTCATAAGTTTATATACTACTCTGTTTTATCTTTTGATATTCTAATAGGGGTTAATGTCATAGCATCTCGAATCCATTCTTCAACTTTTTTTTTTGAATCAAGTGGAATTTGTGGTCTAAATCTCTACTAGAACATTATGGGTAAGGAGTCCCTAAATTGAATTTCTAGTTTTTAAAATCGTTTTCAACTAAAAAACTAACAAATCTAAGTAAACTCTAATAAATTGACATGAAACAACTCAAAAAAAGCAAATAAAAACATATAACAAGAGAGAGCAAGAGAGAGAGAGTAGGGAGGGAGGGAGAGGGAGTTTAGAGACATCGTTGAGACAACGAATGATAATATTGAAAAGGATTTAAAAAATATGGTGATTGAAATATTAAAAATACTATTTTATATTTGTCATATTTATAAATAAATAGTAAATATAAAAAACTCAGCAAATATGATGACTACAATATTAAAAATCTTTACACCTCTAAAGTTTGTCCCTAAAGAGTAAAATAAATGCACCATAATGCATATTAAAACCATTTATTCAATCAATTATTCTTAGAATAAAAAAATATACTTTATTTTTACATATGCACTACAATCCCTATTAAATCCTTAAATCCATTTATTCAATCAATTATTCTTAGAATAAAAAATACACTATCTCTAAAATTATCCTTTGTTATTTAATTTCATCAACACATACAATTACCATTTCTATTCTAATTCAAATAATATACACATTCACCTATGTCTACTTATAAAATAAATAACAACTAATATGTATTCTCGTACCTTGTACGGGGTTTTCTTATATAAAATATTAATAATAAAATATTTTCAAATATATATTTTTTTCGAGAAAAATAATCATGTAAATGCTTAAATATAAATTTTAAATAAATATTTAAAATCCCTAAACTATAAAAGTTGTTTATTTGAAACAATAATATTTTATTAGTATTACGAATTAAATTAATATCCAAAACTTGATAATTTATTTAATTATGAAAATAGATAAGTAATAAGATAAAAACATATCAATTTATTATATACATGGGAGTATGGGACCATTCAAAATAAACTTAATTAGAGTAATATAAGATTGTGCGTACATTATGCTATATTTATATTAAACTTAAAATAATTATGTATGGCTAGTATTCTAATCTTATGTAATATACAGTTACAAAGATAACTAATCAATTAAGATATCTTAATTAAACATGGATAAGAATTTATCATATCCAAAAATAAAAGAATAGTTTTAAAAAAGTTGGTGATGTGGTCCAATCTAAAAGTGACATGTGTCATTTAATAATTTTTTTAACTTAAAGTAATTATATATGGCTAGTATTCTAATCTTATGTAATATACAGTTACAAAGATAACTATTCAATTAAGATATCTTAATTAAACATGGATAAGAATTTATCATATCCAAAAATAAAAGAATAGTTTTAAAAAAATTAGTGATGTGATACAATCTAAAAGTGACATGTGTCATTTAATAATTTTTTTAACCTCCACTTTAGATTATAGTTATGATAGACATGAAATCTTATCCCGTCCATAGGACGACCAAGCCTTCTAATACTATTTAATATTTGTCATAACTTCCCCTGCGAAAAAAAAAGCCTTACACCACACTCTTAATGCTATAATTATTGGACAACCCTTTTTTCTTTTTAATGTGAAATTATAATAAACCTCCTATTTCTATACTATTTCGAATAAATAAATTAAAATATGGTTTTGATTTTTTAATTTCAAGTCAAACCACCACCATTTGGGAATCTTAAAAAAACTTGTTATTTTTAACCCATCCATCTCTCATCTTACAATCTTACATATACTTTCAAGAGAACTATTGTTTTTATGTGATTCCCATTATATAGAGGCATTTATTCTTGTTCTTCTAGTTCTTACAAATGACAATGAGTAGACCAAAAAAATAAAAAAATGACAATGAGTCAATGAGCACAAAAAAACTTCTTAAACAATTACAAACAAGAAGGAAAAACCCACTTACAAATATTCTCTTCCCTCCGACCAAAAATAAAAAAGGGAAATTTCGGTTGATACCCTCGAATTTTTGCTTTTCCGGATGGTGCCCTGAAAAAAAACTTATTCTGAGTAGTATCCCTGAACTTTTGCTAAAGTCCGCCAGATGCCCTTATTAGTGAATCTTCGTTAGTTTTTAACTAAATAAGTATGTTTTCTAATGAAAAATTATTTTTTTATTTAATTAAATTAAAACAAAATTTAATTTAAATAACAATTAAAATAAATCATACAAAATATTAAAATAAAAATATTATATTATATATATTTGTCAAGTTGATTGTATGTTGTATAATTAAAAAAATTTAAGTTAAAACAAAAAGTATTACAATATTTATATTAAAATTAATAATTAAAATTTTCATGTAGGTTTTATGTAATAATTTTGAATTTTTTTTAGAAAAACCAATAGAACTTTCGTTATGGTACTCTCAAGTTACATAATTTTTTTAATTTATATTAAGTTTTTTAAATTTTCAAAATTACTATATAAAATCTACATGAAATTTTTTAATCATGCATTATTTTTATTTTAATATAAATATTATAATATTTTTGGTTTTAAATTAAAATTATTGTAATTATACAACATACAATCTACTTGACATAAATAATATAAATTTTAATTTAATATTTTTATACGATTTATTTGAATTTTTATTAAATTAAAATTGTTTTAATTTATTTAAATACAAAAATATATATATTTCATTAGAAAATACACTTATTTAGTTAAAAAATAACAAAAAATCACTAATAAGGGCATCTGACGGACTTTAAAAAAAGTTCAAGGATACCACTCGAAATAAGTTTTTTTTCAGGGCACCATCCAAAAAAGCTAAAAACTTGAGGGTACCGGAATTTCCCCCAAAAAAATATTCTCTTCCCGTGCGCACACTTTCCCTTCTCTTTACCACCTTTTCCATACTTCCATTCACTCACTGGCACTGCTCTTCATTCGCATTCCCCGATCCCCCATATTCTCCAATTTCTCCACCCACCCACTCCACTTTCTTAAACAATTAACATTTTCTGGGTACCCCTAAATTTTATTCCTTTTTCTTTGTTAAATTCGCCCACTCTGCAATTCCTTCCCTGTGAATTGCTCTCCAATTTGGTCGTCCTCTTGAGCAAACCCTAGAAACGGAAGTTGGAGTTCTTCTGGGTACTGCTGCCTGATTAAGAAGTTGAACAGAACTCAAGATCAAAGATGATTGCTTCAGGGCTTCTCCGGGCCGCTACTTTGCTGGTTGCTTTGAGTTTGGTCGCCGGGAATTCAGAAGGAGATGCTCTCTTTGCTCTCCGACGGAGCCTGTCGGATCCGGATAATGTTCTTGAGAGTTGGGATCCGAGTCTTGTGACTCCGTGTACTTGGTTTCACATCACCTGTAACCAAGACAACCATGTTACCAGAGTGTGAGTTTCCCCTCTCCTCCTTTTATTTCCCCTGATCAATTTTTGCTTGATTTGTTGGGATGCTTCATTTGCTTGCTTCTTGTTGTAATTACTGAGCTAGAGCCTAGAGCTAGGTTTGTTCTTTGCGTTTATTGTTGTGGACTTAGTTTTGTTACTATGTGCTCTATTTTGATCAAATTCCCTGCGAACAAGGCTGAGAATCAATTTGAGAACAACAAAATGTGAACTTTGAGAACCAAATGTAAAGAAAATTCCATCTTTGCCACTGAAGTTGTGCTACATCTTGATATGCTAGTTAATATTCCACATATTTCTGAGACATGATTTGTCCGGGTTGATTGTGGTTGTTTTGAAGATTCATACCTTGTCATTTCACATTAGAGAACATAGTTTATTTGATTCCAGCTTCTCTTAGAAAGAAAACACTTGATACTGTAATGAACAATGGTTTTAGCAGAGGATAATTTATCTTTGGGTGCAAGTTCATTAGAGTTCATTGTTCCCTTTTAAATTGGAAAGAGCCAATTCTACAATAGAATTTGATGAGTTTGTTGATCTTTATTTATTTCAGGTGTTTTCATATTTTATATGGGATATAATTTGCATACTACGCCGAAACTTTCTTCATTTCACTGAGATTTTGTGGATAAATCTACAGGAATACAATCTGTATTCTATAACTGAGTTGTTTTAACTATGTCTAATGAGTCATTTTGTCCATTGTACAACTTAAAACTAGCTAATCTGTACTAATGCTTTGAGCTGCAAATGATTTGTGCCATTTGATTATCTTATGATGCTAATGGTGCAGGGACCTTGGCAACTCAAATCTTTCTGGTCACCTGGTGCCTGATCTTGGTAAACTAGAACATCTTCAATATCTGTAAGCACAGTATCTACTTTTCATCTTTACAATGTATTTTATAACCCCTATTTATTATCACATTCTATGTTTTATTATCGCATTCTATGTTAAGTGTGTTAATTCTGCTGACAGATTGAATGTACTCACTTCATGAACTTCAATTCTCTGTTTCAGGGAGCTTTACAAGAACAACATTAAAGGCACAATTCCTGCTGAGCTTGGAAACCTTAAGAACTTATTTAGCTTGGATTTGTACAACAACAATATGTTTGGCATCATTCCTCCCGAATTAGGAAAGTTGAAGTCGCTTGTCTTCCTGTAAGTGTTATAATATCATGTCTTTTATTCGTTTATGTGAATTCAACTACATGGAAGCTGTATTTCCAAAGATTTGGGATATTTGTTTTATTTACTGTGGGCTTGCTGAACTGATGATAACCCCTTCATTTTGGCAGGCGACTTAATGGTAATCATTTAACTGGGCGTATTCCAAGGGAGCTTACTAAAGTCGCCAGCTTGAAAGTTGTGTAAGTTAATGTGAACTGAAATGTTGAATACACTTGCCTTACTAGTGTTTTCTGTTGATCTTGTATTTCTCTTTTGTTGCAGGGATGTCTCTAACAACAATTTATGTGGAACAATTCCTACTACTGGCCCTTTTGAACACATTCCAATGGAGAAGTAAGCATCTGATTTGATACTTGCTTTTTTGTTTACAATAATAATGTTAAAACATTTTCATTACATTTCTATCATACAAGGGCTCTTATCTGTTTTGACGAGATAGAAATGATGAACCTCCTTTTTCAAAGTTAGCCCTTCTCTCTATTTGTCTAGAGTCACTGCATTGTTAATTTGTTATGTTCATTTCACAAAAATAGTAGATTTTTTCTTGTTTAGAATTCAATTTTGCCTTCAAATAAAATCCTTGTATTCTGTAATCCTTTATGTGCTTGATAGTTGATTACTCTCATCAATCACTGTAATTAATTTCCGCAGCTTTGAGAATAATCCTCGGCTGGAAGGTCCAGAGCTGATTGGCCTTGCAAGCTACGAAACGGACTGCAGTTGAGCCAAGAGCACCATTCATGAAGAGTATGAAGCTACTCACTAGTATGTTAATGCTGAATATGTCCTTGTTTTTATAAATACTATTTGTAACACTGTGAGATGTATAATATAAGAAGAGTGTGGTGTTGTGTACTTGTGGTTGTGGTATGGTTAATGAAATAACACAAATGACTTGTTTTGTAATATTGGAGTAATATCAATTCAGCTGGTGCTAGTGTGGTGAATGTGTTATGTGTTTGGAGTTGTAGAGAGAAATGGCTAAGTTGAATGCGATACTAAGTATTTGGGACTTGTGTGTGTGGGTATGAACTCATAATCTGCGCGCATTTGGAATGCCAGTATCAATTAGGGCTTGAGAGGGTGGCAGGTAACAACAAGTTTGAATCTTTTATACTAGGATAAATTTTGTATACAGGCTAGCTGAACCTTACCTTTTGCTGACATGTAATGTCTCTGGATATATTCTAGCTATTCAACTAGAATTGAGAGTTTGTTAGGGAAAGAAAAGAGAGAAAAGGAAGAAACTGAGAGTTGAGAAAATGATTCTGTTATTCGATGCTTAGCACAGAGTCCGTTAGCTCCTTAAGTAGCTACACCAGACTTTACAATCATTTACAACCATCTACCCATATTTTCCCAAAATTACAAGATCACCCCCTACATTTATAGAAAATACAAGTATATGACAGTACCCCCTCCCTTAAGAACTTTGTCCTCAAAGTTCAATTCTGAAATTCAGGGAACTGGTGCAGTATGTGTCCAGCAGCTTCCCAAGTAGCCTCTTCAATAGGAAGATTGTGCCATTGAATGAGCCATTCAGTAACCGGTTCACCATTACTCAAATACTTAACTCTTGTCTCCAATATATGTTGAGGAGCCACCACAATATCTCCAGCTTCAGTTGTACAAGGAGGATCAATAGAAGGAATCACAGTTGCCCCTATTTTCTTTTTAAGCTGAGACACATGGAACACAGGGTGAATTTTGGCTTGTGAAGGCAAAGCCAACTTATAAGCAACCGTTCCAACTCGGTCCTGCACCTGATATGGACCATAAAATCGTGCACACAGTTTCAAACTTTTCCTCAAAGCCACTGAAGTCTGCCTGTACGGCTGCAACTTCAAATAAACCCAATCTCCAACCGAAAATTCTCTTTCAGAACGATGCTTGTCTGCGTTGAGCTTCATCCTTGCTTGAGCTTGTTCCAAATTCCACTTACATTGCAATTCGACTTGTTTTTTTTCTTGTAACCAGTCTTCTACCGAAGCAGTTCTCACACCAGGTTGAGAGATTCCCAGCTGTGGAGGTAAATACCCATACAAGGCTTGGAATGGAGTCATTCCCAATGAAGTATGAAAGCTGGTATTATACCACCATTCCGCTAAGTACAACCACTTAACCCATTGTGAAGGCCTCAAAAATGTCATACTTCTCAAGTATCCCTCCAAACATTGGTTAACCCGCTCCGTTTGACCATCACTCTGGGGATGGTAAGCAGTACTAAAGTGTAGGGTCGTTCCCAATGCTCTGAACAACTCCTTCCAAAAGTTGCTTACAAAGATCTTATCCCTATCAGAAACAATACACTCTGGAACTCCATGCAACCTGTAAACCTGTTTCAGAAATTCCTGAGCTACTGTCGATGCTGAAAAAGGATGTGCCAGAGCAATGAAATGAGCATATTTGGTAAACCTGTCCACCACCACCAAAATTACAGATTTACCAAAGGACTTAGGCAACCCTTCTATAAAATCAATGCTAATCTGACTCCAAGCTTGAGATGGCACAGGAAGCGGCTGTAACAATCCCGGATAGGGCACGTGCTCAATTTTAGTACGCTGACAGACATCACAAGACTTAACAAAATGCTCTACACAACTTCTCATCCCAGGCCAATAGAACAAATTTTTCAACCTTTTATAAGTAGCTAGCATTCCCGAATGACCTCCTAAAGGTTCCTCATGCATTGCTGACAATAACTGGAGTCTCAAATTCATCCCAGACCCAATACACAACCTGTTCTTATATCTCAAAACCCCCTTCCTAACTTGATACTCACCATTGGTGTCAAGCAAAGCCGCAGACAGCTTAGATTGCATATCAGAATCCCCATCATAACTACCAATTACCTGCTGCATCCAAACTGGCACCATAGCTGATACCATTGCTAATTCCCCATTATCACATTCAAATCTTCTTGACAGGGCATCCGCAACAACATTCTCCTTCCCTTTCTTGTATGCAATTGAATAAGAGAGCCCCAAGAGTCTCCTTACCGCCTTTTTCTGAAGATGTGTAGTCACATGCTGCTCCAAGAGATACTTCAAAGCCTTGTGATCAGTTCGAATATAGAAATGAGCAGGCTCCAAATAATGGCGCCACTTCTCCACAACTAAGAGAATAGCTAACAACTCTTTTTCATATGTGGAGAGAAACAAGTGTTGCCCATGAAGTGCTCGACTAATATATGCTAAAGGCTGCCCCTGCTGCATAAGAACAGCCCCAATACCCGTATCACACGCATCAGTTTCCACCTCAAAAGGAATGGAGAAATCTGGAAGCTTCAAAACAGGAGCATCACTCATCAATGATTTCAAAGTTTTGAAGGCTAACTCAGCTTCTTCATTCCAATGGAAACCATCTTTCCTTAATAACTCGGTAAGAGGTCTGCTTATTACACCATAACCTTGCACAAATCTCCGATAATACCCTGTTAAGCCTAAGAAAGCTCTCAACTCTTTGACATTTCGAGGAACAGACCAATCCAGGATTGCTTTGACCTTCTCTACATCAGTAGCTACCCCATTTTCTGAAATAATGTGTCCTAGGTATTCCACTTGAGGTTGGGCAAAAGAGCATTTAGATTGTTTTGCAAAAAGTTGGTGTTTCCTCAAAGCCAACAACACCACCTCTAAATGACTCAAATGCTCTTGCAAACTCTTACTATATATCAAAATGTCGTCAAAGAAGACTAACACAAACTTCCTCAAATAATCATGGAATACCTCATTCATCATGGCCTGAAAAGTTGCTGGTGTGTTTGTGAGCCCAAATGGCATCACAGTAAACTCATAGTGACCATGGTGTGTTCTGAATGCTGTCTTGTAAATGTCGTCTTCAGCCATTCTCACCTGGTGATACCCTGATCTGAGATCCAGTTTAGAAAACACCACCGAACCATTTAATTCATCCAGCAATTCCTCAATGTGTGGAATTGGATATTTGTTTTTGACAGTCATCTCATTCAATCGCCTGTAATCAATACAAAACCGCCAAGTTCCATCTTTTTTTTTACTAACAGCGTAGGAGAAGCAAAAGGGCTGGAACTGGGTCGGATTGTAGCTTGCTTCAACATATCAGCCACCTGTTTTTCTATCTCGTTCTTCTGAAAATAGGGATACCTATAAGGCTTTGAACACACCGGTTTAGCATCAGGCTTAAGACTGATAGAATGCTCATGGCCTCTCACCGGAGGCAACCCTTCAGGCTCTCTAAACACATCCTGAAAAGCATCCAACAACTCCTGAATCTGCACAGGTATCTCCATCCTATCCTTCCAACACACAACAATGAGCTATTTGAGTGATGCAAACCGGTTCTCCCTTGGCAAGTAACCTCTGCAACTTAATACCAGAAATTATCTTAACAGCAGCCTGATCTTTAAAACCTGATAACTCAATCTTATTTCCCTTACTTATGAAGGAGAGTTTCAGCTCTTTAAAATCAAACGATAAGGGACTATATTCTCTTAACCAGTCCACACCCAAAATCATATCACAACCACCCAATTTAAGCAACCTCATATCAAATTTAAATGCATGACCCTGCATATCCCACTCAAATCCTTTGCAACCTTGATAACTGAACAACTTTTGTCCATTTGCTACAGCCACTGCCATCACACTAGTCTCCTGTATCTCAAACCCAGCTTCTTTAACAATTCTTGGATCCAAGAAGCTATGTGTACTACCACTATCTACCAATATCACTATAGACTTGCTCTTTACCCAACCCTGAATCTTTATAGTGTTCAGAGGAGTACTACCAGTCATTATATGAACATAAACTTCAACATCTTTTGTCTCCCGGCTGTCACAATCCACAGATTCTGAATTCAGTTCCCCTGACTCACCTTCTAAGACATTATCCTGTTCAGATGACACTAGACTGTGTAAACTTTGCATTTTGCATTTGTGACCAACAAAGTATTTGTCACCACAACGATAACACATACCAGGTTTTTTTTTTGGTTCACTGGATAGTTGGCTAGAATTTGGGTTAGGCTGGGAAGTTTTGGTTTGGAAGAAAGAAGTGTTGTTAGAAGTTGTAGGTGAGATCGAGTAATTCTTGAAATTAGGTCTAGGTCCGAATGTAGCTGGTTTAAAAGAACTAGAAGGAGAATTAGGATTAGGTTTCCATGAATTCCTACTCAACTTCACAATTGCTTGTGCAGCCCCATAGTGCAATTGAGCTTGCTCATACGCCATAGCCAAAGAAACAGGTCGGCTGAGCTTAACTAAGTTCCTAATCTCATCTTTCAGCCCACTGATATAACTGGTAACGAAATAAGCTTCTGATAAGCTAGGATTGAAAGACAACATACCTGCTCTTAACTCCTCGAACTTCTCAGTATAATGCTCAACATCATCGTTCTGCGTCAACTTATTGAACTCCTCCACTATCTCAACGCCTTGTTTTTCCCCGAATCTCACACAAACCGCGTCACCGAATTCTTTCCAAGAAACTGATTCTTTCTGTAAAAGATATCCTTGAGCCCAGTTATCAGCTTTGCCGTTCATATACATAGTCGCCACTTCGACTTTTTCTGAATCAAGAACCCCAAAAATCTTGAAGTACTTATCAGCCTTCCTTATCCAACTCCTTGGATTGACGCCCTCAAAAATCGGAAATTCGAGCTTAGGAAATCTCTGATTTCCTCTAAATCCTGAACTCAAGGACGCACTACGATCATTGTCTCGATTGTGCTCTTCAATTGGAATTCTCCGATTCGGCTCCTGATGTCGATTTGGATCAATGTTTTCCCCAACATTAATTCGATTCTCAGAAAGCATCCTACTACTCGAATGATTTTCATTTTCCATCGACTTACGAAGAATCGCCACATCACGATGCATATTGCTCATCATCTCCGACAAGCTCTTCATCTGCATCTCCGATAGCTTCTGCACATTTCTCAATTCCTCAAGAGTTTGTTCCGTCTTAGCTGCTTGTTCATCGGATCTCAGCTTCTGATCGTCCAACCTTTGATTTGCTTCTTCAATAGCGTCCACCATTTTAGAGATCTGTAAATCAGTCTTCCGTTGCCCTTCTTCCAACGTCTTCATCCTCGTCCCGTCCGCCATAGCCAAGGATTGCAAGGCTCTGATACCAATCTGTAATGTCTCTGGATATATTCTAGCTATTCAACTAGAATTGGGAGTTTGTTAGGGAAAGAAAAGAGAGAAAAGGAAGAAACTGAGAGTTGAGAAAATGATTCTGTTATTCGATGCTTAGCACAGAGTCCGTTAGCTCCTTAACAGTGTGTTTGGTTGCAAGGAAATGGGTGGATTTTAATGGAAGGAAGGGGAGGGTATTTGGTTCCCTTGTTTGGATAATTTTAATTTGAAGGAATTGAGGGGAAGAGGAGGAAAAGCAGGAGAAAAAAATAAGAGAAAGTGAGGGAAAACGTGTCTTCTCAATTTGGTGGAATTTGAAGAGAAAGTGGAAGCGTATCTTTTATCAAAAAAAATAAAAACAAAAATTGTTGTTTAATTTGTTTAGTTTAACCGTAATTTTTCTTCCCCTTCCCTTCAAACCAAACAATACCAATTATTTTACTCCCCTTTTATTCCTTCTAAATTTTCCCTTCTTCTACTTTCCCTCTTTTAAAAAAAAATTCCTCTCCTCCATTTCTCCCCAAAAACTTGCTACCAAACACGCTGTAAGTAGCTACACCAGACTTTACAATCATTTACAACCATCTACCCATATTTTCCCAAAATTACAAGATCACCCCCTACATTTATAGAAAATACAAGTATATGACATGACATTGCAAGATTTTGTATTACAGCCAGGGTTTATGTAGTTTTTGTGCTCAAATAGAAGCAAGATTTGTTGGTACGCGAAAGGATATGCTGATATATTAACGGTATAACAATACACTAAGATATCTATGTGTGAGAGATTTGCAGCATGATGCGCAATATGAGCCCTGGTACAATAGCTACATTTTGTTGCTATAAGCTCTTAAGCGAACTACTCATCTCATGAAAGCAAAAGAGATTGTTAATTGTGTACGTGTTTATTTTGAGGATGAAGGGGGCTAATAACACAGAGTCTCATGAGATCTCAAATCTTGTTTAATCATTGCAAATGCCAAGAAATGTGTTAAGGATTCTGAGAATCATACACAAATGCGTTTTGGATTCAAGCAAGCTACTAGCCAAGATTAGCTAGATGTGTGTGCCAAAATCAATTAGATGGTACTTGTTTGCGATTAGTTGATTGATGCTGATAGTAATGAAATGATAAAATTACGACGATCAAGTCGAGGAATTCTTTTCATGAAAAAAGACTTACTTGGCCTCCAAGAATTGATAAATGAAGAAGTAAGATCTGATTGCATGCACACATTAATAGAGATCATGAAAGATATATTTTTTTGGATTAAAGGAGAGACGATACTGCTCTTTTGTCCCTCCTATATGAGAATTTTATTAAAGTAAGGAAAAAAGAGCTAAGTAGACATCAAATAGTAGATAGCCCAGCCCCTTGTTAATTTCTTCAAGTAAAAGAAGAGTCAAATAATATACATCTACGTACTTGATGCTAATGAATGCATTAGTTATATATAAGTAAGAAATTACAGTAATAGGAATTCAAGAAAATTTCAAAACCCTAGCTAGAAACTAATTAAACTCTCAGCAACAGCGGCAAAAAATAGTAATATCCTGATTAGGAAAAACGTAATTCAGTAACTAAAACTTGTTGGTACGTAGTACTATAGTACTAGCTAGCTATTTCTTGAAGATGATGAAGGCGAGGGAGTCATCCATCATTCGAAACGACCAAACTTGAATGTCATCCTCTTCAGCGAGGCCGTTGCCTTGGACGATCTTATTCCACCCGCCGTTCAAAACATAAGAGCAGCCCCTCGAAGCCGACGTCGCCGTGGCTGCTTTCTTGGCGTGGTTCCAGCGCGTGAGATTGAGCGTGCCGCGTGCGCACCTCCAGCGTGGGGTCGATGACTTGGACTCGAATGCCGTTGCATCTTCCGTCGGTGTCCTGTTGAAGGAGCTCCTCTTCTTGGTCGCTCAAGAAGCGTGTCAGGATTAGTCTACGTGGCATGGTGAGGCGGGCCTGCGCCTTGGACACGTCGGATGGGTATAGGGTTCGGTTGAAGACGTGCGTCAGCCTCGGGTTGCTCGAAACTCTCATTGTATTTCGCAGGACGAACTCGAGCCTCGGGTCGGCCACGAGCGGAAACCGCCTTCTGTTGAGCTCGATCACGAGGCGTTTGACGATGACGGAAGCTTGATCATGATCATGATCGTGGTCTTGATTAGGGTGGGGTTGAATTGGAATTACTTTTCCAAACAGTTTGAAACCTCCTGGAAACTCCATGGAATTGAGTTAGGTTGTACAGAAGTGATCGAAAGGGAGATGGCCGCACCGGATCAAACAGACTCGAATTGAACTGCACTGAATTGGGGAAGAGCTAGAGATCTCAATTGGTTGAGCTTATATAACTACGGTTTGGCTAATGTGTGCCATGGACACACAATAAAAGTGATAATTTGGGAAAGTATTTTAAAACTATTCCCTAAATTGAAATTAATGAACCCTTTTAAAAAAATCAAAACTAACAAACAATATCCAGATTTACCAAAATTAACATTTTTATTGTGTGCCCATGGACACACATTAGAAAAATCCATATAACAATATAGGGCCGGGTATTTGTTTTGTTGGGATGAAATTAATTTCCTTATATAAATAACCAACTATATATTTTATCATATATTACCCACAATCCCCTCTTAATGAATTTGGAATCGATTATATTGTTTCCATATATACATAACCAACTTAATATTTTTACCCTTATAAAAAAATATTTCCTCCTTTCTATCAAAATGTAATGTGATAATCCGTAGATTTTAGCGTAATATTGTACAAAATCCAACTTATCAGATTAATCTTACACGATGTATTAATTGAACTAATTTTTACGCGGTGTTATAAATTTTTTTTACTATTTTATTATAGTGGGTACTCCGTATATTAAAAAAATCTTAATTAGGAAATATTTTATTAGGTTTGATATATCTCAATGATTTTCCTTGCCTTGAGCGCCAAGCCAGTTGCTTCTACAATTGTCATTATATCTCAAAAAAGTTGTGTTTTTTCTTTGCAACATCAACGCATCAAAAACATCGCGCACAATATTCACATGGATCCAGCGGCGGAAACCAATTCGTCACAGTTTCCTGCTCAATTATATCCCACTGAAACTTCCTCCGCTCCGGCGGACAAAGGCAAAGTTCACCAGTTCTACCTGGTCAAACTTCATCCATACGAAGATCCCGAACTGGAATCCAAAATCAATGGAATGATCAAGACTATCAACGAGGCCACAGCTTCACCCATCATCCGGCGGCCAAAGGCAAAGTTCACCACCAGTTCTTCGCTCTTGCTCGCAATCGCTATTAATTAATTAATTACAGTAATTAATTTCCTTTATCTTTTCGAATCGATACGAATTTTACAGAGGCATCATGGCGAATTGCGTAGGCCTTCGGGGTACTGGTAACACAACCTCCTTCAACAATCTTTAGTCTTTACGCAAGCTCTCTTTCGTCGACGATGTGAGTTAATTAGTTTGACGATTAATTAATTTCTCCCAAACTGGATAATTGTACGATTTTACCCTAATTTCATCGATTGATCGAGTAATTAATGCCAGTGTGAGAAACAAGCCAAGGAATTGAAGCGTCGATTGATCCACGCTCAAGGATCAGGTCACGCAAACGCAGAGCGCAAGATCTTCAAGGAGCTTAACGATCTCCTACGAACAAAAGAGCTTGCCGAAAATGATAGCTCACGTGCAGAGGAGAATACAGAGATCGTCAAGCGTTGGGGGTCCAAGGATGAAATTAGACACAAGATTCAAGTATGTGATTCAATTTTGGGTGATTTCAGAAATTCTTTCTATCTTCTGATTGTAGTGTATGCTGTGTGCTTTCAAATTGTTCATTATAGAGACTAGAACCGAGAGGCTGGTATCGAGCGGGTATCAAAGAAAACGAATTAAAACGTTATGAAAAGCGTGTGGCAGCAATGGAGAAAGATCGCCTAGCCTGGAAGGCGGAACAATTAGATCTAAACCAGAAGAAACACAAGGCTTATGAATGCCTTCATGATTTAAACAAGCTACAAGCCAATATCAGAGTTGTATGCTGATTTTAATTATTATATTCATGTCTGTTCATCTGATTTTATATATTATGTGATCGATCCAATTGAAAGTTGTACTTGATGCTCCGCAAAATGCAGGATTATGATGAATATGTTGCTACATCGAGTGCTGTCAAAGAACTTGCCTTGAACAAGGACATCAAGGGTCTCCAGAAGTTGATAAATGGGGCGGTGAGATTGCTATATCTGATGATTGTGAAATTGAATTCTGAGATTACTATAGTTCATATATATATATGTCGCATCTTATCTTATATTATGTTCTTGAATCTAATGCATTTAAATATATTTACTATTTGAAATGGTCAGAATGAAAGATTTATGAGTAAATGGAGCAAGGAGAAGGGATTTAGAGAAGTGTACAAGAAGAGAGTTGCTTCTTCCCTGAATAGTAGAGGTCTTAACATGGATGGAACACTCAAAAATCCAGATGAGGATTCAAGATATATTGATGGAGAATTTTGAATCTAATATTACATTATTACAAAGATGTTAAGTACTACTCCTTGATTTTCTTATTCAATAAAAGTTGTTATTTAACTTATTTTAATTTATTTTTTCAATAATATCCCTATTAATTAAAAATATTTACATGAATCTACATATATAAAAGATCTTAATAATATTGAGGATATGGATATTTGAATAAAATCAAATAATTTTCTTAATTTTTAAGACAAAATTAACACAAGTTTGAGAGAGTACTATCTTTTTTCTTGTTTTTATGAATTTTGTAACCTCCATCCATGCCTCCATGTACAAGTGTTTTTAAGTAACCTGTCAAAACGGTTCACTATTCTGACATCCATCTTTTTAGTTGATGAATGTATTAACGGGAAAAATTTTCACGTCTATTTTTTTTTTTGGTTGAAGGAGAGGCCGTACTCTCCATTCCCTCAAGGGGATTTTTATTTATAATAGAAAATGAACTAAACAGTCATCAAGCGGGGGATAGCCGGACCCCTTACATCATCCAATAATAAAGAGTTCACACCCTCGGGAGGGTCAATCAAAACATGAAAGCCTAAGCTAAACGATAAAGCAAAGGAAGCTAGAAAGTCTGCTACACAATTAGCCTCTCTATAAATATGTCGAAATTGGATACTCCAATTTCTACTAATGAAGTCTTGACACCTCTGTATCAGACTAGCGAGTGGATGACTACAATCCACATGTCTCCCAATAAGTTGAACAACAAGCTGTGAATCAACTTCAAGAGAGACCCTCCTGTAGCCCTTGCCCCAGGCAAGACTCAAACCCTGCAACACACCCCATAATTCCGCCATAGGCACCGTACATATACCAATATTATGGACAAATCCTACCTGCCATTGGCCGTCTTCATCTCGAATAACACCACCTGCTGCAGCCAAACCTTCATTTGAAACTGAACCATCTGTATTAACTGTAACCCAACCTGTCTGAGGTTGCTTCCATTGAACATATCTCACCTCTTTATTAGGTAACACACGATTGGCATTAGAAATCAACATCGCCTCTTTGTAACTTGCTAAATAATTAATTAGGAAGCCACCGCGATCACCTTGGACGTCTTCTTGATTAAATACAAACGAGTTACGCCATTTCCAAATCCACCATAACCCGACCGCAAACAAATCAGCCCAAGCCAACCCATCACCATGTCGGGAGGTATTAAAAAGATTAATACGCAACCAAAGAGCGAATTCTGAATCAAAGAACACTTCCCTGGCAAAAGGAGGGTGAAGATCTTCCCAAATACGCTTTGTAATGGGACAATCGCGTAAAAGATGGATCAACGACTCCTCTTCAGATGGGCACCGAGGACACATAGCATTAGATGCCATGTGTCGCCTAACTCGCTCCTTGTTCGTTAGAATGACTTCCTTAATCACGAGCCATAGAAAAATACGTGGTCTTTCCGGAATGGATAGTTTCCATAAAGCTTGGTAAACAACCCTATCAACACACAAACTCTCCCGAGGATTAGTCAAGAACTGATAAGCAGACGAGATGGAATACATACCCGAACTCGTGTGAGACCAACTGAGGGTGTCAGCCACATTTGTATCATCTTGGACAGCAATTGACGCCAGACGAAGGAGCAATCTATTTGGGAGCCACTGTTGGATCACCGACCAATTCCAGCCCGTCCCTAGAACCCACAACTCCCGAACCGAACATCGAAGTAGGGTTTCATTAGGTTGAACAATAATGACGTCCCTAATACACTCATCACCAAGCCACCGATCTGACCAGAAATTGGTTGAGAGACCATTTCCAATGCACCACCTAGAGCCCGGCACCACCACCTTATTGATCCCTTCTCTAAGACTCCTCCAAATATACGATGGATTTGCCCGATCCCGAAGAGAAGTTCGAACATATTTTGTTCTCATAACATCAACCCAACTTTCCGCTTTCCGTTAGGAACCGCCAACCAAGTTTCCCAACAAGAGCCAAATTCAACTCTCTAATTTGGCTAACCGAAGCCTCAACAAACAACATAATATCATCAGCAAAAAGCATGTGAGACAGTTCTGGCCCCCCACGAGCAAGCTTAATTGGCTTCCAATGACCCTCCACAACCGCTTGATTAATCATTTGGCTCAACCGTTCGATACACAGGACAAAAATATATGGAGAGATGGGATCCCCCTGGCGAATACCACGCTGAGCACTGAAGGAATCCGTCATTTCCCCATTCCAAAGTAGCCGGAATGAGGGAGAAGTCAAACACTCAGAAATCCAGCTCACCCACTGATCCGGAAACCCTGCATCTCTAACAGTATCAATCACAAAGTCCCAACGAAGGCGGTCATAAGCTTTCTCTAAATCAAGTTTCAAAAGCATCCAACCGCCCCGCCCTTTTTTGCTCCTCATAGAGTGAACCACTTCCTGAGCTACAACAATATTATCTGTAATCAAACGACCCGACAGAAAGCTACCCTGTGATGGGCCAATAAGATTGGGAAGAACAGATTGCAAACGCCCAACCATGACCTTTGTAATGATTTTATAAAGCACATTACAAAGACTTAGAGACCTAAACTGGCTAATTCGTTCCGGCTCATTAACTTTAGCAATTAACGTAATAAGCGTATCATTCAACCCAGTTGGCAACTTAGACGAAGCAAAAAACTCTTTCACGCTCCGAGTAACAGAATTACCCACAGACGACCAACACTTCTGATAGAAGACTGGTTGAAACCCGTCACTACCCGGGGCTTTCAAAGAACCCATGGATTTAACAGCTTTAAATATTTCAGAATCCAGCACCGGTTTGGTCAAATCATGCCATACAGAGTCATCAAGTATAGGAAATGTACCCCGTAAAATATTAATGTCATACTTCTCTTCGGCTGGCAATTGGTACAACTTAGCAAAGAATTGGACAGCATGTTGTTCCAACGCTGTCTTTTCTGTAATCCAATCGTCGGCGTCATTGCAAAGCGACTCAACTCTATTTCTCTTCCTCCTAACCACAGTAGACAAGTGGAAGAATTTTGTATTTCTATCCCCAGCCTGGAGCCACTGAATACGAGATTTCTGCAGCCACAACAACTCTTCCTGCTCAAGAGCAAGTTCAAGTTCCGCTTGTACTTGAGTTTGTAAACTCATCAACCGATCAGAGGGATGGACACACAAAGAGGTCTGCAAATCATTCAAGCGAGACAACAAAGCCTGTTTACGACGCTCAATATGACCAAAAACCTTTTTGTTCCACACAATAAGCTTATCTTTCAAATCAGCCAACGCCATAGGGGTGTCTAACTCCAAGCGCCAAGAATTATGAACGAACTCAAGAAACCCCGGATGCGTTAACCAAGCTTCTTCGAACCGAAAAGGTCGACGAGCACGATCAAAATTAATCAAAGGATCCAAAGAAAGCAATAAAGGAGCATGATCCGAGGCAATACGCGGAAGATGTCTCACAACAGCATTTGGCCATAAAAGACGACCCGCAATATTCACAAAGAAGCGATCAAGCCTTTTAGAAACATAAGTTCTATGGGAATTACCTCGAAACCAGGTGTAAGCCTGACCCGTAAATCCCATATCGATAAGGCCAAGATTATTAACCATATCATTGAAAACAAATGAGTCTTCAAAAAGACAACCCGATCCACCATCTCTTTCAGAAGAATGCATAATACAATTAAAATCACCTCCAATAATTAACGGCTCAGCAATAGGCTCAATCTCTCTTTGCAACTCCTCCCAGAAATGTTTGCGCCTCCCTGGAGTAGGCGGCGCATAAACAGCAAAAAGATGACATCGAGCACTTCCACTAACAACAACAACATGAATGAAACTAGTACTCAACTCCACAATTTGAATATTAATTCTGTCCTTATTCCAAAGCAACTAGATTCCTCCAGAGAGTCTCACCACTTCAACTCTAACACATTCATTAAATCTAAGACGTTCACAAACTCTTTGTGAATCAGTTCCCGAAATACGAGGCTCAAAAACACCTAAAACATCAACCTTATGATGACGGGCCATATAGCGGACCGCCCTTCGAAAACCGGGCTTTCCGGCTCCGAAACAGTTCCAAAAGAGAACATTCATTAACAACCGGAGGAATCAACGGCTACTACAACCGCATTAGCATCATCCTGTTGAGACGAACTAGTAACTTGACAGCCTTTATCAACCATATCAGTATCCTGTTGGTGTTGTATGTTTTCTGAAGTACCCATAGCAGCTCCACTAATTTCCTGTCTCACATCCAAATCTTTCTCTCCAACCTGCATGTTGGTAACCTGAGCACATGGCGTTTTCGGATTGAAAGAAAAATGAGCAATTTCCACCTTTTCTCCTGATCTAGCACGCTTACTTGCAGCAACAGATTTTGCATCTACCTTATATTTTCCTGCAGCAGCTGCTGTATTCAACTGAATCCCTAACCTACCTCCTCGCCTACTGCCTTTACCAGGTCTGTTTTTTGAAGTTGATGCAACATCCATGCTGAAGCTGCTCGGCTGGATATTCTTCACAACAGCAGCATGTTTCAGCGCAGCAGCAGCAACTTTTGACCCCTCGCTCTTGCTTTTATTCTCCTTAACAACTTTGTTAGCTTCCTCGTTAGACCCAGCTACAACAACAACACTAGCATCCCCAACAGTATGTTCAGCAACACTAGTCAACGCCTCAAATCTGTTCTTTCCTTTGGACTGACTTGCTTTCCCAATCTCAGCCTGATTCTTGTTTGATGTTTTACGTTGACGTCGGGCCACAATTGTCCATTCTCCATAACGCGGTGCATCATCCGTTGGACCAGCCTTGGACGAACTCGACACTTGAACACTTGACCGAGAACCATTCTCCACTGCTCCCGATTCCACCATAGTAGTGTTCATAGGGCATTTACTCTCAATATGACTATAAAGGCCACACTTAATGCATGTAACATGTAAGCCCTCATATTCAACATGGAATTTACTTCCATTAACTGTGATAGTTCCCTTCAAACTTTTAGTGAGATCCACCTCCACACAAATCCTAGCAAACCGACACCGATTGGAGTACATAGTCTTTTGATCAACTTTAATTGGCTTACCAATACCCGCCGCTAGACGTAACAGAACTTGCTCCTCATATAATATCATGGGGAGACCCGTAATACGAATCCAAGTTGGTGCCGTGGTAATGACATCCGTATACGGGTTAAATTCTGGATGCCATTGACGGATAATCAGATAATGACCAAAAATCATCCACGGATCACCCATGAGAGCTTTAAGATAATCTCCTTCAGCCTCGAACTTAACAACGTAATAGCCGTTTGGAAGATCAGCAATGAAAATTTTACCACTAGGCTTCCAAATTTCCTTCAACTTCTTCTCCATAATAGCATGAGGAACCAAGCTCCCTAGTGGCTTAACAATTAAGGATGACGGCCATGCCACTGCGAGAACGTTGAGCGCTTCCGTCGAGATATTAAACACATGGTCTCCATCTTCTCCTTCCGGGTAGGACAAACTGATCTTATCATCTAAGTAGTGCTCATCAAGAACCATTCTTTTCTCTCCTGCTTCATTAGTCACAAGATCTTTCCATGACCTTGGCGAGGAACCCGAACCAGCATTCACGTTAATAGCAGATAAATTATCCACATTCATCCCCGTAGCCACCGCAGGAGCCGCCGACTCTGACGCCGGAGGTTGCGTCGGCTCAACCATGAAACACAGTAAAACTTCAAAACCCTAATCGTCGTTAACCCTAGCGCGTAGGCGCGTTCTCTTTTTTTAACAATTTACTTATTGTAATTATTTTCTCACGTCTATTTTTTTAACTCTTGGTGTTTTACATCTATGTTTAATTTTTAATATTCTATTCCAAAAATTAAAAACACATCAATTCAATCTTCTGGTAAAAAAGGCTTGACATGTAACACATGTTGCATTATAATCATATAACACTAACAGTGACCTTAAATTAAGTGTATATTTTTGGTTGAAATTACCTTAAATGTATATATAGAAACACATTATAAATTATATATATTGCCTTAAATGTGGACTTTTATTAAAATATTTTAAACAAAATTTGGGGAAAAACCATCACATAAGATGATAAATAATTATTATATTGATTTGAATAAAAGAAACTTATATTCAAACTTTATATTGATTTAATAAACCTTATATTGCCTTAAATGTGGACTTATATTGCCTTATTTTAATAAACAATTATTATATTGATTTAGTAAACTTATATTCAAACCATCACCGGCCTAATGGAGTTAATAACGTATGAAAATTGAATTTTGGAAGTAATTGTATTGTTAATATATTTGGATAGAAGATAATATTTTCACTTTATAGAGTTAAAAATATTATAATAATATATTTCTACCAAAAAAAATATTATAATATATCAAGTTCGGTTTTAATTTAAGGAAACAATATTGTATCTTTAACGGAATTACACTGCTTGAGTCCCAAGGCAGCATTAATTACTGATTAAATATTTCTCATCAACAACTAATTCAATTCCTCTACGGCGCAAAATTCATCACCCCCAATCTCTCGATCGATCATGGAGTTCTCGCAAGGAGCCGGTTTCAAACTGTTTGGAAAATTCATCTCCGTCACCCCAATTCAACAACCCCCTGTTGTTGTTCATGACCCAACAAATCTCGAATTGCAACTCACACTTCCGTCAATCCCTTGTAATGAATCCCAGCGAGAAGAGAAGAAAGAAGACGACGACGACAACAACAACAATGAACCCAGAAAGCATCCCGCCACCATCATCAAGCGCCTATTCATCAAGCTCAACGAACACCGGTTTCGTATAATTATCTGCGATCCGAGGCTCGACCGCGTCCTGCAAAGAATGAAGGTTTCTGGCAACCACAGGCTGACCCACTTCTTCACCCGAACCCTCTACAAATCCGACGTTTCCAAGCAGCAGGCGCGCCTCACCATCCCCCACAACCTAATCCTGAGACGGTTCTTGAACGACGATGAAGAACGGCTTCTTCGACAGGCTTCGATGGACAAGGATGGAAGAGGCAACGGCCTTCGAGTCAAAGTGATTGATCCCACGCTGGAGGTGCGTACGCTCAATCTCACGCGCTGGAATTACGCCAAGAAAGCAGGGCGGTCGTGCTCTTATAATTATGTCTTGAACGGCGCCTGGAATGAGCTCGTCCACGGAAGCCGCCTCTCTAAGAAGGATGTCATTCACGTTTGGTCGTTTCGAAGGATCGATGAATCCCTCGGATTCATCATCATCAAGGAGTAGCTTGGCTCGTCGGATCGGATCTTTACATAGAGAGACTTGCAAGACAAGTTTTAGTTATGGGGTGTTCAATCAATGTTGTAAGATAGCTAGCATGTTTAATTTTGCTGTTGCTGAGAGATCGACTTCTAGGGTTTAACAAATTCTCTTGAATTCTTATTGTTAGTATTATTACAACTAATGCATTAGCATTTAGCATCAAGTTTTGATCAATCTCCTATAGTACATACAATATCTTTCTTGTTCAGTTATGATGAATGCCTTAGCTTGTTATGTTCGGCTTCTAATATTAATTATTTACTTTTAATTCACTATGATGAATGGCTTAACTTGTTGTGGAATATTATCGGCAAAATAAAATCAATTGGATAGTTCAATTCAATTCTCATATATAATTCATTAAGCTTGCCATAGTCTCGTATTAGGTTATGTTTGTTAAGTCGCTAAAAAAACTAGTAGGAGTTGTAAAATTAGTGGTAAAAGTTGTTGAAATTTCAAAAAAAATATATAAACATTATTTGGTAATGTTTAACTAGTTTATTGTTGTAATTAATAATTTTAAATTCTATTTTATATAGCGTTATTCTTACTTAGAAAATAATTATTTTTTTAATTCAAAAAACTACTAAAAATTAGTGCAAAAGACTTCAAAAACTGCTTTTTCAAAAAACTAGTTATACAACCAACTAATTGCTAGTTTTCATGTGTTAAACAAACAACGGTTATACAAGTTTTCACAACTAGTTGGAAAACTCCAACTACTTTTTGGTATCCAACAAATATACCCTAAGGGCTATGTGAGTGTTAATTTTGTAGTTAGAGTTAAAACGTATTTATATAGTTGATACTAGCTAGTTGATATTTTGCACAAAGGTACTTATCTAGTTAGTTGAAATTCTCCATCCCTTTTTACACCTCTTAGCCCATTAAATTTAACGTTCATAACACACCAAAAATAATAAAAATACGCCAACTTTAGCTTATTTACAAATTAGTCCGTCCTTTCTAAATTCACTCTCTCTTATCTGTCTCTTGTGATACTACTACACAACTGCAAGCTTGTAACTATTGAAACTTTCAATTGGAGAGGTTTCTGAACTATTTCAAATTAATTATTAATTAGCATCTATTCTTAATTAGTTTTTAACCCGAAATTCAAAAGTTAAAACCCATTGATTATTATTGGTTTTAGGGTTTTATCTGTTCATTGAGAAATTTATGTGAATCTGAAGGAAATTATAGTTGATTGAACTTACATTAGAAGGTAAAATTGATTGTATAGTGTATTTAATTGCATGAATTTGTGTAGATTTGGATTGAAATCGAGTTAGAGATAAATTTAAGGTTAGGGTAGGTTGGCGATGGGAGAAGGTTGGTCAGCAGTGGCTAGCGGCGAATAGGTTGTCGGTGGCTTGTGGCGGTCGGCGAGGATATACTTGCGATATATGGCTGGAGGCAGAGAATGAGTATGGTGATTGGTGATTATGGCTTGAGGAAATGCAGGAGAGAAGAGCGGGGAGGTCGATGGTGGCTTGCGATGGGTGGGTCGGTGATGGCCGGCTTACGGTAGTCGGCACAGTTGGCGGCACGAGATGGTTGTGGGTGAGTATGTTTGTCGACAGTGATTGCTTATGAGATCGCAGGAGAGGAGGGACTGCAGGAGGAAGAAGATAGAATTATAGGAGGGATCAATTTATAAATTATGTAAATTTTAGGTTTTATTTTATGTAAATTTAAGTCATCAATTATTTTTTACCAAACACATATTAATTTATCTGAAAATGAATATTTAATTTCAACTACTAACTGGAGCGTCCGTTATATTAACAAGATCCACAAATTCACTAAATCAACCGGCTAGCTAGATCCAAAGTCTACGGCCTCAAGTTGCATTTGATAAGGAGACGAAACTTGTACTCCTCTATACATTATAAGAATATAAAAGGACAAATTTAAGATATTTAATTATATAATTAACATCCCCATTATACAACAAGGTTTTGACAATTACTCATAGGCCTTATCAAACTGTTTTCTTGCAAGTGGCCGAAAAAAAGTATTTCCTTGCCGTGAGCTCCAAACCACCACGGCTATTATATACAACCAAAACTTGGCGTCTTATTCTCACAAATTACAACCCAAAAAAATCCGTTACAATTAAAGAGATACCAAATCAAAGTCTTCAATTTCCATTTTTTTTATCAAACAAGAGTTCTTCGAATCTCTTCTTGTGGGTGTTCAATTTCCATTCTTTTACATGGATCCAGTCGAAGCCTATCCATCAAAATCCCCAGCTCAAATCCAGGAAAGTGAAGCTCCGGTGGTCAAAGGCAAACTCCATGAATTCTACCTGGTCAAGCTTCGCCCTTACGAAGATCCGCTGTTGGAATCCAGAATCAAAGAGGCTAATGGAGTGATCAAGGCGGTGTTCGAGGCCCGAGCTCCAATCAATGAAGATTTCGAGTTCAGAAAGGTCAAAACTAATGATAGTTTAGTCTTGAGTTATACAAACAATTTTAGTAATTAATAGTGTCGATCTTTATTAATTAGGGTTGCAATTAAAATGTGTAGATGGATGGTGACAATGTGAGGTGCAATATGAGGTGGCACCGTGTGTACGCTACTAGACAAGGGGAGTGGCCATGGGAACGTTACATGAAGCGTGACCTCCATCACTTTCGACAATCTCTACAACAACTTTCCTCCCCCAACAATGTAAGTAATTTGATTGTCCACGTCCACCCGTCACATTCAACCATCGATCCCAATCCTCATATTACATCGGGAGAAAAGTCAACCCATCCGATGTATTTGTAGGCATTGTCGAAACTTATTTTAAGATATGCTTTTTTTCCGCTTCATCTAGCGGAAAATGAAGAAGCTCATGAGGAGGAGCTTCTTCAATCCGCCCAATGTTCCGCTCCCCTGACTAAAAACGATAGCAATTCTGCTAGTGTCGAATGGTGCCTTAGACATAAATTGTCTAGTATATAATTTCATGAGTTATTCCATCTATTATGATATGATTTTAGATTGGAACTTTAATTGTACGGAAATTCTACATGGTAACCCTAAGATTTGACATTATTTATGAGGTGTACAAATATTTTACATAATGCGTGTGGTAACCCTGAGATTAATACATAATTTACAAAATACCCAAAAAGTTAAAACTAACCATTCACAGTTAACTTAAGTTTTATTAAAAAAAGAAAATTAAAATCTTAACAAATAAAAGAAAGATACGTTCGACCAAAATAATAAAAACAAGACTTCACCAAAAATAAATAAATAAAATAAAAGATACTACAACTCCATCCAAGCTACCATTTAAACTATTCCCTGCTAATAGAATTTCCTCCATAGCCACTTTAAATACCCATCCTTCAAAGAAAAGTCCAAAGTCTGAAGACTTGTACAGCTTATCATTAACTCAGACAAAATTCCACTTATAGAATTTGCAAATAATAAATTGTACAATTTTAACAATTTGAGTTCTCCAATTAAAGTAGGCGCCCCAGAAAAGTTGTTAGCAGAGAGATCAAGAGTTTCAAGGGCCACCAATATATTGGAAGTTCACCGGCCTGTAAGCATATTCTTGCCCAAATTCAGATAACTACGAAAACTTAAGTTCAACATTGAGCTTGATTCCCAAAAACAAATTCTCACTAAGATCAACTGACTTTAACAAAGTGCAGTCTCCAATTGCTCCCGGCCGAATCTGACTAGTAAACTGATTGCTGCTTAAAACAATTACTTTTAAATTGAACAACCTTCGATCCCAGTTCGCATTTCTCCTTCCAAAGAGTTTCCAAACAGATCAAACGACTTAAGCCCATGTATAGACCAAATCCCAGAAGGCAATGCAACTGAGCTAGGTTCAAAGACAAGTTAGACGCAACAAGAGAATAACAAACACTCGATCAAGCTTCTCCGGATCGGCCTAGAAAACCTGTTCATTGCAAGAGAAATAGATCTTAGAGGCCCACATCTGAGATCGAAACACATACCTAAACTGTCGACACACCAACAAAAATTCCAGTCACCTCCAACGACATCGGCGTTGAGGTTTCGTCCTTTGTCCACGAGTCCACGACAGTAAAATCAGCAACGGAAACAATCAAAGGTGGGATTCGGAGGAAGGAAACGCAAGCAGCAGATGTTCTCGGTGAGAAGGGTACTTAATCGCCATCGTCGACTTTGCTCACCCCAACCAATTTGCCCGTGTCTGTTGTGTCACGTTTGGGGCTTCTCTGCACTGTGGCTATGGATCAGAACCCAATATTTTACAGGCTTGGAAACTTATCTTTTTTTCTGTTATACGCTTTGTGAAATTTTTATTTCTAGGAATAGGCTCGGCAAAAAAAGTATTCTCAAGATAGGCTGGATTCGGAGGTTTGGGACGGAAATCGCTGAGTGGGATCGGGTTCTTGTTAACACGCTGGCATATACAACGACTTTGTTTTTTTTTAATTGCACTTTGAAATAGGATTAGAAAGGGTTAAAAAAAATCAACTATCAAGCAAGTCATGTAATTTTTTTTAATCAATCTATTTTCCCATAAGAAGAAGGTTAAAATATTTAATTCTTTTAGAAAATTAATCTAATATATATATATATATATATATATATATATATATATATATATATAAACAATAAGGTTTGGAGCCTCCACGTTGTGCCACATAATCTTTTGCCACATGTCATTCTTAAAATGCGCCACATCAGATTTTGACACGTATCATCTCCTCATTAATTCATATAAATTATACAAATAAATTAGTAGTTTTGAAAACAAATCTTATAATATCATACAATTTTTCTAGAAAGAATCCAAATTATAATTTTGGAAGTTTCTAGCATATCTACTATATATATTAATTATTCTTTCCACTTTATACTCCACGTGACAACTTTTTTCCATTTAATTAAAATTTATTTTTATTTCTTAAATTTAGATAATATTTTAATTATTGTTAAGAGATAATATCTTAATTAAAAAAAATTATTTTTATTTCTACCGAACTCGATAGAACCCGAAACCCGTTGGGTTGAAACCCGAAACCCGTTGGATTGACCGATTTAATATATTTATGAAATTTTTTAAATTTATTTTGAAACTTATAATATACTTATTATTAAAATAAATAAAAATAATACTATATTATAATTAATTAATATTATTTAATTAAAAATTATTTTAATAATCATAAGAAAAAAAAGGAGATTTTTGACCCGCTGGTCAACCCGACCCGACCGAAAACACGTTACAACCCGACTAGATTGACCCGTGACCCATAACGAACTAGAACCCGATTTAATCTGAACCCGACCCGATTGACTTTTATCGATTTTGTAAGTGTTTAAAGGGTTTTTATTAATTTTGATTTGTCACGAGGATGAAATTATAATTAATAGTAGTATAATTTATTTTAAGAAAATCTAATTAATGACATTAGCTTTCATAAACATGGGAATTTTTATAAAATATTTAAATCATTTTAACCATCTTTTTATTGTAATAGATTGTTTTTAAACATATTAATTTTCTAAAAGAATTAAGCATTTTAACCTTCTTATTATGGGAAAATAGATTGATTAAAAAAATAATTACATGACAGATGACACGCTTGATAGTTGATTTTTTTTAACCCTTTCTAATCCTATTTCAAAGTGCAATTAAAAAAAAAGTCGTTGTATATACCAGCGTGTTAACAAGAATCCGATCCCACTCAGCGATTTCCGTCCCAAACCTCCGAATCCAGCCTATCTTGAGAATACTTTTTTTGCCGAGCCTATTCCTAGAAATAAAAATTTTACAGTGCATATATCGGAAAAAAATTCAATTTGTTAAGATTTAATTTTCCTTTTTTTAATAAAAGTTAAGTTAACGGTGAACAGTGGCGTAGTCAGGAATGTTGATCACTAAGGGCTAATTTTTTTTGAAATCTTTGCTAGGAGTTTTTTTTTAATATAGAAAAAAATTGTGTTTATCTAAATACTATAAAAAATTATATAGAATATTTTTTATTTTTCATAAAATTTAGTAATTTTCGGTATAAAAAACCAGTTTAATTTATTTTATATATATGAAAAAAATAATCTTCTTTTTCTGACAACATAAACTAGTTTTTACTCCCTCCGTTTAGTTCTATTTGTCCTTATAGTATAATGCACATACGTCATATTCTTACTAAATAGTTTTTTATTAAATTTATATTAATAAAAGGTGAATGGTGGATACATTAAATGTGTCTTACTTTTGATTGGATAAATACAAAGGATAATATTGAAAAATTTTGGACAAAATACGTAGAAGGACAAACAAAACTAAACAAAAAATTAAGTCTAGATGAACAAATAGATCAAACTAAACAGAGGGAATATCAAATAATATACTACCGATTTTTTACTATTTTTTTTTAAAAAAAAATATTTTTTTTGAAAATTCCAGGCATGGGGTAGCTCAGCCCCTGACGGTGAACGACTTTTTGGGTATATTGTAAATTTTATATTAATATCACGGTTACCACACAAATTATGTAAAACATTTGTACACCTCATAAATAATGTCAAATCTTAGGGTTACCATGTAGAATTTTCGTTAATTGTACTTGTATACTAAGTTTGTTATTGCACATTTTAGATTATCAACCCACAAGACATCATCACAAAAAAAAAAATATCTGAAAATAAGTTTCATATTTTAATATTTTCTTTTTTCCAATTAACTTACGACAAAGTAGCTTGGAAAATGGTAGCTTTGTTTGATTAATTAGATGTTAATCATTTTCTTCCATGTCGATCATTCCTTTTAATCAATTATAGGAATGGGAGAAACGTGTCAAGGAATTAAAGCGTGGCTTTGTTCATGGGAAGCCATGCCATTTGAAAGAGCGTCAGATCTGCAACGACCTTACTCATCATCTACAAACAAGACAACTCATTGATCGTGCAGAAGCAGAGGACAATCCCAACATCATTAAACGTTGGGGATCAAAGGATGAACTTATACAGCAAATTGAAGTATGAGATCGAATCACTTAAAGATCTTGATCTGCTAGCTAATCCTATTTATATGCATGGTTTTGATTATTATAATTTCTTACAGAGTATAAAAAGGGATTTGAAAGCTCGTGCCGAGAGAAGAAAAGAGGATGCGGGTGATTATAAATGTCTTCAAAAGAAGAAGGCAGCCATTGAAAAAGACCTTCTACATTTCAAAGGAATGCTATTAGATCTAAACAAGCAGAAAGCCAACGCTCATAAATGCATTCTTGATTCAACCAAGCTACAGGCAACTATCAGAGCTGTAAGATTATAATTTCTCAATTCCAATAAAAAGTTTATAGCCAAATCAATGTGTTTGACACCATCCTATTAACATAATTGCAGGATTATGATGAGCATGTTGTGACATTAAATAAAGCCAAGGAGCTTGCCACCAAAAAGGACTTGATGGGTCTCGACGAATTGATCAACCGAGCTGTAAGATTTCTTTAATTTGATATATAAGTAGAAATTATGATCTTTGATCTGATCCAACTCTCTTCTTCGAAATGGTCAGAATGAGAGATTTATGTATAAATGGAGCAATGAGAAGAGATTCAGAGAAGTGTACAAAAAGAGACTTGCCTCGTCGTCTCTTAAATCTTAATAGCAGAGGTCTAAACTGGGATGGAACACTCAAATGTCAATTACCAAATGACCAGGAAGAATCAACAAGTTCAATTCACAAAAATCAGCTCAAATATATAATATAATAGTAATTCAAGCTAATATTTGTAAGATCGTTTAATATGTTGTAAGTGAACTATATTATGGGTCCATTCGATAAATCAGTACTTATCGGTATGGATGTTGATGTTTATAGTTATTGATACTGATATTATGTGTTTATTTTTCAAATAATTTAGGTTGTGATGGTTAAAGTGACTTGATGATATTAAAGCAACTTATATCACACACATCACATCTTCCATCGGTGAAAAACTAGGTCATCCTACAATTGTTCTTATTCTACAATTTACTTGGGGACTGTCTAAACTAGTGAAAATAGCCAAGTGTTTCCTATGGGGAAAAAAAAAGTAATTAAAAGGATGACTCTTTTTTTTCCAAAGTTGGGGACTGTCAGCATGGACAATGGTTTTCGGTCATGGGAGAGAAAAAAAAAATAAAAAAAATACTCCGTTTTAAAATACATATTTTTTTAGTCATAATTCCTTATTTCATATCTACTTTAAAAAAACTTACCTTTATAATTAATGATAAGCTATTAGTAGTGTTTTTCAATAAAGTGAAAAAATAAGATAATAATTGAGTGAATATTAATATTTTTGATAGTTTTCCTAAATAATCTGCAAATTACTAAAAAGACATGTATTATGAAACAGAGGGAGTGTGAATTAAAGAGAGAATGCCAATTGTTGATGTGCCTTGCCTAAGACTAAATTTTTTTTCGCATTTAAATTTTATTATTTTAGTTTTAATTATTTAAGGTAAAATTAAATAAATAGTTATTAGTTGATCGAGAAAACCGATCTGAAAAATTGGTTAATCGAACTACGATTAACCAAAATTCACGGTTCGGTTACGATTAACGATATTAACTAACCAAAATCATAGTTTGAACACCCGTATTTTTAGGGATGGACTAAATTTAATAACGAATTAATCTATTGGGCTTACTATTTCAAGTAGGAATTCTTGGGCCGATTTGGTTCAATTTCGATCCATGAGATACATATGGGCTTACATAAGCATATGATCCACGACTCGAGACAGGGCAAAACAAATTGGGATTATAATTATACATTTGTTTAAGCTTTAAGCAGCCAGCCGACCTTCTTTATCCGGTCAACGCTACCGAGTGATAAGCTAGCTACACATGTCGCTAGTCGCTACGCTTAGAAAACCATGTGATCAGCAAAGTTGACAAATTGCCATTTTTCTGACAATTGGTAAAAATGACCCCATAAGATGGCTATTTACGCCAAACAACCCAGAAAATTTAATAATGACTACTAATATTGGGAATTTATGTAGGAGAAGAGACCCGCAAATCTCTCTGAGAGAAGAGCTTTTGGAAAACAAATCATTCCTGTAATTATTTTAATTTTGTGAATTATTTTAAAATTTTCTTCAAGAGAGTCGTGTCATTTTTAATCTCATCCCCTCGAAGTTCTAAACAATTCACTGCAAAAACAAAAAGGAAAATAAGAAAGAGAAAAAAAAACAAAATAACGTTCACAAATTAAGGGGTACAAGGAAGAGAGAGAAATAACACCGGAGAAGAAGGCGGCTCCAGAATTTTGCTGTTGAACAAGCCAAGGAGAAATGGCGGAACAACTCACAGATGACCAAATCTCGGAGTTCAAGGAAGCTTTCAGCTTGTTCGACAAGGATGGAGACGGTCTCAAATCTCTCCCTATTTTCTTCTCTATTTCCGTTTTTGTTCTTTTCTGATTCTGTTCTTGAACTAAATTGATATTCGTTTTTCTTTCTGTGGAGAGAGCTCGTTAGATCTGCTTAACCTGAATTGATTTTCCCATCGATTTTCAGATTTTGATCCTTTGTGTTTTCTTGTGATTGTTGCGATTTCCCCGTTTCAATTGGTCGTGGAAGAGGATTAGATAACCTAACGTGAATCGGGCTTCGCTTTCAATTCATTCTTGGATGTCTGCGTTGCGGTATAAAAAATGAGTATGAGGCCGTTTGCGTGGATTTCGCAATTTATGTGGTTGGATAGTTTTCGATTGGAAACCTAACTGAGCTGTCTGATTTTGGGAAAAGTTTTCAAAAAGTGTGACGAGCAAAAGATCCTTGATTGGATGAGGAACAATCATTTGATCCACCACCAACAAGCAATAAACAGTATTGAAAATGATGGTTTTCTTCAATTGAACTTGATCCTTGGTTCAGGCTGTGGAAGAATCCTTTGATCTTTCCGCTCTTATGTTATTACTATAGAAATATTGAGCCTTGCATGATGTGTGTTCTGTTTCCTTAGTTGCTTTGATCTGATGCAAAAAGCATGGCTTCATTTCCTTCTAATTTAGAGTTGTTTAGGAACTTCAATTTAGAGTAGTTCTTCTTTTGAATGTGATCTGTGTTAGTACTCAGAAATCTTTTGTTTGGCAAGTGTTTCATTGATTTTAAATGCAACACTCAATAACACTCACAAAGTACATACCCAATAATGTTTTTAAACACTTTGTAAGCGCTTGAAATACACAAAGATGTGTGATGGTTGATGATGAAGTCTTACTTGGTCATGCGTGGATTTGGTATTTGTGTCCTGGTATTCACTTTCCTAGTCTTGCTATTTATGTTGGCTACAACTTTCATACTTTCATTGAATGATTAAAATCCAGCTCTATCCAAAACAACTTCCTATTCTTGCTATGTTACAAAAAGAAAGTCATTGTTTTCCTCTTAAGTGTGTTTATTTACGGTGCTCCTTTGGTGAATTTTTGAGAGCTCAGCAATTTGAAACACAATTACAGGCTGTATCACCACCAAGGAGCTTGGAACAGTGATGAGGTCACTGGGACAAAACCCAACAGAGGCTGAGCTCCAGGACATGATAAACGAAGTAGATGCTGATGGAAATGGAACCATTGACTTCCCAGAGTTCCTGAATCTGATGGCTAGGAAGATGAAGGACACTGACTCTGAGGAGGAGCTCAAAGAAGCTTTCAGAGTCTTTGATAAGGACCAGAACGGCTTCATCTCTGCTGCTGAACTCCGTCACGTGATGACCAACCTGGGTGAGAAGCTCACAGATGAGGAAGTTGATGAGATGATCCGGGAGGCTGATGTGGATGGCGATGGCCAGATCAATTATGACGAGTTTGTTAAGGTGATGATGGCCAAGTAATGAAAGTTTAACTCAAAAAATGGATAAATGTAATAGGATTAGTTGAAATATGGGTTATCTAATTACTCTTTGTCCTATCTGATGTTGTCATGGTACTCAAAATCTCTCAATTACTGCGTTCTCTTTTAAGGTTGATGTTAGATTGGCGGTGAATTCGGTTAATCCCTGTCTGTAATTTAGCCTGACTGTTTTTGTGTTAAATGACAATTTGGATGATCTTTGTTTGTATTGATTCAATTTTCAATAATTTTCTGCATCTGGAGTTAAAAATTCGGCAGTGGTATCAAAAGAGAGAAGATTATAGAAATGAAGTGCAGACGGACAGTTGTGCACTCGTGCGATATCGGATGAAAGGTATGGTTGATAAGGCTCTTAACTCCTCAATGTTTATAAAAGAATCCTACCTGAAAGAAAGTGCATCTATTTATCTGTATGTAGACTAATATGAAAGACAAATTAAGGAGTGGTCTCTATTCATGATCTACAAGGACATTCTCAAGATTACATTCAGTCCTTGTTCAATATATTTTCTGTGGCTAAACCTAGCTCTTCTTAGTCACAAGCTAAACTGGATCAAGACCATGAATAAAGAGCTACTTGCATTAGAAGCGAATTATACATGGGACTTAGAAGACCTTCTTGTTGGTAAAAAGGTAAATGGCTCCAAATGGGTTTATAAGATAGAATTTAAACCCAATGGAGAAGTGGAGCGTTACAAGGCATGTTTGATTTCCAAAGGTTACAATCAAATCAAGAATAAAGACTATAAGCATACGTTATCTCCAGTAGCAAAATCTTCACAATTAGTGTGCTTCTAGCTACTGCAACAGCATTTGATTGGCCATTGCACCAACTTGACATCAATAATGCATTTCTCCATGGCTTCTTGGATGAAGAAGTCTATATGTCACCTCCACAAGGCTATTCTAAAGCGAGACAAGGTCAAGTATACAGGCTCAAACGCTCCGTTTATGATTTAAAACAAGCAAGCAGGCAATAGAACCTTGAATTGACCAAGCATCTACTTTATTTAGGATACTCTCAATCCAAACATGATTATTCTCTGTTCATCAAGCGCTCCAATGACCTTATAACATTTGCTTTAGTCTACGTTGATACATGTTGTTAACTGGCGACAAGCCTCAAGAAATCAAAGCAACCAAATACTTTCTCGACAAAGCCTTCACCATCAAAGATTTGGGCATTGCAAGATATTTCACAGGCATCGAAATAGCACGGTCATCTCATGGCTTCTAGATCAATCAAAGGAAATATGTTCTTGATCTTCCTGCAGATGCCAAAATGCTTGATTGCAAGCTTGCATCTTTTCAAATGCAATGAAATCTCAATCTCAATCTCAACATTCTGTGATGCTGACTGCGGTGCATGTACCTTCACTTCTTGATCCTTAACTGGCTACTGGGTGTTCTTAGACAATGCACTTGTCTCCCAGAAAACCAAAAAGCAAAGAATGGTTTCCAAATCTTTTGCAAAAAGTGAGTACCGTAGTATGTTACAAGCATGTAGTGAATTGGTATGGCTTGATGGATTGATGTGTGATCTCCACATCCCATCTTCTCTTCCAATACCATTACAATGTGATAACACAATAATCTTGCAATTGTCTATGAACCATGTTTTCCAGAACGTACCAAACACTAGCGTATTGATTGCCACTACATTCGTGAACTTGTACAAGACGGATTCATCTCCCCAGTTCATGTGCGTTCATCCCTCCAACTTTCTGATGTCCTCACAATAGCCTTAGGAGCACAACAGCATCATCATTTAATTTCCTATCTCACAAGCTCAGCCTTGTCCTTCAAAGTCCAATCGGCACAATATAACACTTTTCAAAGTTTTCATTATATGTCTATTATTATTATCGTTATTTGCATATAGCCGTTTAGTGTGAATTGTTAGATTTTCGTTATTACTGTAGAGGACTGGAGAATGAACGAGTAAGGGTTTGGAGTTTCTTCCTCTCCACGAATCTCCTTTGTATTGTTCTAGATAAATCAATTCCATCATGGTTTTGTTTTCTTAATCGATTTTGGTAAACTTTACATCTTGTCAAGTTCAAATGGTGTACCATAATTTGCACTATTTTGTAGCTTAAATTGGAACCTTTGCAGTTTTTAGGCTCGTGTCCAACCGTTTGCTTCCATCAAAAATAAAATTAAAAGTAATCTTTGAATTAGTTTACAGTTTACACAAAATTAAATACAAAAATGTTTCAAAAAACTGTAAACTAATTCAAAGATTACTTTTGTGTAAACTGATTCAAAGATTACTTTTAATTTAAAACAAGGGCGAATTTCAAAGATTACACAAAATTACACAAAATTAGTATGTGTTTCAAAAACCAGGGCGAATTTCAAAAAACCATTCTCGAAAATCGAAATATGGGTTTGTGCACAAAACTACCCGTAAGAATTGAAATTTCTGCAAACTACGCTTAAAAATATTTCGTTTGAAAAAAGACCACATGTAAAAATTGAAATTTCACCAAATCACTTGTAAAAATATTTTACTTGCAAAAAACCAGCCATAAAAATATTTCATTTGCAAAAAACCACCTAAATTGGATAAAAATTTTGAATAAATTATTTAAAAATATTGCATTGATAATAATGATAGAAATAAAAGTGAGCAAGTAAAAAGAAAAAATGCCTCCTCTTCTTTTTGTGAGGAGAGTTTACACTTAACCACCCGTTATACACGTGGATTGAGGGCAAAGTAGTAATTGTACACGATCTAACGGAATTTTTGACGGAATAACGTCATGGGTGGCTATTTGTTAACGGAATCAAAGTTTTGGGTGGTTTAAAACAAATTCGTGTATAACGGGTGGTTAAGTATAAATTCGCCTATTTAACGGGTGGTTTAGTGCAATTTCCTCTTTTAATTTTTAAGATTGGTTTTGTAGAGAAACCCATATTTGAATTTACTGGTGAATCTGTAAATTTGAGCTCTTATTAGTTGCGGATCAAGAAACCATAACTTATCCTCGATCACTCTTCAACGGTAGGATATAGGGTTGGGCAAGAAGAATTATTGTACTTGAACAGTTAAATCAAAGCCACCCAACCTATTATTAACGAACTGTAAATATATGGTTTGAGATGAATTAAAATTATTTAGGAACGACTCGATTACCTGCAAATTAATCTTGCAATGCGGGATTCAATTCAGCACGTACATTTCCAGTCAGCTCACTCGAAAGCTGACTTTCGAGAAATGGTCCTGCATCAATGAAATGATTTTATGTGCTGCCTATACTCTAATTCATGTCCATTTCTCATATTTTGCAATTTTTACACTACAATTTTAACCTCGTAATGGAACGGATTTTATATTGAACCTTTCATTTTTAAGTCCCAAAAGTGGTATATACATACTTGCTAATTAATATATCATATGTAATAGATCAGTTAAGGTTTAATATGACCCTTTTTTTAGTACCTCCCAACAATAATACCCCCAAATCCAAATTCAAATAATCTATACCAACATGAATTGGTTGAAGCTTTTCACAGGGTTAATTAATTAATTGTGTAGAGCTTCCTTAGTCCCCCTGGGTAAGCTACAATATAGTGCAAATTATAGAAAATTCTATCCCAGTTTCCTATTGAGTGTGATATTCACTTCCATTTTTCTTTAATCTATATCTGAATTTATAACTCTTAAAAAATAAATAACACCTAGCATGATGAATAAGACATTCCACCAAAATCGAATACACAACCCAAAACGTATAATAAAATCGCTACATTATCGAACAACAACCTCACTACAAATAATTCACTTCCTTCTGATTTCCGACTTAAGGACAAGTCGATTGTCAACAGGAGAAAATTAATACACTACAATAATGGCTAAAGAGATCTTAAGGTATTATTTATACTATGCCTATTTAGAATATAGTTTATGTTTTACTAATGATATATTTTAAATATTTTAACAATTAAGTTTTCCTTATTAGCTAGATATTAGAGTTATTATTAATACTCTTTTAAGTTGTTATGTTTAAGGAATCAATGAATGAGAAATTATCCAAAACTCTAATCTCTCTTTACGTACTGTATCAATTGGTGTTTTCATTCCTGAACTCTACAATCGCCACGTCTATCGTTATAGGCAATAACGCGGTTCTCCGCGACATCCGAGAACTTCTTCAAACTATGGAGTTGAAGATCCGTAATATTTACAAGGAACAAGAGGTTAATCGTCGTCGGATATATCAACTTTTTCATATCCTAGAAATTCCTCTCGAAGATGCGAACGCGGCGCAACGAAATCCTACCCCAGCAACTACGCCCGCGGCAACCAGCCCCTCGCTCGCGGCACTGCACCAGCGCCCGCGGCCAACGTACCCGCACCCGCGGCTCCTTCACTCACGGTCGACGCCTGCCCATTCCTCGCGCCTACTGCAGATATTTTGGCCCCGATAACTTCTTTTCCTAAGTATGTATCAACAAAGGGAGCCCGGAATCGACTCGGTATCGAAGGAAGTTCGTCGCCGATATGCTCTGACTTACTTGTCCGCCAACCGTTCGATGACACGCGCAAGCCAAACTTCAGTCAAGTTATCAAGTCAAAGAACTATGTTGAGCAGTTCGATTTGAGTCCATTGCTTATTAGTTCCCATGTGGGTTCAAAACAAATTGATTTATGGTGTTGTATCAAGCAATGATACATGAACAATGGGACCCTGGCGGATTAAACTCTGTTTCGTGAGCCTCCACTTGATTTCTGACTAGAGGACAAGTCGATTCTTAACGGGGGAGAATTGATATACTACAATTATGGCTAAAGAGATATTAAGGATAATTATTTATATTATGCCTATTTAGAATATAGTTTATGTTTTAGTAATGATATATTTTTATTATTTCAGCAATTAGGTTTTATTAGAATTATTATAAATACTCCTTTAAGTTGTTATGTTTAAGGAATCAATGAAAAATTATCCAAAATTCTAATATCTCTTTATCCTTCTCTTACGTTTTTTCTATCGTCTGCCTCTTCCCCAACCAATTTACCTCTTTTTCTTCTATTTCCTATATTCAACATTGTTCTACTTAATTCGATATAATAATCTTAATATTACTGTATCATAGATGTTCATGACTCTACCGTTTTTATACGGTCTTTCATGTTAGATGCCACATCATTCTGTTTCTAAAATAAATTGATCAACAAAAAATTCTAAAATAAGTTACGAATTTCAATTAAAAATATTAATTTGCGTATTTATTATCCAGCTCAGAACTCAAATCAACTATGTATTTGGATATTAATTCTTTCTATATTACATTGTATAGATATTTATAAATCGCATATTTATATTTTTATATTATTGTCTTTTTGAAGTTTTCTTAATATTCTATATATTTATCATGTTTATAGAGTTATATAATCATACAAAGAAAAATAGATAAACAAATGGGGATGAGAAAATATATTCATAAAAGTGAGTAACTCAATAGAATGAATATGCAACTCAAAAATATGAATACAGTCATACAAAATCATGAATATGCAACTCAAAATCGTGAATATAAACTAGGCACACGCTCACACAATAAAAGTCATTTTACTTGAACTTAAATATATATATATATATTTATAGAGTTTAGTTCGAATGAAACAAACTCTTATCCTAAAATATAAAACGTATGCAAGTTCGTAATACACTTTTCATACAAAAGTCTGTTGCAAAATACAAAATGTGCAATCCGAAAAAGTGCACTATAAAAAGTATGGAAAGTGTACTGTAAAATACAAAAAGTGCAAATCCGAAAAAGTGCACTCCGAAATAGGAAAAGTGCACTACGAATTAGAAAAGGTGCACTCGTTTCAGGATAAGAGTTCGTTTCATTTGAACCAAACTCTATATTTATATATATTTCTATGTTTATTTTAATATAGTTATGCAAAATTATATAAATAACTAAATTTATGTAAAGCTTATGCCTATTTTTGTTAATATACAAACAATTGCATGTACGAATGAATAGGTTTCTAAAAGTCATTAGATATGTTAAATCAGATATGCCCTATATGTAATCTATAAACGTACGTAATTAAGTACATTTTAAAAAAAATATGAGGTAAAAATTAGGCATAGATCGACAAGGTTTAGTCTAAAGTATCCTTTTGGATAAGAACGTTCAGTTCTAGATGAAACTTGAGTTGATTGGGTGAAAGTGAGTGCCAATATTTTACGATGCGATCAACTGTATCATTACTGGATCGAGACACATACTGACATATATGTTTAAATTCAACCTCCTCAAATATTTTTACAACTGCAAGGAAATCTGCCACCATCCTGTCAATAGACCATGGATAGTTACAGTTTCTTTTCCGCACATTTATAACCCTCAATATATAATAACTTGTGTTAGATTTGTGTTGCTTAAATTGATAAACGTACGTGCGTACATAAAAATGCGCCTAACTTCTTTTTTTTATTTGTGATAATACATTACCTAGCTTGTAAGCAAAATTAGCATAAGTTGGACTTGATTAAAAAAAAATGAACTGGATGATCCATTTTACCTCTGAACTAGGGTACGTAATATATCATGGCCACCAAGTTGGGCGCCGAAGCCCTATAAAAAGAAGCTGCCTGAGTCACCCCAAACACACATAACACAAGGAATTTGCATACACTACTAGGCTACGTTACTAGCTCTTACATACACACATTACCTAAAACATGGCCTCTTCCATGAGCACTTGTCTCCTCATCCTCCTCGCCCTAATCTCGTCCTCCTATTTAGGACATGTAGTTTCCAACTCCGATGATCTTACCTCATTCCTTGGGAACGGTAGAGTCTTCTGCACCAGCGACGGCAACCCTGAGCAATCTTGTGGCAACTTAAATTGCCCTCCGGCCGTGAATGCCACAGTGTCTCTTGCGGTCGAGAGGTCAACCATTGTCCTTGGCACTACCACCACGAACGCAACAGGAAGCTTTCTTTTCAGTTTCATCTACAACACGTCAAATCCTGCCCCCATCACCCGAAAACAAGCCAACGACCTCGTCATATATGTCAATATCCCGGTGCCCAATTGCCCCACCCTGGCTGGTGCCGGGGTCCTAAAAGCTAGAACGACAAGTGACATATCGCCTGCTGGTAACGTGGATAATAGGGTTGGAAAGTTCCAGAGAGAGTAGGGCGTGCCCCCAATTATACGTACGTAACTCTGCATGGGAGTGCGAACATATATATCCTTTAGTAGAATAAGTGCATGTTCCTTTTTTTTTTTTTGGTCGAAGGAGAGGCGGTACTCTCCGTCCCCTCAAGAGGGATTTTATTAATAATAAAAAATGGGCTAAGTAGTCAGCAAACGGGGGATATCCCGACCCCTAACATCAGCAAGTAACAAAGAAATAACACCCCCAGGGGGGTCACACAATACATGAAAACCAATGTTGTAAGAAAAAGCTAAAGAAGCTAAAAAGTCTGCTACACTATTAGCCTCACGATAAATATGTCGAAACCGGATATCCCAGTCTCTACGAATAAAGCCCTGGCACTGATGTACCAGACTAGAGAGTGGATGACTACACTCCATAGGTCGTCCTAGAAGTAGACAAACAAGTTGTGAATCAACTTCTAAAATAACCCTCTTGTAGCCCTTGCCCCAAGCAAGACTCAAACCCTGTAAAACACCCCATAACTCCGCCATAGGAACCGTGCAAATACCAATATTATGGACAAAGTCTACCTGCCATTTACCATCTTTATCACGAATGACACCCCCTGCAGTTGCTAAACCATCACGTACCGAGCCGTCCGTATTTAATTTAACAAACGCACACGGGGGGCGCTCCCACTGGATATAAGCCTCATGTCTTCTAGCTTTACTCGCTGAATTAATTGAGGAGAGAAAAGCTTGACCATACTCTGTCGACTGCTTCAATACGAAATCCACCCGGTTACCTTCAAAATTGACCTGATCAAAGGCAATTTGGTTACGCCACTTCCATATCCACCAAATTGAATTGGCAAAAACACAAGGCCAACTTAGCCCACTGCGATGGGTTAATTTACTAGAGATATTCAACCGCAACCAAAGAGCAAAGTCAGTTTCGAAAAACACTTCCCTGGCAAGAGGAGGGTGGAGATCTTCCCAAAAGCGTTTTGTGATCGCACAATCACGCAATAGGTGGATCAACGACTCCTCCTCAATTGAACATGTCGAGCAAAGGGCATTATGGGCAAAGTGACGCCTAACCCGCTCTTGATTAGTGAGGATAACACCTCGCACTACAAGCCAGAGGAAAATTCGAGCCCGTTCTGTCACCTGCAACTTCCAAATATAATTAAAAATAACTTGGTCAACCGTAATAACATGATGCTGCATATTAAGTAATTTATATGCATTGGACACCGAATAAGCTCCTGTGGGGGAGAGCTTCCAGCTAAGAACATCAGTTGATGTACCCTCCTGTTGCAGCCCAATTGAGGATAGCTTCAACAAAGTAGCAGCAGGAAGACGATGGCTTAAAGCGGCCCAGTTCCAACCAGCAGTACCAGACCAATAATGCTGAACGGTGAGATGCAATTCATTGTTAAAAACAGGACCAGTAGCAATGTCAATTAATCTGCCCTCTTCAAGCCAGCGATCGATCCAAAATTGGGTAGTAGCGCCATCACCCACACACCAAACAGATCCAAGAACGATCACATCATTAACCCCACTTCTCAAACTGCGCCAAACATATGACAGGCCAGCTCTGTCACACAGCGAAGACCGGATGTACTTGGTTCGAACGACCTCCACCCATAACTTTGAGTTTTCAGTCAAAAACCTCCAGCCTAGTTTACCTATGAGGGCCATATTCAAAACCATCATTTTTCGAACACCCAACCCACCAGCTTCTTTGGGTTGGCATACATCATTCCAGCTCACAAGATGAACTCTTTTCCGGTCAGAGGTACCTCCCCACACAAAATTACTAATCAGGGAGTCTATTTTATTACACACTTTTTGAGGGAGTATAATCGTGGCCATAGTGTATACAGGGATCGAAAACAAGACCGACTTAGCAAGAGTTACCCTACCCGCCATGCTTAAGAAGCGACTTTGCCATCCTCTCAGCTTAGAAGAAATCTTATCAAGGAGAGGAGTAAAAGTTTCAGCAGTAACCTGTTGATGAAATATAGGCATGCCCAGGTAGGAACCTAGGTCCGTCGTTATGTCAAAACCGCTTTCTTGTTTCAACGCCAACTGTAGATCAGCCCTAACATTTGGCGAGACAAAAATACGAGATTTGCTAGCATTAACACGTTGACCTGAAGCACAACAAAACCGATCAATACAGTTCTTGACAACACGAATTTGCTCCACCGAGGCTTCAGCAAACAACATAATGTCATCAGCAAACATAATAGGAGATAAAGTCGGGCCATTTCTAGCAATTTTAATAGGCTTCCATTTCTTCTGAGCAACTTCCTGGAATATCATTTGGCTTAGTTTCTAAATGCATAAGACGAACAGATAGGGGGAGATCGGGTCACCCTGTCTAATGCCTCTAGTAGGAAGGAAAGATTGAGTCATTTCTCCATTCCAAAGAATGTGGAAAGATGTCGTAGTTAAACATTCCCGAATCCAATTCACCCACTTTGGTGAAAAACCAGCATCCCGGAGCGTATCAATAATAAATTCCCATCTAAGTCGATCATAGGCCTTTTCTAAATCCAGTTTAAGGAGCATCCAACCACCCCTTCCTTGCTTTTTCCTCATAGAGTGCACAACTTCCTCAGCAATTACAATGTTATCTGTAATCATCCGTCCAGGTAGGAAACTCCCCTGAGTTGGGCCGATAAGTTTTGGTAAAACACACTGCATTCTTTCCACCAAAACCTTTGTAATAACCTTACAGAGAACATTACATAAACTGATAGGCCGAAATTGAGTAATACGCTCCGGTTCACCAACTTTAGCTATCAGAGTAATTAAAGTTTCATTAAGTCCTTCAGTCAAGCGAGACGTGGCAAAGAAATTCTTTACAAACGAAAGCACAGATTCACCCACAGAATCCCAGCATTTCTGGAAGAAGATAGGCTGGAACCCGTCCGTACCTGGCGCTTTAAGTGGACCCATTTTCTTCACCGCTCTAAGAATCTCAGTATTACTGATAGGAGAGTCAAGAGTCTGCCAATCACTGGCAGGCAAAGTCGGAAACGCACCCTGAATCACAGAAAATCGGGTGGTTTTCATCAGCAGGTAGATCATACAACTTGGAAAAGAAATTCAGCGCATGATTCTCAAGAGCCTCTTTATCCTCAATCCATTCTCCATCATCCGTACAAAGAGTTTCTACACGATTCTTTTTGCGTCGAACAATCGTAGTCATGTGAAAGAATCTCGTATTCCTATCCCCGTCTTGAAGCCATTGGACTCTTGATTTTTGGAGCCATAACAACTCCTCTCGTTCAAGAATAATAGCCAGCTCAGCTTGAATATTCGCTTCCAAGGTCAGTAAGTGTTGCGACGGTTGGGCGCTAAGATGAGCTTGAACATTCTCTAACCGATCAACAATAGCAGCTTTCATCGAATGGATGTTACCAAAAACTCGTTTGTTCCATCCTCTGAGCTTGGCTTTCAAATCATGGAGCGCATCAGGAGTCTCAACCTCCTTCCTCCACGTATCACGAATAAAAGACATGAAATCAGGATGACTAAGCCATGCTGCCTCGAATCGAAAAGGCCTTCGAGCTCTATTGAACTCCATCTTTGGTTCCAATTGCAAAAGAACTGGTGTGTGATCAGAGGAAAGTCTAGGGAGATGTCTCACCGTTGCTTCGGGCCACAATAAACGACCAATTATGTTCATGAACACACGGTCCAATCTTTTTGCTACAAAGGTCCGATCCGTGTTACCCCGGAACCAAGTAAACGGCTGACCCGTAAAACCCATGTCAATCAAACCTGCACTATTAATAGTGTTAGCAAAATAGTCCGTATCCGCAGACAGGCACCCCGATCCACCAGTACGATCATCAATATGCATAATACAATTGAAGTCTCCACCTACAATAAGTGGTTCTACAATCGGTTCAATTTCAGCAAGAAAATCAGACCAGAAAAACTTTTTCCTTCTCCCTGGAGACGGCGGGGCATACACAGCAACTAGATGAAACCGAAACTGGCCACGGTCCACAACAGCATGAATAAAATCAGAAGCCAGCTTGACCACTTGAAGACTAATCTTATCTTTATCCCACAACAACCAAACACCTCCGGAGAGACGCACCGCTTCGATTCTACAGCAACCGGAGAAACGGAGGCGATCACAAACTTCTTTTGACTGATCTCCCGAGATACGAGGTTCAAAAATAGCTAAAACATCCACTGAGTGGTGACGGACCATATACCGGACCGCCCTACGGAAGTCGGGCTTTCCCGCTCCGTAACAATTCCAGAATAGGCAATTCATGGACAACCGGGGGAAATTACGGGCACTACAAACCCGGGTTGAAAACTATTAGTATTCGATTCAGCATTTGAAGGGGTGGAATCATCAGCCATAGCATCATCGACATTCTGATCCTCAACTAAAGTTATATTATTTTGATCTTCACCATTAGTCCTTGATAGATCAGTTTCTGAAGTTATTCCTGCATTAACCTGCATCTTCTGCCCATTATTAACAAACTCAAATTCAGAGGGAGCCTCCACACAGGCCCTTTTTCCTGCCAAGGGTTCAATCGGCCCAAATTTGAATTGGGCCAAAACCGAGGATCCACTCTCCTTCTGAGATGGGCCTGGACCAGCCCGATTCTTTTTCATGCTCTTAGTAGCTTTCATCCTTATGCTCGATCCACTTTCAGCATGTGACTTGGATCCCGCGAGACCCGCTTTCTCATACATTTTATTTTTAAATTTCGCAGGTTGTCCCGGGCCCTTATCTTTCGGTTGCTCCTCAACAGATGCAAAAACAATCTGCTTCCCTTTTTCAGCGCGATTCTCTTGTACCGAATTTTTAACCGAATCATCCGTAGAATCCTCCACCAAAGTTGCAAATCTATTACTATCCTTATTTATCAAGGCCTTTTTTCCATTCCCGGTTGACTTTCCTTTGGGAATGTTCCAACGACGTTGCACCACTGTCCATGGTCCATACCTCGGAGTATCATTCGCTGGCCCAGTCGACGGTTGAACCACCGTTTTAGCAGTGACAGGATTATCCAGCATAATTGGTGTTTGAAGCAGGGGACACTTTTGAACAAGATGACCATACCTTCCACAATTCGTACATATGATATGCAACCCCTCATATTCAACATGAAAACAGCTACCATTGACAGTGACAGAGCCTTTAAGCGGTTTAGTAATATCCACTTCCACACAGACCCTTGCAAATCTACATCTGTTGGAAAAAATTGTTTTGTTATCCACCTTGAGAGGACAACCAATCCCAGCCGCCAACCTAAGAAGAACTGATTCCTCGTAAAGAATCATGGGCAAACCTGATATCCGAATCCAAGCTGGAGTCGTTGAAATCTCATCAGTGTAAGGGTTAAATTCCAGCGTCCACTGTTTAATTATCAAGTAATGGCCAAACATCATCCAAGGACCGCCCGTTAGCGCTTTCATATAATCCCCTTCAGCGTCGAATCTAACCACATAGTATCCATTCGGGAGGTCAGCAACAAAGATCTTTCCACCCGGCTTCCATAATTCCTTCAGTTTCCTCTCCATGACCGCATGAGGTATCATACTCCCCAAAGGCTTAACTATGAGAGAATTTCTCCAAACATCCGCCAAAGTTTGTAAAACTTCTTGCTCTATGTTGAAAACAGGGTCACCATCATCACCTTCTGGATAAGTAACCTGCATCTTACCGTCTAAGAAAGCATCGTCTAAGGCCATACGGCGCTCGCCGTTCTCTCCCACAATCATATCCTTCCAGGACCTTGGCACAACAGAAGTCGGGGCTGGCAGAGACGCAGTAACACTATCCACTTGCATGCCTGACTGAGTCGACAATGACTCCGGCGTAAGAATCGGTGGCGGTTCCACCTGGTTAGGGGGCTCAACTCCCATCGGAGCCAAACCAGCAGAGAAATTGCAACTTCCGGCGCAAATGTTGATTTATGAAGTTCTCTTGTCAGATTTTTCCTTTCAATAGAACATCAAAGCTTATAAGTGCATGTTCCTTGAGTATACAAGGACCTACTTCTAATTGGCATACGTACTCTGATTAATTTCAAATAAAGTTTAATAAACCTGAGTTGTAAGCTAGTGTCTTGCACTCTTGCATATGTACTCCGGCTATGCTTCAAAACTATGATGTGTTCAATTGATGATGAAATATGTAATATCATGCAAGCATGCGTATGATATACAGATATAGTGGTGATTTCTATATAATGTGAATCTTGGATATTGACCAAGTCGACTTTAATTGACCGGTCAATTACGTAAACGTTATATTATCGATATAGGGTCATTGGAGGTGTTAGTTTAAATAGACGGGAACTGGTCTAGTCAAAGACGGATTTAGGATCGACTGAACGAGGGGCGAATGTTAAACAATTCTAATAGTAATTTTTTTTCTTAACAAATTGCAAGCTAGTTTAAATTTCATAGTAGTATAAAATAATAACACTAAAAATAGTTTGACATAAAAAAAAGAACAAACTTACTAATCAAACAATATTGGACTCTTTGTTACAAGATAATTAACATCTACAAGTATCAAAATAACTTTGTTTTCAATAGTAACAAACACTTTTCTCTTGATAAATACTAAAAAAAATTATCATTCAATAATTCATTTCCTCTTTTATTTCTCAAATTACTTTTCACAAATTTTTATGACAGAAAATACCCCCTTAAATCTTAATTAAACTATCAAACAACAACAATTACGCACACAACTATCATCACATCACATAAAACAACAAATCTATAAGTAACTCATAAAAATTAATCAATTAATTAAATTAACCATGTAATTAAATAAATTCTAATAAAAATAAATACCTTTGCCAGAGTGAGTAAAAGTTATTTATTTTTCAACTTGGGTTGTCCATTGATTCTAAATTTTTCCAATTGCTTAATTTTTTCCATTTTCGAGAAAATAAAAAATAAAAAAAAGTGATGATTTCAAAGACGACGATGTTGTTTTTGACATTCTTTCTTCTTCTTTAGAGTAGAACACTAGGTTAGCCGCAACTTGTAACTCCCGTCAGCAACTCAGCCCCGTCGGCCTACCGGCAGTCCCGCCTTGTCCCTCTTGGCTCAACATTGCCAATGCCCCTTTCAGCCCCGCATCCTCCCGGTGCTTCTCTCTACAAGCCTATTAACTCCAACGAACGGAGGGCGACCACCCACCCATGCTCCCTGCATAGTACTGGTACACTTACGTAGTGGAATATTCAATTCGCAAGATATAAAACAAAAGTAAAGTAGGGACACGATTTCTTATAGAAGAACCTCACTAATCAATAAGTTGAATGAGTAAACCTCTTCCTCCCTTGAAGGATTTTGAATGAAGACTTTATTACTCAATAATTACTTAGTTACAAGTTATAGATCTGAACTTCTCTATTGCTAACGATCATCAAATCCTACTAATACTAACGAATCTCACTATTTAGTTCCTAAGCTCACTAGAAAAGATTTATCAAATAATCAAACCTCACGACTTCCACAAAAGTAGTTCCCTTTAGCACCGAAACTGTCTTCTATGTCGTTGTCGAGATCGCACACTCGCCGCCGAATAGCTTGATACCATGTGAAAGTCCAGTGGGGCGACAATCTAGGGATCGTGCGGTAATGGGCCTAGCTTACAAGCCCAATAAGATTCCAACCCAAAACCATATAACAATGGGTGGAGTAGCTCATTGGTTTATATACTAAGCAATTTTAGTCTCAATTTTCCCATGTAGGATATAACTCTCAACATGCCCCCTTAAATACAACTGTGTAGGCTAGTTGACACTTGGACAGAAACCCTCAAGGCTTGCGAATCGTCATATTTGGATCGGTTGCTCATTTATTGGGCGGACTGCGTGAATATGCTCTCATAAGGCTGATAAGTCTGAATAAATCCCTTAAGGCTAGCGAACTACCACTTTTGGGATCGAACACTCCTTTATTTGGCCTACTGCCTGAACGTGCCAATGAAGCCAGCAAGCCAGAAAACTTCTGGAAAGAACCCACAACGAAACACGCTCTGATACCATGATAAAGTCTGGTGGGCTAACAATTTGGGGGTCGTGCAGTAACGGACCTAGCAGTCTAGCATATACAAGCCCAATAACGTTCCAACCCAAAACCATATGGTTATAGGAGGAGTAACTCAAATGCTTATATAATAAGCATGTTTAGTCCCAACTTTCAGATACGAGAAATGATTCTCAACACTTTCTGTCTATAAAATACCATTGGACAAATTTACAACAAAGAGTTAAATGACACTCAAGAGCACACAATATATATATATATATATATATATATATATATATATATATATATTTGAACAGAACAAAAGTAGGTCAAGAAAAACTTAATCTAGGGCATCCTTATGAATGAGGGTTTGAAGCCCAACATTAGCCTGAATCTAATTAGCACTAACTACATGTCGAAGGTCAGTGATCAAATCCACCACTTTGTTGCAATCACGAGGTGTATGGGTAAAACGAACAACCTTAAAGGATTGCAGAATAACTAATGTATTGGCAATTAGCATTTCAATTTGTCATGGACAAGAGCACACAATATAAGAAAAATGAGGATGATAGTATAACAGAATGTACCAAACTAGCCCAAACGCAACTATGGAAAATAGTTGAAATGCTAATTGCTTGACCATAGAACAGAAAAATAAGGATGATAGTAGAACAGAATGTCTACTTCGTCTGAATTAGTCACTTAGAGGAAGAAAGTTGTTTAGTTGCTTGACTTGCTTCGTCTGCACTTTGTTAAAATTGGGTGAATGAGTAAATCCGCAACTTGGTCAATTTTTTTTATTGAGATTTGTAGGATAAAATTGGGTGAATGAGTGTTAAAATGTTAGTTACTGTGATGAAAGAATGTTAATCCGATTTTGATTAAATTCTAAGTGTATTTGATATGTTTTTTATGCTTATAATGTAACTCGTATTTTAATTGGTAATTGAAAAAAAAAATTGACCCCTCCAATATTTGAATCCAGGTTACCATTATACCATAATCTATGGTAGCCTTTCCATTAAAAAAAATGGTACATATTGAGACACTTCGGTATATGTTCATTTGGAAATGAACTTCACATTTAATATGTTAAATTTGCCACTTGGACATATGTTGAGGATGAAAAAAACTCCACACTATTTACAAAAATACCACTTCGTGCCATTTTTTCATTTATAAGTATGGTCACATGTTTCCTTGATCCATCGACTCTTCTTAATCTACATTTTAGATTACATTCGATCACCGGCCTCGCATAAGTTATAACCTTGTTGATCAGGATGTATTCCAACGAAATGCTCTTGATTTTAGGGGCAGCTAAGTTGGTATGGAAGAATTGCATCTTCGTATGATACTGGTTCAGGATGTGTTAATGATGCTTGTGCTTGTTTATTTGCTTATTTGGGCATTGTCCAACAAAAATTCATAGGTATACCCCTCAGAAAATGGGATAGTGGATACTTAGCTTGCTTGATATATACCCCTCAGAAAAAGGTAAGAAGGTGTGTGATGATAGATTCCCCTCCAAATTTCAAGGGGTACAAATTAAACTATATGAAGGGCTTCTTGGCAACTTCATATATACCTTCTCGTCTTCAATTGACAGGCCTCGTGACAAAGGCATTAGGCGAAGCTCAACATTAGTTTTTCTTCTCTTCGAGATGGGTGTTCAATTGGCTTGAAAGTTTCGGGTGTAGAGTGACCCAACTTGTTTCACAATGTGCACTAAAGTTCCGAGTGGAGCCAAGATAGAGAAGGAGTAGGGGTTCCAAAGTAAAAATTAGGTCGTTAACTTCTTTTTCCAATAAGAGTGTTAGACACTGTTTGTGATTTTATCTATATTTTCGATTATCTTTCTCACATCCGTCGCAACACTGCCTTCATGTAATAATAATGGTTTGATGCCCAAAACATTTCCCTCAGGTTTTCATGGAAATTCACGTTCGTTTTCCTTTAATCTAAATCTGAAAACTCTTCAAAAATATATATCAAATAAGATATTGCACCGAAATCGAATACACCATCCATACGTACGATATAAGTTTTACAAGGTGCTCAGTTCCTAAACTTCAAATTAAACTCCACGCATTTGATTAAGATCGAGAGTCTCTTCTCAAGTTAATGTACGTGCCTCATCCTTTTTTAACGAGTCATCATGTGCGTGAGGTGTGCAACTACATATTTGTATACGTCATCATGTTAATTCTTAATGCTCGATGCCGCATCATTCACGTAATCTCAATTTTGAATGACGTCTAATGTGGTCCATCACGCCAATGTCCACACTAGTTCACATACCCTAATTACTTTTCGTAATATTAATTATCGACATTAGTTTATCCTATTTTTCTCATATAACATTTATGTTGGTTCCTTAAAATTCATCATGCTTGTTTAAGACGGATCTTCAACTGATTACATGGATTATTAAAATCTTAAATTTTAGAGGGTCGATTAAGTGTATATATAGTTTCCATCAATTAATTTTAACGGCCGGATTTGTGTACATCAATTTGCCTTAAAGCAACTATTTATTTGTACACTTACTTTCATAAAAGTTTCCTTCTATTATTTTATACTAAAAAAACACAATTATATTTCATGCATATTTAAAAAAAAAATATTAGTTTCTTTCGTATAATGTATGTAAACTACTAAAAACTGATCCAAAAGGTTCAAAAATTAGCTCTTTCAAAAAACTAGTTTTATAACTAGTTGCTTATTTTTATGGTCAAATAAATAATTTTTTTTGTTAAAACAAACAAACAGTGTTTATACGAATTTATCGGAGTTTTCGCAATAGTTAAAAAATCCAACTACGTTTTTGATACCCATCAAATTAAACACACCCTTAAGGGTGTTGGGATCATCGCCACATCTTCCATTAGTCCTTCAATTGGTTTTATTAACGAGTCATGTTATGTATACAACTCCGTCAGGAAGATTAAAGAACAATTCTAGCTTAATTATTGCCAAAAAAAAGAACAATTTTAGCTCTCAACAACATATCAAAGAAGCCAGCATATATATTTCTATGTTTATTTTAATCTATTTATGCACGATTCAAAAAAAAACCTAAATTTATACAAATTAAGCTTATGCCTATTTTTGTTAATGTACAAACATTTTTTTTTGGTCGAATTAATATACAAACAATTACATGTACGTACGTACATAGGTTTCTAAAAGTCATTGGAATATATTAATTTAGATATGTTCTATATGTAATCTAGCTATATGTACGTACATAAAATTAAAATGCATGCCTAGCTTCTTCTTCTTTTTATTTTTAAATTGAACGATAATATATACATGCCTAATTAAGCTTGTAATTAAGCAATTAATATAAGTTTGACTTGAATAATAAAAAAACGAACTCGATTTTCCATTTTGCCTTTGAATTAGGGTAAGTATAATATATAGTATGGCCACCAAATTGGGCGCCGAAGCCCTATAAAAGGAAGCCCAACACACACAACCCAATCAATTGCATATACACTAGCTCACACACAACCACCACCACCACCACCACAACAACAACAACAACAACAAACATGGCCTCTTCTATGAGCACATGTCTCCTCCTCCTCCTCGTCACCCTAATCGCGTCCTCCTATGTAGGACACGTTGCCGCCAACTCCGACACTCCTATCGCCTCAATCTCTGCAAGCGGCAGAGTCTTCTGCACCAACGACGGCAACCCTGACCGATCCTGTGGCAACCAAAATTGCCCTCCGGCTGTGAACGCCACCGTCTCTCTCGCGATCGAGGAGTCTCCCATTGTCCTTGCCAATCTCACCACTAGCGCAACGGGAGCCTTTCAGTTCAGTACCTCCTACAACACGACAAATCCCGCCCCCATCACCCGAAGCGATGTCAACGAAATCGTCGTCTATGTCAATATCCCGGTGCCCAACTGTCCCGCCCTCGCTGGTGCCGGAGTCCTAAAGGCTTCCACGAGCTCCGACGTACGTGACGGTAACGTGATGCTGAAGCTCAATAAGTACAAGAGAATTTAAGGGGTGCGCCCAATTATTACGTATGTACGTAGCTCTGCATGGGGGTGCGTACGTACATATATATATCCTATAATAATGGAATAAGTACGTGCATGTTCCTTGAATATACCAAGGACATATATACTTATAAATGGCACACGTACTCTGATTTTAAATTAAGTTTAATAAAGACGTAACATGAGTTGTAAGCTAAGTGTCTTGCTTAATTATGTGTCCGTTGACTATTCATCAAAACCATGTTGTATTCTATTGATGAAATATGTAATATCACGCAAGCATGCGTATGATATATATTGGTGATTTCTATATAATGTGAATCTGGCATATTGACCAAGTGGATCTTGATTGACCGGTTAATTAGTTAAACGAAAATATATGTGAATCTTGATTCATGTATATTGAATATTCACAAAGTCTTGATTGAGAAGGTAAAACCATGTTACCGTTGATTATTAAAGTCCTATATTCTTCTCAACTGTAAGACCCAGCACTTGAGAAGTAGAACTTTGTGAGCTATATATATTCAACTTCATGAACAAATTAAAGGAGCATTAGCCTGGTTGGATCTTGGAGGATATCCAATGATTTTGTAATACCTATCGACCATATGAGTTGTCTTCTTGCAACGAGTATAGAATAATGGTTGTTTGCCCTTCGAAGTTCTAGTATTGCTCACACCAGAATGAACAGTATTGTTTCCATCAATACCAAGTCTTGTTGGATTAACATAATGAACAACCAGAGAAGATGAATCGGTTAATAACTTGCTAGTAGAAGTAATATTGCCCCTTTGTTGTTCTTCTTGTATCAAAAGAGAATAGGCATGGTGCACAAATGGAAGGGGGTTCTAGTGATATATGATGTATATTTGCCAGATAGGATACTTGTTAGCTGGCTTTATATGTTTGTTTTGTTGCGTGTTAAATAAGATAGTTAGTTAGGAGGTGGTATCTGGTGTACGTGGTAGTCTCTAGCTAAGTCTGGTGCAATTGTCATCACATATAAATAGTCTGTAAACCGACTTATTAGATTGAATGAAGGAAAATTTCTTGAGAGTTCTCTCGTGAGAGTGTGAGTGTGAGAAAACTTGATTCGGAAAGTGAGGATTTGAGAGTGCGATCTTGATCAACCTCTGACTCTACATGGTATCAGAGCGAGGAGTAGAGATTCTGAGAGATTGAAAGTTTTTTTCCAGAGGTTTGAGACCAGAAGTCAGTTCTCGGTGACGGAGATCGCAGAATCAAAGAAAATGGCAGGGAACCAAAACACGGTGAACAATCATGCAGATCCTTATTTGCTTTCAAATTCGGATCATCCAGGCTAGGATTGACGCAAATTCTCTTTGATGGAACCAATTATCTGATATGGAGTCGACAGATACGCATGGCCCTAGGAGCGAAGTTCAAGTTAGGGTTTATAGATGGAACATTGAGGAAGCCTGATGCAGGAAACGCAGATTTACCGAGGTGGATAAGGTGTGATAGCATGATTAGGTGCTGGTTGCTGAATTCTATGAAGCCGGAGATATCGAAAGGCTTTGTGTTCGCAAAATCAGCAAGAGATTTGTGGTCTGAAGCAAGCGAAAGGTATAATTTGAGGAATGCACCTCTGATTTACAAGCTGCAACAGGATCTTGCACAAATCACGCAAGGAGATTCGACAGTCACAGAATACTACAACAAGCTGAAGCAATGTTGGGACGAGCTGGAGAATCTGATCAGCGTTCCAACCTGTGAATGTGGAAGAATGGATACTTGTAGGTGTGACTTGACTGCACGATTCCAGGATTTTGTGAATCAGAGTAGATTGATGCAGTTCCTCATGAATCTGAATGATCGATATGAATCTGTCAAGAGTTATATTTTGTCTTTGGATCCTCTTCCAAGCGTGAACAAGGCGTATTACAATGTTCTACAGGTTGAAACTCATAAGCAAGGTCAAAGAGCAGTTGATCCAGCAGGATTCGCTGTTAATTCAAGCTATTATCAACAAAAGGGTCATCAAGAAGACAAGAAAGACCACAGGAAAGGTAGTTGGGATTCAAAGAAGTATGACAAACATGGTGAAAAGAAGACTTGTTCTCATTGCAAAGTGGATGGTCATGTTAAAGAAAATTGTTTCGAGATTATAGGGTATCCAGACTGGTTCAAAGGAAAACGAAATAGGACGGGATATAGAATTGCTGCACAGGTTGGGTCTGAACAGGAAGATCAGAGATCACAGATGGCTCAAGAAAGTCCTTTAGAGAGTGGCAATGGACATGGAATATCACCAGAGATGATGCAAGCTTTCTGCCAAGAGATGATCAGGGCATTTAAGGGGAAGTCGGTCATGAATGCAGAAGCTGAGAGGTTTGGAGGTTGTAGTTCGAGTTATGCAGGTACTTGCTATTCTAATTTTGTTAGTTTTAATAAAGATAAAACTGAATGGATAGTTGATACGGGAGCTACTGATCATATGAGTCCTTATTCAGAGTTGATGTTTGAAATTCAGAACTTGGGGAAATCTGTGATGGTGAGGTTACCAGATGACAGTGTGAAGGCAGTAAAACAGATAGGGAAAATCCGGTGAATGAAAATTTAGTATTGACTGAAGTACTTTTAGTCCCTGATTTTAAGTATAATTTGTTGTCCATTAGCAAATTAGTTATGAGTGGAGATGTTGGTGCATACTTCTTCTCACAGAAGTGTGTCTTACAGGACCTTATGACTAAGAAGCAATTAGTTGTTGGACAGCAAAGTGGAGGACTCTACAAGTTGAAGTCTGAAGACAAGAGACTGATTTCAAATGCTAAGAAAGACAGGTGTGATAATAAAGATTGTTTTACTAGTAATGTGTGTACAGACCTTGAATTGTTGCATTTCAGATTGGGGCACATGTCCTTGAAGAATATGAACCATGTTCCTTGTAAAAAGGGGAATAATTCTGATTTTGTTTGTGACATTTGTGCCCTTGCAAAAATGCATAGACAACCTTTTCCAAATAGTGTGACTGTTTCTGAAAACTGTTTTGATTTGGTTCATATGGATTTGTGGGGGCCCTATAGAGTCTTAGATTTGAATGGTAATGGGTATTTCTTGACCTTAGTAGAAGATAAAAGTCGAGATACATGGATTTTCTTGTTGCAAAATAAGGCACAAGTTTGTGACATTTTGTACAAGTTCATTCAGATGATTAAGACTCAATTTGGGGTGATGCCTAAGAGTTTTAGATCAGATAATGGATCTGAATTTGTTAATAGAGAGTGTCAGAGGATGTTGGCGGACTTAGGTATAATTCATCAAAGGACAATGGTATATTCACCTCAGCAAAACGGTGTAGTAGAAAGGAAGCATCGACACTTATTGGAGACAGCTCGGGCTCTAATGATGCAGGCTGGTTTTCCGAAGAGAATGTGGGGTGAATGTGTTATGACAGCAACTTTTCTGATTAACAAAATGCCTATGGAAGGTCTAGGTTGGAAATCACCTTTTGAAATCTTATTCAAAAGGGCTCCATCATATGATCGTTTGAGGACCATAGGTTGCTTGTGCTATGTAAGTGTGATTGGGAAGAATAGAGATAAGTTGGAAGCACGTGGAAGGAAATGTGTGCTTATAGGATACCCTATGCAACAGAAAGGGTACAAATTGCTTGATTTGAAGACTGGAGAAGTTTTTGCTAGCAGAGATGTAGTTTTCCATGAGAAAATTTTTCCTTATAAGGATACCTCACAGATTAGACCCATAGAGACAACAGTTTTGCCAATGGTTCAGCTAGGAGATGATGATGTTGATGAGGGAAATGTCAGAGAAGATGCTGAGAATGTGCAAAGAGAAGAAGAAATTGTTCATGTACGAAGATCTCAGAGACAGAGAGTTGCTCCAAGCTGGTTAACTGATTTTGTGGTTAATAGTGCTAGTTTAGAAGAGTCTGTGATAGAACATCGAGCTTTTATGACAAAGATACTATCTGTGGCAGAACCTGGAAGTTATTTTCAGGCTCAAAAGGATGAGAATTGGGTAGCTGCAATGAAGCAAGAGATAGATGCTTTAGAGAAAAATGGAACTTGGGAGTTAACTGATTTGCCTAAAGGGCAGAAAGCTATTACTTCAAAATGGGTGTTCAAGGTAATGTTTAAGGCAGATGGAAGTCTAGATCGCTACAAGGCAAGATTGGTGGTTAGAGGTTTCAATCAAAAACTTGGCAAGGATTATAAGCATACTTTTAGTCCAGTTGCCAAGCTTCCAACTGTGAGGATTTTGATTGCTTTAGCTACGACAAGGGGCTGGTTGTTACATCAGCTTGATATAAACAATGCTTTCTTTCATGGGTTTTTAGATGAGGAAATTTATATGATTCCACCTGATGGTTATCATAAGGCTAAAGAAGGGCAAGTTTGTAGACTTAAGAGGTCATTGTATGGCCTTAAATAAGCGGCTAGACAGTGGAATTGTGAATTGTCTAGTTTTCTAATGAAGATGGGGTATACTCAGTCACATTATGACTACTCTTTGTTTGTTAAGCAAGATGAAGAACATTTTACTGGTATCTTAGTATATGTTGATGACATCCTCATGACTGGATCAGATTTGATTGAGATTGACAAGGTGAAAGCAGCTTTGCACATGGAGTTTACTATTAAAGATTTAGGGGAAGCTCGATATTTCTTGGGCATGGATATCTTAAGGACTAGTGTAGGTACGTATCTATGCCAGAAGAAGTATATTTTAGATATTTTACAAGATTACAATATGGATGAGGCAAAAACAATAGACTTTCCTATGCCTGCTGGTGTCAAGCTCAGTGCATCAGATGGTGAGTTATATCCAGATGCAGAAAGATACAGGAGGCTTGTAGGAAGGTTATTATATTTGAATCTTACACGGCCAAATTTGTCATATGTTACTCAACATTTGAGCCAGTTTGTATCAGCTCCAAGAGTCCCTCATTGGAATACTGCTCAACATGTTTTGAGATATCTAAAAGGGTCTGTCACACTGGGATTATTTTATCCAATTCAAGACCAGTTAAAGGTGGTGGGTTTTACTGATGCGGAGTGGGGTGCCTGTTTGACAACAAGAAGATCATTAACCGGTTATTGTGTCTTTCTTGGACATTCCTTAGTGGCTTGGAAGACTAAGAAGCAAGCCACTGTATCCAGATCATCCGTTGAGGCGGAATACCGGAGCATGGCCACTACAACCGCTGAATTAGTGTGGGTTTCTTATTTGCTTAATGATCTTCATGTTCAGGTTCCTAAACCTATCACTCTTTTTTGTGATAACAAGGCAGCTCAACAAATTGCTGCCAACCCCTGCTTTCATGAACGCACAAAACATCTTGAAATTGATTGTCATTATACCAGAGACAAAGTGCTTGAGGGTTTTCTTGCTACAGCATATATTCCTTCAGCAATACAGTTGGCCGATCTTATGACCAAGGGTTTTGGTCAGGCTCGTCATCACTTTCTTTGTGCCAAGTTGGGTCTTGTACAAGCTCCAACTTGAGGAGGGGCTATTGATATATGATGTATATTTGCCAGATAGGATACTTGTTAGCTGGCTTTATATGTTTGTTTTGTTGCGTGTTAAATAAGATGGTTTAAGTGCATTAGTTAGTTAGGAGGTGGTATCTGGTGTGGTAGTCTCTAGCTAAGTCTGGTGCACTTGTCATCACATATAAATAGTCTGTAAACTGACTTATTAGATTGAATGAAGGAAAATAGAGCTTCCTGAGAGCTCTCGTGAGAGGGAAAGTGTGAGAAAACTTGATTCGGAAAGTGAGGATTTGAGAGTGCGATCTTGATCAACCTCTGACTCTACAGGTTCATCATGAGAATGTTACCATGAACGATTGAGAAGAATCATTTAATCCCATAAGAAATTGTAATAAGCGTTGATTATCATTCAAATTGTGAAAGGCTTCAGCTAAACCACATGAATATGACTGAGTCGATCTTTTTCATCCCATAGCCTTTTGATTTTGGTAAAGAATCCATAAATATTGTCAAAGACTTGTGATATGGTGCTCAATTCATTTTAAATAGAGAAAAGATGAGCTCCATCCATTACTTTGAGAAAATCAAGATTCAAGATCTAGCCATATTTGCTTTGCATCCCCAAAAAGAAGGAAACTCTTAACGATTTCCTTTGTCATGGCGCTAAGTAGCCAAGAAGAGGTCATAGCATTGCATCGCTCTCCTCGACCGAAATTTGGTGAAAAAGAAACTAGACGAGTGACTTCGCCATTCAGAAACCTATTTGTTCTTGGTTTTCAATGCAATTATCCTCGAAATGTGCAATGCGTAGAATTCAGTACCATTGAACACCTTGGTCGCCAGGATAAGGCTGTCAGGTGCGTGGATGTAAAGTGGATTATTTGGAGTTATTATCGAAGAATCGAACAAGAAAACGAAATCCAATTAAGAAGTTTGAGCAAGAAGACCAGATGAAACAAGGTGATTGCAATCTGAAATCACCGAAAATTGATCGAGAACTCAATACCGATTGAAGAGAAATTGCGAAATTAGGCTAATCAATCGAAAGAAATTGATCGGTCGCGCTCTAATACAATATTAGAAATCTGAGATTGAGCAAGGAAAAGAAGAATGAAGAGAATTTGGAGAGAAAATTCATTCTTCATTAATTGAGTGTGTTACAAACAATGAGTTCATTAAAAAGAGTTTCACTCCATTTCTAACTAACCAGTTACTCCCAATTTTCCACTGCTAAAGCTAACATATTACAACATGCTTTCGCAAGTGTAGCTAGCCTGATTCAATTGACACTTGGACAAATAGGGTCTAACATCTCAGTGTCTTTATAACTAGCCCAAACAAAGGATGGTGGCATCTTAGTCTCCTTATAGCCAACTCAACCCAAACAATGAGAGGGTAGTCAACCGCTTAACCTAGTCCCAAACAAATCAGAAAACGGACCCAAGACCAAACCGTCAACTCTGATACTATGTGAAAATGAGAGTTTGTGGGTCATAACTAGGAGGTCATAAGTCCAATACATAAGCTCATTGAGGTTTTATCCTAGAACCATTGGTAATAGGAAGAGTAACCATAGACTTATATACTATTTTATATTTTATCTGTCAACTTTCCATGTAGGAAGGAGTATTCTAACAATGGTTTACACAACGTATTTTGGAGTTCATAAAAGAGTGCATCTTTTCCATAAAAGAGTTCATAAAAGAGTGCATCTTTTGTTGTGGCATTGATGTCATCTTTTCAAAGCAAGATACAACCTTGGGGCATAAGTGTATTCTGTTGTGGCAATCTCGTATTATTTGTTGTGACAATCCCAACTCTCTAATCTACCTTTTTCGCTTACAAAAGACTAAAGAAAACAGACATCTTAATGTTCCCCATTGGGCGCGGCGGCGCACCAAGAGTTTGTAAACTCAACTTCATTGATATATTATAACTGAATGTACAAATATACAACTATTTGATGCAATACTTTACTAAATTATTTGGGAAATCGATATCTGGAATAATTAACAAGTGAAATTGACGCACTTGCCATTTTCTTCAATGCTACGTTCTCCGTTCATGAGAAGCTCATCGCTCAAGCGTTTTCAAGCACCTCAAATCAGACAAAAAGTTACATGGACTGTTGAGGCTGCACCAAAAATGTGTAAACTGAAGGATCACCGTAGTAGTTCCTTCAATGATCTTAGTGGGCTGTCATATCCATGCACTTCCTTATCCTTCCAAAATGCAATCCCTGTTACCAAAGTAAATGGTAAAATAAATAAATTATTCACTGCAAAAAACACTCAAATCATAATTGTTTGTGTTTTAAATACTACCAAAGGTTGGTAGATACAGATAGGCAAGGATAATGCAGACAACATATAGAGAAATTAAGCTTTTATCAAGAATCAATTCAGGAATCGCCATCTAGGCATCTAGCCATAATTGAGTTCTACCAGTGTGTAAATTTTAAAATCAGTCTATTTAGTGCTATGGTTTTCATACAGCTATACTAGATAAGTGATTTCTATACACTAATAGTCCGCAAAACAGATGTCTAAATTACTGAGGCAGGTCAAATTCTACTTCATCTTCTTATTCTATGAAATGTAATTGAATAATATCACAAATGTTCATTTTCCTTTTGTCAGTTCACCGTAATAATAGAGTACTTAATGATATGAAGAGTTAACAGTAAAAAAGAAACATTCTTGTTCTTTTAAAGGAGAAACCAACTATATTCAGAAGAAGAAGAATATAGTTGACAATTTAATCAGGATAGTTGAGAATATTATTTTCTTAAGAAAATACAGAACATTATCATATCATAGATCAAGTCAAACCTATCCAGAGAAACAAGACGGCTGTTGTTGCGAAGAAGAATTCCCTGCTGATGCTATTAAACCTGAATAAACCATTGCAATATTAGTCATACTTATCAGGGTAAACAGACAAAATGAATATGATATGATGATACCAGTATAGGCACAACAAATTGCCCCATCCGTAAAGAACAGTTCCCCAGGATGATCCAGTGAACCTGCATCACCATTGCCCAATCAAGTTCCTTTCAGTCTATAAAACACCATTTGAAAAATTTACAGGAAAGAGCTTAATGACACTAAAGAGCACACAATATATGAAAAAATGAGGATGATAGTAGAACAGAATGTGCCAAACTGGTCCAAACACAACTATGGTAACCTTTACAGGCGAAAAATGGTAAATATTGAGACATTGCTTATTTAAACTAACTGGCCAGTGAGATATCCAAACCTACTCTAATGTAAATAGAATTTCAAAGCTTAGGTTGAATGAAGTGTAAACTATCATAACTCAATCACAAGGTATCTAAAAGGAGTAAAGGATTGTGTCAATACTGCACTTTTGCTACGTCCTTGCTCCTCAAATATCATTGAACTCTTACTCTTGAAACCAGTTGTCATCTAAACTTAATTTTTTTTTACATCTAACCCATGACATGACGTAAGACACGTAGGTTATTATAAGCTAGGCTTTTCCAAAAAACATCAATTCTGGAGCTAATCTAAACCATTTGCGGCATGAGTTTCATAATAGTATACTTTCCTGACTGAACTTTCTTATAATCTTAATCATATACTCAGGGACAAGTAGACTCTGTCCATGACAATTCAATGTGCCTATGACTTGAGATAATAAGAGGCAAACTAGAGTTTCATCATTCTTTTAACTGTTTCATTCCACAGCCTATAATGCACTTTCTCTTCCGAGAAACATATGCATCACTTTCAGTATATGCAGACTATTGATATAGCTGTACAAGTATTGACGATTTAGGTCATCAACACAGGATCACATAAATAATACTTATGATAACACAAGGAGTACTTTTCCATAAAGTAATTGGGTAAATATAGGACAGGGGTAGAATCTCAATACCACATCAAATCGCGAATGAAAATAGCACGTGGTATTAATAGCCCATTGCCAATCATGGCAAGCAACATTGAGATGGCTGATAACCCTTTGATGTTGTCAGGATTCAAGAAATTTGTCCACTGAAAGCAAATGATGGAAGTTAACAAAGTCAGAACCTCACTGTTGCAATTTGAAGATGAGAGAAAAAGGGCCAAGAGCAATTACAAATTGTGCAACTGGCATCCACATGAACAGAAGGGTAGCAGTCCATCCAGATACTGATCTAACAAATCTGGTTCCTTCTTCAGAGAGCTTTCCCATTCTTGCCATGACAACAGCCACGACAGCAATAACAAAGGATATAGAGCCAGGCAATAAACTGTTAGGAAGATAAGGAGCGAACGTCGACCACATGACCTGCAGGAGTAGAGAAATGTAACTGCACACAACAATGATAGTTTCTGACATGATACACACTAATAGAGAGTGAGTGCATTGCCTGAGGAAGAACAGAAAGACCTCCAACGGTAGTGAAATCTTCCCATAAATGCCAAATCAAGGGAGGCAACAAGTTGAAGTAGTTGAGTAAATTGGAAACAAGACCAACCGCAACAACGGTTGAAGTAATGGCAAAGTAAGGTAAAGGCATAGCATCAGCCAATGTGAGCTGGGAAATGACAATGTACATGGAGATCACACCAAGTGTTTGAACCACAGCGGCCTCAGATTCCCTCTTTTTGACAAAGTACGAAAGTAGTGACAGATTCCCTAACATACCAGTTAGAATGCCCTGCAAGTAAGTGACTAGTGATCAATATGACTCCCTACCTAGTCATCTATGTCAAATATGTGGATCGAAATGGTAATATATATATATATATAATATAGTACATCTGGTCAGAAGAAAAAAGAATCAGTACCAGCCAAGGAACAGCTAAAAGAGCTGATTTGTTGCCAGCGACAAGATTACGATAGTTGAGGATGATCTGAGGAAGCTGGAGCAAAAGAAAAGGAAGATTGGCACTAGCGGCAAACTTGGCGGTCAACCAATCCCATTGCTTCCAAGATTCACCAGGTTCTTCGTTAATTGGAATTGGATAGGGCGCATCGTTATCGAGAGCCTTGAGCTTAGACCACCGTTGCCGATTCTGATCGAGTAAGTAAGAGAATGACCTGAACTGAAGATTGTGGTCAACCTTGCTGGCGATTGAAGAGGAAAACGAGGAAGGCGAACAACATCCCGAAGCTGAACGACGAAATGTAGGATCAGAGAGTGATGGACGGCGCAAGCGAAGCATTGCTGCCGTTGCCCCGCTTCCGAGAGGTAAATTCATCGCCATTGAACAACTAATTCGCAAAAGAATAGCCAAATTAAGCACATTGAAAGCAATCCTCGAGATGAAGAAAACTCAAAACTTCACCTTCATTCGTACAAAAAACTAATTACAAAACAAAAGCTATGAGGCACAAATAGAGCCATAGAAAGATTACCTTGATCCGCAAATTAGGGTTTGAAGGCAATCACATACATAAAAAAAAGAGGAGGGAGAGTGGAGACTGGAGAGTGGAGTCGATCGGGCGAGGCGCACGCAAGTACCACGAGAATTATCTTCCTTCTCCTTGATTCCAGAAAAAATATCCCCGGAAAAAACAATTTCTATTCTTGTTGTTTTTCTTTTCTTTTATATTAAAAAAACTAATTTTTGTTTTTATACAGATAGATATTTAATCCATCAATCATTAAATAGATATTTATATCGACATTTATAATTACATAGACTAAATGCTTCTTAAACTTAATTTTTGTAATTTTAAATTGTATAATTGAAGGTTCCAATAACCAAAACACTAATATAACGGAGACAATTAAAGAAATTTCAACCAAAAAAAAATAGAGAAATTTGCAAGTTGCATTATTTGTATAAGCTTGGAAAGCAGCGATTGAGGAAAAGCTGACATATTAAGCTTGACACGTGGACGGTAGTGTGTGTGATCCAGAGATGGTGCCTCTGGTGCAAACACATGGAGTTGGGATGGTGCATTTGCAGATTGTCTGTTCATCGATCTGTTGCGTTGTGTTGCATTGGCATTGCACCGATTTTTTTTTTTTGACACTTCGGACTTCCTAATTCAAACACATTGCTATCAATTCAGAAGGCCAAATGCTCTACGTTTTATTCATACTTCTTTTAGCTAGATTAATTCTTTTTTAAGTAGTTAAGTCAAGTCTAAGATCCAAGTTACACAATTAAAAAACTAAGGACTTCTACCAAAAAAAAGCTAACATGCCTAAGAGATTTTGGAGGAATTGAGAGCTTTGTATTGCTTTTGGAAGACTTGATTACAACTCTGCTTGAATGATTTGTAAATGAGGAGGTGGGGTGTATTTATAGGTAAGTCACCTCCTTTACAAGGCTAAGGAAAATTCTAGAGAATTGATGTCATATTTCGCGATATTAGGGGTGTGAATCGCAGACAATTGTTGGTCGGGACATAAAGATAAAGAGGCAGGAGTTTGTGATGGGATTGAAACCTACTCTTCTTTGGACATCGAGACAAGCCGATCTAGTTAAGTGCAAAGAACTTGTCTCTAGTCTTGGACTTGATTGCGAGAAATGAGGGTTTAGGCCAGCCCTATCCAAACTAGTCGGGGATTGGAGACGTTCCCTTGGTGAGCCCAAGGTAGGGCAAAACCAATGACTGTCTCGGACGAACAGGTTGGCCCGCAAAAGAGGGGTGTCGTGCAAGGCTCGAAGGGTCAAAACTCTAGGCTCATGACAAATGGTATCAGAGCGAGTCTAACTACATTCCGTTGGGCGCCAAACACTTTTTCAATTGAAGCTTTTCAAGAAGGATAGGGCGCCGAGCATTGTTAGAACGGTCCTTGGAAACCTCTTGAGTTATTGTGTACGACGCATTGTTGAGAACAAGTGGTAGAGTGTCGTGACCCGTGGGGACACATTTGGGTTGTCGAGTGCTAGGGCCAGGCTAGTGTACGAGTGCGTGCACTTGATTAAGTGGGAAAGGATGTCACATCCCGCGACATTAGGGACATGACTCTAGGACAATTGTTGGTCGGACATTAAAGATAAATGGTCGAATGGCTTCAAGAGTTTGTAGTGTGATCGAAACCTACTCTCTTTGAATGTCGAGGCAAACTGACCTAGTTATGTGCGGAGAGCTTGTTCCTAGTCTTAGACTTGACGGTCAGGAAGAGGGGCTTAGGTTAACCCTATTTCCCTGATGACCTCATGGAATGGCGAAACCAAAGATTGTTTTGAAGGAGCAAGATGGCCCTGCAAAGGAGGAGTCCATGTGCGAGCCTCAAAGGGTCGAAACTTTGGGTTTTGACACTTGCACCATCTAGTTTTTTTACTAGTTAAGAAACTACATACTAATTTAAAGTACTACAAACGGAAAAATTACGACAACCTAAGTTTCAATTAAATCCAACTACATGTTCCCTTTTGCTTTCTTATACACTATCCTCATTCATAATAAAATTACCCATGATTTTAGTAAAAAAAAGTATTGGAAAGAAGTTTTTATTTATAAAATAATAGAGTAATAATCAGATATTGATATGAAACTGACTCCAAATGTCGTGCAAATATTTATCATCTCTGGATTTATTTTTTCCGATAAAAAAACGTACTTTGACATTTATAGTTTCCAAGGGTCACCCCCCTACAAGCTCAAGTGACTATTAGGATTTAAGACCACTTTCTAACCCAAGTTATTATGTCAGTAGCTGCCTAAAAGAAGCTTAAAATGATCATTTTGCTTGATTTTCAGGGTTGGTACGAGAAGTTAGTGGATCAAGTCTTACGTATTTCAGAGAAACCGTGAATTGGTTTGTGTAGCCGCAATCATGGTGTGTGTAGTCGCGATCATGGTGTGTGAATTGGTGTGTGAATTGGCTTGATCATTTCAAAGAAGCGATCACGAAGCATTAATGGATCTAACGGCTTTTTTCCGATTCCGCCCAGTTTGGGAAGAGAAGTGTTGGAAGAAGGGCTTGAACTTGATATTAAGTTGCCTACGTATCCTCTCGATGTCATAGAGGAATCAAAGCTCATGTAGTTCTCTTACCTCCGATATGAAACCCCGCTTGGCTACTTACCTAAGACGGCCCAAAAAAACCGGCGGCAGAAGATTGGCTTGCGTCGTCCTCTAGTGCATCATCCGATGACTCCGTATAGTTCATTGATTATGATCTAAGTTCCGCCCTCTTCAATCATTGACACAAACATGAGCTTCAAATGCATTGTGTGCCAACCTCGATCTCCTATCGTCTACGATGTGGCCACCTTGGCTAAACTTTTGCTCAACCGCTACTGTTGAAGCGGGAACGGCTAGTACTTGAGCGGGGGGTCCTTGCTAGTGTTGGATATGTCCTCTTGTGTTGCCTCCACCAATCTAAAATATCAAAATTATCTACAAATTCAAAGGTAGTGGTTAGATAAGTGTCGAGCTCCGTATGTAAGCTCGTGAATCTCGATTTTTTAAGATTTTGCAACATACGAGACCCGACAGATAGAAAAGAACGACAAGATGAGGGGGACGATGGAGGTAATTGAGGTGTAGAAAATGTTGAGAAAAAATATGAAAATATTCGCAAACATATTTTATTTGATTTTTTAAAATTTGAGTTCGACCCTTTCTTTTTACCCTTTTGATTAAAATTCATGCACTTACCAAAGATTGGGTTGGTTTTAGAATTTGGGCAGCACCCGGGTTTTGATGAGATGCCTACGTATATCTATAAAGAGAATCAAGTCTTACGTACTTCAGAGTGTTTTGGTTGTTATTTGTGTGTGATATTTTTCATGTATCAGAGGAATGAATCTAAATCCAGAAGGATTGCCTAGACCATTCCAACTATCATTTATATGACGCAAATGGTACTAAACCCAGTGTGATGTAGTCGTTCGCATTTGACGTGCACAATTATTTTTAGTCGTTTTTGGATTTTGAAATTGAACCACTCATGCTATAAGCCTTATATAAATTATGAATAAGAAATTTAACACGTTCTATAATAACATCAAAATTGTAGTTTCTATCATAATGTTCTTCTAGATTTTTACATTCGTTATGATAATTAAAATTGGTCTTGTAAACGCAGACAATCTGATATTGATCTTATAATGAATTAGTATCTTATTTCTTTAAAAAAAATAGTACGAGTCGTCGTGTAACGTTTAAAAAGCAAGCGTCGACTTCAAACTCCAACATATAAAAGCTACGATTGAAAAAGGTACGTGATTGAGGAGACATGTTCGAGCTATATTCGTTTAGACATTTACGGTGGAGGAAGCCTGGAAGAAAGAGAACGAAACAAGATCAAGGAAATTCCACCGCTTCTCCTTAAATTTATTAGCTTATATACTACAATCGATCCTATTTTCTGAAAATGATCCAAGTATATATACATTACATATAGACATATATAGAGGTTATCATTTGTTCACTTTTACAAATCAATAAAAACTATCCCTCCAATAAAATGAAAGGCTAGAGAAAACGAAACAAGATTCCAAAGTAAAATGAACCTCGTGTGGGGCGCTGAATAATGTTAATTGTTGACATTTGTGAAAGCGAGTTTTTTTTGTATCCAACCCTATAGAAATTGTCTTATGTATCATCTTATTATGAACGATCGAGAGAAAAGAAAGTTAATGATTTTTTCCTTGAGTTTGGAAAAATAATAGCTAGGTATTTGTGAAAGTCCGCAAGTCATAAATTATAACGGGGATCGTGTATAGATAAGCTCAGTACATAAATTTAATAGAATTTATTTCTAAAATCAATTGGTGATAGGAGGATTAACCTAAGAGTTTATATGATGGCATATTTAGTGTCAATTTTTAGATGTGTGAAGTATTTTCAACACGCTTCCGTAAGTGTAATTGGCTTGGTCAGTTACACTGAGACAAACAGGTCTAGCATCTCAGTCTCTTTATAGCTAGTCCGCCCCTGCAAGTGCAACTGGCCTGGCCTAGTTGACATTTGGACAAACGGATTTAGCATCTCAGTCTCTTTACAACTAGCCTAGAGAACGGGTAGTGACATCTCAATCTCTTTATAGCCAAAGACAATTCAAATAACAGACAAGTAACATAAACCGTTAAACCCAAGCCCAAACAATTAAGTCATGAAACGGGCTTAGATCAGACCATGAGCTCTGATACCATGTGAAAGTTTGTAGGCCATAATGAAAGGTCGTGTATAGATAAGCCCATGAGATCTCATCCTAAAATCAATTGACAATAGAAGAAGTAACGATCCAAATACTTATATAGTAAACATGTTTAGTCCAATTTTTGGATGTGTAAAATATTCCCAACAGTAAAAGTTATTTAATTTATCACGTCTCTAAAAATTTAAACTATTTTGCAACAATTACAACAAAGATCGAGTTATTTTCTACTACTTTCACTTCTAAAAATACTTTGTTAGGTACATTCATGTGTTTGAAATATACATTATAATCACCATTCTAAAAATCTTGTCTTAGTCTCATCTTGGTCTGTTAGGTCCCATTCCACTTCGATGTCTAGCCCGTCTAGAACCGCCTTGGCAATTGTTATATCCGTTTAGGTACTAGGCGGTCTCTTTTTATCTAGAACCCGCCTAATATTTTTAAAACATTCATTATAATAAATAATGAAATATAGAATATTAAATTCGATAATATACTATGATATAGTCTAGATGCATCCATAGTACATGGACTAGATTATTTTGTTGGTAAAAGCTAGGAAATATGAGAAGATGTTAGCTAGGATGTTTTAAATTTGTTGAGTATTATAGTTGCTTGTTATTTTGTCCATGTACAAAGAGTATAAATAAACTAGTTTTGTGGTATAATAGACTAGTTTTCCAATAATGAGAAATCTGGTTTCCCCTCTCAAACTTTTCCTCTTTCTATATCGTCTAGCTTGTCACAAGATTCATCTCTACCTCTACTTTCTTTTATTGGATCGAGTTGATTAACATGGATCAAATATCAACTGATTTGTGATTCTAGTCGCCATACTGGGTTATGAGGCCAGAGTTTGCACCGTTTGACGCAAAGTACAAGCGTAAGGAGGGCATGGTACGTAATGAACATAGACGACATAGACGAGTGCGGTTTTGGACGACCCAAATGGCACGCATACATGACATGCAATTGCAAAGTATGTAACAAATAATAGCAACCGCTTTATATTATTTGTACGGATAGATAAACACTTGAATTGTGAGGCAAGCACTTTCGTCAGCAACCTAAAGACGATAGCTAATAGCTACTTCTTCTTCATTGATTGTTGAATAGAAAGATACAAATTTGTTTATAAATGTCAAAATTTGAGTACTTCGTGATCCTATTTTAGGAGAGACCCTCCCAATATCAACTTCTCCATACATATCGTCAGAGAATAACATTTAAGAAATCTAACTCCACTTTATCACTAGACTAACTGGATTAGATCGACAATTAATCCCTTTTTTTTTGGCAAAATGTAAATGGGGCCTAGATCGTACGTACATTAAAATTACAATTAGGGTCAATTGGCGCATAACCAGTGTAATAGCAGTGTACGTTCAAGTTCGAAAAGCTATCCATTTTAATCTGGGGACTATTATTGTTGTTATTTGTTGATTTATATTGCTTAATTAGTTGTGAAGTCCACTATCTAATGAATCTAGAATAAGGAATAATATATAAAAATTAAATGAAAAGCTTACGATCAAACTTGTCATACTAGCTGAAGGGTCTTAGTTATATACAAGTCAAAACCACCCACTCTCGCATAATATGATGGAGTTAGTAGATTGCTTTTTCGTATTTTGACTCTTTGACAAATTCAGCTATATATATTATATATCCACTTAATTTTAATTTATAGTTTCTATCATTTGCATCTTTAGACAAACAAACATTTACTTGACCGGGTACCATGACACCAAAATGACACATCGATGATGTATGCAGTTTATTTATTGTTAATATAGAAGACAGTAAATAACTAACGTAAATTGTTGCATGTACCATGATATAAAACTCTTTTTTTTTGGAACCATCCCCCTTAAATTATACAATTAATTTATGTTATGCGACTCGTCAAATAGGATGTATGTCATCTATAAACCAAAATCATAGTTTAAATCAATCTAATCGATCCATATTATTGATATATAGATAAATAATTAAGGAACGGTTTAGTAGATAGGCTTCAGTCTTTCAAATTAATTTATATATATATATATATGACATTTTGATATCATTTTCTCATTTTAAGATGAATGCATCTTAGATTAAATACATATAGTCTGAAAATGATTATAATCAAGGTTTATAGCTAAATTCCTAAATAAAACTATGTGTGGGAAAATGGAGAGATGAGGTAGTGAAGAGACAATAGAATATAGGGTAAGATATCTACCTAGTACAAATATAAAGCAAAAAACAAGTCCTTATAAAAATTTGAGCCACTTGGCAATTTAAAACATTTTTTTATTTTTTCTAAAATACTTCCACTTACCCACTATCTTTAAAGCCCACCACCTATTAATAAATTAATATTTTGTAATTTTTACTAAGAAAATAATTTTAACTTTTTAAAACAACTTTCACTTTACCTATTTTTTTCACTATCCTAAAAATAACCACCAACTAACAGATTAATATTTTGTAATTCTTTTACTAAAAGAAGTGTGATTTGTAAAAATGTGTTTGTAATTTTTTTAAGAACAAGTCAGAAAATAATTTATAAATAATTTTTATATTAAATTCGTACAAGGTAGGTACATGAATAAGACTAAAAAGGTGTGATTTAGTTATAAAAAATGTGTTTGGGAAATTTTTTAAGAACAAGTCGAAAATAATTTTTATAAGATAATTTTTATATTAAACCCGTACAAGGTACGGAAATAACACTAGTTCTCTAGCAAATTGGAAATGAATCAAGAGCTAGACCGAGGTCATCAGCCTAACTTGCAGGTTACCTACCAGCATTAACAAAGACATATTAAATAATCTTAATCAATTAATCAAACTATAGGTAGTTTCAGGCCTTTTTGACTTGGTTTAACATGCACCCATTAGTTTGTAATTTTGTATAGACTAATCAATTAATCTAATATTCCAAGACATCCTTTCGTCTATCTAGAAGAGAATATATATCGATCACCGGCCATGCTACAAACTAATTTTTGCTCCTGTTTAAGACGCTAATGTAGCTTTATTGATATTATTTATATTTATTTTATATATTCGTCTTTATGCTGTATCAGAATTCAAATATAAAATCATTGTAATAAATGAATAATTAATGATTGAAAAGCGATAATTTTAGAGCTTTAATAGTACTACCTCCGTTTCGCAATATAGGGTCGTTTTAGCTTAAAATCTTGTTTCACAATATAAGTCTATTTTTTATTAATTAATACTAAAACTTGCTAAAAATAACATTTAATTAATGCATTTCTAGTTCCAATGCACTTAGAAATACTAAAAAATGTCACACATTGGGTGATTTTACATGATTTAATTTCATATTAATTTGTATAAAAAAAATAAAATCTCATCAATTCTATTTTAAGCATGTCTTAATATATGTGTAAAACACCTCTATATTACGAAACGGAGGGAATAGTAACTATTTCTACCAAAAAAAAAAGTAGTACTCCGTAGTAACTATTAACACAACCCTAAATATCAATAATGCATCTAGTAAAGTGTCGATATTTAAGCTGAGCTGAAGCATAACCTCATACGGTTTTTTAAGAAAATAACATGTCACCTTTTTTTGTCAAAATATAACGTATCACTTTATGGTCAAGGTATTGATCTTCTAGATAAAAAGCATTGCAATTTGCAACATTCATTATTATAATATAATGTGCTTGGCGTGTAGATTTACCGATTAATTGATAAGAAATACTCAAATCATCATATCAAGGCTTCAACAAGCTATAAAATTCTATAGAGGACAACTTTAAGATAAGATGAGATGACGCATATAAACCCAAATTAAAGGAGAAAATATTGTACTCACTAAACAAACTATTTTTGTTAATTAAAAAAAGTTGCACTAGAGAAAGATGCCATGAAGGAAGTATATAAACAGGCCCCACCGTCCACGTCTCATCTAAAACTTACACAAAACCACGGTCCATGGTTTCGAAAAAAAAGAAAGAAAATACATTTAAAAAGAAAACAAAAATTAATAAATGATCCGCTACATCACTTTCCACGATTCTAGAGTGGGAAAGCAAGAAAAGCCGTCAAAATCAAATCCCGTCGTACGCCCAATCCCAACGCCACCAGAAGCGCCGCCGATCTCCACCGTCTGTGGCTGAGAAGCCGCGCCGCCGCCTCCGGATTGCGCCACCAACGCCTGCTGGCGGTTGTGGCGGTCGATGAGGAACGCCGACGTGTCCAGCGTCGGGAGACAGCCGTGAATCAGGCCGTTACTACCGGCCACGGCGGCGCCGCCGAATCTCTGCGGCTCCGGCTTCACGACGGCCGATAGCCGCCCGAGCGTCGTCGTCTTCGGGAGCTTGACGCCGGTGACGTCCTGGACCATCTGGCGGAAGTTGGCCGCGTCGGCGGTGATGAACGTGGTGGGAGACTTCTTGGAGGCGCGCGGCTTCCGCTTGCCGATTCTCCCGCTCACGGGGCCCGGAACGCTGCGTTTTATCTTGGAGTTGGTCTCGTGGTCCGACCCGAACCCGGATCCGGATCCGGAGACGGAAATGCTCTGTGCGCCGCCCCGAGGGGTGTCGGCGTTGGAGCTGGGGACGGGGGTTAGGATGTCGGAGAGTGAGTTTGAGTTGTCGGCGGAGGAGACGGAGACTGTGAGGGCTTGGGCGATGAAGGCGTCGGCGTCGGAGAACCAGTGGTCGCCGAGGAGCCACTGGTCGACGACGGCGTCCAAATTGTTGTCAGAGTAAGCCATTGATGGAAAAAAGGAAATTGAGCAATTTCAATTTTAAAAATCAAAAATTGAATTAGGTTTGATTTGATTTGATTTGATTTGAGGTTAGATAGAGGAGGGAGAAGAGAGGTGGACTCGGGAGGAAATGAAGTCAATTGGAGGAAGAGAGGAAATGGAGGAGGGGGGGTATTTATATTGGTACAAGGGCGGAAACGCGTTTCCTCGGGACACCCTTGTGTCTTGTCTGCTATCACTTTACAGCTTAGATGAAATAAACCCCTCGGTAAAATTACACATTAGTTTATCATTTCTTTGCTTGTTTAGGGTGCCATGATAATTAAATTAATTAATTAGCGCTGAGATATATATAAAGGTGATAAATTCAGACCATATTTGAGTTTTAGACGGTGATTCGGTGAATTTCCAATTTCGATATGAGTTTTTTTCGGGGTTAAAAAAATACCTAGATCCGATAAAAAAAAAAATTACCTAGATTATCCCCATGATTTAGATTGTGTTTGCTAATATAGTGGTAGTGAAAAAACGATTGAAAGTAATTTTTAATACAAATAAATTTGTTAGTATACAAAAATTATGCCTTTAATGCATTAATTAATTGAATATTCATTTTTCCTCTTTCTTTCCAACTGTTTTTTAATATGTCACCTGTAAAATCAAGGACATGGGCGCACACCTCCTAATTCACATCCGATGTCTGAGTTAAAAGAGCAGTTATCGAATGAACATCGAATTGTTAAAAACTCGAAAAACAAAAGAACTCAGCAAATATGAATTTTTTTAAACAAGCTAAGTGAATATTAACATATTCAAACTCTCAATATGCCTTTCTATATATGCTCTCTATACATGGCAAAGAAGTGTATTTGTAATAAAATATAGAGAGGACTAGGGGGCGAAAATCTGGAGATAGACTTTTCCACTCACACGACTTCATGTTAAGAAGGTTTTGAAATTAGAGATTAAATAATTATGTAAAATATGAGTTGAAATTGAAATAAGTTACTATTAGATTGTATTTGTTTTTTTTTTAGAAAAGGAGCATGTAGTATTACATAGAGTCAATTTCCACAAGGTTTATAATTCCTTGAGGAATATTGTCAACAAAAATTACAGCAGGGGAAACATTAGTAGCTAAACGCACGAGCTACATAATATGCCACTACATTTCCTTTACGGCTAACATAAGAAAACTGAACAACAGAGAACAAAGGTAACGTATGAACAATATCTTCATGTATCAAATCAGCATATGACAACCCGAAGGATCGAGATCGAAGGCACATCAAGGAGAGATCATCAGATTCCACCTGAAGGGACAAAAAACCCAAATGCAATGCAATCTGAAGCCTAAAAAATACTGCTTTGGCTTCCGCACAAGAAACATCCCAATGAGAAAGAAAACCCTTAGAAGCAATAGCAAGCAATCTGCCCAAAGAGTCTCTAAAAACAACTCCCAAACCTATCCATCCATCAGGGAAAACAGCTGCATCACAATTCATTTTCACATACCCAACTTCAGGGACATGCCAACTTTAAGAACGAGGGCAACCTGAAAAAGAAGCTAAACTTCCTACATTTGGCTGGAGACATAAAAAGTCAGAAACAAGTTCTATTAGATTGTATTTAGACATGAACATGTAGTTATAACTAGTTAATTATTTTAAAAAAAATATTTTTATAATTGAAAATTATTAAGATTTTTTATTTTAATTAATTTATTTGAAACAAATCAAAACAACTAATTCAAACTTTTATTTTTAAAGAATTTTTAGACTAATTAAAATTGATTAAAAATAACCGCACAAAAACACTCAACATAGGATTCTAAAAACTATTTAAATTATGTATCGCGATTTAAATTAAAAATCCAAATCACATACCCCACTAAAAATAACATACCAAGATTAAAAATTAAAAATAGTAATGATAAAGTCTAATCGGTTTGAATTAATTGTAAGTTGTAAGTTTGCAACAAACTAATACCTATATATTATATAATTTTGTATGGAATAACTTGTGAATTTTGCTTAGCCGTAATCCAAAGTACCATATAGGTCCACCCTCCTTGCACCTCATGCACATAATATACAATTTCAAAAGGTTTCGGTGCTCTTTAATAAAATAAAATGAAATCGGTAAAGAAAAAGTCAAGATTACCTACATTAATTGTTTAGAAACAAAAAAAAATTAAAAATCAATTACATGCAAATTGTTAAGATTTGTTTAAATTATAGAATATATTTTTGTAGAGAATTTTTAGGTCTATTCGGGCGTACCCCCTTTCTTTGGGCAGGGGTACCCCCATCTTGACCCCCAGATTCCGCTACAGCGGAGTTTCACTGGATCAATGATGATGATGATGATATTTTTTATAGAGATTTTTATAAGTAGTATTTTTATATAGAAAAATAATTTATAATGTATAATTAATCAATTTTTAATTTTTAAAAAGATTTTAAGTTAAATATAAATTCAAAAACTAGTATTGTAAAATACTTCTACTTACTAAGTTCTAGTGTGTTTTTATAGGCTGATTTTTTTTAGGAGTTTTTATAGGCTGTTTTGTGTTTGGTAGGAGTTTTTATAGGCTGATTAATGTTCGCATTTTTAAATCCTTTTACATTTCCACAGCATAGAGAAGCATCTGTTTCACTCTATTTAAAACTGGAATCATTAGCTACTCCCAGCTTTCTATTCATAGGAAAAGTAATTAGTGAATTTAACTAAAACATACTCCTATATAGTAAGTAGTAACCTGAAAGTGGATCCATTACCTGCCTGCGTAAGTGTGCTAACAGCACTAATACTGTAATTAGGGTAATCCCACAAAATCAAGAGTAATTTATTCTAGCTGGTTACTGGGGGCACAGATCGAGTCAGTGGTAACGTGTCAGGAGCAGCTTCAGAGATTGACGGTCAAGGCGCGTCTCAGTCCGGCTGCCTCTCTTCTACGCGTTATTCTGCACTCCCCAACGCCACTGCACACATGTGCCAAAAGTACCCTGTCGGATATTTTTACTCATTTTAATTAATTTCCCAGCATTATTAATTCAAGGTGATTAATTAACTAACGTAATCAAGCTACCGTTACTTTCAGTTTATAATTATTCCTCCGCGTATATTTGTTCTTTAACCTACTCAATTGACTCGATCAAACATTAAAATTGGAGCTCGATCGGCGTTTTATTAAAGAATTATTCATGTTCAATTTAATAAATTCACGGAAGCGAAGCCAAATGGAATCTCATCAGCTAAAGAGAGATTTTTTTTGAAATGGATTGATCGAGATGAGTAAATTAAAGATTCATAGATTGCTTGTAGGAGGTTGGATTTAAAGGGGTGTGGGGGCACAACTTTAGTTACCATTTTTTTACATTCGTGTCAACAAAAGAGAAAAGATAAAGTGGATAAAAGTGAAAAAACACAGATCCCGATCCGATCGATCGATCGATCGATCCAGATATGAGATAATCAATCCCTTTTGATCTTTAGAATTAGAACAGAAAAGCAGCCATGGACAATGATGAAGGTGGGTCCCTTTTTTTTCCAATTATTATATTCCTTGCTTCCCAAATATAATCACCTAGACATAGGTCCATTCCCATTATACTAGTGATTAGTAGGCCCATCCCGTATACTATTTGTGCTTCAAATTAATAATTATTCTAAGTTTTAACTGTGTGTTTTTAAAATAATGTCACTCATTTTAAATCTTATCATCGTGTTCTGTTTAAACAATCGAATTCAATGACGTACGCATGAATTGCCACGAAGATCTACACAAAATGCATGCTATCATCATCCATTAAAGCTGTAATTGAAAAATTGTGATGATTGTGAATAGCTTATCAGGAAGTAATAAGTTGAAATTAGATGATGTTCATTATTTGATTCTCAGTGAAGAGATTTGACGAAGTGGATCGGGTGAATCATTAACCTCTTCAATTTTACATACAGAGTTAATAGAAAGAAATTCAACCAAAGAGAAATGGACAGAGAATATCAAACTATCGTGGTAGATCAAGAGATAAAGAGTATAAAATTGAGGAGCCCGATTCCTCTAGTTCGAAGATTATCGAGTGTTGGAATTGTGGGAAGACCGGGCATTATAAAAATCAGTGAAATATTCGCACTGGAGAACCAAGAGGCGACGAAGGCAAAGACAAATGTTACCTCAACCTTAATTAGAAGGAGATGATGCGTTGATATGCTCTTCGGAGAGCAAGAAAGAATCTTGGGTGTTAGATTCTGGAGCATTATTTCATGTCACTTTGAAGAAAAAGAGTTCTTCGAGAGATATGTGTCCGAAAATCTTGGAAATGTGTACCTTGGTGATGATCAACCATGTTCAATCATTGGTAAAGGTGTGGTGAAGATCAAGTTGCATGTACCATGAATGGGGGCTAAAAGATGTTAGACACATTCCAAACCTAAGAAAGAACTTGATTTTAATTGGGCAATTGGCCAACAGAGGTTATAGCACAAGCTTCCATGTTGACAATTGGAAGATCTCCAAGGGTGCAATGACAATTGCTCATGGCAAAAGGAGTGGTACTCTTTATATGACAACAAGAGTGTGTTGTTCAATTGCAGTTGCAGTATAAAATGGAGATCCTAGTATGTGGCATTAGAGACTGAGCCACATGAGTAAGAAAGGGATGAAACATATGCATTCGAAAGGGAAACTGTCGGGTCTATAGTCAGTAAAGGTAAGCATGTGTGAAGGGTGTATACTTGGAAAGCGAAAGAGGGCGAGCTTTCAAACAAATGGTAGAACCCCAAAGAAAGAAAAATTAGAGCTTGTTCACTCTGATGTTTGAGGACCAACAACTACTTCATCCATTGGTGGGAAACACTACTTTGTGACGTTCATCGATGATCACTCTCAGAAGGTATGGGTATACTTTCAAAAATACGAGTCTGAAGTTTTTGAGGCTTTCAAGAAATTGAAAGTCATGGTAAAAAATGAGATAGGTGTGAAAGTCAAAAGGCTTAAAACCGACAATGGTGGTGAATATGTCGACACCATGTTTAAAAGCTTTTGCTACGATCATGGGATCCAAATGGAGAGAACGATTCCGGGTACACCTCAACAAAATGGTTTAGTTGAGCGTATGAACTGAACTTTAACAAAAAGAGCCTGAAGTATTTGTATTTAGTCAAGTCTATCGAAGCAGTTTTGGGTAGAAGTAGTGAAATAGCGGCTTATTTGATTAACCGAGGTCCATTGGTTCCATTAGATTACCAAATACCATAAGAGGTATGGAGCGGAAAAGAGAGAAAACTTTCGCATTTAAAAGTTTTCAGTTGTGTAGGACATGTGCATATGAGTGATCATGACAGAAATAAGCTTGATTTGAAATCTAAGAAATTCACTTTCATTGGGTATGAAAAGGATGAGGATGGCCAGAACAAGAAAAATGATTTGTAGCAGAGATGTAATTTTCAACAAAGGAGTCATGTACAAGGACATGCGTAAAATTAACGCTAGCGACTCAAATCAGAGTGGGCCAATATTCACAGATGTGGATTATATTCCAAATAGTCCTATGACAGAATCCATCATAACATGTCCTCAATCAAAAGAGCTTGTTGAACAATAGAGTGTGCATTAGTCTGAAACGATACAACCTCATCTTCCAGCTCTTATATTGAGAAGGTCTTCTCGGCATCATGTTCCAAATAAGAGATACATGAATTATTTGTTTTTGATAGATGGAGGGGAGCCTGAATGCTATGATGAAGCTTGTCAGACTAGTGATGCAAGCAAGTGGGAGCATGCAATGATAGATGAGATGCAGTCTTAAATTTCCAACCAAACATGGGAACTTACTGAGTGCGAAGGCACTTCATATCAAATGGTTGTAAAGGGTGAAAGATGAGCATGATGTCTCTAAGAGGTACAAAGCTCAACTAGTTGTCAAAGGATTTTAGTAAAAGGAAGGTGTTGACTATACATAGATTTTTTTTCTCCTCTTGTGAAGCTCAATACTATCAGATCGGTGCTGAGTATTATTGCCAATGAAGATCTTCATCTCGAATAGTTAGATGCGAAGACTGTATTTCTTCATGGCGACTTGGATGAAGAGATATACATGCACCAGACAGAAGGTTTTATAGAACATGGAAAAGAGAAGATGGTGTGCAAACTTAAGAAAAGTTTTGTATGCCTAAATCAAGCTCGAAGATAGTGATACAAGAAGTTTAACATCTTCATGCACAAGGAAAGTTTTCAAAAGTGTAATGTTGACCACTGTTGCTACTTCAAAAGATACCGTTCCAGTTATATCATTCTGGTTATATGTTGATGATATGTTAGTAGCATGTTTAGATATAGATGACATCAAAAAATTGAAGCATCAATTGTTAAAAGAGTTTGACATGAAAAACTTGGGTCTAGCAAGAGATAAGCAAATGAGAACATTGCAGTTATTTCAATTAGAGTACATCAAATGTGTTTTGTAAAGGTTCAACCTGGGTAATGCCAAACCTGTTGTCACACCTTTGGCAAACCATTTTCCCCTATCTAAGGATATGTCACTTTAGATAGAGGAAGACTGAGAATTCATTGCCAAGGTTCCTTATTCCCCGACCATTGGGAGTTTGATGTACACAATGGTTTGTACAAGACCAGATATTGGACATGTAGTGGAACTGTGAAAGTTATTAGCAGGTCTATGTCAAATCTAAGAAAAGGTAATTAGGAACCGGTCCAATTATATCATTCTGGTACTATATGTTGATGATATGTTAGTAGTAGGTTTAGATGTAGATGACATCAAATGGTTAAAGCATAGATTGTCAAAAGAGTTTGACACGAAGGACTTGGGTCTAGCAAAGAAGATTCTTGGAATGCAAATTACAAGAGATCAGGAAAGGAGAACATTGCAAGTATCTTAATTAATCAGAGTACATGAAACGTGTTTTGCAAAGGTTCAATATGGGTAATGCCAAACCTATTGACACACCTTTGTAACTTAATTAGTATATGAGATTTAATTGTTAGTGTTTTTTTTATAAGTTAAACTTATTCCTTCAAATTCATATAATAGTCGATTTAATTAATAAATGAATATAAACTCATATAAAAAGAAATAATATTGTTCATTAATCAAGAACTTTAACTTTAAAGTTTATTTTCACCAACCAAATTGATTTTTTTGATAATACAAATTTGATCACACACAACTAACTTTTAATCTAAAATAATATAGTTCATTGTTTTTTTAGTCAAAGCATAAGTATTTTATTTAATATCAAGTTTGACTAACGCCAATACACATGATGGTACCTCATACCCATATACATGATCTTTTCTTGTCAAAGACATAAAACGGGTTATATTATAAGCCACAATGTTCCTCGTTCTACTAACATAAGATAATCTCGAACCCATAAAAGTAGATAAAAGAGATCTAATATCTTCAAATAAGCAACCTAAATAGGTAAGATTGAAGTTAAAATTCTTAATGTTCTAATAATTGATAGAGAATCACTATCCACATGAATAAAAGATATATGGAGCAAGAAACATAATTGAATGCCAAAAAAGATGGTTATGGACTCATCAAACTCAACCGACCATTTCCCTGACTAGCGTTGCACAACTACATTGATAATGAACGGGTACGAATCCCGAATGACGACTCCTAAACCTTCCCTATCATCACCAAACAAGACAATATCACAATTAATTTTAAAAACATGTGAAGGAGGAGGGTACTAGGCAAAAGTATAATTAATTATCAGTAAAATATAATTTTAATTTTAATAAAGACTATGTTAAAATAGGTGAATTTTATAGTTTTTTTTTGTGTCCGAAGTTATTTTTAGTCATTCCTTTTAAAATCAACATCATGTCTAATGTGAAGATGAAGATCTTTTAATAGGATAAAAGATATTTTATTAAAAAAGATTATTTAAGATTTTATTTCATTCAATAAGATTGAAAATCAAAATCTTATATATTTATATTGAGAGTTTGTATGATACCATTAACTTTCTTAGTACAAAAATAAATCTTACATGATTTATATGAAAATATATTTATATACGTATTTTAAAATTATTTTAATGAAGTTTTTGTAAAAATAGGTGAGTTTATAGATAAATATATTTTTATCTTACCAATGTTACTAAGAAATTTATTGTTATAATTTAATATTTAATTTAATTTAAATTTCTCTATATAATAAATTTTTTAAATTAATTAGTCATTTATAATGTATACTAAAATATAGAGGCCCAAGTTCATTCATCTATCTATAAACAGGTCCAAGTTCATTCAACTGTATTTTTTTTAGTCTAGCGGGCCGATTACATGCCTCTCTTTTTTCTTTTTTATTTGTCCAGCGGGCCTGTCTACAGACAGGCCCAAGTTCATTCAACTGTGTTTATTTGTTTTAGGAAAGTTCATTCATCTGAGAATCAGGACGGAACGACGGGCTTCACTGCCGGCATATCTTCTCTGCGTCGTCAAAGTCTACAAATTCGTCTCCAAAATTGATCGGTTTGAACATGTCTTTCTCAATTGAATTTTGTTTTTATGTCAACTGTGGCTCTTATGTCTCAATTGAGAGCGATTTAAATTTTCATTGTTTTTGTGCCGCTGGCGCCTGGCTGAGAACTCCCAGCCGCCGGTGCGGGCGGCCGCCGCATCCCACCTGCCTCCGCCACTGTTCGGGGACATAGATAACGTGTCTTTTAATTTGAAGGAACTCCAATTTTCTCAGTGTTTTTAGTAACTTTAGGTGTATAGAAGACAGTTGAAAATATTGACATTATTGTGTGCAGGCATCCTGTATCTTCCAACTTTTTCTCTTGTTTACAATAGAAGGAAAAATTAGCTATGAATAATTTCCATGGAAATCAACCACCACCTCCACCACCTGGTGTAGCCTCCACTGCATCTGCACCCTCTTCTCAGCATTTTGGCAATGTTGCACCCCCTCATGTTCAACCTCATTACTATACTAGCAATCCCTTGCCTGGGAATGCTCCTACTACAACAGGCCAAAGCTTCCCTTCACACAGTCATCCACAATCTCAATTTCAGTTTCCACCGCATGCCCATTTTCCTGGTCACGTTCCTTACAACTATCAACACGGACATGCTGTTCCTCCTCCAATGAACTACCCCAATTGGCAACAATTGGCCCCTGGGCCAACTAACTACAATGTAGTTGCATATAGTGCACAACAACCTCAATTTCAGAATAACAGCTATAATCAGGGAGTAGGAAGTCTCCAAACAGGAGTTGAACAAAATTCACATAATTTGGCGAATGTTTCCAACGGGAGTAAGCAGCAGGAGGTTAATCCAAATGAAATAAAAGTTGAAGAACAGTCTGAAAATTTGAGCTCTGAAACATCTGGTCTAAATCCAGATGGTTCATTTTCCAAACACAAGGAATGCAATGCTGGAACCCAATTGGAAGGCACTTCTAAAGTAGACAATATGCCTTCTAAAGATAACCAACTTGATCCTGAAGTAGAGACTGCTGCTCAGACTGCTGTGCTGCGTGAACAAGTATATTTCAAGATATCTTTGATAATATAGATGCTCTATTTCTTTGTAAACTATGCGTGATATGATTAAATTTTTTCACCTTGTTAATTGTCAGGAAATTGCTACCCAGAAAACCATACAAAGCCAAAGGTGTGTTTCAGTGTTTGATGCAATTTATCCTGTAACTGCTAATCTAGTTGAAAATAGCTGAATTGTTTGCAATTTGTGATTTGATTTTTATGGTTGAAGGCATGCAAGAGAGGCAGGTGTACATCCTGAAGATAAGAAGGATATTTTGTCGAGTCATCATGATCCAAATTCCTTAAAGGTATTTGGTTTCTGATTTTTGTTGATTTCATTTTACTTAAACAGCCCTCTGGATTATGATTTCTAATTCCATATTATCAATCTTTGTTATATACACTGCTCCTTTGTAATTTATAGGAACATTTATTGAAGATGACTGCTGGACATAGGGCAGAAATGGCTCTGAAGCGAGGGAAGCCTAACATTCCTGAGAAAGGTATATCTTATAGTCCTGATTATTTGATAAAGGTCTGTCTATGCTAGTTAATTTTTCCAGTGTTGTTTATTATAAATGTGATCCTTTTTTGCATTTTTATTTTGTATGACAGTATTAGGGATGGAAATGTTGCAAAATATTTTTTTATTAGGGATTGACAAGTAATAAATCACTTTGGGTCATTGGGATTATATATGCCATTGAGAATAATTAGGCTGGAGTATGCTAATAAAGTTTTTTTTCACAAATGGATATTATGATGGTTTGTTAACCTTTGAAGGAAAATGAATAGAAGGAAAGAGTGAGAAAATGTCATTAATGTCATAGTTATTTCTCTTTGACCAGGTAACACAGAGATTGGAAATGGTTATGGTGTACCTGGTGGGGGCGCTTACTACAATGCTCCAAATTCTGAAGGTGCATCTCTCAGTAAACCTGTTTTGAAAATTAGATGATCTATACATTTTGAATTCCTCTGCTATTGGTCAGTTTGTTCATGTATTCAAGACATAATCTTGAACAATAAATTTGAAATAGGTACTGACGATACAAGCCGGCAGAGTGTTAACCTTGATGGAGAGACACGGCAGTCAAATGCAGTGAGTGAACTGCCAGAGTACCTCAAGAAAAGATTAAAAGCAAGGGGTATCTTAAAGGATGAGGTTAAAAACAATGCTGAGAAAGCTGCTAGTGTAAGTGAATGAAGATTTCTGCCTTTATGATTTCCTTTTGGAGTTGTATTGCTTTGCTTGTGGAGTTGTATGTTACTGTGCTACTATGACTCTTTCATCACTATCTTTCATGGAATGGATACCGCTAAGATTGATACTTGTATCATTTGTATGCCAACATGTAATTACTTTTCATAATATTTGGAGCTGTATTTGCTATGATTGTCTAGCTGTACTTTAATATGATTTTATCATGTCATATAACTTGTTCCATGCGTTCTCATTCTTTACTTTGACATTGATGACTGATTTCAGGAAGTACAGACTCAACAAACTCCATCGTTTGGAAACTTCAACCTACCATCTGGATGGGTAAGTGCAAATGCCTTCTTATGCTGTTTAATAAATTAATTTCTTCTATTTGTTGAATCTATAATACCTGCATATTTTAAAATTTGTGTACCTTGTTACAATATTACAGATTGAAGCTAAGGATCCTGAAACTGGTGCTTCATTTTATTATAATCAAAGTACAGGAACAAGTCAGTGGGAGAGGCCTGTTGAGGTGTCTTCTGATTCACAAACACCCTCCGTTGTACCTCTTCCTCAAGACTGGATGGAAACATTGGATGAATCAACTGGTAATATAGCATACGCATTTGCCAAAAATCTTTAGGTGCATGTGTAGGATCTTCGTAATTTTCAGGTGTTGAATATTTTCCCTTTATGTTCCTTGTTTTACCAAGAATACATTTCCATCATGTTAACAGGTCAAAAGTACTACTACAATAAGGCAACACATGTCTCACAGTGGGAACATCCTTCTTTGTCAAAGTCGTCATCTCAAGATACTGAATATAATCTCTCTAAAGATGTAGCTGGAGAGACCCAGCTTGGCCAGGTGTCGAGTCCTGAAAGATGCTTGGGATGTGGTGGCTGGGGGCTGGGACTGGTGCAACCATGGGGTCACTGTAAGCACTGCACAAGGTATGAATAACATTCATACCTTTAAGTCCATGTTATACCTTGGGTCCTTGAGTGAAGATCTTTTTGTTATGCAATTTTTCGCAAAGCTAATTTATCAAGTGAAGCATGAAAGATATTTATTCCTAGTAGAAAATTAGTGGGGCAAATGTACCTTGTCTGTGGATTTATATTGTTAATTTTGGATAAGAATTTTCTTTTGATGATTGTTGAGTGGACCAAAATGCCATTATGCATGGAAAATTGGTAATGAATGTGGAAGTTGCAAAACTGCAATCATCAGTTTGCAAGTTGGAATATACTTCCCTTGCTTCCAAGTGTTTATAAAATTTGATTTGTTCTTTTAGTCTGATTATGTGGTACATCGATTCTCCTTGAAGTAGTTTTAATTTTTGTTTAAAGCCACTTTTAGCTTGAATTATTGGCCTCATGGGTTAACAGGGTGGGAGCTGCTACATGCTTTTCGGTTTTATATTGTTTGAGATATTAATGCAGTTTAGGTCAATGAAATATTAACATGCTGTCTCTTGAGCAAACTGCTGCTAATCCTCCATGTGATCTTTGACCACAGGGTTCTTAATCTACCTCAAAGCCAATTCTTGGCTGCCACTGAGAATAGGCAACAACATTTTGAAAACAATAAACAAGATCTTGCTGTATCTTCTAAGCAAAGGTACTGATGTCTTTATGAGCTCTTTTCTTACAAGCTCTGGTAGCATATAAAAGGGCATTTGCATTCACATGGAAGTCTAAATTGTACTGTATTATGTTGGAGTTACACTTCTTATTTTTATAATATGTGATGCCATATTCAGATTGTCTTTGTCTATACCTTGAGGCCAATAAATGCAGCATTTAAGCTCTGAATATGCTTTGTTCATGTTGACACCAAGTCTTGCATAGTCCCTTTTGAACATCATCTTGTCACAGAATGCTCAACGGAGGGAAATTATCCCGACTCTGTTTCGACCATGTGAATTTTGAATGAAATATGGTTGTATCTTGATAGATTGAATATCATTTATGCAATAGGTCCAGTTCAAAACCTCCAATGGGAAGAGGTAAAAAAGATCCCAGGAAACGGACCTATAGTGAAGATGAAGAGCTTGATCCAATGGACCCAAGTGCCTATTCAGATGCCCCTCGTGGTGGATGGTATGTACCCTACATTCCTACATGATCAAAGAAACCCTCAATTATATCATAAGAACCCTATTTTGCAAAGATGTCGTCTGCTGTCTACATGTTGCTGTGTTAATTTTTCATGTTTCAATCCCTTTCTATGATGTCCTCTACATTCTTAATATTAGAATACTATGAAGCTTTGTTTTTAAGAACCCTATTTTCCAAAGATTGTAATAAATTTTATATGGTATTTGTTATTTATAGCGTTTAGATTTTTCGATTTAGGGTAATGGTTTCCACAAACAGGGTTCTTAACCTATTATTCCCTAGAAAGACTGATATATTGAGCTGTTTCTTCCACTAATTTCATGCTCATTTTATAGGGTTGTAGGTCTGAAAGGAGTGCAACCACGTGCAGCGGATACAACTGCAACGGTACAGTCCTCCCTTATTATATTACTTTCATTAAATCATATTTAGGGCTCTAGTAAATAGAAATCCCTTCTGATATCTGAGATTTTCAACAATAAATTTTTTGATGTGAAATCGTTACATAGATCCTGCTTAATGGTTTGCATGATTTGTATTTTCAGGGTCCTCTCTTTCAGCAGCGCCCGTATCCTTCACCTGGGGCTGTACTGAGGAGGAATGCAGAAATTGCTTCCCAAAAGAAGAAACCCAATTCTAGTTATACTGCTATCTCTAAGAGAGGGGATGGAAGTGATGGATTGGGTGACGCCGACTAGTAGCTTCCGCTGCTTGCATGGCTTTTGCATGGAATTTCAACTCAACTGAAAATGAGATTCCCCGAAATTGATTCAATATTTCATCAGATGGTGACTTTCATGGTCTGTAGCTAAGAAATCAAGGGGGAATATGAAATTGGTATGATGCTGCATTTAGAGGTCTGAAACATCTTTGTAAAAAGTCTGCAGATTGTGGGATATTGGAATTTTGCATATGAAAAAAATCGAAGTTAAAAAAAGTCTTTCTTTATACAGAGTGTTGTTTTAACTTGAAAGTTTCATTCGCATGAGTGATACACAGTGTTTGGAGATCTCTCAGATGGTATGAATCAATCATACCTGATTCCCTTTTTCCAACTCTCATTATTAGTGACAATGTTCTAAAAAATGCTAGGCGGAGAGGGACCGTCCAGGCACTAGATGACCTAAATGGACGCTTAGACGAAAGACGGTTTCCTAAATGGACTAGAAGGCTATGTAGGCCAGGACATTACAACGCCTAGGCGAGGCCTAGACTGAGTTAGATGGAGATTCTTAGAACTGTGATTAGGGGAGGAAGAATTGGCATCTCAAAGGATTATCTTGTTCTACAATACCTTTGAATATGGGATTCAATATTACATGATTGAGATATCAATTTTGAGATCTTTGAATATGGGATTCAATATTACATGATTGAGATATCAATTTTGAGATATTTATTTAGTGTGCAATATATCTAAATATAGAGGGGTGTTGTTTATTATTGAGAATGCTATAAAAATTAAAAATTAGAAATAAACATATCTACGATATCACTAACCACAATGCCCTTGAGATGGATATAACCCTTATATCAATTTTAGTGCATTCTAACTATATTCAATTATCATTATCACATAGCTAAAATTTTGTTTTTTCTTGGATCTTTCGGATAATGATAATACTTGGGTCTTTTTCATACACTACTCGATTTTATATTGAAACAAGGGTGTGTACATCATGGTCCCCTAGATCCCGCTTGAGGCGGATTAACGCTAGGTTGATGGTGCTTGTAGTATTATTTTTTTCATTTTCTATTGTCATGTCATTTATGTGTCTCTTTTATTTCCATCATTTTGTGGTACTTATGCTTTGGCTTGCTTGTTCACTTTTGTTGTGCGGCCTTTGGGTCCTTTTGAGTTTTGATGCTTAGCTTACATTATGTTTGTTTATTTTTTAGTTGTTCGGTCTTTAGATCTATCAAGAACATTTATTTGACTTGTACATAGTACGAGAGTGTACAACAATACTACTCAATTTATCCCACTGCAATGAAAAATAAGATTTTATAACCATGGTTTATGAGTCACTGTCTCATTGATCGTTCATCATTCTACTATTTTTTTTTAACTTAGATAAGGGATGCTTTATTCCATTTTCGTGGTAAAATGGTAATTCTCTTGCTTCCACGGCCCCACACTCTCGACCCGACAAGAAAGGGGTTAAATTATGGTAACTCACTAATACTAAAATGGAAGAACGTGCACCAAGTGTCTACAAGGAGCCCACCTAATCTGTATAAACTCTCACATTGCGGCTGTCAGAGATCAAACATATACAATATCTTTGTAACAATCTCCCACCTTGAAACCAAGGTATCTACCTTGCTCTATTCCATTTTCCTTTTTTTTCTTTCATTTTTTACATAGCATCTCAAAAATTATTACAATATTTATTTACATACCCTATATTTATTATTCTCATTTATTTATATTTATATCATGCTAGTAAGGTTCTTTGTGAAATATTATCACTGATGAGTAATGTGTAATAAATATAAAATTATAGGATGTTTTTCTTCATTTACCTTCATATCCAACTAATTCTCTAATATTTTTTGTTATTTATATTAATAATAACTCCTCCACATTATTTTACAAACAAAATTTTAAGATAAAATTATACATCGAAATGCCAAACCTATAATAAAAGGTGTTGATAGATGAGGAATATCATAGTTCTTCTCTACCATTGAGCTACGTTTTGAGCATAAACTCAATTTGGAAAACAAATACGAGTATTAGTATTAATTAAGACAGACATCATACGAACGAACATGTTATATATTCGCTGCCCACTGGCAACGCCTCTTGCATCTCTTACTCTGCTCACTCCTCCGATTTTCTCCAACCAAAAACCTCTGTTTCGTACGATCCTCATCCTTTGTTCAGCTCCGATATCTTTCCGATTTTAGGGTTTCCCCCCTAATTTTCGTCCGTCAAGAATGGGCAGAACTGTTGTTTCAGACGACGAAGGTAGAAGAAACTCGCATGCTTTCTCCATCCCCAACTCGTTCTCCGTTCCATTACGCTTTTCGATTTCCAATTGAAACCCTAAATTTTGTTTCCCACCGTTTGGTTTCGGGATGATAAATTTTTGCAGATGAGATTGAGCCCCAGGACGACGAAAGAGATCCGGCTGATGAAGAGGCGGACGAAGGTGATGAACGCGGTGGCGATGAGGAGGATGACGAAGACGAAGGTCTGTTTTTTCGTTTCCGTATTCTTTAACATTGGAGTGGTAGCCGGTGTTGAGCTTGGATTTTGCTTCGGGTAGATAAGTTCGTTGTTTTGACGGGCTACGATTCTCCTAGGGTTTCATTTGTGCTTTTTTTTTGGTTGCTTAGGGTTTGCTCTGAGTTGGTGTTTATTTTCCTTTTTTCAGATGTTCCCGTTGTGTTGAAAGGAAACTAATGATGGGCCAGAATCATAGGCTAATATTTTTAGTTTGAAATGACAATACTTGAAGTAAAATTTTAGCGGTTTGAACATGCAAAACACTTTGTTTTCCTTAAAAAATAACATTTTTATGCAGAACATTTAAGATGTGCAACTGAAGTTTTTTCTCAACTCTTTTTGTTAAACATGCGTGAATTTTCAAACATGTGACGTGGCTTCTCCTAGGTTTGGATATATACAAATGTGAGTTGATGAGTGTATTGGATGGCATATTTCGTTAGCATATTTGAATTTTAGCTGCATTTCTGAGTATGTCCAGGAAATTATGGCACCGTTGAGAAGACAACATATAATTTATAGGTGTTTATGGAATTCAGTATCTAAACCACCAGATTGATTTTTTCCTTCTTTCATGCTCGGCGTTAATTATTAGCACTTTGGTCATGAGCTGGAATCTCCATCTTCAATAAGACATGAATGCTTACTGGTTTTTTCAATTTTCGTGGACAGAAGAGGGGCAGGATGAATATGAGAAAGATGGTTTCATAGTTGATGATCTTGAAGAAGAAGAGGAGGGTGATGAGGATGGAGATAGAGACAATGATGAAGATAGGCATAAGAAAAAGAAGAGGAAGAAAAGGTCAATCATTACCCTAATCTTTTTTTTAGAAAAGCCTTAGTGTAACACTTCCTTCACTATGTTTTCTACAAATTACAGGGAGTCAGAAAAGAACTTTGTTCTTGATGAAGATGACTATGCTCTTCTCGAGGATAATAATATCACTGTTCATCGCCCTAGAGCTGTGCAAGTGAGTAATCTTATGATTTGGGCAAAATTCTAGGTTGTTATCCCTAACATCTTGTTGGGTCCTCCATTGATTAAATCACATGATTTTGCAGGAAAGTAAAAAATTCAAAAGGTTGAAGAAGGCCAAGAGAGTTGATGATGAAGAACATTCAGGCTTCTCAGATGACGATGGGTTTGATGCAACTGGGGAAAGGAAGGTTCAACGTAGTTTATTTGATGATGGTGAGTTGTGCATATTTTTATTCTAAATATCAATATATATGACTTTTATAATATATAGATAGTACTAATCTATAACTCTCTGATGTTATATAGAAGGAGCGCTGGAGGACATCCATGAGGAGGAGGAGCAAAGAGAGGAGGAAGAGGAGGAAGATATGGATATGGGTGAGGAAGATGAAATGGCTGATTTCATTGTAGATGAAGACGATGTTGATGAGAGTGGAGTTCCCAAGTATTTTCCTTGTCACATTTCTTATTTTTGGTTGAATTATTGAGATTTCTGTTTTACAATGCATTGGTTGGTGTTTTAGGAGAAAAAAAGTGGTACGCAAAAAGAAGTTCAGGTCTGCTCCTGGAGTTGCACCAATGGCACTCCAAGAAGCCCAAGAAATCTTTGGAGATGTTGAGGAGCTTCTAAAACTTCGGCAAATAAACTTGGAAAAGAAGGGAAGATATGAGGAATCCGGTGAATGGAGAGAAAGAAGACTCGAAGAGGAATTTGAGCCAATCATTGTTGAGGAGCAGTATATAACTGAGAAAGATAATGTTATTAGGGAGATTGACATCCCCGAGAGATTGCAGGTTTAATTTGGCATTCTTTATTCTTTGACCTTATCTTTTGATCATTTTCTGTCTTAATCTCACTCATTTATTTCTCTAATTGGGCTTTTTTGGACATGATAGATTTTACAAGAGAGCACTGGTCCACCTTCAGTTGATTCGGATGCTATACTCGAGGAGGTTAAATGGATATATGATCAGCTTGACTCTGGTAGTGCACCACTGCTTGGACGGAGAATTAGCGAAGGAGGGGATGAAGTATCAATAAAGAGTGACATTGAGAATTTCCTAAAATTTACGCATATCCAACATTTTGATGTGAGTGAAACTTGCTTTACATGTTTGCATTTTCATTTGTTAAGGTTAAAAAAAACTTATCTGATGCATAAGTCTTATTTTCTGTCAGGTCCCTTTCATTTCTATGTACCGTAAAGATGATTGTTTGAGTTTATTCAAGGAGTCTGGGCAAGATGAAACCGATCATGCTAAACCAACTATTAAGTGGCATAAGGTAGGTGGCACTTCCAAAAATTATCAATTACTGATGGAAATTTCTCAAAAATGTCTAGGTAATGGATGTTGAGGCGCTTGACGTATGTGCTTCCTTACAGGTACTTTGGTCTATCCATGAGCTTGACAAGAAATGGCTGCTGCTTCAAAAACGAAAGAGTGCTCTTGAAGGGTATTATCATAAAGTATTTGAGGAGGAATGTCGGAGAGTTGATGATGAGACAAGGCTTAATTTCAATAACCAGATATATAAATCAATTGTTAGTGCACTTAAAAATGCAGAATCTGAGAAAGAAGTTGATGATGTGGACTCCAAGTTTAATTTGCATTTCCCTCCAGGCGAGGTCGATCTGGAGGAGGGGAAGTATAAACGACCCAGACGAAAATCACTGTATAGTGTCTGTAGTAAAGCAGGTCTGTGGATGGCTGCCTGCAAATTTGGGTACAGCTCAGAGCAGTTTGGGCAACAAATTTCATTGGCAAAAGTGGTAAAGGATATATGCTGTCATAAATTATTTTATTTCTTCCTCTCGCTCCTGCATGCTTCATTTTTTTGGTGGTTGGGAAGGTTTGGGATTAAATACGTAGATTCTTTTTTTATCTGTTTGTTGATAGGAAAGTGAGTTGGAAGACTCAAAGGAGACACCAGAAGATATGGCTTCAAATTTTGTATGTGCAATGTTTGAGACACCTCAGACAGTTCTTAAAGGTGCTAGGCACATGGTATGGGCATGCTTTATTCTTTTGTTCTCTTGATGATAATCATTCAAGTACTAAATTAACAACGTTTTATGGTTTCTCTCAGGCTTCTGTTGAGATAAGTTGTGAGCCTGTTGTGAGAAAACATTTTCGTAGCATCTATTTTGAAAATGCTGTGGTTTCAACAACTCCTACAGCTGATGGAAATACTATCATAGATACTTTTCACGAGTTTGCTGGGGTGAAATGGTTACGTGAAAAGCCATTGGACAAATTTGATGATGCCCAATGGCTGCTTATCCAGAAAGCAGAAGAGGAAAAGCTACTACAAGTCACAGTTAAACTGCAGGAGGATGTTCTTAATAAATTGATCAGTGATTGTCATGAAAAATATCTCAGTTATGGTGTAAGCAAGTCTGCTCAACTTTGGAATGAACAGCGAAAACTGATATTACATGATGCAATCTACACTCACATGTTACCTTCTATGGAGAAAGAAGCCAGATCTCTGTTGAATAGTAGGGCTAAGAACTGGTTGCTATCTGAATATGGAAAGCTATTGTGGGATAAAGTATCTGTAGCTCCATATCAACGCAAGGAAAGTGATGTACATGCAGATGAGGAGGCTGCACCAAGGATTATGGCATGCTGTTGGGGCCCTGGAAAACCTGCTACTACTTTTGTGATGTTAGATACAAATGGAGAGATTGTAGATGTGTTGGAAGCTGGTTCAATTAGCTTACGTAGTCAAAATGTAACTGATCAGCAGCGCAAGAAAAATGACCAGCAGAGGCTTTTGCAATTTATGGCAGAACACAACCCTACTGTGGTTGCTCTAGGAGCCTCAAATATGTCATGTACGAAGCTGAAGGATGATATTTACGAGGTATGAATGCATTTTCTTAGTCACCTATTTGCAATAGAGTAGAAAAAAAAGGAAGAGGATATAACAATTTTAGACCCGCAATTAGCTACTTGTTTTAGACCCACAAGTTTAGACCTGAGGAGGCTGCACCAAGGTGTTGTTTCTTTGACATGATTGCTACTGTTGCTGCAATTATAGATAGTTATGATAGTTGAATTAAGATCCTTCCTCTCTGGTGCGAGCATCCTTTTAAATTTACTTGCTATGAGCCTTCTTATTCTCAGTGTAGTTCTGAAGCTCATCAGCTGATAGTATTTTGTTCCCTCTATAATCATATTGTGATTTTATGGTTGTATTTGATTTGTTTTCTTAGTTTTGTTGAGTTTTTGCTATGCTGAGGGTGGGTGGAAATGGTTAAGGCAGAGGTCTACAGCTCCGAAAAATACTAATGATACAAATTGTCTGTGGTTGTCTGAACTTTTAAGATGTCAAATATGTAATACTATGATTGAATCTATTAATTTGTAACCCATGTATAGTGTTGGTGATTTGGTGAAGATGAATCATCTTCTGTATAGTTTTTGTTTCTTCTTCTATCTCTTCAATATTTTGCTTTTTATTATCTATTGACATATTATATATGTTTATGAAAGAGACTATTCAAGTTATTAGAAATTTAGTTTTATGCTCTTGTTCTTTTTATTATCTATTGACATCTTCTGGGTTGATGTTGTTGTTGTTGTTCTTTGTTGCTTATTCCATTAGATTGTCTTCAAAATGGTGGAAGAAAACCCTAGAGATGTAGGGCATGAGTTGGCTCAGATAAAGATCATTTATGGGGATGAATCTCTTGCTCGTCTTTATGAAAATTCTCGAGTTTCATCAGACCAAATTCCGGGTCATTCAGGTTAGTGCAGTGTTTTTGATTTTTTTTTCTTTAGTTGACTGTAACTTCTGAAATATTCATATTCTTGTTTCAGGCATCGTGAAGCGGGCTGTCGCACTTGGGCGTTTCCTTCAAAATCCATTGGCTATGGTTGCAACACTCTGTGGACATGCCAGGGAAATCTTGTCTTGGGAACTCAGTCCTTTAGAGAAATTTCTTGCAGCTGATGAGAAATATACGATGATTGAACAGATTATGGTAGATGTCGCCAACCAGGTGGGCCTGGACCTTAATCTTGCTGCAAATCATGAATGGTTGTTTGCTCCTTTACAATTTATTTCAGGGCTTGGACCCAGAAAGGCAGCATCATTGAAAAGGTCTCTCATAAGAGCTGGGACAATTTTCACAAGGAAAGATCTATTGACTAGTCATAGTCTGGGGAGAAAGATTTTCTTTAATGCAGCTGGTTTTCTGCGTGTTCGGCGGTCTGGATTGGCTGCTAGTACCAGCCAGTTCTTTGATTTGTTGGATGATACTCGTATACATCCAGAGTCCTATGGGTTAGCGCAAGAATTGGCCAAAGAGATATACAAGAAATATTTTGGAGATGAAAATTTGGATGATGAGGATAGCCTTGAGATGGCTGTGGAGAATCTAAGAGACAGACCTACTATCTTGAAATCTTTCAATCTAGATGCATATGCTGATCAGGGGCGCACATCTAAAAGGGAAACGTTATATGCCATAAGGTCTGAATTGATTCAAGGTTTTCAAGATTGGCGTAAAACATATGAAGAACCTAGTCAAGATGAAGAATTTTTCATGATATCAGGGGAGACGGAAGAGACACTTGCTGAAGGAAGAACTGTGCAAGTGACCGTCCGCAGGGTGCTGGATAAAAGGGCTATATGTTCCTTGGAGTCTGGATTAACTGGCATGCTCACAAAGGAAGACTATTCAGATGATTGGAGGGATTCTGATCTGACTGAAAAATTGCGTGAAGGTGATATACTTACATGCAAGATCAAATCACTCCTAAAGAATCGCTATCAGGTGTTTTTAACTTGTAGAGAGAATGACATGCGGAACAATAGGCATCAGATTGGAAGAAACCTGGATCCATACTACCATGAAGATCGTAGCAGCGTGCTTAGTGATCAAGATAAGGCTCGTAAAGTGAAGGAGCTTGCTAAGAAGCATTTTAAGCCCAGAATGATTGTTCATCCTCGTTTCCAGAACATAACTGAAGACGAGGCTATCCAGGTCCTATATCTTTATTAAATTTTGTTGTACAAGCAGTAGTTTACCTGTTTGGTTAATAGAATCTATTTTTGGCTGTTCTTTTCCTTCACAGATGCTAGAATGTTAATAGTAATGCAGTTGTTGGCTAGTTAGGATTCAAATAGTTGGCTATCCTTATGTCTATCTCTGTGCTGATGTTTTGAACGCTTTTATCTCTGATAAAATGCCTCTTATATATATAATAATGTGTTAACTTACCTGGTGCTTCTATTCCATTTATTTGCTGTACAATAAGTTCATATTCAAAGAGTAGGAAAATGTTTTGACTGAGTGTAAATTCCCCGTGCTTGAATTGTAGATGATATTGCTGCATACCCCTTCTGCTTTGCAGAAGATTATCATTGTTTACTATTTTTTGACTTCATAGCAATTGATCAATTTTTTTTTTGCTATTATGTTCTTTAGTTTTTGGCAGACAAGGAGCCTGGTGAGAGTGTCATTCGTCCCAGTTCTCGCGGACCATCTCATCTTACGTTGACTTTGAAAGTCTATGATGGGGTTTTTTCTCACAAGGATATTGCCGAAGGTGGAAAGGAGCACAAAGATATAACTAGCTTGCTACGTATTGGTAAAACACTTAAAATAGGAGAAGACACATTTGAGGATTTGGATGAGGCAAGTTTCATTCTTCAGTTTCTTGTTTTGTCATTAGCAAGATTTATTCTGTTTAATCTAACATCTTTTATTTCCGACATGGTTAGTAGTGTTTGCATGTAATGTGATGTTTCCAATTAAGTTGAATGTGGATACAATGCAGTATTGCTAGTTAAGGCTTAACCCTCGGCCATCAAGAAATATGCTGTTGTCCTTTTCTTTGATGCTGAACTTTATCTTGTTTTTATATGATGTTTCACCCTATGTCTAACTTGGCAGTACTTGAATATTGAGAAATATGCATCTCATATTAAGTTGGTTTTTGGTAGCTGTTTACACAGTCAAGTTGGTGGTCTTGATGAATTAGCTTAGCAGGCACTACCCTTTGGAATAATGAACTTTTTAGGCTGGTTAAAAAACTGTGCTGCTCAAAAACAAGTGAAGAATGTGATGTTTCAATCTTGTATCCTGTGTTAACTAATGACTATAATGAGTTTTTTGTTCCTTATGATGCAGGTCATTGATCGTTATGTGGATCCATTGGTGACTCATCTAAAGTCTATGCTAAATTACCGAAAATTTAGGAGAGGGACTAAATCTGAGGTTGATGAGCTTCTTAGAGCTGAGAAAGCAGAGAACCCTATGCGGATTGTTTATAGTTTTGGCATCTCTCATGAACATCCCGGCACATTTATTCTGACTTATATCAGGAGCTCAAATCCTCATCATGAGTATATCGCTCTCTATCCAAAGGGATTCAAGTTTCGGAAAAGGATGTTTGAAGATGTTGATAGGCTGGTTGCCTATTTTCAGAGGCACATTAATGATCCTTTGTCGGATTCACCCTCAATTAGATCAGTTGCTGCTATGGTTCCAATGCGTGGTCCTAATGATGGTGGCTCCTCTGGATGGGGTGGGTCAGGTGGTAACGAGGGAGGATGGAGAGGGTCTTCTGACAGAGATCAGTCAAATAGAGGAGGTACAATTTCTGTTGCGATCGTAATTCTGGTATTTAAATGGTTTCTTGCATAAAATGGTTCTTTCCCTTTCTGGTCTATCTCATGCATGCATATCAGTAATATGGAATTGTAAGCGTTGCATAGTTTCTCATTGAAATTTCACTAATTCAGCCATGTGTTGCTAGCAATATTTTATCATGTGTTGAACTGAGAGATTGTTTATCTAGATGGTGCTCTACATTGAAATGTGCATCTATACTCTGTCAAGAAACATATGCTGCATGGATTGTTCTTTGTTCTTGGCTATTAGTTAAATCTAGCAATAAAAACGAATCCTGGTCTTTTGCATTAAAATGCTGCAGTGCTTAATTCTGTGTTACTGTTTTCATGACTGATTGAGTGGAATTTAGAAATCTATTTTTGCTCAATTGACGACCCTGACGCTTTTTGATAGGACGAGGTGGCCGTGGTGGTGGACGTGGCGGTGACCGTGATGGTGGGGCGCCAAGACCATATGGAGGAGGGCGTGGTCGGGGGAGAGGCTCTTACAACAGAGACGGTGGGGATTCAGACTTCAACTCAAGGCGGGGCTCAGACAACAAGTGGGGTTCTCAAAGCAAGGATGATGATAATGGTGGTAGCGGCGGTGGTGGCTGGAGTAGTTTCCCGGGATCCAAAGTGGAAAACTCTCCTGGAAGAGAAATGTTTCCTGGTGGATGGGGTTCAAGTGGTGGTGGAGGTGACAGTGGCGGCGGAAATGACGCGTGGGGGAGCTCTGGAGGCTCAAAGCCCCCCGCTGCTAAGGGGTGGGGCGATGATGGCGGTAGTGGCGGCGGCGGAGGTGGTAGTGCATGGTGAAAGCTCAAGGGGTGATTTATTATTACTCATTTTGTTGATCCGGTGTTAGAAAAGGCTGGATGTTAGTTTTTATTTCCAGGACTTTGGTAAAGGTCACCAGGTTTCTATGTATGCGGTGTGGTTCATGTGTTTTGTAAGGTTGGATCCAAATTTGCTTAACAATTTGCCACATGTTAAAAATGCTCGAATTGCATGCTTATATTATAAGCTGGTATCGATGGTCAAATGTTAACCATTAGTTTAGGCTTGTTTTTGTGTGTTGCGTCCTTGTTCTAGGGAAAGTAGTAGGTCGCTCGCTCTTCTTGATAAAGAAAGTTGATATCATGATTGTGTATCATTTAGTTGACTTGATATTGTCTGGTAGGATTTCTGATAGAACCCAATGACGGGATAAGCTTCTTGATAAAGAAAGGCTCCTCTAAGGCTAGAGCACTCTTCATTTTTCTTATTCTAACAGCAATGACACATTGTTAAAGGCCTTGGTATGCTGTTGGAATCGGATTGAAATCAAGAATCTGAATGGGATATGAAATCGGAATGAGCAATGTGCCAATGTGTGATTTTTAACAAGAATCTGAATGGGATATGAAATCGGAATGAGCAATGTGCCAATGTGTGATTTTTAATAAACTGTTTTTCTAACCTATGCCCTCAGACCCAGTAAAAAAGTACCTTAAACCCAACTAGATGATGAAGTTACGATTTGCAATTGCACACTAGGAGCAACAACGGCTATTTGTTTCAGAAAACTTAGAATCTTTAAATTTTTGCTGTTTCTCCATCTTTCTCATATGAGGCCACCAATAAAACTACACCTTCCCTGCTACACCAGAGCCCGCCAATCGTTGCTCACTCTTTTACACAAGCACCCTTCACATCGTCGAATTTTCCGACAAACCCATGCGCAATTGGTAGTGCGTGGCTCATTAGCCCAAAACCCAGAAGAGCAAATCCCAATCTTCGACACACTGTTGAGATTCTACACAATTAGTGAGCACCCTGAAGATGCGCTGTCCCTCTATAAGCAATTCCAGCTACAAACGGATCATTCTTACTTCAATAGCTTCACATACTCGTTCCTTGTCAAAGCCTGCGCTGATTCAGGTAATGCGATCATGGGTGCTCAGGCTCACGCCCGGATTGCCAAGGTGGGATTTCACTCTCACGTTTATGTTCAGACTTCCTTGTTGAAGTTCTATGTGGTTCATAGGTCGCTTTCTGAGGCTCACCAGCTGTTCGATGAAATGCCTGAGAGAAATGTGGTTTCTTGGAATGTTTTGATCACTGGCTTGATTGCTCAGCGTGAGGTTGAAGCAGCTCGGATTCTGTTTAATGAGATGCCGAGAAGGAACATTGTTTCTTGGACTGGTATGATTGATGGATACACACGAATTGAGAATTACTCCAAGGCCTTTTCCCTGTTTCAGGAAATGGTGAAAATAGAGGGAATTATGCCAACTAAAATAACACTATTAACAATATTTCCTGCTGTTGCAAATATTGGGGATCTTAGGAATTGCAAGGCATTGCATGCATTTGCAGAAAAAAGGGCTTTTCGAACGATGAGGGATATTCGACTTGCAAACTGTCTGATTGATACTTACTCCAAATGTGGCTGCATTAATAGTGCATTAAGCGTATTTAGTGAAATTTCCGAAAATATGAGGAGTTTGGTTTCTTGGACATCAATAATCTCTGGGTTTGCTATGCATGGGATGGCAAAACAAGCCAAGGAAGCCTTTCAAAGAATGGAGAGCGTTGAATTAAAGCCAAACCAAGTTACTTTCCTGGGCATTTTAAGCGCTTGTAGTCACAGTGGACTATTTGAAGACGGGCTAGAGTTCTTCAAAAAGATGAGAGATGAATATCAATGTTCACCTGGTGTAAAACATTATGGATGCATGATTGATATGCTTGGTCGTGCTGGGAGGTTAGAGGAAGCAGAGAAATTGGCACTTGAGATCCCGAATGAAGCTGAGAATGTTGTCATTATTTGGAGGACGCTACTGGGTGCGTGTAGCTTTCATGGCAACGCTGATGTAGCTCAGCGTGTGACAAGGAGGATTCAGGAAATGGAGAGAGGATATGGTGGAGATTATGTTTTAATCTCGAATATTTTGACAGGAACTGGGAAGTTTGGTGATGCTGAGAATGTGAGAAGGACGATGGACGACAGAAATGTGCTCAAAATCCCAGGTCTTACCTTAGCTTAGTGAAACAGATAAATACTTTCCAGCAGATTGTGAGAAGACATAAATTTGCCCAGCATGTTCAGCTCCATGTGTAAAAAAGGATCACAATTCACAAGCTATAGCATGTTGTATTGCTAGTGCTTGTTGATTTCATCTTGTTTGTGAAGAATCAACCTCTATTTAAGTGAACATTGTTGGGTAGGTATCTGTTTGGCTCATGGCTGTCTGATTTCTTGAAATGTGTCTTTAAAATTTTGTAACAGCAATGATAGATGGTTACCTTTTTATTGTTCATAAAGAATTCTGATTTCTGAGCAACTTCAGTTTGGAGTTCCTACAGATCCCTATTCACTGCTTGCTGTGCATTGATTTGCAGTGTTACACTATGGTTTTGCAAACCATAGCATTGGGAATACTTGTGATTGTGAAGCAATCAAGAAGCTGCAAATTGAAGCCTATTTAATACTGACATTCAAGCACAAATAGCAATGCTTGAATCATATTTGTAGTTTGCAGATCCCTTGCTTCTTACAACTTGTGGTCTTAATACTGACAATGATGTGTTCACTTATTTCTACTATTAGACGTGGGAAGATGAAGATACTCTTCTCATTTTCCTTGTTGGATCATCTGATTCTCCTCAACCTCCAACCCTAAATATAAAAAATGATTAATATCCTTGGTATGATTCCAATGTAGGTTTGATCAACATACACATATTGATCATTCAGCAAATGAAATGAGCTTCTGAAACGATTTGATTTGTCTTTTTGCATAATTAAGCTTTTGTGTAGCTATTACATTGGGGGGCTTGTTTGAAAGAAAACTAAAAAGCTGCCATTATTTGGGATTAGATGAATTTCAGTAAATTTTTTTTTTGGATCAAATTTCAGTGATTATTTAGATCCTTTCTCTTTTGTTTTTATATGGTATGCATGCATCTAATGAAATCCTTTCCAAGTAACTAAAAAGGTTTTCATGTGATTGATATTAGATTGATGGTTGGCAGTGTGACCCTCTTTGCTTTTGTATTTTTCTCTCGTGCATTATTATACTATAGGATTATTCTTCAATGTATATCAATCTCAAGAAAGTATAGATTTCCATAAAACAATAAAATAATACACTTATAGATTGGGCGAAGAAACGTCACGTTTGCATGCAATCAATATGCTTAAGATGTTAGGACAGAAGAGTTGTACTGGCAGGTAAGTTGTCCATTCCATTATTAATTCTATATATACACAATTAAATAATCAATTATTCAATTGGATAAGTCATCACCCGTGATACAAAACTAAGAAGATTTAAGGAATGATGTAACACAAGAATTAGGTAAAGATAGAATGGACTGATGAGCTTCTTGATTTTCTAAAAAGAACCTTTTAAATACTTATTATCGAAGTTAAATGACCTAAAACTTCCTTAAGGGGACAACAAATTGACATATTTGACATTTGTACCAATTAGAGTTGGACTTAATTATAACGGTTCGTCTAATATGTGTCCATGGGCACACAATAAAAGTGCTAAGTTGGGAAACTATTTCAAAACTATTCCCTAAATTGGAATTAATGAACCCTTTTAAAAAAATCAAAATTAACAAACAATATCCAAATTTACCAAGATTAGAATCCTAATGGAAAAATCCTAATTATAAACCTATAAAGAAACATATCATCTAAGTATAAGTGGACCATGTCACACCCAAGTATGCCTTATCTTCTTTCTTTTCACCGGTTTGAAATTTTGCCAACCAGACAGTACTTCAAATAATGATGAGCGTTTCAACAAAAAAAAAAAAATCAAACCATGTTATAATTATGCATCTTTAAAAAAAAAGTTGATGTCTATTTTATGAGTTCAAGACTCCATTACTTACTTGAGATTGGCAATCACAAAGCTTTGTGTTAGTTTCATCAAGAACAAAAATATCTTGAAGCCCTAATTGTCAAATCCCATTATCCACCTTATCATCCCCAATTGATGTTGATCGAACTCCACTTACGGGCACCATAACATTCCAAATCTTACGTTCCAATTCTATGTCCCGTTTATTTATGATTTATAGAAAATTAATAATATAATTTATTTGATAAAAGAACCAATCACAATACATGGGATAGTGTTTGGAACATCAAAATTAGAACAGAAGATTTATAGGCACTAATTATTATTTTTTAAATTCAACCCAAAAAATTATTATTTTTAAAAACAAATTGAGTTCATAATTTGGCACAAAAAGCCATGTTTGTAGTTGTGTGAATTGTTTAGCTATATACTCCATAGTATTACAGATGGGCAACAATAAGAGGCCAAGGCTTGAGACAAAGTAGCCTCTTCTATCTCGTTGTCAATCTTTTATGTAGATCTCAATCAAATCCTATAGAGAAACTGAAACCGGTACAAGATCCTTTCTTTCTCCCAAAAACAATCCCCGAATCTCAAGATTATGTTGTCCCTATACTTATACATGTGAATCCAACTATGGCGATCGAGGGGTCCGATCTCGGAGTGGATACGTCTCATATTATTTATGGATCAGGTCGATGTAGACCCTAATTCTTAAAATGTTTTTCTAGGCTCATTGTATATACTGTATTATTGGCTTCTACTCATTTGATCTAGTATGCGGGGCTATTAGTACCCGACTAATCCGCATCCAGCCGAGACCGGGGTGAAATCTCGATACCCATTACCAAGATACTTCGCATCGAGAACCTCTGGGCCAACCCAAGAGTCTTAACCGGTCTAACCATGATATTTTAGATAATATTACTGTTTGTAGATGGACCACATCCACACTCTTGGTTTGATGAATAAGCTCAAGTCAGTTTGGATTCCTTTAATTTAGATCATTTAAAAAAATCGAGTTAATTACTATCAATATATGCTTAATCATGTTCCTAAAATTTCTCACTTTTTTGAGATGTCCACTTGTAGCCCACTTTTTTTGAGATGTCACTTTTTTGATACACTTCCAAAATATGTGAATTGAAGGCAACCGATTAAGCAAAAAGGCCAAATCTTTCATATTTAGCCTTTCTTCAAACAACTCTATATTTGAGTTTGAAAACATCTTAGCTGTTAATTTATATTCGATAGTTACATAAATTTATTTAGTATATAAATTTATAAAATAACACTAAAAGTCCATATCTACTGTGTAAATTTAGACCAAAAAAACAGTTTGACCCACAACAACATGAAATATAGTATTAAAAAGAGTGAAAAGTATCAATCACTAGTTTGCATTCATGTTTTTGTGGACACTGGGGAATTGAAATGGAAGTGCAACTTTGATGAAGATGCTCAGAAATCACAATGCTAAACCACAAACATAAAAGAAAGAAAAATTGCCAACAGATGATGAACTATAAAACTAGTGCTACTGCTGATTGAGAAGAATATTTCAGATTTGTCTATATCATGGATCTATATTTATTATTATAGAAAAGCAAGGCACTTGAGTTATGGGCACCACAATTGTAAAATCATTTGGAAATCAAAAAGGTCTTGTAAGAGATTACGCCATTCTTTTGAGGTCCCCAGAAGTCTCAACATTCACAGATATCAAAAAGGGCAATGAGTTGTCCTAGATTGACTAACCTTATGGTTCCATGTTGATACTGTGGATTAACAGCTAATTAAGGTAATTGATTAATCGCTCAACTGTTTCAAGATCTAGCTAGGAACAGATCTCATCTGGGTGCATATGATTAAGATTAATCTGAAGCTCAGATATTGGTATGCTGTACATTTGTACTGTACTTTTCATTAATCATGATTAGATTTAATCACAGTCTTCAGCTTTCAGCTAGGAGGAGGTAATTATCTTTATCAGACAATCAAATATTGAAATGTACAAACTGAATGTTTTAGAGAACAAGGATAAACACTAAGCATCATAATGACATTAGAATTTATTTCAAATCACTTCTCTTAAATACACAGCAACTCTTACACCAGTCAAATTTCCCATCATTTCCTTGTTTATAACATAATTATGTCCAACAGAGCTCAATCACTCCCCCAATTAAACCTATTCACAAGGCTAATTTTCACTCTAATGTCCAACAGGCTAATTTTCACCCCCACAAATTAGAAGCACATCAACAAAAAAACAGATATCAGAAACTCAGCCTTAAAAAAGATTCCAACTTTATCAATCACTCACTCGTCGGAAACAGAGTAAGAACTCTCCGGCCATTAACAGAAGCCCCAGATTCAAAATCCTCCACAAACCCAGATCCCGAATTCTGATTCAAAGCATGCCCATTTAATCTCCCACCGCCCCCCATCTGCACCTGCCTCGTAACAAACGGATTCTCGAACTGCCACGCGCCGTTCGCAGGCGACGCAAAACGATCCACCACCTGGCCACTCCGGCTCTGGTGAAACCCAGCGCCTCCGGCCACCATCGCCGCCACCTGCTGCTGGTGATGCATCGCCGCCAACGCCGCCGGCGACGCCACGTACCCGGAACCGCCGGCCAAGAAGTGCGCCGGAACAGGGGAGCTAGCAAAGAGGTGGTCGTCCGCCGGATCCCCCGAGCCGCCGCCGATCCCGCCGATGCCCTGCATGCGCTTGAGGTAAAGGCGGTACTTTTGGAGGTGGCTGGCGACGTTCTCCCGGGTGAGGCCGTCGACGCTCATGAGCTGCATTATGGTTTTGGGGACGGCGTTCTTTATGCCCAGGTGGGCGACGGCGTCGACGAAGCGCTTGTGGAGCTGCGGGGTCCAGACGAGGCGGGGCCGCTTGAGGGTCCGGGCAGGCTCGTCGGCGCCGGAGCCGGCGAGCTCGGTGGAGGAGGAGTCGAGCTCGGCGGAGGTGGGGCGGCGGATTTGGCGGTGGGGGTTTGGGGAGGTTTGGATGTCGAAGGCGAGGGCGAGATTGGGGGAAATTAGGGTTTGGGAAAGGGGGGTGAGCTCGTCTGGAGAGGGGAGCTCCTCTTCCCACTTGGAAAACCAGTTTGAATCCTCTTCTCTCATGCTTGTTTTTTTCTTTCTGGGGATGAATTGAAGATACAGAAAGAAACAGAGGAGGAAGAGGAAGGGGGAAGAAGGAGATGGGTTCGAGGTGGATATTGTTGGGGGTTCTTTTAAGAGGGAGAGGGACGAGACAGGGGAGATACTGTTCTGGTTGATGATGCCATTCTTTTGGGTTTTTTTTTTAGGGTGATCTATCTCATCTTTTTTGGGATTTTCGTTTTTTTTTTATGTAAAAAAGAAATTAATTTTAGGTGGATTTGGGAGTTTAAATTCCACATATTGATTTGACGTGAGAATGTGGGTGTGTGATTTCACTGCTTTGTTTGCACTTGCTGAGAGTATGTATGGAAGTGAACGTGGACCGCACGCGCCACCCACCACTAACCCATGAGTTAAAATGAGCCTTGAACAAAAGCTCTCTAAAGTGATTTATTTTTATTATCTGAAGTGGTTTTAATCTATGTACAGTTAGTTTGAAATTATTTTATGTGTATAGTGGTTAATAGAAATTGAATTTTCACTTTTATGATAAGTGAAATAAAGGTATGATTAATTTATTTGAGTAGTTGATTAATAAGCTAGTCGGGTTATCTATGTATCTTCAAGGTCAGTGATATTTGGGATTGGGCAAAGAGCTCTTTGGGATTTTAGTATCTTACTAGTACTTTGCGATCTTGTATAACTTATGTTTTGCTATTTGATAAGAACTTACATGCCTTTGGTTATGTTAGGTTTATTGCAATATGCAATAACGTACATATGCTTTTCCCCTTGTGCTATTTTATGTAGTTTACAAAATGCAAGCTATTGTTGAAAAAACAAAATGATTTGCTTTGAAAGAGAATGCATGATGAGTTCCGATCCAGGGGATTAATTTTCCATTGACACGATCAGTGGGTGTTGAATATGGCAAAGACTTTAAAAGCAGAATGCCAAAAGTCCTATACCAAAAACATGAAAGTAGAAGTAAAAGGTAGCGTCAGTACAAAACCACAAACATACATATATGCCTTTGAGTTTGTTTATTTAAGACCCTCAATAAAGAGGGTTTGTTTGCATCTGCTGTCGATTTGGTGGTGTGTAACTAGGAGTACAAACTTACTTCTAAAGACACGTACAAAGTTCAAAATGAATGAGATGGGAGTACAGGAGATTCGGTGGATAATAAATATCACTCAAATTAGACAAATTTCAATAACAGTTTTCATACCTCATTCCTAATTAATTGTCTAAAAAACTTAAACGACACATAAATTTGATCAAAGTTCAAGTGTTAAAATAACACTTAATTCTGATCGGAGGGAGTACTATTTATCATAAAAGTGTTTTTTTTTCAAAGACTCTGCCCTGAGGTTGAAACGGGGATCTCATATACTTTTCTAAAGTATTAGCTGTTTGACTAAATGCTTGAAGAGGCGAAGACCATAAAATATTTCTTAGTTTGATGAGCCTATATAATGATATTGTTAGAAATTGAAACATGGATGATCACTCTAGTCATGAAAATCAACCTTTTTTCGTAAAAGGAGAGACGATATTCTCACACAAAAACCAACCTTAATTACTAGATTTTGTTAACCAAAGACAAAGTAGGACCATCAGTTAGCTTCAATGACAAATCCCAATGGAAGGTGATGGGCCAAGATATGTAATTAAGGTTCTGGTGAAATTGTCGTTCGACATTCTAATCTTAATATTGCACATTAAGGGTGTGTTTAAATCTATACATATATAAAATTTATTAAGCTGTATCAATTTACATTAAATTATTTATTTAGAATAATATAATGTAACTTAATTCATTAAATGTAAAAATCAAAAGGCATCGGCCTTTTAAAAAAAAAAAAATTGTGATACATTATGATAGTTCAATTATCCAAGTGGTGTATAAGTATGACTATATGCCCATGTGGATTGCTAGTAAACAATGAAAACCAGGAGATCACAAGTAGTATATACAGTACAGTGTATTCAAGAAGCCATAAATGTTAGAGGAATTAATACAACATGCACATACAACTGATACAAGAGCATATGAAACTGTCATAAACTCTAATAAGCATTTCCCACTCAAAAGTCAAAAACTTCCAAATAGGTTAATTTGTATTAGTATCTTCTACCCCTAATGTTTTAGATAGATTTCGTTTTGTGTAAATTTTGGTTTGGTAAATTTTTCATTTATGGTTGGATCAGCTTAGCTTTGGCTCAATAAAGTGTTTTTAGGTTCACGTGTACTCAATTATTAGGTTGATCGGGTAGGGTCCGATTGATTCCAAATAATGTATCCCGATAAGTTTTTTTTAATTTTTTTTTGAAATGCACTAGATTGGGTATTCAAAGTCAAGTAAAACACATACAACAACATAAGGATGTGATTATAGAAAAAAACTGAGCTAGGCAATAATACTAATATTATTCACTTACTAGAGGGCCCAATAGATTATGATGCAAATGAGGGAATAAGGACACCTAAGGGAATCACTCACATTTGGACAAAATACAAGGAGACCCACAAGTTGCAGACATCTTGGACCATTTACTTGGCGAAATTCTACTAGTATGACATTGACAATCTCTAAATCTATATGTATTTGCAACTCATTTGATTGGTCCTCCCAAAGGAAAAGAAGATAAAATAAACCTCCACATCACAAACACTAAAGTGAGACAAAAGAGGTGCATTCATCTTTGAATCTGTGATGCCTTTCCCTCATCACCTATGAAATTATCCACACTTCTAGATGACCTAACTTAACTTTCTCCCCGGAATTTGTGTGGGGTGCAATCAACAACTCTACATAATATTCTCCCATGACCTCAATGGTGTATTGGATCACTTACGATTTGCGATTTTGGACATGATTGACTGAAAAACTACAACAATGTGGTGAATACAAGGTCTAAATGAAATGATTAATTAACGATTAACTAATGGTTTTTTTTTTACGAGGTACCCATCTCTGTTGGTAAATCTGGGCTCGTGAATTAGCCGGTAAATGCACGAACAAAGTAAGACTTTGTTCGGCTCGACCCAATGAAAGGAGAAATGGTTTCACTCAAATGGAGGGGAGATAAAAAAATCGAACATGAGACCTCCCAAAGTTATGTTAGCTGAAGATCACCGATCGAAATATGAATCTTATTTAGGCATTAAGTAAATTGTCTAAGAGCTCTATATAACTCATATACAGTACCTTTTATCTGCCTGGTGACGATCTCCACGTACTCCCATGAAAGTGATTAGCTGATTGAGTTGATGGCCCAACCACAACAAATAATAAAAATTATCTATACAAGCATGCATTTGTGAACAACTAACCTAATATTGACATTCACTCTTTTTGCTGATTCATGAATTTTGACACATCAATGGTTACCCTTCAGAAAGTTATATTACTATAAGCAAGTTAAATCATTTAATAAAAGAAAACTGTATATCATTCAAACATGTCTTTATGAAAAAGGGGGAAATCTGTAGGAGGGTTTGTTGTCTCCAGAATATCACTCAAACAATGTAGCTTCCACTTAGCCAATCTACTTGCAATGTAGCCTCCAATTAAGTTAAAACATGGATTTTGTGCCCAACTGCCCATGTTCCCTCCAATTTTCTCTACTAACTTGTTTTTCTTTTGTAGAAACTTTTTAGTTTGGTGGTGCTTATGCGTCTTTGATGACTTATATTTATATTAAATTCACAGGTGGGTTTTTTAATAAAAAAATTTGAAAGAAAAGCAAGAATGAATGAATGTCAAGAATAGCTGCGGACTACTTTTTGGTTGGAAAGAATCCACTGAGATTTATCTTATCAAATCAGCCTGCACTAATTCACTAAATTATCATATCAAAAATTCCCTCAACCTACGGTGTTCAGCAACTTTGCTGTGTCTTGGTGCTCCAGCAGAATGCAGATGCCAATCTCAGCATCTGGTGTGTGTGTGTGTGTGTTGGAATCAAGATGTTCAAATCAGCCTGCAACTACTAATTAAGATGCAAATGAAGAAATGATCTAACTGAACAACTCTTATAAAAAGCCCACAAATTATCCAAGTCAAATAAAGTATTCTTTGACATTGAACAGGCAATATATTCATATAACAAACTTCTGTCAGCAATAAGTCAGAGTATTCTTTGACAGTGATCATACATCAATCAACTAACATTGATATCCTATTTAATCCTATGATCCAAGCCAATCACAGTCTTCCCCTTATCAATGACCTGAACATCTTCAACACTTGACACATAATCCAAAACATCAGGATGATGAAGGAGAAGCCAATATTGATCTGGCCGGGGAAGTCAGAGCCACTGCATACTGCTCAGCTTTAGAGTACTTCCTAAACACCACCTGAAGCTTGCTATCTTCTGCTGCAGAGTGGAGTGTCACCAGCAGCTTTGCACAATCACTGAAATTATACCATAAACCAGATATTATTATTAGTATAACTACCAAAACAAACTTGCTTCAATCTTAATTTGTTGGAGACTGTGATCTTATATCAGTTGTGAGTCAGTCTTACTTTGTTAGAAATTATACCACATACAATAGATTTCAGACTATCATTCCAATAATTTTAATCTCAAATTGTCAGAATTATGATCTTACATCAATTGTGACTCTGAAAACCCAGTGTGTACTTTCAATGTCTCGGTCCAGGTTGGTGTCTTGTTGAGGGTGCGGCGAGCAACATAAACAGCGGAGGCAGCCACCATTGATGGACAATGCACCAAGGCAGCATAGTTCATCAAGGCCAGTTCGGCAAGGAAGTATACCATGTTCTCTAGCTGCAATTTATACAATCAATTTTGATGAGAATTCAGGGGGGAAAAAGCAAGTTTAGTTACTAATTAGATATCTAAGTTTTTTTTTTAAATTGATTCTCACTTACTTCATCATCAGCAATGGATGCTTTGATGAATCTGGCAAGGAACATGTAAGGTGTAGGCACAGTAATAAACCACTCCAGCTTGCCCAAAATGGTCTTCTCCATTTTAAGTATCTGTTCATTGGTGTAAACTCTATCTGATATTGAAACAAAGTCATTCACCTGCAAACAGCATACAAGATTAAGATTTCAGCTCCTAAAAATTAATTGAATTTAGCAAAAATATCCATGAATTTACTGGGTAAAAATGGTATACCTCAGGAGCCCATATCTCTTCATACTTGCAAGCAATGAGCATGGCAGAAATACCCACAAGCTGCAATTCTTTCCTAGGCACCATTTTGACGCTGAGAAATCGATCAATGAGGTTTATTGTGAGGTACAGAGTTTCAGGCACAAGCTCAAATCTATTATGAACCTCAATCAGCCAATCAATCAGAATAGCCCTCATCTTCTCATTCAGCTCAGGCTGTGACCCCATGTAGTCATTAGGCCTTGTCTCATTCTAAATCAGAAACACAAAAACATACATCATAAGCCAAAAGGTACTCAAACTAAACTTTTATGTTAGACAGTCACCAAAAATTCATCAAAATTTGCCATTATTAATACCTCAGTAAGCTTGTAGAATTTGTAGATATCCTCAACATACTCAACAACCGCCAATTCATCATCCACATCATCAGCATCAATGTCAACAATAGGTTCCTTTGGCTTCTTTTCAGCCAACACAACTCCACAAGCAGCCTGAACAAATAGATCTTAAATTTGAGACAAATGCAAGAAGAGAACTTCTTAGGTATGTGTGATCATTATAGGTTGTTTGATTATTTCACCTTGCTACGGGCAGTAAGGATCGAAGTAGTAGTTGGGGCTTTCTTTCGCCTCCTAGAGCTGCAACCACCATCATCATTTTTCTTAGGGTTTAGGGCTTTCTCTTCTTCTGTATCAGGGCTGATCACAATTACTTCATGCTGTTCGGGTTTTGGCTTGGCTCGGATTTTCTTTTGTGCTGGTGGCAAAGCTGCCTTCTTGACAACCAATTGAGCACCATTCACAGCAACATCGGATTTCTGTAACCCACAAACCCAAAAGTAAATTATCAATCAAGTTATCAAAAACACCAATTATTTTAAGCTCTCTCAAAATCAGCATACCTTCTTGTTGTTGTCAACTACAGCTCCACCCTGTGCCTTGGCCATCAATTGAGCGCCAAAACTCCTATGATGACAGAAGGAGGAGAAATTCAGTAAAAGATAGGTTAAAATTAATAGATCCGAAGGATGACAATAGTGGAAAGAATTGAAACCTTGTAATGGGTCTTGTGATTTGGGGCTGATACTTTCCTTCAGGTGCCGCTCTACCAGTGACTAAATTCCCAATGTCATTGAGTGCTCTCCTGTTCCTTGCTTCTCCTGCCATGTTTTTCTGTCCTTTAATACCTTCAACAGCTAGTCCTTCTTCACCTATTTATAGGTTTATGGTTTGTTAATTGAGAATGTCCAATTGAAGAATCCAAGAAAACCAGGAAACTAATATAGCAGGATTTGGATCACACACAGGGGAAATAGTCAAGATCTACAGAGATATCCCAACTTAATAAAGCATCAAGAATTATTGTAATAGATTTAGCTCAAAACAAAGGGGATATCTGATTATTATACCAATAATTGTGAAATTTGCAAGAACAGAAAGATACTTGTGAAATCAATGTCAACAATCCTCAGTCGATTTCTGAAATTAAGCATATACTAGAGAGTTTAAAGAGCTGTTGATCATGGAATGAACTTAAAATCAGTAGAATTTGGGGGAACAGAAATATCGACAGAAACCCTAGAGTTTCCCTCTAAATCAACTCTAAGATTCGGTGATCGCCAATCTTTTTCGAATGCCAACAATGGTCAGCAATGAAGAAGACTGATAATGGGGAAGAAGACAGCAGTGAGAGAAATACAGACCTCTTGGTTGCTGAGGAGCAATCAGTCTTGAAGCCATTTCGTCTTATCCCCCAAATTCAAATTGACACTGAGAATCTGAGAAGAAGGACACTCTCTCTCTTTCAATCACGGGATCAAAATCTCTATAATTGTTGTGGGATTCAACTCAATTCAATGATGGACTAGACATACGGAAACCCTATCTGCGAAGCGGAGGAAGAAAACTTCTCTTATAAGCCGTAGACTTTTGAGCGAGAGCCTGTTCCCTCCAACGGTCGAATTTTTTCCCTTTTGAAAAATATGGGCCGTTGGATGATGCCAGATCGAAGGGCTTTTGCTGGAGTGCCGAATTGGGAAGAGCGTGACATAAGAGCCGTTGTAATTGTTCAAACTTTTACTCTCTTGAGTTAAAAATAAAATGAGAAGATGAAAAATGGAGCGCCCATACATACGTACTACACTCTCTTCTGTACGTATAGCTTTTTTTATTAATATTTTCAGTTTTCAGTTTTTTGAACACATTTTTACTAAATACTTTCATCCATAGCATCATCAATTGGTAATTTGGTACTGCCATTTCAAAAATCTATAGCGCGCAAAACATATAGAAATGTCACAACTAAATAGACAACATACCATTTCCTTAACATGCTCCAAATTAATTCGAATTAAGGCGATGTATACTTCACTTGTGAATTTCATATATCACTCATCTAACAATAAACACATCATGGCAAACTTATTCTGTATATTTTGTTAACAGAACTTATTACTATCATTCTATAATACAATATAGAGGAGGAGGAAAAAAAAATTGTTAAGCACTGTGTCATGTAACACTATCTACTATTGTCTCAAAACATATGTCTAACTACCATTTTTTTCTTACAAATTCTAATATCCTATTATTTTTTATTAGGAGTGAAGAAGTAAGTTGGTTTAGTTATTTTTTCTCCATGTTTTTAACAAGATGAGAATTAGGAAAAAACAAGTTTCATCCTAGACATCTTTTTAGATGAGAACTAAAAGTTCTGGGTTGCTTTTGATCATATGGAGGAGTGTCGTAGTCTAACCAATGCATTAATAATTGTATTACAGAGACATGGAAACTTGGCTCCAAGGTAATTCCGCCTCCACAACGTCTTCCACCACCACGCTTCCACGCCCGCGACTCCGCAACCATGGCTCAACCGCCACACGAGGTACCCAATCCACCGCGCCCCACCAACATGGAAACTTGGCTCCGCCGCGCTTCCTCGGTCCACTGCCGCCGCTCCTCCTACACCGGGGCTCCAACTCCATCACCTCTCTTGCCCCCACGGCTTCACCATTACGCTACCCTCCAAGGCCCCACCGCCGCTCCCTCAAACACGATTCCAACACCCCTACCAATTGCAAGTACAATTTTGTGTGAAAATTTCCAGATCTTTGTTTTCTTGGAAATTTGTATCCGCCACCGGCGTTGTGCCCCTTCCCCTTCTCTTATGAGATTTTCATTATGTTGAGAGTAATCCCACATGGGAAATTTGAGATTTAAAATGCTAGTATATAACTCAATGAGCTACTCCACCCACAGCTATATGGTTTTGGGTTAGAACCTTATTGGACTTGTATGCTAGGTACGTTACACGCACGACCCCTAAATTGTCGGCTCACTGGACTTCAATACATTATAGCAGGTGAAAGGAAAAAATTAAAACAAGAAGCATAGTGTGCAATCTAAGCTTATTGTTTTTGGAAAATCCCCTGATGCTAAAGTTCTATTTCCCTAACGAATTGATTTTTAACAATCATGTTTTTGGTCGTAAATTCGGGTTGAAGTTCGTGATTTGTCTCTCTGGTTCGAGATAATGTTTCGGTGTTGTCCGGTGGTGTGTTTCTTGTTCTTTTCCAAGCGAATCATCACATCTCTTCAAGTTGGCTTCTTGTTGTCTTGCGCTCCGACGACCCTATACGCCTGTGTTAGTCATCTTCTAACCCGCGGAAGTGCTTTTCTGCTACCGGTCTCAAGTCTCTTCGGCTTCCTTTCTCCGTGTTTGCTGCCTAGTTACTTTGTTTTGTACTTGTTTTGTTGGTTTATGTTTGGTTGTTTGTTGTTTTGTTTGTCTACCGAGTTTTATCTCGGTCTCTCGATCTATCAGGTATGTCTGGTATTTCGAATTACTTTCCTTATAAAAAAAAATTGTATTACAGAGACGAGACACATTTTTAATTTTAACAGATTGCACATTAATCCTAGGGTCCATAATTATTTATTGATCACTCCTTTGATATTAAATTTTTTTCCCCTAATTTGCAATATTTAAAATCTGATCCATCACAGTATTAACATTTCATATTAAAATGATAAAATCTATTTATTTATTTTTTGTGTTTGCCTAGACATATTTTGACCATGATAAATATTTGGTTATCTCATTAATATTTAAACAGTTCATTGATTCAAGATCAAGTTCTTGCAAAGAAAGTAGATTAGTGCTTCTTCTTACAATCTTACTAATACTCCCGTAATTGCTAATACAGCAAAAACAATCCACACTTCACAATCAGGCGAACACAAAAAAAAGCCCAAAAAACCCTAAACCAATAACAAATTAGCCTCACAAAAAAATTGCAATCACACTAGGCATTTTCATCTATATTTTCTTAAGAATACGCACAAACTCTCACCACCCTAAGCCTTAGCTTACACACACACAAAAAAAAGTAAGACCAACATGTACAACATGACTTCCTCTAAAAAAGGTGAGGGGTTAGTTTTCATATTAGGCTCTTTCATCTGGTCCGGCAAGAACAACCTATCAAACATACAACATATTTTCAGGCTCCTTTTGAAAAAAAGTGATCAAAAAATTGGAGATGAATTTATATGTAACTTACATTGCAATGATCTAGAGCATATTTTCTTGCAAGGATTATAGCCGCGTTCCTTTCCTTCTCGGATTCAAATGTCAAGACGAAGGAGAGCCCCTTTCTCGCTTGCCAGAACACCGCCTTGGAAGCAAAATTGCCGCCTGATCTCACTCCGAACAACTAAAACATCAAGACAAACGTACATTATTCATCACAAAGGGTGCAAGGGCAAAATGGTCATTTGACATTCTTCGAGTCATTAGTAACCATGATGAACCTGCATGGAGGCGGAGTAGGACTCTCTGGACTTGGTCATCCATCCTCTGCTGAGCTTCATCCTTGTTCTTCCTACATGGAGAACATGAACCGAGCGCGATGAATTGTTTTGCTCGTTCATCTGAGAGATCACCACCTGCCCACGTCAGAAACTCGGTTTTAGAACGAGTAAGGGATACGAATGGACTCAAATTACCTCTATGAAACTCTAGCTTAAAGCAAAAAAATAAGAGTATATTAGAAATTTTTGTTAATGTCTTTTCACTGATTTTCCAAACTAACACTAATATTGACAAAATGGCAATTCAATTCAACACTTAAAAGAGCAAAATTGTCATTTGACGCACGTTGAACTCTGAGTTGGGCCTCCGAAGAAGGCATTCCACATAGCTTGACAACCCTGCAGCTGTTATTAGGGAAGCATGTTAGTATGCATGATGAAAATTTCAAATTTTGATAAATGGAGATTGGATTGAGAGAGAAATAATATACACAGAAGAGCAATAATACATGTATGATTGGAGTTTAGAAAAGTAAAAACGAACCGAGTTCTATAGAAGTAGTTGTCGAAACTGAGATACATTGGCTATTCGACACAACGTCAGCTTGCAGAAACTTCCCAACATCTAATGGTTCAGGGGCATACATTGGTTTATTTGCACCTGAAAATATGACAACCAATCAACAATACCAATCAGGAACGAAAAGAGTTTTAAGAAATCAATTGAGAATGGAAAATTAACCTGATATGATCTCCTTTTGTGTACCATCTGCAGAAACACGGCGCCATTGGATCAAGCAAGCAGAGAGGTCAGGTGCATCATTTGAACGTGGTTGAATACGTAGACGGGATCCCAGCTTTGAACCACCATCAATTCTATACATACAAATTCTGTTCTCCTCTGCCTTCTGGGTAAATACCAGCTGTATGTTGGGAAAATGACAGTAAATCTTGATTAAGAAACTAGATTTTCCCTTGTTTAATTTATAAGCATAGATTTAAGCGCCTGTTTTTGAAGTTTAACTGAGAAGATGGCCTTCTCTCTGATTCTTATCCTAAGCTCTCGAAGCTCATGCTCCATTTCCATCACCTTATATAAAACAAAATTGGCGAGTTCAACAGGATTAAGCAAGCAATACATTAAATTTGGATATGAACCCCAAAAGAAAAAGAAAGAAAGAAAGTATGGAGATTATAAAAATGTTGAATCAATTTCAATGGCACCTTGCTGGGTTGGTGCAGGAATTTGATCCGTCGGGCCTCCTGAATCTCCTCTATCAGCTCCTTGACGTCCTGAGATCAAAAAAAAAAATTGAATCATTGTGAAAAAAGTGTTACATTTACTTGTAAAAACATTACATTGCTTATGAAATGATTCAGAATCAATGCACAAACCTGCTTCCCGGAATTTTGAGCTAATTTTTCTTCTTCCTCAAGAGCCTCTCCAAATCTTTGTACTACTGCTCTAGCGCTCTCGATTTCTGCACAGGCAAAAGATCTTTCTTGGCTCACCAATCTCTTAGCTTCTTCAGAAGCCTGCCAATTGAAACCAAGAGCAACTGATTTAGTAATTTATAAGTGAAAAAAAAAAGATCTTTAAACTAGTATCACTCTAAAATCACTACACAAGGCAATTAATCTTGCCCTCCTTTTCATAAAATGCAACAAAATTGTACCTGCTTGAGGAAGTTTGCTAGCTTTTTCACTTCAAATTTCTCCTGAATCAATTCCCCTTCTTCTTGAGTTAGCTTGACTGCCAAAGTCTCCACCTGTCAATGTACAAGTGAAAACTAAGACAATGCTTTCATGCATACATCATTTTAGCTACACAATTTGTATCAAGGGTTAAGATTTTTACAAAAAAATGTTTAACCATTAAGTATTAGAAATTGAAAAGCAAAAAATGCTAAGATAAGATTTAGAATAAGACAGTAGAGGTTTGACATCAGCTTAAAACAATATAACACAAATATGAGAAAGTAATGTCAAGCTTACCATCGAGATAGCTTTCTCCACATCCTCCTTGTTACGGCCAGTCAAACGGCCCCTTAAAGACTCCAAGGCATCTCTAAGATTCTTTAAAAGAACATGCCCCTCCAAAGAAGCAAATTCTCCGAGTTTTGCCTAATAACATCCAATGAGATTTCATAATTAAAAACTCATCAATGTAGGAAGAACTTATATACAAAAGAGTGACAATACAAGTACCTCTTCTGATAACTTAGCAGCAGCAGATAAATTTTTGTCAAATTTATCTGATAACTTAAGACTTGATTTCTTAACAATTTATAGTTGGGTTATACCTTGGTTATACCTTCTGATAACTTATCATAATTTGATCAAACAGTATAAATTTTCTGCCAAAATTGTTGAGTTGGGCTAGGGGGGGGGGGGGGGGGGGGGGGGGGGGGAGCAAGTTTGTGAGGAATTTTATACTGTTTAGTCAAATTAAGACTTGATTTCTTAACAATTTATAGTTGGGTTAAAATTTCTAGTGCTCTTGGAAACCATGCTACAATTTTTAAAATGGCCAGAAAAGGGAAAGAAAATCTTCATCTTTGTTGAGTTAACAGGAGGAGAAAACCAGATGACGAAAAGATAAAAACAGAGCAAAAAGAAATGCACTTACAAGCGTGAATTGGCACAAATGAAAGAAGAAAAAGGCACAAACTTGAACACGTCGGATACGAATTCGAAGAACAAGAAGAAGATCCTTCCACCAGAGGAAGAAGAAGAAGATGAAGAGGAGGGAGAAAGAAACAAATCAAAATCGATAAGAGCAAAGTAGAACAAGGAGAGAAGTTGAGGAGGAGAAACTGAGTGATTATAAAGGTGTGCACTTTCTGTGAGAAGTCATAAATTCATACTAATATTGGCGTCTCTCTCGATCTAACCTGCTAAAGAGACCAAACATATTGATTAAGATTTAGAAATTAGACTTTTTGGAGGAAATTTGTAAAACTAGACCGTTAAATTTTATCAGGGCTTAAATTTGACATTCCGAACTTTTTAAAAATATATCAATATATTTAAATTAGCGTAAAATTTATTACATGAATAGTTCAGAGATAACATGCAAAATAAAATGTGATAATTAAGTAATTTTGTTGATGCAAGTCGATTTATCTTGTTTATAATTAATTACTTTTGACTGAATCACGAACTTGGAATTTGCATTCTACGTGGATTTTCATAATACAATAAATAGAGAATAATCACCTCAAAATTAGTAATCTTTTTAGCATAATAAAGTTTAAGTTATTTATGGCGCAACCAATTCCAAATTCAAAACAAGGACATATACTTTAGCAAATTGTGAATTGAGGTGATGGACCAAATTTGTGTTGTGGAATAGTGGAAAGAGCAGAAGGCTGCCGTCTCCATGTTGCACTAACAGGAGAGTGGTGCCTCACGTGGGCCCGCCTTATGTGCTGTATAAATCCTTTGTTTTTGTAAATGTTCTTAGTAATCTAATTTGAATCTCACATTTGTTTTCTGTTAAATTTTAAAAAGGTTAAAACTCTTCCAGCCTTCATGATTTAGGAATTTCCTATGTTGTTAAATATATTTTCAGAAGAAAAAAAAAGATGGGATTATTGCACAAAACCAATCAATATTCATTCTATACATACAAAATTCAACTAATGAACCAAAAAATGTTGGAAGTCCTGTTTTTTTTTGTAATCAAAATGACATGCCAAATGTTGTTTTTCATGGTTATTTTATTCGTTTTTACGAAATCTTCATCATTTGAGTTAGTCTAGTTTGCAATGATCGAGTTTCAGGCATCAATAATGAGTGAGGTTGGTAGTCTTGTAACCATTCATCATTTTTGGTGCTAAAAGCTTGTGTCATAAACTATACAGTTTTATCCCGTCCAAAAAAAAAAAAAAAACTATACAGTTTTATGAACTCGTACTAGCTCAATTTATATATGTGATGACATTAATTTGTGGTTATAATAAGCTCACAATTATTATAATCATCTTCCTCTGTTTGGCTTAAGTATAGACAAAAAATAGTAATTTACAAGTTGAAGGACATTTGTCAAGTATTTAAATTTAGTGAACTGTTATAACTATTATTATTATTATTATTATTTATAAAACTATAGGGTTGATTGATTTCATTTAGGGCAATAGATTTGAAATGCATTAACAAATTTGAATGCTTAATTAGGAAGTTCATTCTTTGTTTTTTTTTCTAGTAGGTGAGTTAAGGGCACATTTTAATAAACCCTTACAAAAAAAACATCTCAATTAATAATTAAATCACCAAAGGTATAACCAAGAGGATATCACATCTATTCCAAATAAACTAATTCAAATAGTATTTTTATTATATGAATAATAATATTTCATTTTAATGTTGATTTGTATATTTATTTAAATTTATATATTAGCCATTATATTAATTAATTAATTAAAACAGATTATAATCCTTTTTGATATAAAATTCAATATATTAGCCATTATTTTAACATTGATTTAAATATTGAGAAATCAACATGTAAAATGATGCATTTTCAATATAAATTTCAAGTAAACTCTTAACAAAATCTGCGCATGACGCGAGTAACTACCCTAGTTAGAAATAATTAATATACGATAAGATTTAAAATAATTATCTTTATCTCCCTCTCCTTGTCCTAAATTTTTATTTTTATTTTCATTTTGAATTAGTGGGATGTAAGAAGAAATTAAGATTATTACAATCAATATTTCCAAACAGTATATCCATGTGGAGATATATATGTTGTTACTTTGGAGCATTGAGCATATCACATGCATGTAGGGGCGGTATAGGGCCATCTTCTCTTTGACAAGCCTCATTCTCTTTGCTCTCCCCATGCAACTTGCAAATTGCAACCCCTTACCTAACAAACAATTGGTAAACACACATAAGGATTTTAGCTAGATTGAAGTTATAACTTTTTTTTGAAAAGTTATAACTAAATGAATAAAATTTATAGGTATGTTTAAAACTTGATTTATGATGGTTACTGTTTGATCTCGAGTGTTTTCGGTAAAAAATTAACGGTTGAGATTAGATCTTTCTATTTCTATAATAATTTATTATTATTATTTTAATTAGATTTTTTAGAATTCACTAATTTATTTATAGGGTTGTAGAACTTCATCTTTAAAATAGAGTTTCTAATAAACTCTAGGAAAATAAGACCGAGTAAATTGACAAATGAGTGAAATGACTCAACTCAAGTATGTAAACTATTAGAATAAATCAAATATCAATAATTATATCGAATTGATGTTATCCAAATTGATTTTTTTAATCGTACCCTAAACCAAACCCCATTCCAACACAAAATAACATAGCACTAATTAGCAAACAACATAGGTAAAGGTGAACAAGCCATGGCCGCTTGTGTTTGGATGTGTTTGACCGAATTTGGTCAATGGCCTCTACTACTACCTAGAATCAGGGTAAGTGCATTTTTTATACTTTTTCATGCACTGCACCCATATATTGATAAGTGGTATTTTTTTACGGACTATCCAATGTAATATAAATCATTGCTAAAAAAGACGAGTTTTATATCGTGTGCTTGTTGGGCACTTGCTAGCTCGATTTAGCTTTACGTTTTTTGTTTTTAATTTAGGAGTTATCTTAATTCTAAAAATTTACAATAAAAATTTACAAATTAGAAAAAAAGGTGTTTCCGAAAAACCTTTTTAGTTTTGAGCAAAATTAAAAAACGAAGGATTTGTTTGGTTCAACCTTTTTATATCTTCTTACACTCACCGAGTCACCGTCCGGCGTCCATCCTCCACTCATTTTCTTACATGGATGAATGATATGAGACATGGTCATGCTTCAAGAAGGAATTCAAGCGTATTATTTTTGTAAGCCAATCGGCCCAACATCTCAGCTACAAGGAATTATTCATGGGCCGTGAGTAGGCCCATTAACGAGCAAGATAACCTTGATACGTATTTTCTTCTTCAAGCGTATTATTCTCCCACTCCCTGATGCATCTGACCATTTTTGTCCCCAGAAGGAAAATGTAGACTTTATAGGCACCTGCTAGTAAATTTTTGATCTCCCACTCCTGCTAGTAAACATAATTAGTTGGTAAATGGTAATCAACGATCTACACAAATAGAGAATCAGTAGCATATGAACTCGCCATTCTGTAAGAAATTGGTTTCAGATCAAGTAGCTTATAATCAATCAACTGTAGACATTAGACAAGGGAATTTATACAATACTTAACAATTGATACCCGTATGTGAATGTAGATAACAACTGATCGAACAAGTTCAACCATAACACACTCATGGAAACATCATTAGAAACATGACATTCTCACAATGAAAGAAACTATCCTAGCTCAGCAAGTAGTAAGAAAATTGCAAAAAACAGTAATACTATCACTCATCTTTGGAAGTGCATTCAATGGTAAGCAATTCACATTGGCATTCTCATCACTAGGAGTCATAATTCTCTGCATCCTCATGCTTGTGATTGTGACCGGCCTTAAATCTCAGATCCTCGAAGAACACTTGTTGTCTTCTATATACAAAAGTTTGTGAGGGTCGTAGCTGACCCTAACCCACACCCGGCTGATCTTCTGTTGAACAAAAGGCCCTGACCTTCCACCTTGAACTACAAGGTTTCTTTGACATGTTATATATATGTGGCCAATATATTAACATGTAAGAGCTCTGTTTAGTGATGACAATGAAAACGGAGTTAGCAGAGGATACTAGATCTATATCAGCTTGAAGAAAATGAAAATTTGACAGTAATGAATCGAAAGAAAATCACACAGATTAAACAAACTGATATTTCCGTAATCTTGGTCTTTGCATTTATTTAGTCACAGGATCTGTGGCATCTACCGAACCAAATAGCCCATTTAACATGTCAATTGGAAACTGAAACAGTAGATAATTTTTCTTGTAAAAAACCTGTAATTTAGCAGCTGGGTCCAAATGGAAGACACAATGCAGATTATGCAATTAAAAAATATGTTTCAAACTAAGCACAAGGGAAGAAAAAAAGGCTAACCATCAAAGATCCGAAGACCCAAAGCAGCATCCCAGTAGCAGCTCTCGGTTGTCTAGAAGACCTAAAGAATAGTGTAGGCATCTTCAGTACCTGAAATAATGTACAAAGATCAGAAAACCCAAGGATAGAAAAAACATAAGTAATAATGTCTTAAAGGGAGTACAAAATATATCACAATTCATACTTGAAAGAATCCAAGAAAAGACCAAGCGAGAGTCCAGCCTTCCAATAATTAAACATAATGATCAAGCTCCTGATTCTGTTGAAAAATGGAGCCGAAGTTCTATACATAAGAGCCCCGATACCTTCAACAACAACCACAGCCAACGCAGCAGATAAAATGTCCCAGTCTCCCGTTTGCCCAATAACAGTAGAGAATGCAGTTGCACTGTAGAATCCCACCAGGAAAAACAGAAATTTCAAAGGCAGGTTTTTCCTTAATTTTTGAATCCCGACATTCAACTTGATCTGAAGATTTTGAATAAACTTGATCAGTCGTGTGGTGCCATTGTTGCTGCCAGTGGGATTCCCATCCACACTACTCCTCAAAGACCACACACTCCTGCAAATGAAATACATACTTCAAATTATGAAACGACATTTCCAAATAGCCTGTTGTATAACATGATGCTAAGCAGTCTATAATATGCAAATGTCCAATCTATCTACAAATTTTGATCTACTTACTTGGAAGTCTTGACAAAAAACGGGTATGATCCTTGAAAGAGACATGGTCGATAATGGAATCCATTTCCATAAGAAAAAGCAATACTGTTAACAGGTAATATGAGTGGAGATCTTTTTTTCAAACACTCCATTGATATTAGTGTCTTGTCTGCTAAACAAGAAAATGAGATTGTGGATGTCATCGAGGCGAAGCTTTCATGCAAACCAATGCTTGCTCTGTCAATCAACACAGAAACATATTGCCACAAATGCAGCAGTGTCAATTTTTACAATTCCTACCAGTTCATACACTTCTATAGCTAAATCCAAATCCAAATATAAATCCATACTAACCTATAGAAATTGTTGCAATACGTAATGCTTTCAGATTGTTTACCTTTCAAACGAATGACCAACAACACAAATATGAAATAAACAATGGCGCAAACAATCCGAACAAAATGATATCCCGAAAAACATTGACTAACAATAATAGTCACATTTAAGCCAACCGCACACCATATCAGGAACCAAGCAACTACCAAACAAGTATTTAATTTTTCAATTCGCAAAGAAAACGAGACCTAGGCGCAAACCACCCAAACCAGTCGTCCTTCACATTCGAAAGCAAGTAGGAATCGGAACGGAGAGGGGAAAAAGAACTCACCCATAGCAGGAGGCGAGTAGGCGAGCCACAAGCGGCTTCGAACCGGACCGAGCGAATGAATGAGATAAGGGCGTAGGTTAACCACGACATTGAACTTCAATTTTCCAGATCTGTTTTATCAAAATTCTCACATTTCAGAGATTTCTCGCCCCTTTTCAATCCACCATTTATTATTCATTTAGAACATGTGCAATCAAGAGGAATTAACCTCCTCTTTATACTCTTTCTTCAAAGAGGAGGTCCTCTTGGTTGTAAAAATTGAAAGGGATTCCCCTTTGAAAGAAAAATGGGAGTAATCTCCCTTCCATAGAGGAATGGGTGTATTGACCCTTGTGCACAAAGAGAAACTATCATCCAATCACAAATTGACACATCTATTTCAACTTTCAACTAACTACATTTATTTCATTTCAACTTACTATTAAATAAATTTCCAACAAAATAATAATAAATGCTTATATTTTTTTTAAGAAAATAAATTCATCATTTTTTATAATTTTTTTTTGGCTATAAATAGAGCCTAACATTGTTGATATTTTTCCACAAACTCATCTAACTTTTCTTTCTCTCCTTCTCTACTAATACTACCTTCAATGGATAATCACCCTAAAAATCCAAACAACTCAAACACCCAATATAATCCAAATACATTTAATTTGGATCAAGTACAAGCCATGTTTCAAATGTTTGGTAATCAACCAAGGCCAATTAATCCAAATTATTTTCAAACCTTTCCACAAATTCTCCCTAATCAATATCAACAATCTTCCCAAAATGTATCATCATGCACAATATGATTGTGGAAGACGAGCGAGATACGTAACAAAATTATAAAGATCCGTGTGAATTTGTCCAAGATCAACCCGAAAATATAGTTGGATCATCAAGAAGAAATGATAATGAGACATTCACTGTGACACGTGGACGATATAATGAGCGAAATCTAAGAAGATTTATGGCTAGGAGGGAGGAGCTTCGGAATAAAGAAATGCATGTGGGCATGTGGCTCTAAAGAACGATTTGGTGGATAACATATGGGAGAAGTTTCAGGGTTTGACATCGGATTCAGATTTAGATTAACTTTCTATGTAATTTTTATTATTTATGTGTAACGCTATTTTTAATTTGTATTTTTTTTTTGCTCTTTATAATGTTGTTTGAAGTTATCTTAATGTTAATTAAGATTATTTTTTATTAGTAATTAGCTTTAATTATCTTAAATCCAAATTATTTAAGTAAATATAATTTATTATTAATTCATTTGATTAACTAACTTTATAAAAAAATATTGAATTATATAAAATATGTAGTTAATATATACATGTTAAATATGAGAGAGGAAGTGAAAGAGAATACTCTTTGTTGTGGGAGGAAATAGAGGAAGAGGAAGAGGAAGAGGAAAGTAAAAGTGAAAAATGATGTGGAGGATAGAGAAAATGAGGTGTCAAAAGGAGAGAAGGAGAGAGAAAATTGAGAGAGGATATACAATCCTCATGGATGCACATGCTCTTAGAGATGGGCTTTTAGCTGGTGGGCAAGTGAAAGGTTTCGCATTTTGAATGGGCCATTTGGCCCAAGCATCCCGTATTCTGGAATTGTTGAGCCAATTTGCAATTTCTGTTACTATACTCTGTAATCTGTATAATAGTTGTACCCGTTGTACCATATACCTGATATACAACTACGATTCGATATTTTATAGTCATTATAAATAGGATATTAATAAATAAAAACATAATATAAAATATAATACAAGTAATTTATTGCTTGTAAAATGTATATATAATTTTTAATCAATACAAATGATTAAATTTAAAATTGAGAATGAATATATGTTATTAAGATAAAATAATTACATTTCTCTTTTTCCTTGATGATATTTCATAGATATTTAATTAAAAAATAAGATAAAATATGAATAAAAAATCTATATATTCAAATATGGAACAAATAAGATTTAAAAAATAAAAGTTAGCGTAATAAGTAAGATATAATAAAATATGAAAGATAAATATAATTTATTTATATAAAATGTTTTAAATTTAATAAATTTAATTTAAGATGGGACCAAACTTATTTTGTGGTTTGATAGAATAAAGATTAGATAAGATTAAATATTATATCATTCATATTTTATCAATTTCCATGTACGTAAATTTAGAGATTGTAAAATATTTTAATATATCTATTAAATATTTATTATCAATTTTTATTAATGTTAAACATTATAAATATTTATCATTAATTTTTAATTATAAAAAAATCAATATATATATATAAATTCGTCAAAAGATATATGATCTAAGATTTACATTTATTTTAAAATATTTTAGCTTTAATTTTAAATACTTGCATAAGGAAGCTTTCAAAAGATATTGTTATACTAAATAGATATTTGTTTGATGTTACAGATAAATTTAAATAATAGAAAGAAGTTATAATGATAGAAATAAAAATTACTTTTTTAAATATGAGGTGGAGCCGGAATCGTTCTGGTGGCTCGAAAAGGTATAACTTTAATATATAGTTATAGATTGTACTGAATTCGACGTAAATAAGTACTCCGTATTTTCTAACAGATAAATGATATTTGTTTAAATAATATATTTAGGGTTTGTTTCACTTTTTGGTAGAAATTAGTTTTTGAGTGAAAAGTTATTTTTTGTGTCTTGAAAAACGTAAGAAATAGAGAGAAATACACGAATCTCAAGAGTATTAAAATTAGTTTTTGGGTAGAAAGTATTTTCAAGGGAGAAGTGAAACAAGCTCTTATATGGCTTGGTGAGCAAGCTTCTTGTATTTCTTATACTATCTCCGTTTCGCAATGTAAGTCGTTTTTTGATTTTGCACAGGAACTAAGACAAGCTTAAAATGAAAAAATCTGATAATTTAATGTTTGTTTTTATCATATGCACTATTAACTCTTTAATCTTGGATTTATAAATACACTAAATATTCCTTACAAAAGTAAACTTTCAACACCACTAGAATTGCTTGAGTTAATGAATGTTGTTGGAATGTTAAGTAAATTAATGAGGAGAGCTTTGGATGTTATGAATAGTATTGTACACAGTTCCTTAGGTTTTTTCTCCAACACAATATTCTATTATATTTTATTCTACAATACAATGCAGAATAGTAAAAAATGCCCCTTTATTTCTTCTATACCCTCTTTCCTATGTACTCTCTTTCTGTATCTCGCTCTCCATTTCTGTCGTTCTTATCCTCTGCCGCTCTCCCTTTGCTCTCTCTTAACGTCGTCTCAATGCCTTATAGGTAATTGCCTATGTTTTTACTTCAATTTCACGTTTATAGTTTAGGGTTTCAATCCAATCTCCTCAAGAGCTCTAATATGGCCAATTGCTTGGGGTTTTTTCTAGGTCAAAATCTCCACGAAATACACTTGTAAGTGCTTGGAGACAGCGACCTCAAATCGTCTTCGTTGCTCCGTTGTCTGGTCAAAGCTCGTTCAAGCACCAGCTAGGAAAACGCCACCAGATATCCGGCGGCTCCTATTAATTCGCTAAATTTTCGATTTGAATGCTCTCAATGACGATTGTTGCATCCAAAATTACCTATAGCCATAGGGCATTGAGACAGCGATAAGAGAGAGCAAAGAGCAAAGGGAGAGCGGCGGAGGAGAAGAACGACAGAAACGGAGAGGGGATACAGAAAGAGAGTACAGACTACAGAGGAAGGAGGGTACAGAAGAAATAAAGGGGCACTTTTTACTCTTTTGCATTGTGTTGTAGAATAGATATCAAATCAAAAGTGAATCACGTTGATAAATAACAAAATGAGTAATTAATGTTGAATGTTTAAAGTTTAAAGTTTAAATTAATTATGGTAATAGTTTTTATGATTTGAAGATTTGATAGATTTGTTAAATGCATAATAATAGTTTATGAAAAATCCTTTCGTTATCTATATATGAAAATAATTGATGAGCAAAAAAGAAAAAATGAAGAACACAAAAAATTCTATGGATGAGTGATGAATCATTTGTCATCAATATTGGGATCGGCAAACTACTTCACCCACTCCCACGCATGTCATACATCGTCGTTGATTTCGCGAACCGTCACTACATTCAACTACCTTCAAGAGATGGAGACGCTTGATTTCATCGTTGATTTTGCGGATTTGTGAAGTAATTGGAGAAGAAGGCGATCAAGATCAGGGGAAAAAGAAGATGGAAGGAAGGAATGGGAAAAGAAGCGGATGACGAAACATCAACAATAGTGACGATCTCCCTAGCAAGCACTTAACTAGCATGACATCCTTGTACACCGTCGGTGGCATAGGACTATCACCGTATTTCTTAAAATGGTTAATCAGATTTCATCGAACAACGTGGATCTTCTTCAGAATTCGATAGGAATCTGTCTAGGCAGAGGTGAATAAGAAAGAGGAAGAGTAAATTTTTATTTGATTTTATATAAATATATTAGATTTATAATTTATAGTTATAATTAAATATGACATATTAGTGATGTGTCGGAAATAAAATCACATGGCAAAAAATTTATGTGACGTGTAAATTACATGGCTTAAGAAAAAGACGACATGTGGCGAAATCTGATGTGGCGTATTCTTGAAACGATATGTGAAAGATGTGGAAGCTCGAATCCCTAGCGGTTTTAATTATATATTTTATATATGCATGTGCATTTAAGGGAGTAAAGTCGGGATGATGTCACGTTCACCAAAATACCAAATCATATTGGTATATTTGAGTGAATTAAAATCTTAACAATTCAAATGATAATTGGACCAAAATCATAAGTGAAGTTAAGCCTAAAACTGTAGTGGGCTTGGGTCTCATTATTTGTTACCAGACTCGTCTTCTTCCCTGCCTCTTTCTTTCCCACGTCTTCGACCTCCAAATCTCAATTCGCGTCGTCAACGACTCTTCCATCGCTCCATTCTCTCGCCCTCGACTCGCGCAGATCTCGTCCATTTGCCCCCGTCCCGCAATGCTACAATCTCGCCCACATGTTAGGGTTTTCGTCGCTCTTCAAACGTCGAGTTAGGTTTTTCATCCCTTAGAAATTTTGCACACTCCGGTTTTTCGGATGCACACTCCGGTTTTGGGCTGATCCTAAATCCGCCCATACATATATGATTTTTTTGTGCGGGTTTGAAACCCGCCCATGTATATCTGTCATTTTCTTGTGCGAGTTTGAAACTCGTCCAAATTTGTGCCATTTTTTTTGTTGGGACGGGTGTAAAGCGAAGCAAATAGCTTCCGGGACGGAAATCCGCCCATATCGGAGTGCTCAACATAATATCGAGAGTGCGCAAACGAATCGCCTTTACTAAATGAACTCTCACAATTTGTTTAATCATTTAATCCTATTTATTGATACAAATACATACTAATATATGCGTCCTCCATTTTCAGCTTCCAATTTGATCTAGAGATGTTCGTCCTTGGAAAAATTTCTCCAACACACCCCAAGGGGTTGCGCTTATATTCGCTAATGATCCGATAGAAATTTCCGGATTCGTTAGTAGTGGAGTTCTTTTAAGTCCTAACCTTCAGCGAATGATAGAAGAGGACATTGATGAAGTGAGTCACGTTGTTGCTATCCGGAAGGATATTGCACAACTGCAAAAGAGCTTTACTCGTCTGAAGTGGGGAATCAATACTAGATTGCTGATGAGAGTTCGAGTAATCGGAGTTACTGTCTGGGCTTGGAAATGTGGTGTACTGCTGGCTTGACAAAATGATTTGCAAGCGTTTGGCAAGACTCGTCTCGACGGCATTATCAAATACGTCGTGGAGGAATTTTATAGACTGATTAAAGAGGAGCTTAAGGAAGACCGCATGTTTCTGCAGTTGATTTAAGTATTGGATGTTAGAGCTCTTGTCATCTTCCTATAAGATTGGGTGATTTGTTCATCTACAAATTCAGTACGTTAGTATGTTTAGTTTTTGTTCTTGCATCTATATTTACCTTTTTGGACTAGGAATGTATGAAATAGTTAATGAATTGATTGAAGCCAGGGGCGGAGCCAAGATTCTATTAATGGAGGGGCCAAATTTTACTCGTATCATTTATCAACCACAATTGGACAATCTATTTCACACATTCTTGCCATTTTTTATTACTAATTTGCTATGTAATAATACTATTAAACAGAATCTGATTTTTTTCCATATGATTTTGGCCAATAATTCGATCAAAATCTTAAACAAGACTCAAATAAGTGCTGAATATTCTAAATGGCTGAATTAGAATTAGAATTTGAACAAAACATCTCTAAACTTCAAATTCAATCAAAGGTGTATACGATTTTGGCCAAAAATATCTAACAAATCAAATTACACTCAGAAATTAGAAGTTCAGAACTGATTTTAGCTACAACTTCATTTGATAAATTCAATCTAACATTCGAACAGCTCTACAGTTCTATTCCCTAACTAAATCATTCAATTGTTCACAAAATCACAATCGAACAACCCTATTTCCTAATTAAATCATTCACCAATATCATTCATATCACAGCAATTGTAAGAGATTAGAAGAAGAACCTGCACGATTGCACCGGTTGAAGTCCTGAACCGACTTTGCTGAATTGATGTTGGCATGTTATTGAGATTTCTTTCTATGAAGACGGACGCCCATTGTCCAAGGCCCGAAAGAAGCGCCGACACCGTCGAGAACGAACCAAATGGTTGAAGTGTCATTAGAGTCGAGAAGTCGAGAGGACGGATGAGTGTTGCCGAGTTGCAGAGATGGAGATTCCATTGTGAATTTGGAACTTTTAATCGACTTTGGAGGACGAAGAAGCCGAGGCGTTGCCTTGTAATTAATGACTTCCCCCAATTGGCTGAATTCGTTCGAGAGTGGCGCCCTTGAAGACGAAGCGTTCGAAGACTTTTCAAGTACTGGGTAGGTGTAGCCGCGCGTAGGCATTGAAGATGACCAGAACAGCTGGATTACTAACCTAATTTTTTTTTGGGTTTGGGGGGGCCATGACCCACACCCGCCCCCATGTAGTTCCGCCACTGATTGAAGCCCCTAATTCCTCGGAACTAGAATGGTATGGATTAGACCTGCCCACCCGAAGTTTTTTGGGTTTAAACCCGACCCAAAAATCAATGGGTCAAGAGTAACCCAAACCCGATCGACCCAGAAAAAACTGGGTTGGGTCACCAACCCGTTGGTTTGACCCGGCCAACCCGATAAAATATTATTTCAATTAAAAATTCATTATTTTGTTATAAATTTTGTATAAAATTATTATTTTATTATAATAACATTCCAACAACAGTTAAAGGTTACATTATGAAATACCTTTTAGAGATAGAAACGACTTACATTGCGAAACAGATGGATTATATTTTATCTACTGAAAGAGCTAATCCTAGGGGAATTTTTCTAAACGTAGCATATCGAGCATAATTATCTTTTCCTAAGATAAAATTTTTTCCGGGCAACCCTAGCCCTCCTTGCTAAACCCGCGGACGTTGATCACCCTTCTCGGCCTCCCCTATCACCAGTTCCGCCTCTTCCCCAAAATCGGTTGCTCCTTTCGAGCACTATTTCCCAACCGCCAATCCCTCGGAACCACTTGGCCCTCTGAAAACAAACCTCTTGGCTCTTGCTTTTATAGGTGATCCAAAGAACGTTAACAAATGTGATAGTTCGAGCTCCAACAACGCTAAGACGCCTTTCCATTTGGTGTTAACCGTCACCAACATCTGTAACTTCATCTCACATATTTTCGACCTTGAGAACTCAAAATATACCTCTTGGTAGGAACTCTTTAAGAACAACGCTTGGGCTCATTGGATCATCAATCACATCGATCCGAAGAAACCACACCTGGTCTAGATTGATGATGAACTCTTGGCGCAATTGGATGCCATAATCTTGTAATGGATCTATGATACGATCTCGTTAGATCTTCTCCTCACCATTATGAAGTCGTAGGTCCTCATATCTTTCAAGATAAAAAAAGGCACGAGGGTTGTTCATCTCAAACACGAGTTTACTAATACCAAATTAGAAGCTTTCTTGAATGTTGTTGCTTTTTGCCAATGGCTGAAGTCGATCTCGGATCAACTTGAAGCAGTTGATGCTCCAATCCTCGGTCAACGTCTTGTCCTTCAACTCCTCGCCAGTCTTACCTCAAAATACAGATCTGTTGCAACCTTCATTCAACAATCTAGTCCGATCTCGTCTTTTGATAAGGCTCGTTCAATGCTTATCCTTGAAGAAACGAGCTACCTTCACTTCGATTCATCCACTCCTTCGCGTGCGCTCACCACCACCACTCTTGCCACCCCACCTCCCGAAACTCCTTTTTCGACACATACCACAACCCCAACCAATCGCAATCGTAATTCCCGTGACAGCAACAATGGCGGGGGGTGTTTCCAACTCACCTCAATGGTTGACTCAATTTTGGGTGTACCTACAGTGGGCCACACCATCGTGCCCCTACCGATCTCTGTCACACTAGATTCACGCTACTATTGTCGGAATACTCGGTGTGACACCTCACCCCTCGTCTCATGCCCTAGCGGCATATTATTCCACCTACAAAGTTTAACCCACTGGCATGCACTCATAGTTCTCCTCTATGAGCTTGACACCACCTGACCAAACCTGGTACATGGACACATACGCCTCCAACCACATGGCTCAACATCTAGGTAGTCTCTCGTTTATTTCTTTTAAGAGTTCTCTTATTTCTGTTATAATATAGTCGCAAATGGTTTCGACATTCCAATAATGGGTCATGGCCACACCACTATACCCACATCTCAAACACCATTACATCTAAAAATGTCCTTATAACTCCTCAAATTATTAAAAACCTAGTTTCCATTCAAAATTTCACCATTGATAACTCTGTTTCTATTGAATTTGACCCTTTTGGATTTTCTATTAAGGATCTTCGGACGGGGTCTCGTCATTTTAGCTACAATAGTATCAATGACCTCTAGCTTATTGTGTGGTCTAGCTCGACTTCTTCCTCTCTCGCTGCAATGGCTCCACCTATTTGGCATGCACACATATGACACCCACGCGGACCCATCTCTAGACTTGTGAAGTCTTTTTTACCTTTTGCTTGCAATAAAGAATCTATTAGTCATTTATGTCATTCTTATCAAGGTGGAAAACATCTTAGGCTTCCCTTTTCTAGTTCTCTTATTGTTATGTTTAATCCTTTTGATTGGGCATGTTGATTTTTGGACTTCTTCTATTGTTTCTAAGAAATGTTTTCGTTAAAATCTTGTCTTACTTGATGTTTTCACATTTTTGTGGGTGTTTCCGCTTAAAAATAAATCTCAAAGTTTTTCCTTTCTTTGTCCAATTTCACGCCTATGTTGTCACTCAATTCCAAAGTCGTATTAAAAATTTTCAATGTGACATGGGATGTGAATTCAATAATACTCAATTTCATAACTTCTTTTCCTCTCAATGAATCATATTTCGCTTCTCTTACCCCCCATACTTCTCCCCAAAATGGGAAAGCTGAACGAGCTATTCGCACAATTAATAACATGATGTGAACCCTTCTCATCCATGCAAGTATGCCTCTGTCATATTGGCCCCACACCCTCACCACGACTTTATATCTCATCAACATCATGCCTCCATAGACATACACAACCAAACACCTACTTTCTGCCTCTTTCACAAAACTCCCTCCTATCTTGACCTTTGTGTCTTTGGGTGTATATTTTCCTAATTTTTCCGCTACCGCTCCTCACAAACTCTTCCCTAGATCCACACCTTGTGTTTTTGTAGGATACCCAAACAACCATAGGGGCTATAAGTGTCTTGAACTTTCCTCCAACAAAATCATTATTTCTCGTCATGTCACTTTTGACGAACATTTTTTTCCTTCTCCAAAATGAGCCATGTTTCTTCCAATCATATGTCTGACACTTCTTTTTCACCCCCTGCTCTCCACCAGATTTTTGGTACGATGACATCTTAGTCGGTTGGTCCTCCAACACCCTCTACACTGCGGACACCGCCTCCCTCCACACCTTTGACTTCTTTCTCGCCACTCGTAGTGTCCCTGGCTTCCCCTTCCCCACCTCCGCCATCCTCATACAAAACCCATTCAAAGAGCGGTATTTTCAAATCCAAACAAATGTTTACCCTCTCCGCTTGTTCCACTGCTCCACTTCAAAAATCTCTCCTCTCCTTAAATCACATAAACAATCCCTCCTTGATCTTAATTGAAATGTCACCATGACTGATGAATATCAAGCTATTATTAGAAATGGTACTTAGGACCTGGTGGACCGCCCCTCGGGCCCCAACATTATACAATGTATGTGGCTTTTACATCAGAAGCACATGTCAGATGGCTCTCTTGAACGAAATAAGGCCTGTTTGGTTGCCAATGACAAATCCCAGCAAGTTGGGATTGATTGTAATGAGACATGCAGTCTGGTTGTTAAACCGGACTACATGTCTCATCACGTCCAACTGATGGATATACTATGATTTCAACAAAGTTAATGTAAGAACAATGTGATGAGACATGCAGTCCGGTTTAACAACCGAATGGGCACTGCTACCTCCACTTCGCCGATCATCTTCTCTGCATCTTCGATGTCGTCTTCTCTGCATCATCGCTGTTAACTCTCCTTCACCTCTTTATCGTTAGTCTTTCTCACTCCGATTGCGGCCCTTCACTGCGTTTCTACATCATCACCACTCCCCAATCTTACCCACTCTAGTCTCCACCCCTTCTAAGCATCACCGTCTGTTAGTTCTTCTCTTCACTTTTAAATAATTTTAGTTCGCTAATTAGGTGAATGTTATTTTCTCTCACGGGTGATGGGTCACCGTATTCACCCAAATGTGATGAATGGGTCAGATATAGGTGACATTTTTTATAGATAATGGGTGGATCAGATGAGCCATTTTTATTCGTAAATCGGGTGGTAAGTGCGTGAAAAAGTTTCACCAACTCACAATCCAACCCATGACCAACTCTATGTACAATTATTATAGATGATGATCATCATCCAACCTAGCCAGCTAATTGGCATTGATTGTAGTATTACTTAGTAATTAGTATCAATATTATTATGTTTACAAGCTAAATCAAGATGTTAGTCTAGGTATCTAACACCTGGCATTATCAGCAAAAGTGGACCACGTACGTTTTTGGTTGAATTTGAGCAGCTAAAATTATAGAACAGTCATATAAGTGAAGAAGATGACCCATCATGTGCATCGCTCGGACCACCCATGTGCATATTCACCTTAAACGAAGATTGCATGTAACATGTAAGTTAGATTTTTAATTCGATACATAGTGGGTTCAGATTGTACAATATGTTGATCCTTTCTGTAAACATTTAATGTTTCATCTGATCCCACTCATTTTTTTAACAGTAATGTACTACTCATGTAGTTGTAGATTTGTAGTTAAAGACTTAAGACCACATTGTTGTTTTTTGTCTTTGTTCTTTTATTAAATATTCCTTCATAAAAGGTGTTGTGTTCATTCAATCTTACTCATGGACGTGGTCCTTGATACCTGAATGCCTGAAAGACAGAATTACATCCATTTTGTAAAAGGATGTTACAACTTAAACGCATTTTTTTTAGAAGATTGTAATGGCAACATTTTATCACAAGCTTGCTTAAAAATTTGGATATGCTACGTAGTAATTTCATAAAGTTGGAGGAAAACCAATTAATTTTTATAAATTATACAAGTCTAGAAAGAAAATTGAAAAAAAAACTCTGTTTTGGATAAAAAAAACACGTTCACAAATCTCACATACCATTGGAGACTTGGAGTTAAATTTAATATAAAAATCACGATAACAAAAATTAATTAACATGTAGATATTTTTAGCAACCAAAGTGCCAAATTGGTTAAATATTTTTAGTTTAAAAAATGATGCGAGTGGCAATAGAGTGAATAGACGGTAATTGTGTGTGTGATGTAGTGAGCTTGCGTAAAATATCAATAATTAAAGATCACATCTAAACATGTGACAGGGCCGCTAAACGGGGCCCCTTATGGTAAATTTATCTGAGGACATTTGTGTCTTTGTTGAAATGTTAAATTTGAATTCCGAAAGCAACTTCAAGCTTGTACAGAAAATCTAAGCCGTCCGTTTCCATCATTACCTTGGCATCCAACGGTGCACGGAGGAGGAAAAATGAGAGAATTATATCTAGCCGTACGATCTTTCTCCCTCTTCCTATATATAACATAACACTTTGCTGGAACCCCAATATTCTCTCACCCAACCCACTCCCGCGTCTTCACTATCACTCTATAGTGTCTCTGTCTCCTCCTCTCTTGATATCCAAGTTTCTCTTCTTCAGCGAAGGTAAGATCTCTCAATCTGATTACATTTCTCGCATCTCTTCTTCTAGATCTTGCTGTGGATTTTCTAGATCTAACGTATGTGAAGCTATTTTTCTGAGTGTGTTATGCTTTTTGGCTTAGTTAGCAACTTGTGGCGGTCGTATTGATTTGAATCCTTCTAACTGAGCTTGAAACGTGTTAGAGACGGATATCAACTTACTCGATCGCCTTGTTTTTGTAGTTTTTTGTGTCGATTCGTGATTAGTTGATAATGCGAATGCTTTGCTTGCTAGAATTACTTGCGAATTTGTGCTTGAAGCTGATGTTAAAGTCAAATCAAGCGCTGATTTGGCCGAAATCATTTTATTAGGTCTCAGCCTTTACTGATCAAGAATATATGATGCTAAATGTATGAATCTGGTTTGCTTTTTATGCAGTGCTTTTCCATCTTTTGCTCTTGTGATAGCAAAATGATCATGCCTATATGCATGGATATGAAGTTATAGACGAATTAATCTGGTTTTACTTCGAGTCCAGGCTTAAGTTAAATAGGATCACACGAATCTGCTTTTAATACTTGATCTTCAATTTTAAATTAAATTTCTAGGTGTTATTGATTCACCTCACTACTAATAGTTTTTAGATTCAGTTGTTTTCTAATTCATGTGATGGAAATGCTGATCTAAGTTTGGATTTTCAGGAAAATGAGAGAAATTCTTCACATTCAGGGTGGTCAGTGCGGTAACCAAATTGGAGCCAAGTTTTGGGAGGTTGTATGTGATGAGCATGGCATTGACCCAACTGGAAGATACATTGGCAACTCCGATCTACAGCTGGAACGGGTCAATGTCTACTACAATGAGGCTTCTTGTGGAAGATTTGTCCCACGTGCTGTCCTTATGGATCTTGAGCCTGGAACAATGGATGCCGTCCGTACAGGTCCATATGGCCAGATCTTCCGTCCCGATAACTTTGTCTTTGGACAATCTGGTGCTGGTAACAACTGGGCCAAGGGCCATTACACTGAGGGCGCAGAGCTGATTGATGCGGTTCTTGATGTTGTGAGGAAGGAAGCTGAGAACTGTGATTGCCTTCAAGGTATATTGTTAGTTTTGAGTCACTTAAAGTCAAAATTGTTTGTCTCTTATAGCTGATATCCAGTTACATGAAATTGTTTATGCTGATGGTTGAATTTGTTTTTGTAGGATTCCAAGTTTGCCACTCTCTTGGTGGAGGAACAGGTTCAGGGATGGGAACCTTGTTGATCTCAAAAATTAGGGAGGAGTATCCAGACAGGATGATGCTCACATTTTCGGTCTTCCCATCACCAAAGGTTTCAGACACAGTGGTTGAGCCATACAATGCTACACTCTCAGTTCACCAGCTTGTTGAAAATGCTGATGAGTGTATGGTGCTGGATAATGAGGCCTTATATGATATTTGCTTCAGGACTCTGAAGCTTACTACACCTAGCTGTGAGTATTCTTCGTGACATTTGAAATTTTATTTATTGTTGAAAAGTTGCTAATAGCAATCCTTTTTATAATGACACTTCTAGTTTTATAAAATGTGGTGTTATGGAAAAACAGCAGTTCACCAGCTTGTTTTATGACTTGAGTTAAAAAGATGATTTGTAATAAATACTTGATATACCAAAAATACTTTGAAAATGATTATGGGTAGCTGAAAATGTGATTATAATATGTAGTATCCCAAGAATGCTGCCAACTCTTTTTACCCTCTATATGAGAATTTGTTCGTTTTTATCTTGCAGTTGGTGATCTGAATCACTTGATCTCTGCAACCATGAGTGGGGTAACTTGCTGCCTTAGATTCCCTGGTCAACTCAACTCTGACCTTAGAAAGCTGGCTGTGAACTTGATCCCTTTCCCTCGTCTCCACTTCTTCATGGTGGGATTTGCTCCTCTTACATCCCGTGGGTCCCAGCAATACCGTGCCCTCACTGTCCCTGAACTCACCCAACAAATGTGGGACGCCAAGAACATGATGTGTGCTGCAGACCCAAGGCACGGCCGTTACCTCACTGCTTCAGCCATGTTTAGAGGGAAAATGAGCACCAAGGAAGTTGACGAGCAAATGATCAATGTTCAGAACAAGAACTCCTCTTACTTTGTTGAGTGGATCCCAAATAATGTGAAATCAAGTGTTTGTGACATCCCACCACGCGGGCTTTCCATGGCTTCCACTTTCATTGGAAACTCCACCTCAATCCAGGAGATGTTTAGAAGGGTGAGTGAGCAGTTTACTGCTATGTTCAGAAGGAAGGCTTTCTTGCATTGGTATACTGGAGAAGGAATGGATGAGATGGAGTTCACCGAGGCCGAGAGCAATATGAATGATTTGGTGTCTGAGTACCAGCAGTACCAGGATGCAACTGCTGATGAGGAGGGCGAGTACGAGGATGAGGAAGAGGACGAGGAACAGTATGCATGAAAGACTTCCTAGAATCTTATCTAGTTGTGTGAAAGTGATATATTGAGTTAGTTGTATTTGTATGGCGAGGAGGTGTTTTAGTATGGTGAATCTTGTGTTTGAAGTTTCTGTATTGTGGTTTGTGCAGATTCGGCTTCCAAGTGCTTGTAATCATATTTTCTATCATACCCTTTGATATTCTACCATCATCTACATATTGATTTGTTCTACTAATTTTTGCGCCAAGATAAATTTGAAGTGTGTTGTTATGATAAATTCCCAAATATTGCTGCAGCATAATTCTCTCATTTTAGATCTCACAAGGGCTGGTTGATGGATTTCAGAGATTTATGCATTAGAAATGCCTCTTGCAGAAGTTAATTGTTTTTTCAAGAAGAATTGGGAGCTTGATTTCTTGGCTATCATAGAAAGATGAGATAATTTAACCGTTCTTGGATGCAATGACATTATTATGCAAGTGTTTCACAGCATCAAAAATATCAAAAAACAGAATTGGACAAACCCCAACTCAAGTGTCTACCAAAATTCACATCCAAGTCCAACTCATAGAACAGATACCACTTTAAGATCAAAATACACTGCCAACTCATTGTTTATCTCCCCAGGGGATTTTAGAAGGGACAAATTGATCACTAAGTTCACTAACATATTAAAAATAGCTTGGGACTTGTTTTCTTCTCGATCATGACATGAAGTAATAGCATAATTTTGTCACTCATGCAAGGTTCCTAGTATATCCTCATCACGGTACAAATGGTACCTGCATACGTGAGAATGATCATGTTAGAAAGATAAACATCAGGAGATGCATACAACTCAAACAAAAATAAAAAGAGCCACGTATAAACTTAATTGATACCCCTCCATTTCACAGTAGTTGTCATTCTGGCCTCTAAATTTGTTTCAAAATAGTCATGTTAGCATCTGTCTTCTAAGTTCTAAATATACCTAGTCTCCATTGACGAATATTTCCTTCGTTCTGGTAGTCTATTTTCTATTTATATGTTCAAAGGAACTCTTCAGCTCTCTTTCTAATATGTTTGAACTTTGAAAATTAGTAAATAACACAAATGGTGCCACGGGAAAAAAAAAACAATGGATAACTTAAAAAGGGGAGCTTTGTCCAATTTTAGGTTCATTATAGTTTGCAGAAAAAAGTCATTAAAATACAAACTGATCCTACAACCAATCAACCATATATGCCAATTTGATTAAGCTACTCAGGGAACTCAATTGGATGTTTGATTAAACTTACTCTTTCTCTTCAAGCTTCACTTGGGTTCCTCCATACTCTGGCAAAAGCACAGTGTCTCCTTCCTTTACAGAGACCGGTATCAGATTTCCCTCCTTGTTGCGAAGTCCAGCTCCAACAGCTACAACTTTTCCAGAGTTCAGCTACATTAACAAAGTGTAAACATATCAAAATTTTGCATTTTAACTATTTCTCAGACATCATGCTGAACATCAAAATTCATTTTAATCAAAAAAATTCTAACCTTGCTCTTACTTTTCCAATATGTAAAATGAACAGAAATTGAGAATTTATTCCATCATATTATCCATTGTCAATTCACCAAGAAATTAATCTCAAAATCTAACAAATCAAACACTAGCAACTTCTCAATTATTAAGAACAATAAACAGAAGAGTATTGTAACATCAGGTATTCATGTTGAATCAGACCTAAGCCAAAACAACTCCACAAGGACGCAACAAAATGAGACCAATTCAACCAATTTTCATTCACGAAAGCGGATGCCAAATACAAAGACAATCTAGCAATCACATGAAATTATATTTAAATCTCGAAACAGAACATAAAAGGTCCTTTAGAAGAGAGGACGAGAGAAACATTGTACCTTGGAGGTCTTCTCCGGAAGCAAAATTCCGGCGCTGGTCTTTGCCGGTGGAACGATCTTCTCCACCAGAACCCTGTTAAGCAGCGGAATCAAACGCTTCGCCATTGCTGCAGGAGCTACGGAAGAAATCAGATTGGGGGACGAAAAAGAATCAAAACCCTAGCGGCTAGAACCTCCGATGGAGTAGGGTTTAATGGGGGTTTAACTTCAGCTCTTGGGATCTCAAATTGGGCTCGGGATTATTCGAGCTTATAAGCAAGTTAACTGGGCCGATAAATTGGGCTAAAGAACTCATGGGACGACCCATTTTATTATAAATTACCCATTTTATTATAAACAAGTTGAACCCATCGTATCACGCACGAGTATGGTTTGGTATTTTATAGATACTAAATAAACATATAATATAAATCTTAATGTACGTAATTTATTTCATATACAATGTACAATTTTTTTTTGGAATAAAACAAATTAAATAAAAATTACTAAGCTTAATGTTGAGAATAAAAAAGATAATTAAGGTAAAATAATGTACATTTCTCCTTTTCATTTATAGATATTTAATTTTTAAGAAAAATTAACATATGAATTAAAAATTATATATTAGAATATGGAAGAGATAAGATTTAAATCAAATAATAATTAAATTAAAAAAGATATAATTAAATATATGAAAGATAAAGATAAAAATAATTTGTTTATGGAAAATAATTAAAAAATAATTTCTTTTGATTTAAGGTAGGGCCAAACACATTTTGTGGCTTGATATAGTAAAGATTAGATAAGATTAAATATTATATTTTTATTACTTTCTATGTACCTTAATTTAGAGATTATCATTTATCAATTTTTTTTAGAGATTATCAAATATTTCAATAAATCTATTAAATATTACATTACCTATTTTTATTATTTTTAAACATTATAAGTATTTATCACTAATTTTTTTATTATAAAATTAAAAACATATATCTATAAATAAATTCGTGAAAAGATATCATGCTAGTAGATAAAAAGATATTTATACTTATTTTTAAATATTTTAAAATTTGTTATCTTTAATTTTAAATATTTGTATAAGGAAGTTTTCAAAAGATATTATTATACTAAATTGATATTTGTTTTATATTAAAGATAGATTTAAATAGTTACAGAAGAATTTAGTAAGAAAAAGTGAAAAAATTAGGAATAAAAAATAATTTTATAAATATGAGATGAGGCCAAAATCGTTTTGATGGCTCGAAAAGGTACATCTTTAATATATAGTTATATTACCGCAAGTTTATTATAACCAAGTTTAATATAGGAACGTTTTATATATTATTTTAATATTCAATTTATTATTATATAGTAAATGATAGTCGATATTAAGAAAAACTACCCATTTTATTATAAATTACTACAAACCACTCTTATAACGAGATTTGTTAAAATTAAAGCTATTACAAGTTTACAACCGCCATAATCTAAAAATCTTAGAGCTTTTACCCCTATTCTCTGGTAGGGGTGGGCACGGGCGGTAAACCAAAGTTTTGGTTAACCGTACATCGGTTAATCGAAACTTCGGTTAGTAAATTTCAATAACCATAACCGTATCGTTCGTTATCGGTTAACCATTAACGGTTAACCGCGAAACTCGACGGTTTATCGGTTAACCGACTGGTTTTAATTTTAATTTTTAAATAAAAAATCAAAATTTTAATACTAAAATTGCCTTATTTTTCAATAAAATAAACTTAAAATTTAAATTAATACAAAATGCAAACAAATTCATAATATATAAGTCGAGAATGGGCTGTTGCAACTTCACTTGCTTGAAAGGTTTGCCCGAAGAGAAGAACAACAAAATAGTGTGTATCGAGAATGGTTTTCAATCGAATGGTTTGCTTGAAGAAGAAGAGGCGGCATGCCTGTAGCTTGTTGGAACTCCTGGAGATAGAAGAGTGGAAGTTTAGAAGAGATCTCAATTTTTAGTTTGGGGTTGCGTCCGGGAACGAAGAAGAGCAGAGAAGGGGCAGCGGGTTTGGGTTTGAGAAAATTTTAGCCTTTTAGGTCAATTTTTAGTCAAGTAAATTAGCAAAGCATGTGAACGGCTGAATGCGCAAATTACTTTGTTGAGTCTGAGTTTCTTTGTCTTATACTCTTTAGTATTGGAAAAAAACCATAAACAAAAATTATAATAGTTAGTTTATTATTTATTAAAATACATTTATTTTTAACTAAAACTAATTAGATATATAATTTTCTTTTTAAAAACATATAATACATGTTAAAAATATATCGGTTCCTCGGTTAACCGCCCGTGAAAATATTGATAACCGTATCCGAACCGTTGAACCATTCAAAGTATCGGTTGGTTAACCGTATGCGCTTAAAAAAAATTCTGATTCGATTAACCGTAAAAAATGATCGATTTTTCGATTTTTTATTACACTGCCCTATCCTCTAGGATAATTACGCCTCATTCTTTTTCACTTAAAAGCAAGAAAGTTCAAAAAAAAAAAAAAAGGTTATCAATTCCCTCGAGAAAGAAGCTAATTTTGCCTTGATCAATTTCATTTCACTTTGTAATCTCAAACCTCCACCATTTGTAATTCTCCACTATTTATACTTTATCCAAGTATTGTAACTTGGCTTGTTACATGGAATTATGATCAACAACTATTCGAATTCTTCTTTTATGTTTCTAAACAACATGCCTTGTCAATAGTGTCTCAACTTGGCTCCATCTTGAGGTTTATGCAGTGGCCTGAATTCCTACTCCATAACCTAAATTTAAGCAATATTTTCATTTTAGGTGATCGATCTTCCAAATATAACAAATCAAGAAATGCCCATAAACTATAAACATATTAAGACAAGATTGGAGAAGACAAATATATGCTGTTTCCTTCATGTACACACAAGCCAATTATAAGATCAAATGAACTCAGAATCAACATTACTCTATAGAGCACTCTGATCCTTAGCCAGCTTGTAGAATGTAATAATGTATGTCCTCTGTAGAGATTAAACCCAGTCATTACCCATAAAAGTTGAGCTTTCTTTGAATATCAAAAGGTAACAAAATACCACCATTCAAAATACAAAAAATTCCTTAATTTGATTTTCCTCTTATCTTTCTCTTCTGCATTGAGCCTTCAACTAGAGACGCTTTGAAATCAAAAAAAATTCATATCAATCTTTATACAAAGGCAGACAGAGAATTTCCAACGCAAGAATTCTCCTCACTTCTTTCTCCTCTTAAAGAATTCTTCTACATAAACAACAAAAACCTCACTTAGAAAACACTTGTCCATTTTTTATAAAACCCTTTTGAGACTTCTAAATAGAGCTTCAGTTCCTTATCAAAAAAGAGAATTGAAGGGAGTAAAAAGGAAGGAAATTTCAATCACATCACATGGTGGTGAAAGGAGGCATTTTTAGGCCAAAAAAGGATGAAAGTTGATACTAGAAAGGCCTAGATTCTTGCACGTTTTCTTTCACGGATTTCTTTGGGACCAAGTTGTGATTTTTTTCATGTGTTTCATGTCCAAAAATAGCCGACATCTTGCCCTTAAATAGGCGTGAGAAACTTGCCCAAAACCTGCCATGGATGGCGATTACAACCGGTGGTACAAGTGTGTGGCCGAGAGTGAATTTAGGGAAATGGTTGTAACTTCCTTTCCCTCTATCCTTGTCATCATATGGGGCGTCCAAATACATCCCCCTTGGACTCCAAAATGCTTTTAATTTCAGCATATAATGGCCCAAGAAGAAAGGCCAAAAATTCAATCCAAAAGCCCACATGCACGGCCCAAATGGCAAGGCATCAAGCCCATGCCATGCGTGCATGCATGCGGCCCAACAGCCCATGGGGCGCGCCCCTTGGGCCGGCCCACCAGGCCCACCACCTAGCTAGCATAGCAAGGTACCTAACTAGGTCACCTAGGTAGTGTCACTGGCCCTTAGCTCCATGAGCTAGCATCTAGCTAGTTGAGCTGGCTTGAGCTAGTGTGAGCTAGGTTGAGCTGAATTTCTAGCTAGTTGAGCTAACTTGAGCTAGTGTGAGCTAGATTGAACTTCCATGAGCTAGTTCCTAGCTACTTGAACTTCTTATAAAGCATGTACAATGAGTCTTGAGCTTGTGTAAGCTCCTAGAGTTCTCTCTAAGCTAGTATGAAGCTTATAAACTTCTTTGTAGCATATTTAACTATGTGCCAAGCTAAACTCAAGTTTTGGTTCTTGCTTAAAGCATCTACCAAGCTTAGAGAAGCTTCCTAATTCACATTAGAATACTCACAAAGTTACAAGACTCAATTTTCAAGCTCAATTACATACCTTAGCCTTACAACTTGTGCTCGACGCCTTGGACAAGTGCCCTAGGCGCGCCGAGTGCTCCACCGCAACCTCGCACATGCATCACTAGCCACTCCGCGTTATCGCACCACCCTAGGTGCGCCCTTGCAGCCGTGTGTTGAACCTCATGTTCATCCACAAGGCGCGATGCCGAGCCTCGAACCTCAATTTCAAGGTCCTTGCCATGCCCCGCGCTTGCACCGTGCCCTTGCACCGCGCCGCCTCCAAGCGACGCTAGGCACAAGGCGCGCCTTTGCCACGCGACGGTGCCCACGAGGTTCTTGTGTCTTGGTGTTGGTGTGCAACTCACTTTTGGATCTATGATAATTGTTTAAACCATCATGGAAAGTCATACATGTCAATACTCCAATCGACATTACCAATATGACTCAATAACCTCAACATGCTCTAATAGGGATTTGATGACTTGACACAAATCACCAACAATGTTCAAGTGAAGGACTAACACCAAACGTCGATGGAAGATGAATTCGTTCAAGTGAAGAGCGAAGAGGAATCAATGGACTCGAACAAGGTACGCTTGTTCCCAATGGTTGTGTCTTGCCAACACTTCCATTCATTCGTTTGGTACGTTTTATCTCACAACGATATTGCATAACCCTTGGCATGGAATAGGGACAATATACGTTGAAGAAAAGATCGATCTAATCGTTCGATTCGTAGCCTTTATCCAAGTCGTTTAACTTAACATATATAAGGGGTCGATGGTGATTGTCTTCGGGCCTACACCCACGAGACTACCCTTCAATGGGTCTACTCGTCTTGCCTTGATTATCCTATGGATTGGCATTTTCTTAACACTTTCAATAAGTAAGACCCACAATATGTTTTAAATAACAAAGAAAATAGATACATATAATTATAAATATGGTTAAGATTTCTTACCTAAATGATATTTATATTGGTTAATTTATAAAACACACTTGTCTTGTTCGAAATCGTGACCTAGTAATCATGGATGTCATCACTTATCAACATTATTTTAAAAAATGCTTAGTAATCATGAGGAGAGAGGGTCCATCTAACTATGTAGTTCAAACGAACATCTATGCAAAATAAAATACTAAATGAGTTGGTTGCTTCAAACACTAAAGTATAATTTTTATATTAGAGCCTAATAGCCTACTAACTAAAATATCAAGACTTATGTTAAAAATAATTCACATCACACTATGGAACAAAAAAAGAAGCATAAATGTCAACTTGCATTCTTTTATGTTAAACTTTCAATAAATACAATCTATAATATGTTTTAAAAATAGAGAAAATAGGTACATACAATTATAAAATATGATTAAGATTTCTTACCTAAATAATATTGATTTTGCTTGATTTTTAAAATCAAACTTACCCTATTCAAAATTGTGAGTATATCTTTTCAGTTTTCATTAATCTTTCTATAACAAAATTATCACCAAATTTTCTAAATTTTTTAATTATTAACTTTGCATTTCCGTTTTTGGAAAAAATTCATTTCCTTGAATTTAAGTGCATGAATTGTAAATTAGCCCTACATTTTATCCCATTTAGGATATGTTTGTTAAATCACCAAAAAACTAGTTGGAGTTGTAAAATTAGATGAAGTTGTAAAACTAGCTATTTAGTTAAAAGTTTTAAAAAAAATATATAAACATGTTCAACTAGTTCATTGTGATAATTAATAAGTTAAAATTTCATTTATTATAAAGTTATTCTTATTTGGAAAATAATTATTTTTTTAATTCGAAAAACTACTAAAAACTATGGCAAAAGCTTTAAAAACTAGCTTTGTCAAAAAAACTAATTTTACAACTAGTTGTTAGTTTTTATGTGTCAAACAAACAATGTTTATACGAGTTTTTGTAATTAGTTAGAAAACTCCAACTAGTTTTTGGTACCCAACAAACACACCTTTAATTGTGTTTTAGAAATCCATCTATTGTTAAAGAATTAAGATTTTTTAATTTGGAAAAAATCGGCTTCATATATATAATCTTATCTGTTGTTCAATTTAGTTATTTTATGGACTAATAATAATTGTAAAATACCCATATGGTTAAATAAAAGAAACAAAATTCTAAAATAGAACTAATAAATCTGAGAAAAATAAATAAATACATATCTTAAATAAAAGGATTCACAATATATAAATTATTTTATATGCACTATTTTGATTGCACGGTCAAAATTGGACTGTTTTCACAAAATGCGGATTTGTTGAAATTTTTGTTAAATTTTATATCAAATTAAATTATTTTACATCTTGTTTTAGTGGATGTTCAATTGTTCATTGTTACATATTAAATATTTATATACTAATTCCATATATATATATATATATTCATTACCATATAATTGATTAATTAATTATCTTTAAGTAGTGAAAGATACTAATATATAAGTTTGAACAAATATAAAAATCAATATTAAATTAAAAATACTATCAATTATATAATAAAAATATTACTTAAATTAGGAGTAGATTTGATATCATAATTATGATATTAGTAATTTTTTTTTGGTTGCCCACTGGTTCACCAGAGCTTAGTCTTAACTACATTCAGTTCAACCCGAGTCGCGCACTTGACTTTGGTGGGCGAGTCGACCAAAGGATTATTTTAAAATTAATTGAGTCAAAGTATTAATTTTACATATAATCAAATATTAAACCAAATAAAATTAGCTTTTATCCGCCATGGATAAATCGTGATCTTCTTCTAAATTATCATTTCTACAAAAATGTAACCAATTATTTTAAGTGTAATAAAAGGAAAATAGAATCAGTTCACATAAAATAGTACTCCCTCCGTTCTATTCCGTTCTATTCTACTTGTCCATAAAGATCTAATACACACATATTAAGGCATGGTATGATCTTACCAAATTACCCTTATTAATTACCCTTATTAATTCTACATTTCTCTTTTTTTAGAGACTTTTCCCAAGTGTATTAATTACATACAAAGGGTAAAAATGAAAAATCTTGCACAAATATAGCTTCAAGGAGTAATATACTATCCATGATTACTCTAAATAAAAAAAATTAATATCCCTAGAAACAAAGGTATGGGTTAATTAAAGTAAATGCTTAAATTAAATAAAATAAGTATTTTTCATTAAGATAAATAGGACTATTGTCTAATCTAATCCATTAGTTAAGAATCAATTTTTTTTAGACAAAATACAAAAAAAAATATAAATAGTGTAATGGCATGATAATGATGTGAAAATGTTTAAATATAATTATTTGATGTATATGGTTGCGATATCCGCCATGGATATCCGATCTAATCCGAGATATACGAATCGGATATCCGGATATACTCGGATCGGATAAGGATATGATTTTAGAGAAAATTTTATTTCGGATAATCGGATCGAATATCCGGTTATAAACACCCCTAATCAATAGTTATGTGTGATATCAAGGTATATGTACGGGCGTGAATATTGCAATGTTTTTCATATACTTGTTCTTATATATGCAGATAACAAGATATTATATTAAACTCAAATATAAAAATATGAATGAATTATTTGTATACCCATACCTGACATCCAATTAAGCAAATCCATTTTTAGTGCCATGTCTCAAAAGAGCATCAGAGATGTAATTATGTGATCAGATCATGACAACCAACCACTATTATTATTAACTGCGCAAACAAAATTCAAGAATTTCTTAAGAGTTGTGAAATTTAACCAGAGAAAAGAACCTTTCATTTTAAGGTTAATAATAAGTCAGTGCAGTAGTATTTTGGGTGTGGGCAAATAATTGTAGTAAGTGGATATCTGAATGTAAGAGTAATCATGTGCTAATAATAAAAGTGATAAAATCATGTACAAGTATTACATACTAAATACTACATATACCTTTTCCTGAAGTTCCAAACAAAAAATAGCACTAATTTAAGAAACTCCAAACCATTGCAGGCATTACAATTTAGAAATGGATTGAGAAGAAATTTAAACAGGGTGATAAACATTCCAACTTTAATTTCCATAGCCAATAAATCGTAGGAGACTCAGAAAACAATGTGCATTTACCCCTCTTTTCTTTTGGATTACTTAATTAAGTTGAGAGTATAACTTGAATGAAATTACTACTAATGTCACTCAATTAGTAACCATTAGGAAATCATTTGAGATTAAAACAGCATAGTGCCTAAATCCCAAATTCAGTAACCCACTCAGGAAATTAGGCTACCAAAACCCTAATTCTCGAAACCCTAAATGTCCCTAATTGTATGCTCATGCTAAAGAAATATTTATAAAACAAAAGGTTGTTGATTATATCCACCATCTAGATTGACCACCCCTCAATATGCTGAGCAAACTACACTGACATAAACCCAAACAGAAATATGGGTGGAAAATAACTCCAGAACAATGAGAAACCTTGACCCCCCGATAAGAGATGGTCTATATGATTATAGGTTGAAGATTAATACAGATTAAAAAGTCATTACAAAAAAAAAAGGTTTTACCATGTGAGGATTAGTGGCCCTTTAACGCTTACATCTCAGCTAGAAATTAGTGGCCTTTTAACACTTACATCTCAGCTATAAATTAGGGGCACAAAGAAATTGTATCCCTAGTGGAATACTGGATATGAAATAACAAGAGTGTGAAAAACAGTGGGACAGAAAATAATAGGGAAATTTCCATAGCAATCAGATCATAATATTTAAGAAATGCAAAATTCAGTAAACCAACGAAACCGTAGTTCGTCCAAAAAAATCATCCAGACAGAGGGAAAAATAAATAAGGGGCTTACAGAAATTTCTCTCCTTAAGCTCTGGGACTGAAATTAATCTCCCGTCCTCCAACTGTTCCCTGCAAAAGCAGAAGTTTCCAAAAATGCCAAACCGTAAGCCAAGAGCAATTTGGGGGTTCAAGAAATCAATGAAGGCCACGGAATATCCGAAGTTTGGTCACTAAAACCCAAACCCCAAACAACGAAAAGTTAATTTCAACGGACAGGAATCAGTATCTAATCGCTATCCAAAAGAACAATGTGAAAAGTCACTCTATGTCTTTATAACAAGGAACCCTAACAAAAGCAATTCAACAAATCAAATGAAATAAAAGCATAAGCAAATTAAATTAGCTAAAATCACCTGATTTCAATTCCAAAGGGAACAGAGGTACAACAGGGGACAAGGAGCTTTGGCCGACCGGCGAGCAGCGAGGGCGTGGTTCAACTGCATATATATATATATATATATTTCTTACTCTATAAGAAAAAATATTAAATGTGAATAATATTTTCATACATGCAGAATCAGCATGCATATGAAACGAGGAATTTACTTCACGAAATATTTCTTGAAAGGATTGAAGGATATTTCATTCTCAAAAATCAGATTCTAGATCATTTGGTAGGAAGAAAAGACTTCTACGATCTCATTACCACCACTTAATTATATATCCTCTAAAGGGCGACTCGTTTTTATATCGGATAAACACGTTAAAAGAGTAAATAATAAAGTCCCAGAATTTGAATGCAATATCTTTGAATAAGGGAGGAAAATTGAGTTTGAACTTTGTTGAACCTTACGGGTGAAGATCGCACAAACTTTTTACTTAAGATTTCATGGCACAACACACTAACGCCGTTCAAAATGAAGTAAAACATTTTTTTTTGTGTTTTACACATAATAAATTGAAGTCGTGGATGAGTCATCATCTATACACTTAACCAAGGCACATTCCCTAGGGAATTTTTCAGGGACATTTCCGAGGGACTTAACTGAGGGATCTCTCTCCATGGGGCTTTTTTGATGGTCTTTATCTGAGAAACTTTACAACAGTCTCTTATCTGAGGGACATTTTTTAGGGGCTGACTTAGGTCAAGGCGTTCCAAACTAAAGGATCAACTAGGGCAGAGACATTTCGACCGAGGCATTCCAAAATCGAGGGACTGATATAAACCAACACATTCAAAACCGAGGCAAACATTTCGACCAAGACATTCCAACCCTATGTCATCAAACCGAGGTACCAACATAAATCAATGCTCAAATATGAGAAACCCACATAAAACAAGATAGCAAAATCGAGAAACCAACTCAAACTAAGATAAAAAAAATAAGGAACCAACTTAAATCGAAGCATTGAACCAAGATACCAACATAAAATATGTCACCAAACTGAGGTACCAACATAAAAACGAGGCATCAAACTTAGGCATCAACATAAAAACAAGGCATCAAAACAGAGGACTGAGGGGCACACAAAATGAGGCATCAAAACCAAGGGACTCTCATAACTGAGGCAACAAAACCGGGGGACCCACATAAATCGAGGCATTAAAACCAAGAAACCAACTCAAACAGAGGCATTAAAACCGAGAGACCAACTCAAACCAACGCGTAAAAACGAGGACTTATATAAAATGAGGTATCACAATCGAGGGACCAACATAAAAACGAGGCATCAAACCAAGGGACCAACTCAAACCGAGACATCAAAAAACCAAGGGATCGACTCAAATCGAGGCATAAAAAATAAGGGACCGACATTAAACTGAGAGATCAAAACCGAGGGACCAACATAAACCGAGAGATCAAAACCGAGGGAGCGACATAAACCGAGGCATCAAAACCAAGGGACAATCATAAATCGAGGCATCAAAACCGAGGGACAATCATAAACCGAGGCATCAAAACCGAGGGACAATCATAAAACGAGGCATCAACCCGAGGGACCAAGTCAAATCGAGGCATCAAAACCGAGGGACTGAGTCAAAACAATGCATCAAAACTGAGGGACCAAGTCAAAACGAGGCATCATTCCAAGGGACAATCATAAAACGAGGCATCATTCCGAGGGACAATCATAAAGCGAGGCATCATTCCGAGGGACAATCATAAAGCTAGGCAACAAACTGAGGGACCAAGTCAAATTGAGGCAAAACCGAGGGACCAACATAAACCGAGAGATCAAAACCGAGGGAGCGACATAAACCGAGGCATCAAAACCAAGGGACAATCATAAATCGAGGCATCAAAACTGAGGGACAATCATAAACCGAGGCATCAAAACCAAGGGACAATCATAAATCGAGGCATCAAAACCGAGGGACAATCATAAACCGAGGCATCAAAACCGAGGGACCGAGTCAAAACAATGCATCAAAACCGAGGGGCCAAGTCAAAACGAGGCATCATTCCGAGGGACAATCATAAAACGAGGCATCATTCCGAGGGACAATCATAAAGCGAGGCATCATTCCGAGGGACAATCATAAAGCGAGGCATCAAACTGAGGGACCAAGTCAAATTGAGGCAAAACCGAGGGACCAACATAAACCAAAAGATCAAAACCGAGGGAGCGACATAAACCGAGGTATCAAAACCAAGGGACAATCATAAATCGAGGCATCAAAACCGAGGGACAATCATAAACCGAGGCATCAAAACCGAGGGATAATCATAAAACGAGGCATCAACCCGAGGGACCAAGTCAAATCGAGGCATCAAAACCGAGGGACCGAGTCAAAACAATGCATCAAAACCGAGGGACCAAGTCAAAACGAGGCATCATTCCGAGGGACAATCATAAAACGAGGCATCATTCCGAGGGACAATCATAAAACGAGGCATCATTCCGAGGGACAATCATAAAGCAAGGCATCATTCCGAGGGACAATCATAAAGCGAGGCATCAACCCGAGGGACCAAGTGAAAACGAGGCATCATTCCGAGGGACCAAGTCAAAACGAGGCATCATCCCGAGGGACAATGATGTGAACCCCGTTGGGAGATTCACGAGAGGATCGAAGATGGACTCGTAAATGGTCGTCTCTCGTATGGTTGGATAGATTTTAGAGTCGAATCGACTAGACTTTGGTGAGAAGAGAATTGAAAGGATGAGAAGGTGATCTCTTTTGAGGGAGATCGGAAGAATATGGGATGAGAAGAGAATATTGGGTGACGCCTTTAAGAAACGAATCTGGAGACAACTCGACAGAGTAACGGTATATTCAAACAAAGCGTGAGAAATACAATGAGAGGCGTGCTCCTTATATAGGAGAAGGAGGCGCGCCTAACCCTAGAAAACCCTAACGGCGTGGGCGAGTGAAGGGGGAGGCAAGCATGCGGCCCAACCACTTGGCCCAAGCCCAAAATGCATAAAAATAGTAAAGACATAAGTAGCAATGTTTCGGAATGGAAATAGTTCTAAAAATAGCAAGAAACTAAAATAGGTCACGGTGGCCTAGTCGCGAGTGTCGCGACAAGGCCGTGACAAGGCTGTGGCGCGCCAAGGGCGTGTCGCGACGCTGGCAAGCGCGCGGCACGGCTTCGACGTGCCGAGGCTGGCGCGCGCTCGGACCTCGAGTGTCAAAGCCGAGGCGCGCAGGAACCTCAAGTTCCCACGCCGGGGTGGCCCGGCGTGGCATGTGGCTCGACGCACGCGACTGGGACGGTGCCGAGAAGGAGGTTCTCGGCGCTGCGGTGCGAGGCGTCGGGCTGGAGACTCGGCGCGCCTATGGTGACGAGGCATGTGGCGAGGGGCGTGCCGGTGGTTGCGCCGTGGCTTGCGATGGCGCGCGCGATGATGGACGAAGTGGCTCGGGTTATGGCCCGAGTCCTAGCTCGTGTGATCGGTCAATCGGAGCGCACGGACAAGTCCTCCTCGTCTTGGCTAGCCGTCCCGGTGGGGCTCACATCACCCTCCCCCCCTTGGGTGGGAAACGTCCCCGTTTCCTCGTGATGATACTCGGAATCTATATATGGAGAAAGATCCGAGACATTGAAGGAGGCGGAAACGTTGTATTTACTCGGGAGGTCGAGGATGTAAGCGTTGTTGTTGATACGCCGGAGAACCTTGAATGGACCGTCCCCTCGTTGGTGGAGCTTCGTCTTCCTAGCAGTGGGAAAACGATCCTTCTTCAAATGGAGCCAGACCAAATCTCCGCGCTCAAAGATCAACGCGCGGCGCCCCTTGTTGCGCTGGGCCGCGTATTGATCGGCGCGTCGCAGCAGTTGCGCCTTGGTGCGCTCATGTAGACGTCGGATGTGGTCGGCGCGGTTGACCGCGTCAACATGCTCCTCGGGCTTGAATGTCAAAGGCACCAAATCCATAGGCGTGTGAGGATTACGCCCGTAGACCACCTCGAAAGGGGTCATCTTCGTCGCAGAGTGAAAGGACCTGTTATACGCAAACTCAACATGGCAAAGTAAGTCCTCCCACCGACGTGGGTTTGCCTTGAGCATCGTCCGAAGAAGAGTGCCCAAGGTCCGATTGGTCACCTCAGTCTGACCATCGGTCTGGGGGTGATAAGCAGTTGAAAACAAGAGTCGTGTTCCTAACTTCCCCCAAAGCGTTCTCCAAAAATGGCTGCAGAACTTGGTATCCCTATCACTAACAATAGTTTTAGGAATACCATGTAGCTTTACCACATGTTCGAAGAACAAATTAGCGATTTCCACCGCGTTGTTTGTCCCCTTACAAGCAATAAAGTGGGCCATTTTGGAAAACCGGTCCACGACTACGAAAATAGAATCCTTTCCACGCCTCGACGTCGGAAGGCCCGTAATAAAATCCATGGAAAGATCTTCCCACGGGGCGTCCGGAATTGGAAGTGGCGTGTAAAGTCCATGCGGTTGGGAGCGAGACTTGGCAGTATGGCACGGCACACAACTTTGACAATACTTGTGAACATCTCGAGCCATGTGAGGCCAAAAGAAATGCTCACGAAGTGCTGCCAACGTTTTGGCTATGCCAAAGTGGCCTCGGCCATCATGAGCCTCTTGGAGCAAGAGATGTCTCACCGAAGATGCCGGAATGCAAAGCTTCCCAACTCGGTAAAGATATCCGTCGTCCAAGAAGAAGGACTCATGGATCCGCGAACGCTCAAGGTCCTTTATGATTGAGGAGAAGTACGGATCTGAGGCATACAACTCCTTGATCATAGCAAAACCAAGCATTTTTGTATGTAAATGGGTGAGTAAAATGTACCTGCGAGAGAGAGCGTCGGCGACGACGTTCTCTTTTCCTTTTTTGTGAGCAATGACGTAAGGAAACGTCTCCATAAACTCAACCCAACGTGCGTGGCGCCTATTTAGAGTCGTTTGACTCTTAAGATAAGCCAAGGCCGCGTGATCCGTATGAATTACGAACTCGCTTGGCCAGAGCTAATGTTGCCACGTCTTTAGGACCCGAATAAGAGCGTAGAGCTCTTTATCGTAGGTCGGATAATTCAGTGTAGCCCCAGCTAGCTTTTCGCTAAAGTAAGCGATAGGCCTTTGTTCTTGAAGGAGTACTCCGCCAATACCATAATCGGAAGCGTCGCACTCGATCTCGAAGCGCTTTGTAAAGTCCGGCAATTGCAGGACCGGGGCTCGGCATAAAGCATCCTTCAAGGCCTCGAAGGCGGCCTCGTGATGCGGCATCCACTTTATTGTGGCGGCCTTCTTGGTCAAAGAATGGAGTGGCCCGGCGATAGAACTAAAGTCCTTGACGAATCGCCTATAGAATCCAGCTAGCCCCAAAAAAGAACGAACCATAGTGGGTGTCGTTGGGGTTGGCCACTCACGGATGGCCCGGATTTTGTCAGAATCCACTCGTAGGCCATCCTTGGATACGACGAAGCCAAGAAAATTCGTCGTATCCGAGCAAAACACACATTTGTCCAGGTTTACATATAAAGAGTGTTCGCGGAGGCAATCTAACACCTGCCTAAGGTGCCCCGCGTGATCGTCCAAAGTTCTACTATAAACTAAAATGTCGTCAAAATACACGACGACGAAAAGTCCCAAAAATTTACGTAAAACAAAGTTCATAAGACGCATAAAAGTAGAGGGAGCATTAGTGAGGCCGAAGGGCATCACCAACCACTCATAGAGACCATGTTTGGTCTTGAACGCTGTCTTCCACTCGTCCCCTTCTTGCATCCGAATTTGATGGTAGCCGCTCCTCAAATCTATCTTCGAAAACAGCACGGCCCCATGCAACTCGTCTAACATGTCGTCCAAGCGGGGAATCGGGTGACGGTACTTGATGGTAATCTGGTTGATGGCTCGGCAATCCACGCACATCCTCCAAGAACCATCCTTCTTCGGCACCAAGATAACCGGAATCGCACACGGGCTAAGGGACTCTCGAACATAGCCTTTGTCCAAAAGAGATTGGACTTGACGTTGAAGCTCTTGAGTCTCTTTAGGTGACGCCCTATACGCAGCCCGGTTTGGCAATGAAGCGCCGGGAATGAGATCAATGCGATGCTCGATCCCCCGAATAGGTGGCAACCCGTCGGGGAGCTCGGCAGGCATAACATCAGAATACTCCTGCAGCAAGTCAGAAATAGGAGTGGGTAATACATGTGTCGAATCAATGGAAATATTAAGTAATGGACACAAAAGAAAGCAAGTAGTACTCCCCTCGATGTGTTTGACCACATCGCGCCGACAGCATAGGAAAAGCCGGTCTTGCACCGAACCGAGAAGAGGTGGCTCGGCGTCCTCGCGCACCCGAGGTGCAAATTGGGCACCCTGCTGCTGGTCACCAGTGCCTGGCCAGGGATAAGATTCGGCACCGGGCGCGCCGCTGGAAGGGCGCTGGATCGAGCCCGCACCGCTGGGCATGGGCGCTGGCGCGGTGAACTGCGCAGCCGAGGACGAACTCGGCGTCCGGGGGTCTTTCTTCAACTTTTGTCGGCGTTTCTGGTCTGGATCATCATGAACACCAGAATGGTGTGTTTAGACACCAGGAGCGCCGACGAAATCTGTCTCATTGCCAGAAACGCCGTTGGAGCGCGAACTCGGCGTAGGCGCGGCCTTGGACGTGTCCCGAGCGTTTGCTTGTTGCCTTTCGGCCTCATCCTGCAATGCTTCACTCGGAGACATAGGTAAGATGGTCACGCGTTTACTATGGTAATTGAACATGTAAGTGTTCAATCGGCCATCATAAATCACGTGACGGTCAAACTGCCATGGACGGCCAAGAAGAATATGGGTGGCGTCCATGTCCGTGACGTCAAAGAGTATTGAATCGGAATATAAACCAATAGAAAAGGAAAGATTAACCTATTTACGGATCCAATGGTCGCCATCGTTGGAGATCCATGCAAGCTTGTACGGCCTAGGATGATCCGTTTGTGGCAACTTGAAATGATCGACCACTTTCCTTGACAAGAAGTTTTCGCACGATCCCGAATCTATGATCACACTAAGGGACTTGTTTAGCACCGAGTACGGAAAATGTTTTCCCGTTGATCGGTGGGCACGGATTCCCTCATGCTAAGCGATCGGCGCGTCACTAGCAACAATTTGTCGACGCCGGCGTCGATGTCCGAAGGCGCACAATATGCACCGTCTTCGATTGGCGCGGCGTCCTCCTCTTCGGACTCAAGTTAATCCACACTCTCATACGCCGCGGATTGAGCCGAAAAGAGCACTCGCTTCGAGTTAGGGCAATCACGTTTCAAGTGCCCTCGGCCACCACATAAATAGCACTCGATGTCTCGAGTCCTTTGTGGGGGAGGGGCTGCCTTATCACGGTTTTGGCCAACCGAAGCACCCTTGGAGTCCGTCGTTGGGGTACCTACCTTGGATTTAGACATGGAAGGAGGAACAAACCGGTTAGTACCAAAAGCGGATGGACTAGGGGAAGAATTATACCTTGTGAAAGTGGACGTCTTTGGCCTCTTGAATTGCGTGTGAAGCTCCATGGCCGTGTGTATCAAGCGTCCCAAATCTTTAATGGGCAAGACAACCAACCGATCTCGGATCCATTGGTGAAGCCCCGCCACAAAACGAGACCTCAATGCTCCCGGGGAAGCGCTAATGCCGGCCTTGAAGAACAAGTCCTCGAGGTATGCAAAAAACTCCTCGGGCGTCCGAGAACCTTGTCGAGCGTCTTGGATCAAGATCCTCACTTTCTCCTTGTAGTCGGGCGGGATGAACTTCCTCTTCATAATAAACACTAGTTGATGCCATTCGGTTATGGGTGCTTTACCCTTTCGGGCCCGATCCGATTCGAAGCGGTTCCACCACATCCGAGCGGCACCTCTAAAATGAAGTGTCACCACCTCGACCTTCTCGTGCTCCTCGTAATGGCAATGTTTGAGCACGTGCTCGGTACCCTGTAACCAAGAAATAAATTCATCAGGGTTGTAATTACCAAAAAATTCTTCAAATTTTACCTTGACGTCGCGGCGTGATACATGCGCCGGACGATCGTTTGCGGCGCGCCGGTTGGCATGCGGAGGAGGTGTGCGTCGGCGTCGTGGGCCTCGACCATGGCCTCGGCTGGAGACGTCGCTTCCGTCGCTGGGGTCCTCATCCTCGTCGCGCCGAGGGCGCCGCTGGTGCTCACGGTATCGGTCTTGGCGACGCCGATCCCCGTTGCGCCGAGGCCGTTCGCGGTTGTCACGGCCCTCAAGCCGATCATACTCCGCGCGGTTCACGGGCAACTTGGGTCTCGGAATCCAATCCCGATCCCGATCTATCCACTCCTCCGAATCATGGACCGGAGGGTGGTCGAAATCCTCCTCGGAAGCTTCCTCGTACTCCGTCATAGAGTCCTCGGTTTCCGAATATGGAGTTGTGGGGCTTTGATGGCCTCGATAGTCATCGACATCGAAGTCATCTCTGCCTTTTGATATCTTTTTCTTAGGCGTCGGAGTGACCGCCTTTTTCTTCTTTTTCGATTGTTGACGCCGCCACTCCTCGGAGTCATACTCCTCATCGGATTGAACGTCAACAACGTCGTCCACCTGTTGAGCTTGGTTAGTGGGTCGGCTTTCCTTCATGGATTCCAATCGTTGGATCCCATTCGGGTTAGTCGAATCCACCAAAGGCCCTTTCGCTTTTTCTTGTGTCGAAGCCCGCGGAACCGAGACACCGTGTGGCGTTACGCTCGGGTGCGCGTGCGCTGTGTGGATGGTCACGGCTGGTGACGCCGACTGCTGGTTGAGGAACCTCGTCAATAGTCCTTCGAGGTTGGCAAAACGCGCCTCAAGCGCCGCGAGACCCGCTGCGGGGGCGAGCCCTTGCGCCGATGCGTTCGGCGCGCCGAGAAGGCTACTAGGCGCCGGCGGTGGGTTCGGTGGCTGAATTCCTTGTTGGTTTGAATGGTCATCCCCTTCCATGCTTCCGTCTCCAATCTCAACCATACACATGAAAGCAAAGGGGTTAAATACTTTCACAAACAACAAGCAATAAGAAGCGCCGAGATATTGTAAGACTCACCACGCAAGTACTCTTAGTTTGCACGAAAAGTACTCGAAGGGTAGGGGAGGCTTGGATCTCGACGTGCACAAGCAAGGAACAACACAAAAGCACAAACAAGCAAGACAATCAAGCATGCAAGTAAGAAGAGAGAGAGAAGGCGTCGGCTTTAGGGTAAGCCTTGGCAAGGAAGGAAAAAAGGAGAGAGAGGGAACTCGGCCTTATGGAAAGGTGTGAGATTCTTGCAATCAAATAATTATCAATCAAGTAAGTTTTCTAACAAGAAGATATGGAAGATATGATAAGATATTGAAGAAGATATGGAAAGATATTCAATCAAGGGGGGCCGAATCAAATAAATGCAAATATGGAAACACTTGCCTTATTTTGGCTTGTGTGTCCCCAGAAAATCTTTTTTTTTTTTTTTTAAATTTAATAGGATAAGGTTGTCTTATTTTGGCTTTACTTATCCAATTGTATTTTTTTTGACTTTTCGGCAACTAACAAGATCTTGCGAGATCCTTGCCTTTTCTAACAAACACGAGATCGGCCAAGATCGGACCGAATCTTCACACAAACAGAAGGTATTTTCGACGTGCACAAATCAATCAATTCAAACAAACATGAAGAATGCAAGCAAGCTCGAAAACTTAAGATGATGAACCGAAACTAGTGCAAGTCGATGGGGTTTTGGCGATTTTTTTGTTGATTTTTCTGAGTTTTTTCGAAGCAAATACGATGGATCTAAGTGAATGATGGTAGATATGGCGGAAGCTAACGAAAATGGTGGTAGAAAAAAAAATTCGTGCAAAAAACGAGTAAAAGCGAGAGAAAGACTTACGCAATCCGAGGCTCTGATGCTAGTTGATGTGAACCCCGTTGGGAGATTCACGAGAGGATCGAAGATGGACTCGTAAATGGTCGTCTCTCGTATGGTTGGATAGATTTTAGAGTCGAATCGACTAGACTTTGGTGAGAAGAGAATTGAAAGGATGAGAAGGTGATCTCTTTTGAGGGAGATCGGAAGAATATGGGATGAGAAGAGAATATTGGGTGACGCCTTTAAGAAACGAATCCGGAGACAACTCGACAGAGTAACGGTATATTCAAACAAAGCGTGAGAAATACAATGAGAGGCGTGCTCCTTATATAGGAGAAGGAGGCGCGCCTAACCCTAGAAAACCCTAGCGGCGTGGACGAGTGAAGGGGGAGGCAAGCATGCGGCCCAACCACTTGGCCCAAGCCCAAAATGCATAAAAATAGTAAAGACATAAGTAGCAATGTTTCGGAATGGAAATAGTTCTAAAAATAGCAAGAAACTAAAATAGGTCACGGTGGCCTAGTCGCGAGTGTCGCGACAAGGCCGTGACAAGGCTGTGGCGCGCCAAGGGCGTGTCGCGACACTGGCAAGCGCGCGGCACGGCTTCGACGCGCCGAGGCTGGCGCGCGCTCGGACCTCGAGTGTCAAAGCCGAGGCGCGCAGGAACCTCAAGTTCCCACGCCGGGGTGGCCCGGCGTGGCATGTGGCTCGACGCACGCGACTGGGACGGTGCCGAGAAGGAGGTTCTCGGCGCTGCGGTGCGAGGCGTCGGGCTGGAGACTCGGCGCACCTATGGTGACGAGGCATGTGGCGAGGGGCGTGCCGGTGGTTGCGCCGTGGCTTGCGATGGCGCGCGCGATGATGGACGAAGTGGCTCGGGTTATGGCCCGAGTCCTAGCTCGTGTGATCGGTCCATCGGAGCGCACGGACAAGTCCTCCTCGTCTTGGCTAGCCGTCCCGGTGGGGCTCACATCAGACAATCATAAAACGAGGCATCATTCAGAGGGACAATCATAAAGCGAGGCATCATTCCGAGGGACAATTATAAAGTGAGGCATCATTCCGAGGGACAATCATAAAGCGAGACATCAAACTGAGGGACCAAGTCAAATTGAGGCAAAACCGAGTGACCAACATAAGACGAGGCATCCAACTAAGGGACCAACATAAAATGAGGCATGTATCAAAATCGATGGACGAATTCATAACAAGGCAACACACAACTTAGGTACCAACATAAAAACAAGGCATCAAAATCGAGGACGAGGGGCACACAAAACGAGGCATCAAAATTGAAAGACCCACATAACTAAGGCATCAAAATCGGGGGCCCCACTTAAATTGAGACATTAAAACCGAGAAACCAACTCAAACCGAGGCATCAAAACCGAGATATCAACTCAAACCAAGGCATCAAAATCGAGGGACTTTTATAAAACGAGATATCAAAATCGAGGGACCAACATAAAAACGAGGCATCAAACCGAGGGACAGACTCAAACCGAGGCTTCGAAACCGAGGGACCGACTCAAACCGAGGCATAAAAAATGAGGGATAGTTATAAACCGAGGGACAATCCTAAACCGAGGCATCAAAATCGAGGAACAATCATAGAACGATGCATCAACCCGAGGGACCAAGTGAAAACGAGGCATCAAACTGATGGACAATCACAAAACAAGGCATCATTCCGAGGGACAATCATAAAACGAGACATCAAACCAAGGGACAATCATAAAACAAGGCATCATTCCGAGGGACAATCATAAAGCGAGACATCATTCCAAGAGACAATCATAAAACGAGGCATCAAACCGAAGGACCAAGTCAAAACGAGGCATCAAACCGAGTGACCAACATAAAACGAGGCATCCAACCGAGGGGATAACTTTGTCTAATTCTTTACTTGAATTGAAGGTCACATGAATTATTTATTTCATCTAATATACAATTGTATCCTGAATACATTTGATAGCGAGAACCAACACTAGTGAACATGGAGTGGTTATAACTTTTGCTCAGTTCATTTATCATGCTCTCAGGTATGTGATGGAAAATTAACATGCCACAGATAAATATCCCACGTAAAGAGAATTAAGCCATACAAACATTGGAAATCTCATATTGGAAAACTTGGAAAGAACCGTCTATAAGCTGCAATTTTGTTAGGTTTCATGTCTTCCTGAGATGGGACTAGTTACACGCTTGGTTTAGAGTATCAGCATTTGAACAAATTATTTTAGAGCAGGCCCAGTTTTAACCCAAACTAATTCTGTTCATGGCAATTACAAATTTGTCGATCTTAAAAGCACATAGTATGAGAACTTATTCACATAAAGAATATCGATCAATGAATGGACATGACCACGAAGTATCTGATTTAAACCATCCTTTACAAAACAAGAATCAAGAAATCGATCAATGAATGGACATGACCTGCGGCAGAGATATAATGGAGTCATCGTTGCCCGGCGGCGGCGGGGCCATCTAATTGTGGTCGTTGCCCGTTGGAGTTACACGCAATTGATTTCAAGAACCCTAACTCTGCCAGCAATCGAAATCAAAATCGAAAGTGGAAGAACCCTAACTCTGTCAAACAGGAATCGAAATCAAAATCGAAAGTGGACTGTATAGATAATGATTGAACAAGGAATAATAGAGTATCGAGATCGGAATCGAAAGCGGACTAGAGAGAATGATTGAAGTCATTGAACAATGAAAGAGATCGAGAGCGATCGAGTCGGCGACGGGCGACCTAGCCTTTGAGGAGATCGCAATTACAGACCTAGCGTTTTTTTTACGCGGTCGAAGTCGGCAATTGATCACCGACCTAGCGTTTTTTTTTCTTTTAATCAAGTAATCGACTAGAAAAAAAATATTGAATTTAAGAAATAATTATAAACCTATTGAATTTAACAAAAAAAACCTATTAAATTTAAGAAAATTTGAAATTTGAAGATAAAATTACGCTAAAATAGTTGCATTAATTATTTTATACATATATTTTGTGTTATGTATCATAGTTTGGGTACTAGTTGTTCCCGTCGTGCCCTGCACGACTATACCACAATTTTTTTAGATATACTATAAAAAAGATATTAATAAATAAAAATATAATATAAAAAATAATTGTGAATTGCTGATTTATATAAATTGTAAAAAAAAAAGCATAATTCTAAATTATAGATTTTGATAGGAAAAATCAAAATAATGGGTCATTTAATATGAATTAGCAAATAAAATTGACTTTATGGACGTATATTATCAAAAATAATATTACCGGGAAATTATAATTGAAAATTACAATTGTAATTGGCTAGATCTGTATGTAAATTATCAAAAAATCAAAATTGAAAATTCAAAGATATATCATAATTGAAATTTAAAGATTTACCAACAAAAAGATTCAATCCTATCTAAATATCATAATAGGAAAAAAAATTATAGATTAACAAAAAAAATTGATTTGTACATAGATTGTAAAACTGTAACTCATTTTTTCTATATATTTATTATGATTCAATTTTTTTAATATCGTAACTCATATTGGAAAAGTCAAAAAAATGATAAGGTTGTCGAAAATATGTTAAGAATATCTTTGGACATATCTATTCTAATTCTTTTTCTTTAGAAAATATATTAATTGTTAAATTTTCTGTTCAATTTATTCATTATGTACATATGGTAATATGGATCAATAACAATATAATATTAATTTTGTAATTTAAAAATATTATAGGATAAGATCTCGGTCTATATTTATGTGAGTTTATTTAGATTATATTGGAGAGTTGTTAGGATTATGAAGATATGTTAAAATCTTATCCTATAAAACCCATAAAAAATATTTTTATGTCAATTTCATGGAAATTAATTTTTACAAACCAGTTTTTATTTTGCTAGAATATAGGTTAACTATTAACGTTATGTACGTACATATATGATCATATCATATATATGGATCATTAACAATCTATTATTAATTTTGTAGTTTAAAAATATTATATGATAAAATATCGGTATATATTTATGGGAGTTTTTTTGGTAGGTTATATTGGAGAGTTGTTAGCATCATAAAGATATGGTAAAAAATATTTTTACATGTAAATTTCTTGAAATATGTAACTAAATTTCCAAAAAAAAAATATTGTAATCGAATATAAAAAAATTAAAAAATTGATTGAGCTTTATAGATTATGTGGTAATATGATGTGTACATAACATATGAGTGACATGGAAAAAATTTGACATATGGACTATGACATGTAATATTTATAAAGACGTCTAAATTATAAGAAAATGACACGTGTAAAATTATGAGATGGCTTAATATAGGATCGACATGTGGCGAAATCCTAGGTGGCGTAATGAAAAGGGTCCAAACCTTATTGCTTTTATATATATAGTAGATTTTGGCTCTCTAATCCCTTGTGATAACAAAATTGTTGAAGTATTATACGGCACATTTTTAATAGTTTGGACTACAAATATCATAATATTTGGGAAAAAGTAAATTATTATCTCTTTGCATTTTAGTTTCATTTTTAATTTTTTTTATGGATGTTATTTAATTGTTTTGAAATATGCCATATATTCTTATAATATATTAATTTTAAATAATGTCAACTAGAAATTGGAATATAAAAATGTGTTTTAAATTTATTTTCTTACTTCAAAGAAAACTTCAAAATTTCTTCCAAACAAACCCAATCATTTTTTCCTATACCAAAGATTCATGGCACAAATTAATGACCTTTAAACTTGTCCACTACTTTTTCATGTTTTTTTTTTGTCGAAACATTTTTATGTTGTTACACCAAATAAAAATATAAAATTGGAGTCATGAATGAGCCATGACCTATATACTTATTACTGTACTTCTTTTTTTTTAGCAATATATAATCATTAGTTATTATAAAAGGAATATTTTTGGATTAAAATAAAATAAAATAAAGAAACTGTTATAAAATAGATAGATTATAGAGAGAATAGAGAGAAAGGGGAGAGATTAGATCCATCTTATTAGGTCACCCATAGGGATCTTTATGTAGAGAATACAAATTAGGGTTTCCAATTGTACATCTAAATATAATAAATATAAAATATTATAACACTCCCCCTTAGATGTACATCACTAACTGCCTCGTTAAAAACCTTGTCTGGAAAACCCAATGGGACAAAACCAAGACTAAGGGAAAAAGAGTACAGTTATGAGTCTTCCTCTCAATTTGAAATATATTCTCTTTGCTCGACTTAATTGAGCATCCATCTTGCCTTTGGGTTGAATCTTGTAGTTTGAGAACACTTGATGATATGTACTTTGGTTGATCACTTCATGCTGAATTCTCTTCATATATACATCATTGTTGGCTCCTTTCAACTTGATTTGATGGATGGATAAAAATTCTGTTCTTTCACATATCTCGAACTTCAGGCCGAGATTGTCTCATCAGAGACCTTATATGACGAACTGTCTCATTAAAAACCTTGTTTGGAAAAAACCCAGTGGGATAAAAACCAAAATCAAGGGAAAAAGAGTACAGTCGTATAATAATGCTCCCCCTCAGTTAAACACAAAAATCTTTATGCAATAAATATATGTCATCACTGAATTTTGTAGAAGATTGGTACTTCTGGACCAATAATCTTTATTTTATGTTTAGGGAGACAATAACTCATTGTCACATAAAATGACATTATTGAGGTAATGAAGCAAGGTACATTAATGCACCTATTGTACTGAAATATGGTACTTCAAGATCAAATATCTCTTTCATTTTCTAATCAGAACGAAATGAGCCATTTTCCACACTTAGCGATCTTACTACCTTTGGTGTGCTTAATGGATGCGCCTTAGGACCTTTTCTGCGTAGTTTGATTGATGGATAAACATTCCATCCTTTGTATGCTCGAACTGCAGGCCGAGACAATACTTGGTAGTTCCTAAGTACTTCATTTCAAATCCTCTTTTCAGATTCTATTAGGATCTCTTCTGGAGTCCTAATAATATTCAAATCATCGGCTATTTGATCGTTGACAAAACCTTGCCTTTGTAGATATTTGCTAAGACGATTATACCACATTCTTCTCGATTGTTTCAATACATATAGCGATCTTTTAATGTGATACATGTAATGTGGTTTTGATTCAAATGCTTCAGGCATTTTCAATCCTTTTGGGATTTTGATGTATATGTTGGTACCTAACAACTCATATAGGTATATTGTTACCACATCTACGTGTTGCATTTTCAAACACTCAACAAAGGTTAAAGCAACAAGGAACCTGAGTGTCGTTGCATTCACTGCTGGTGAATACATTTCCATGTAATCCACTCCAGGTTTTTGCGAGAACCCTTGTGCAACCAGTTATAACAGACTGGTTTTTCACTTTCTAGTGTTGGAACTACGGGCCCAAAAACACATAGTATATTTAACGAATCCAATTCTGCTTTCCAACTTTCTTAACCATTTTGATGTCGACATTCCTCCATTGTTTGGGGATTATTGTCATCTTCTCCAATGACTTTTACGATAACTGAATAAGCAAAGATATCTTCTCGATACCCTATACCGATACTTACATAATTAATCGACATTTTTAAATTATCGCTCATGCCATTTTATTTGCTTTTAGAGTCTTTAGATAGAATCTCTTCAGGAGTTCTATCTTCATGTTTATTTCCAGTCGACATATCATCCTTTTGGGATGTAATTGGCTCTTTCCTCTTCTGGGGAATGTATCCTTAAATCCGAGAATGTCTCTCATGCTTCAAGCATGCTTATGTGTTGGTTTGGAGTTATTTCTGGAATCTCCAAATGAGTTGGCGCATTTTTATTTGGTGTTTATGACTTAATCACTTTCATGACATTGATAAATAACATGGGCTATAAAATTCCCTAAACTTCCGGTTTAGTTATACAATTCGCTAAACTTCTGGTTTAGCTTTCTTCAGATTGAAATCAACAAGTTGCATCTCATGCAATCTCTTAACTTCTAGTCTCATTTTATTCTCCCCTAAAGTTGGGATTTTCACATCGCCAAAGTGTTAATCTTAATACCGAGCAATATATTGATCACCGATTATAAGCTCTAGGTATTTTATAAACGATAAGGACCCAAACCCTTCGTTTAATCCCAACTTTCATTGTGTGGCATTACTTAACAATCATTTAGGGAGGTGAAAGACATATAAAGCATTAAATCTCTTCTAGAGACAAGCTTCTATTAGGAAAATTTTCTATAAGCAGTCGGTCCAAGTCGAATTTAATTATCGACATTCACATTTCATGACCCTATTTAACCACGACTCTTCCAGGTCGCGTATTCCATGTATAGCACTTGCATGGCTATCAATTATGACTGCATTATTGACGACTCTATCTGGGTCTTTTTGTGAATGTGTGTGAGAGCTACTCAATGCCCAACCACTACACTAATTTATTTTCATTTCCCTCCTTTTTTAATGGAACCAATGGGTTGAGGCATCTTTGAACATCATATGATTAATCCACAATGGTTCACATGGCGATGTAATATGTCCTCTTATATCACTTGAACTTAGTCAAGGAGCATATGAGACTTTGTATTTACTTGCATATTATGCTGGCTTTGCTACTAACTTGCCAAGATCACAAGCCTTTAAAGGTCACTCTTAGGAAGAGACTTCAAGTCTCAAGATCTTTCGGTCCCATACCGATCATGCGCATTATTACTTCACTTGAGTGACCAAGTTTATCATGCCACAAATATATCTTATCATTAACTAACTTCCAGTTAGTGAGATTACATTATTCAATGGGATATACTCTTCTAGAGTCATCATAATCTTCACACCAAAAATTTGCGCATGACTTGTGAAAACTTCTGGTTTTCAAATACTATATGGTGTGACACCATTGAAAAATGTCGGTGATCCATACTTATGTTTGGGAGCTCATCAACTCATATTAGATAAATTGTTATCTTCATATCAAAATTAGATGCCTCAAAATGGGTGTATTCAGAACTTTAATATAGACTAGACCGGTCTCCACACTTATACCTATAAGGTGTGGTTTTTGTACAACTAGTACAATATGATCAATTACATCACTTATGGGATATCCCTTATCTTAGATGTTCTTCTGGACATCAAATTAACCCACAACGTCCTAGCTATAAGTCATAACCATGACTAACGGCCGTAACCTCAAATATACCGTAACCTCTTTTACACCCTCTTCCAGATGAGGCATGCTTCCGGCATGCAAGAGGTTGGTCAAACATGACCTTGAACTTCTAGTTCATGCTAGGTAGGTGGTCATTTAGACATAGTTCTGAATATTGTGCCGACCCACATTCCTTGTACTACTTCTAGAGTACATGCCATATTTCTTGTACTACATCTAGAGTACATGGTTTGGTATAAGATCTCTTAACTCTCCAAGAGTTTAATTATAACGATCTCTTTTTGTCAAAATTCGATTCTTCAAGCTCGAATTAAGTTGATGATATGATACGTTCATTATAACTTAGCACATGTCTGTTGGAACTTCAAGTGCTTCATGGATCTCCCAAACATCTCATCTGTCAACTTCAAGTGACAATGTAATTTTATTTCTTGAACCATTTATCATCCACTTCGGGAGATGATATGTTCATATAGTTCCACTAATAAATTCTTCTCATCATACTACAAGAAGTAATTATATATGTAAATCCACTTCTAGGGATATTACTCTTATGTATAAAAGCATCTACTTCAAGAGATGATCATTTTCACATAAATTTTATCATCTTCTTCAGGAAGTGATATTTATCATTATTCACTTTAGGGGGTAATGAAATTTATTATTTCATCTCTTCGGACATGATTTCAAATTTGTCTCTACTGGGACATACTAGCATCCGTTTCAAGAGATGACAAGTTTTAACTTTAAGAACAAATAAAAAAATGTATACAAGTAATAACATAAATGATTAAATTGAAAAATATAAATAAATAAATAAAGTATTATAAAATATTGTCAACTTCTAGTGACAAGAGATTGTATACGAAGTCTTCTAGACTTCTTTCCATCACATACTTCAGGATGTGATTATTCATAAGATCTTTCAATCATATGCTTCAGCATGTGATTTTAATGAGACCTTTTAGTCACATATTTTAGGATGTGATATCCATGTAGGTATTTTATTATCTACTTCAAGAGATAATATTGTCATATGAACTTTATCGTCTACTTCTGGAGATGATATTTTTCTTTTCAATTTGTACATGAATCATGTCATTTACTTCAAGAGGCCGACAACTTTAGTATCACTACTCACTCCAAAGAGTAGGAACTTTTATTATATTTATCCACTTCTGGGGATTGATTCAATTGTTTCATCCACTTCGCGGGATGTATATGCATCCACTTTAGGGGATGACAAATTTTCTTTTAACTTAAAAAATAATAATAATAGTGTACATAAATAATTACAGAAATAATTAAATTGAGAAACATAATTTAATAATTAAAGAAACAACACATTGTCAACTTCTGGTGACAAGAAGTTAATCAAAAAAAAATCTCTCAAACCTTTCAGTCACATAGTTCAGGATGTGATATATATAGTTTGTTTATTTTCTACTCCAAGAGATTATATTTTTCATATGAACAAACTTTATCATCTACTTCCGGAGATGAAAATTTTCTTCTATTTCAGTTTTCGAATGAATTGTGTCATCTTCTTTAGGAGATGACTTTTAGTTTCAACACTCACTTCAAGGAGTAGAAACTTTTATTCTTTCATCACCTTTATGGAACGAAAATTATCACTTTAGGGTTAAAAATAAAATTGTTTCATTCACTTCATGGAATGAGAAATATCACACCAATGATAAATAAGTTATTTCATTCACTTCAGGGAATGAGGATTATCACTTCAGGGATAATCTTGTTTTGTACATTCAATCAACTCTTCAATAGGAAGTAATATAACAAAATTAAGTATATGAAACTAATAAATAAATAAACAATATAAGAATAATACAATAAAGAAAATAATTCATTCTCTTCAAGGAATGAAATTTATCACTTTGAGATAATTTTATTTGTAAATTCAACTCTTCAGGAGGAAATAATTATCGATTCATGGATAATTTTACTTGTAAATTCAACTCTTCAGGAGGAAATAATTATCGCTTCATGGATAATTTTACTTGTAAATTCAACTCTTCAGGAGAAAATAATTATCGCTTCAGGCGATTCATGGATAATTTTACTTGTAAATTCAACTATTCAAGAGGAAATAATTATCGCTTCAGGGATAATTTTATTTGTAAATTCAACTCTTCCAAAGGAAATAATTATCACTTTATGAATAATACAATAATGTTCCCATCTCTTCAGGAAATCACAATAATCACTTCAAGGATTATATATTGATGTTTCATTCGCTTCTTCATTCGCTTCTGGGAATGAAACATCAATATATAATTCCTGAAATGACAAATCGTTTGGGCCGGCCCTTAAATAATAATTGTGTGATTATGGGTCCCTTTATAAACTCAAAAAGTATTATGCATGACAAATCGTTTGGGCCGGCCCTTAATAATGTATTTTCAGGCCCAACAGGTATTACGTCGACAAAATAAATAAATAAAAAAATAATAAAACGGAATAAAGTGTTTTTTCCAAACTTCCTGATTTTGAGCCTTCTAGTTCTAGGTCTAGAGTAAAAGCACAAATTTCTCACGAGAAGAACAGAGGATCTCTTTGTTCTGTAAACTCAAGGTATCGCCATTCGTCAAGAATATGCCGTACCTGGTGCGCGAGAATTTGTTCATCGGTGGCATTGAAGACGCGGCGGAGGTACTCCAGAACGGGAGCTCCGAAATCGCTCATATCCTCTCAGTGCTGAGCTCGTCATCTATATCGTTCTTCGGGGAATGGCGTAGCAGCGCGCTGTCGATTCCGGCGTCAAACATTCGAAAGGTGTACTTTGAGGACTCGAAAGAGGAGGACGATGACTCGGAGGAGAGCTCCGTTTCATCGGAGAAGCTGTTGTATTCGTTGGAGTTTGCTGGGAAGGAGTTGAAGGTGAAGAGGATGGCGGTTCCAATACGGGATATGGAAACTGAGAATTTGTTGGATTATTTGGATGCTTGTTTGGATTTCATTGAGGAGAGTAGGAAGGAGGGCTCCGTCCTGGTGCATTGTTTTGCTGGTGTTTCGAGAAGGTATAAGTTTGATTTCAATTTTGGCAATTGATATCTCAATCAATTTTACATGCACTAAATTTGCTTACTATCATGATGGTTTGCTGTATAATTGCTGCATATGATGGAGTTCAATTTGTGCCTTCTAATTGCTTTATATTTTCAAGCGGCAAAGATTTAAACTTGAAAAGCTGCTGGTGTTAGATTGTCTTTGTCTGTTTTCTAGTTTGCCTAAACCAAGGATTTATGCTTATTTGCAGTGCAGCTGTCATTACAGCATATTTGATGAGATCTGAGCATCTGTCTCGTGAAGGTTTGGATAAAAATTTTGTTCATGAAATTGGCGATTTTCATTAGCATACTATGTTTTTGGCAGTATGTAGGTCATGGCATCATGCTATGAAACTTCTGCAGATCACTTTGGTCTTCAACCTTGTATTGTAAATTTATTTTTTCTGACCTTTATTTTTGGTATATGTTGCAGATGCACTTGATTCATTGAAGGAGAGTTGTAAATGTGTTTGCCCTAATGATGGCTTTCTGCATCAGGTGAGAGAACAACTATCATAGTAATATTTGAGTTTAATTAGCCAGGCCTTTAAGCTTGTGATATGCTCTTGAATCACCTATATAGAGTCATGGGTTAGATGTTTTTTTCTCTTGCAGTTAAAGATGTTTGAGGATATGGGTTTCAAGGTTGATCATGCCAGTCCAATATACAAACGCTATCGCCTAAAAGAGTTGGGTAAGTTTCATCCTCTTCCTTCCCTTTGATCTCTGCAGTGTTGGCATAGGCTAGTAAAGATAAACACATTTTAGTATATCGGGGCACTTAAAACTAAATAAAATTAAACAGCCTCCATATGCATATAAAATTTATATCTGGTAAATTAGATGCATGTTGCTCCTTGACCACAAGGCTACAAGAACCTTATGTTTCCTTATTATAGGGTATGAGTATCTTTCATTGAAGACCTACTCACCTACTCTTCGTTCTGAAATCAAGTTTGTTGCGTTTATTAGCCTTTGCCACGCTCTCGATTAAAGGAAAAACACAAGGCTATACCCCTGGATTTATTGCTTGAATCCTAGAGTTCACTGAGAGTAATGTTATCTGAAGTTATTAGGAAGTAGTATGCTTTGGCAATTCTGTTTTCAGTTGTCGCATCATGTAGTATTATCTTCCCAGTTTGTTGTCAAAAACTGCCAGAAATTGTTTCATTATATCTTGTGGTGGGGTGACTGGGTGAGTAGGTGCTAATATCTCATTTCATTCTTATTTACCATGTTCCTTTGAGATGGATTAGTCCCTATGTCAATTTTGGTGCATTCTAACCAAATTCAGTTATTATTGTCACATAGCTGAATTTCAATTTTTCTTGGGTCTATTTGGGCGTACCCATTTCCCTTGGGGAGGGGTACCCCCATCTTGACCCCCTGATTCTGCTGCAGCGGAGCCTCAATGGGTCAATGATGATGATGATTCTTATTTACCATGTTGATTGAAATAATTTACATTTTTTATTCATGTCACCATTGGATTAATAACTTATATAAAATCATAATGAACAGAGAAAATTTTTGGTTATTTCTGGTTGGACCATAATTAGCCAATCCTTCTTATCTAATTTATCTCAGGACTATGAGTAAATCTGATGCCAGTTTTCTTTTAATAATTAGGGGAAGCATACAACCGTGGAGAGACAATAAATAGCCAATCCTTCTTATCTAATTTATCTCAGGACTATGAGTAAATCTGATGCCAGTTTTCTTTTAATAATTAGGGGAAGCATACAACCGTGGAGAGACAATAAATAGCTCCAAGTTTGGAGCAGATCCAGCCTTGCCAAAACAAGCTATCTCCCCCAAGATTGAAGTATCTCCAGTCAGCAATACACACTCAACCCCTACATATCGGTGCAAGAAATGCCGACGGCTTGTTGCAGTGCAAGCAAATGTGGTAGAACACACCCCTGGTGGGGGTGAGACTTCTTTCGGATGGCACAAAAGAAAAAGTGGCAACCCATCTAGCAAATCTGATGGGATTGAATGCTCATCAATCTTCATTGAACCTTTACGCTGGATGAAAACAGGTATTTTTCAAATTCTTTGACATGAGTAACATAAATATGATATCCTGAGTAATCATAATAAATATGATGGAAACTAATAAGTTTTTTAAAAGATAAGTTCATTTTGATCGAAAAATAACGAGTGATGTTTTATCCCTAGCTAAACTCTGCATTACAAGTCATTAATCTCATATTATAGCTAAAAGTGAAGCAGTTGAAAAAGAGAGCCAAAGAGCTCAGGCAAATTCAGTTTACATCGCCTACTGTAGTATGTGAATGAGAAGTGATCAAATGTTACACTCCAAACAATCAAATTCATGAATTAAATTTGCAAATAGACAACTTTCTTATCTCTGGCTGCCCGTTGTCTTCTTGTAGTTTGCCTGCAACATGTCAATGATACTGTATTACACCTTACTACTTCCCTTGTCATGCATACACCATTACATATTGATTATTTGCCTACAAAAATGTAAGAAATACAGTCATATAAAGATGTTATAGGGTATATATGATTGTTTTTGACTTTGATGATTTTATTTGCGCAGTTGAAGAAGGCGAAGTGGAGGGTAAGTTATCGTGTGCACATTGTGATGCTCGGTTGGGTTATTTCAATTGGTATGGCACCCAGTGCAGTTGTGGAAGTTGGATCACTCCAGCATTCCAGCTCCATAAGAGCCGGGTGGATATTAGCACCATCTAGTTCTCTTAAGAACTCCCTCGTTGATTTCCTTTTCATATCATAGTCATATAAAAATAGTTACCATTAGTAGAGTATTTTGATTGGTTAGCCTCAGATTAACTGAACATTTTAGATCTGCTGTATGTACCAAAATATATAAAGGGAGCGTTCTTGTTGGTATTTTATCGAGTCATTGATTCTCCATATCCATGGCCATAAACTTCATAATTCTAAAAGGCATGAGAAGGCCTTACAAATTTTAAGGTAAAAATATGAAAGAGAGTTAAAAAGGTTTTTTTTCCATGTACCAAACAGCACCTGATCAACTTCGAAATTTGATAATGTAGACCTGAAATCTACATATACGAGCCTCTGATTTGCTGCATAACGCATATATTCCCCTTTCATATAACCTCTTTCATTTCTTCCGATAATGTTACGAGGCTAGGATAGCTCATATAAGGTGAAGGATACATGTTAGCTAATAGCTAGGCTACTTAAAAAGAATGTTTGGGGGCATTTGGTATAAATTCCAGATATCAGGCTGGTTTTCTTCCTTAAATGTCAATCTTGTCTTCAATTTTAGCCATAGAGTTCATCCTTTTGCCTTCTCATTGACATGGAAATCAAACTCAAAATTTGTGAACCGGTTCATCAGTTAAATTGCGGCACAGGGATAACAAAAAGGGAGACGAAGTAGTTGTAGTGACCTTGGTTCTATAGGAGTAGGTCAGAAAGAGGCTAACCAGATACGGAAGACAGGGTTGAAAGACATGAGGGAAAACAAAGGTCGAAGACGATGAATAATGGAGTGAGAATGGGAAAAAAAAAAACCAAGTCCAAGGAGAGGCGTGATACCTACATTTACGAGGAATTGGTTATAAAATTGAATAAATGGAAAACATACACTAGATATCAATGGGAATAACAGAGTTTGAACTTATGATACAAGATTATGCTTCCCAACTTTCTATACCTCTAGATCATTCGTTACATTACCAATTGACCATAGAACATTTTTATTATTGGATCTATTGTAGGATGACCAATTGACCATCGAGTTTAAAGAAAATTCAGGATGTAGTCCACTTTAAATGGAATGAAATTTGAGAGTTCACAAATAACTCCATGTTAAAGTCCATTAGATTTAAGCCACTCAAGTCAAATCCAACGGTTAAGTTTTAAAACTATTTAGCAATTTTAAAACTTTTTTAGGAGTCAACTATTATTCTCTATTAGGGTAACAGTTTCAATTCTGCATGAAGGAATTCCATGGGATCCAAACCTAACCCCATTCATGATTCCTCCCAACCTGTGTACCAAACGCACCCAATGAACACATCTGTGCTTTTTATAACCAACCAAAGACTGGAAGCAAATTCCATACTGAAATTTCCAAAACCGTTCAATGGTAAATTGACATTCATCAAATTCCTTCTAAAACAGTATGCTAAAGATGACAAGACTGCGGAAGAAAGGACCAAAACAGTTTCCAACACTGAGTCAAAGAGGTACAAGATCAAATGACATATAGTTGACACATAAAAGGAAGAGGTTATTTTCTTACAGGTTGTCACAAACGCCACCAAAGTAACTATGCAACCACCTAGAGACCCAATCCTACCGTGCGTCCATCTCTTCTTCTAAGTCCAGCTGTGTACTGCTTTTCTAAATCCATCTGAAGTTCTCTTTGCTTGTCTGTTTGAATTGGTTCGCTGCTTGGATCCTGAGCCAACTTCACTTCGCCTTTCACACCCTACAATTGGCCATACGTACCAAGGCAACCTCAGACTCTGAAACTGTGTCAGTAAAGACGACAACGATACTATATCTACAAATCTTGTGTTCTCAACGATACTATATCTTATGGTGATTGTAGGTGAACGTACCAAACAGCAAAAGAAGAAGAAGAAGAAAGGGGGAAAGGGATTACCATGAGTTTGTTAAACTTCTCTTGCCGCTCACGATCAGGAAAGATTGCTGAATCCCAACGGTGACTACTAGACTGTAAATGTTGAAAAAGAAACAAATGAAACAAAAAATGATGCAAAATAAAAAAATGATTGAAGCATAGAGAAAATAGGTTCATGATATATTATTGCACTTAAATTATCTCAATAATTCCTTCCAAGTTATTCAATTTTGGATAACAGACGAAGCTGCCTACAGGGTCCTGATGTTGACAATGGTCTTGAAAACAAATTATAGCATTTAGATGGAAAAAAAGATAGTGAATAAACGGAGTGTATATATATCCAGGTTTCTAAAATCAATTAAGCTCAGATATGCGATCTGGTGAGCCTGAGAGTAGACCTTGCTACCATGCATCTAAGAAGTTGAAACATCAACATCTTGCAAACAAAAATGAACAAAATAACTCATGATTGCCCACAGCATATTAATAAATTCCTGAGATACCTCTTCTGTACTGGTATTCTTTTTGTTCCCCCACAGCAGCTTCTTCTTTTGATCAGCGGTCATAACTCCCGTGCTACCAAGATTCTTGTTTACTTGGGGAAGGGGAGTAAGAGAAACAGCTCAACGTTATTACCAGGATCACATTCAAATAACTATTTTGAAGTAGGATATGGCAAGTGATTCAAGGGAGCTATTCCATTAAAAAAGTTCTGCCAGCTTGAAAAAGGTCAATCACAAACTTCTCAAAATAGATAAAACTTTTATAAATGAAGTTTAGACTTTAGACCATGCATCTACTGAAACATTTCAGAAAACTGACCCCCATCCATGCAATACAAACATGCACACATCAGCCTGGTCTCACCAAAAGAAATAGGGAATTCTATTTCCTACTTAGGTAAGATTCAAGATGCATTTACATAACCAGCAAGCATTTTAGTCATTTAGCTTAAATCACTAGCATATACAAAATGCAAAAGGTTTCCAAATTGAATATATTAAAGCATAAGTTTCTGTACAGTGTATGCTTATGCCACAAAAAACTACCTGCTCAGACTTGCAAAATATACATTATTAACCCAACACCTTCCCAGTTCAATCATTTAAGCTATTAATATATAAACATGGACTCCACAGAAGCGAATGTACTTGGATGTGAGCAAACAGTATCATGTAGCAGTAATAAGTTTAAATGAATCCAAAACACATAAGATCAACATCATAGGTAAGTCATTTTGTCAAAACATTGATGAAAGTTTCAGCAAGCAGCAAGGAAACAACTCAAAAAGCTTCATATTGTTGGGGAGCACAGTATTTGGATCAAGTCACAGGATAAACTAATACTGATGCTGCAAACAAGAAACACTAGTTTAATAAAATATTAACCAAAGTTGTTCGATTACAAGAGTAGAAGAAGAAAACCCCCTTTTAAAATTATTTTAAATGTGATCATATAATAAAAACAACACTTCCTCAAAAAGCTGCATAGCACCCTCCCTACTTATCAAGGGTACACAAGACATAACCAAAATCCTTTTTTCTTGATCCCTATGTCAATATCTCACACAAATAGAAATAAAATTACCGGAAAAAAAAAGCAGCAGATCATTCTAATTTTGCATACATATATTTGATATGGAAGTACCTAATTCAGCAGCTTTGATGGCAGCATTTTTAGCAGCATCTACATTACCAGCAGATCCAGGCATGTTGACAGCAGGTTGTCCAGGAGTATCTTTTACAAGAAGATGTTGATCTTGATCAGAACCTGATGTTTGCCCTCAATCAGATGCAATTCTAATTGATTTGAAAGAAGTTCATTAACAACAATGGCTCAAAAAGTAAAATTAATATATACGGCAACATATTAAGAAGCAACAAAATATTTGTAGCACCTCTTGTTGGATCATGGCTGTCAAAACCAGACAGCTTTGGCCTTTTGAATGCATTTTCTTCATTTTTGTTTGCAGGAGCATCATCCTGAAACCTCCCTCGTGACACTTTACAATCACCCTCATCATATTTCTTATTTTCTTCATTCAAGTGCTTTGACCTGACTTCAGCCTTACTATCATGCTTATCAGCTTCCTTTTGATTGTTGATTTCTCTTCTTGAAATCGTATCATCTTGATTTCTTCTAGATTCTTCACGTGAGGTAATATGATCACTACTTTTGTAGTCCCTAGAACTCCTTCCATAATCCCTCTTCTCATCCCTGTAGTCTCTATCTCTCCCACGCCTGTCACAATCTCCATACTTATCCCTACTAGCACGTTCTGTAGTATCAGATCTATCTCGATTGTATTTGTCTTTGTGATGGTAATAATCCCTTGACCTATTATAATCACCACCCCTAGATTCCCGACCAGATCGTGAAGATATCCTAGAATAACTTTTATAGTCCTCGTCTACATCTTTCCCAGCTCTTGTGTGGTCACTGCTCCTATTGTAACCTTGAGAACCTTTTGATGAATATTTACGAGAATCACTATCAAGTTCATGGTCAGCTCTACCAGAGACTCTATCATCACTGGTACTGTGCTTCCTTCTCTTATCTTCCTTCAATAAAGCAGGACTTGAGCGAAGATCCTGTTTTGGGCTCTCTGCAGATGAAAGAAGTCAAATATAAGAGTTCAGAGCTACTCACCACATAATGGGAGGATACATCCATCCATAATCTAATAAGATCCAGTTTGGGCAAAGAACAAAATAGAATCTGTATGCATGGAGCAGTTGAAAAAATGTATGGACAACTGAAATTTGAAATGGTCATATGCCACAACAATGTTGATAGTTTGAAGTTCACAGAAAAGATCCTCACAATCCACATAACCACAATCCACATAACCAATAAGCAAAAAAAAGGGGTTTCCAGATACAAGTAGATATACACTCTTCTAGTGAGGATGCCAATTATGATGAAACAGACAATTGAAAATACAGGTGCACCACAATGGACTATAGCATTACAGTGCCACACATAATGATAGAAAAGAGGTTCTATCATATCTTTAACAACCATATCTAGAACAAAACCAATATATGAAGAATATTTTCAAATAGACCAATAAACAATGAACAATAGAAAAGACCTCCACATTGCACACTAGTTGACAAAATATTATTGCAGTTGTAAATGGAACCCTCTTAACATTTCCAAACTGATGAAATAACCAGTCATCAACTATCTATATATTACTTAGCATCATTGCTATAGTGCTTCTCTCAGTAAGAAACTAAGAATGCCACACAAACAGAGAAAGTTTGGCACCTTGCACAAGCCTAAGACTAGTATGGATAGAACAAACATATTTCGTTGAAAATGCAAAAGGCATAATATATTCTTCGATCATCAAATAAAGAAACCCACTTGACATTTCCAATTTAATCAAATGATTAGAATTATGTTAGGACTAACCATCTGGTGAAGCAGAAGGACTAGCTGAGGAACGGCGTCTATACTTTCGACTGCCTGCATCATTTGAAGGCTTGCGAAATGCCCCTTTTGCTTCATCGGGGTCTGAGGTTGGTGATTTGGAGTTGGAACCCATAATACTCACCTGCCACAGTCAATAACCTACACAAACCAGCAAACTCAAGTTCAAAGTGAACTACAAATCTGTATTGACCTAGTCCAACATCTAACAATGGGTTAAAGATAGGTCAGTTCTTAAACATATTTCTTCTATTCCAACGTTTTCAGAATTGCTATCAACAAAAGATCTTCGGACTTCGAAGTCTAGCCATGAAGATGGAAGGTAACGAAAGCGGGTTCAAGTCCATCTTACTCAAGTGAGGGCAGATCAGCTCAAACTACTACACTCAAAACCCATGGAATCGTAATTTCAATTGGCATAATTTCAAATTTTCAGTCTGTTTCAAGCAATATACACAAAATAGCATTTATTTCATGAAAATTTCTATTTGCACTTCATTCTTAGAAGACGACGACAATAACAAACTAAAGCTAGGGTTCGTGAAATGTATAGGACTAATAGAAGTACGAAGCGACAACGAATATCAGATGTTTAGGGAAATTACCGAGGAAAGGAGAGAGACCAGATGTATTGCAGATCAATTGGTACGATCAATTGGTAGATAACTGATTCGTTCTTAGGGTTTGTGACCGTTCACGTTCCACGGAATTTGAGAATCTAAGCGCTTTCGAAAATTTTGATCGAAGAATCGGAAGATATTTTTCGTAGATATATGAATCGGGCATTCGGGTCAGGTCTACACACAGTAAACATCATTTCCTAAGAGACCGGCCCAACTAATCTAAGCCTATGGCCCAATTATAATCACCGAAACTCCGTTCAAATTTCTCTTCGTAAAATTGTTGCGGCATAGACCAGTTCGATGTTGCAGGGAATTTCTTATGGGAGAATTCTCCACACCTATTTAGCTAATTTTTAGGGGTGGTTCTTCCCCGTTTAGATATCCTGTAATCTTCAATGTGTGGTATATATGTGGGGATTCCCGCCCTTATTGGCTAGCTTTTAAGGGTGGTTCTTCCCCGTTTATATATCATGTAACATTGGTATCAGAGCTAGGACCGGCATTCCAACACGATTGGCCCTTCTCGGGCGTAAGAGGCAAGGAAAAGTCCAGTCTTCTAAGAGTCGTTGCGTGGTACTGGCTTCGGGACGTAAAAGGTAAGGAAAAACTCAGTCCCCTATTCGGTATCCATCAGAACGTCGGGTCAACGTCTCGAAATGTATTATGGGGTGTCGCCGAGACGTCGACACTAAATGTCTCGGAAGGATTGCAAGGACGGTGCCCACATTGAAAAGTCATGACCTCTAATGTGTGGTATATATGGCTAGCTTTTAGAGGTGGTTTTCCCCCGTTTAGATATCTTGTAACATTCACGTTCCATGAGATTCTTTCGTAAACTGTATGCATAGAATCTGTATGCATGGAGCAGTTCACCTACCACTACGACCCTTTTGTCTTTTGATCTCGATCTGTAATATGCAATCTCAACCTTTTGGAAGTCTTGAGATTCTTTTGTATATTCTCTTCGTAAAATTCCCAAAAAAAAACTAAACACTCATCTTTTTTGCGTTTGACATTTTTGACTTCTTAGCACCTAACGTTGTCGAGCTCAACAGGGTTATAAATCTATAGATGCTATTTTTAAAAGAATTGGGTCTCTACTAGGGTTTATTTGACAATAAGCATTACTAGTTATAAAATTTTAAATAGTGATGTGAATTATAACGTTTAATAAAATCCTTATAAAACACGGAGTTATAACTAATAATGCCTTCTTGCCGACAAACCCTAAAATCAGTCAATAGTCATATAATGACACTCTCGGGAAAGTCAAAGTGGGGCAAAACACTAAAGACTATTGTCTTCCGACATTTAGTTAAATGGATATGACCTTAGAGTGGTATCTTAAAGTTAAATCAAGGTGATACTATAAATAAAATAAAATAGTCGAGAGGCATTAGTAAGAAACTAATTCATAAATTTCAGAAAATGAATAAATTTTTATTTTATATACTAATGGTCATAGAAGCTTTTTTTTTTCTTGTTTCACAATAGATGTGTACATATAAGATATTTGTCAATTACTTTTCATTTTTACCCCTAATAATATACCACATTAATCTTATACACTTCACCCGCCCAAAAGTACAAAACAACTTTTAGGAGTAGGAATATAGGAGTATTGTTAATAGGGAGAATTTTATTTACTTAATATATGTGCAAATTTGTCTATGAGCATCTATTGTTAAACGGAGGGAGTACATATTTTCTCTTTTTGAGTGAGGAAACCAGCAGTACCTCGGGATGACAATGGGGCGGGTTCGGGGCGGGAAATACCCTCCCGATCCCATCTCCATTTAGATATATGCTCCTCATACCTGTCCCATTACCCATCGGGGAATAAAATTTATCCCCATCTCCGTCGGATCCACGTCTCCGTCGGGGATTCCCCATCCCCACTTGATTTCCCCATTTATAATCCTCGTCGGGGATTCTCCATCTCTGCTTGATTCCCCATCTCTGCTTGATTTACCCATTTATAATCCCCGTTGGGGATTACCCATCCCCGTTTAGATTTCCCCATTTATAATCTCTATCGGGGACACCACATCCCCGTTTGATTTTCACCTTGTATAATCCCCACGAGTTACTTATTTTATTTTCCATTTACTTTCATGTATACTTTCCTCAAAAATTCTATTGATACATAATTTACAAAATTCACTAATTAAACTTATATAATTAACAAGCCTTTAACAAGAGCTTCAAAAAAAACAAGACAATAATCTTATAAATCCTATAATCATACCATTTATACGTATCAAGTAAATAATATAAGGATATACCCCCGGCGGAATTTTCCACGGGGTTCCTCAATGGGTCCCCCGGCGGAAATTCACCATGAGGTTCCCCAATGGGTCCCCCGACGAGGATTCTCCATTGGTTCTCCAATGGGATCTGGGTCGGGTCGGGTGGTAGGACGGGACACCTATCCCCGTCTCTGTTCCCATATCCTAACGGGTAATTACTTTCCTCCCTATCCCACTAAAAATCCCCATACCCATAGCAGCACCTCATTCACTTCTAATGTCACTATTCCAACAAAGTGAAAAGAAAAACAACTTTTTTATAGAGTAGTTACATTTGTCACCCATTATTAGCAATGAGTCAATGACCTTAATCAAATTTGACATTGGCTTGATCATTGCTCCAAGCATAATGCGATAATGGAGTGGTTCATAAAACCACGGTTCAAAACCGAAAAAGTGCCCAAGATCTTCCAACATCCCAAGATGTTCTTTTGTGGTCTGGCTCGCCATCAGAGATTGCGAGCCTAATCTCGATCGGCTACACAACATGGGAATCTTTGGCTCTAATCTCTGTCTGCTTTGCAAATCAGAGGTCGAGACGTCCGCTCACACCTGGTTTGAATGCAACTTCTCCTTTACGATTGCTGAAGGCATGAGGCCGTTATATATGGGATGGACGGAAGTTATGATCAAGCTTGGAAGCTGTTATGATTAAGCCTAGTATTATTCTTAGTGACATAAGCATTGGTATGGCACTTGCAATTACATGAATTGAGGTAGAAGAATTAACCAAGTTCAGAACCGGGTTTAACAATAATTATACTTGACTAAATACTAGTGAACCAGATTAAGCAACCCCGGGCCGAACCCGGTTGGATGGCTTAACCGGATCTAGAGAGATTGGTCGGTTTAATAAGTTGTTGGGCCTTATCTTGATATTGGGCTTGGCATCTCGCTTGAGGCTTGGTCCATTCTCCTTTACCAGCTTAAGGAGACGCTCCTTGCCCTAGCTATAAATAGCTCGTGTTAGCTCCTTCGAGCTCATTTCCAGAACGGCGCATCTGAAGAGAGCTTAGAGAAAGAGAGAGAAAGAGAAAGAAAAGAGAGAGAGAGAAAGAGTCCGGTGGCCAGCGTGCTTCTCCGGTGCTCCGACGTTGGTGTTTGAAGAAGGCGACAAGAGCTTCTTCTTCCTCGTGGTTCAGATCGAGCAAAGCTCCATCTCAGAGCTTTGTCAGCCTTAGGGGGGCGAAACCTTAGATCTACTCTTCTTCCCTTTTCTGTGTTTCTCCGTTCTTGTACCTTAGATCTGTTTTGTTCTTTGGTGTTCTTTGCTCTTCTTGTTGCTTGTGTAACCTGCTTTGTAACTCTTGAGATCTAGTGGATATTTGAGATGAGCTTCCTCTCTGAGGCTCCGCAGATGTAGGCTTTGCCGAACTGCGTCACCAACTCTCTTGTGTTCACTTGTTCTTCGTTTTACTTGCTTGATTACTTGTTGTTTTTTGAGATTGATTCGAGTTTCTGAGTCGAATGAGAATTACAAATTGGTATCAGAGCCAGGTTAGGTTTTATCTCTTGCTTTATTGATAGATCCAGACGCTTCCGCTTTCTCATTCTTGATTTCCTTTTCAGATCTTGTTTTCTTCTCTGTGTTTGCGTCTTTTTCTTTAGTCACTGCATCTCAAGCAAGGGTTTGCTTGGGGGGCAGGGGAATCTTGATAGAAGGGCTTCGACTTGTGTCGTTTGCTTCCCACTGTCGGTTCCTACATTAGAGTCTAGGAGTTCTAATTAGCTTCTTGGCTTGTGTTTTGATTGGTACCTTGTCTCAAAGAGATTAAGATCCAACAAAGTTCTTTTCTGTGTATTGTCTCTTGCATTCTCAGGACTAACACTCTGTTCTTGAAACAGGTACCTAGATGGGAGACGCCTACAGGATTAAGCCCTACGATGGGCATTCTGACTATGCTATGTGGAAGGTGAAAATGAAAGCTGTTCTCACCAAAGAAAAACTATGGCATGCTGTTGAAGACACGTGGGATGCCACTGCAACAGATTTCCAAAAGAAACAAGCCAAAGAATTGGCTCATGTAGAAATAATGCTTAGACTATCTGATGAGGTAGCTAGGCAGGTTGTAAGTATTACTGAACCAAAACCTCTTTGGGATGCTTTAGATGCTAAGTATCTCTCTAAGTCTCTGCCTTGTCTCATCTCTCTTCTGTCTAAATTGTTCAGTTTTAAAATGGACCTAGGACAGACAATTGAAGAAAATCTTGATAGGTTTCTTAGGATAACCCAAGATCTTGAGAGATGTGATGATAAAATAAAAGACACTCACCAGTTCATGCTTCTTATGAATGCTTTGCCTGCTCAGTTTGATGTCTTGAAAGATGTATGTCAGTTTGGTCATGATGGTATGACTGCTGCTAGGATGTCTGAATTTATAATTCAGAAAAATGAATCTTTAAAGGTCTTCAAGATAAAAGGGGGAAGTTCTAAAACTTTTGAGAAAACTGAGTCCAAAAATGAGGTCATGATGGCAAAAGGGAAAAAGAATTTCAATAAGAACAAGAAAAAGAAGTCTGGTGATAACAATGACAAGAAAGATATGTCAAATGTTAAGTGTTACTACTGTGGTATAACTGGTCATTATTCTACAGATTGTACCAAAAAGAAAAGGGATGATAAAAATAAATCAAAAGATAATAATGGTGTATCAAATGTGTTTGAATCATGCCCACAATACTCTCATGAACTTCTGGTAGTCTCTAATAACGATGATTGGATCTTAGATTTTGGGTGTACTATGCATGCAACCCCTAATAAGGGTTTCTTTGAATCTTTGACTCTCTGTGATGATGGTATTGTTATGCTGGGTGATCACTCAGTATTGCCCATTAAGGGCATAGGGACTGTTCCTCTGAGAATGTATGATGGGAAGATAAGAATTCTCCAAAAGGTAAGGTGGGTACCAAACCTTAGGAGAAACTTACTCTCAGAGTCTGTCTTTGATGATCTGGATTGTCATATAGTCACTCACCAAGGGATAAGGGATGTTATTAGAAATGGAACAGTCCTTTAAAAAGGGAGGGTTATATCATGTTATTGCTACTCCTGAATTAAATGTCTCTGCAAGTGTTAAAATTGACAAGATGGATCATACAAAGATATGGCATGCTAGGCTTGGTCATATAGGCAATAAGGGTCTTAAATATCTTCATAAACATAACATGATTGATTGTGATCCTTCTGACATTGACTTTTGTGAAAATTGTATCTTGGGAAAGAAAACTTCCCATTCTTTCAGTAAATCAACCTATACTGCTTCACATCCCCTAGAGTACATTCACTCTGATCTCTGGGGACCTGCTCAAGTAGAAACTATAGGAGGAAGGAAGTATTTCCTTTCCCTTATAGATCATTACTCGAGGAAAGTATGGGTTTATTTACTGAAAACAAAAGATGAAGCCTTTGAAAACTTTAAAAATTGGAAACTTATGGTTGAAAGGCAAACTAATCACAAGGTCAAGTGCCTTAAGACTGACAATGGACTTGAGTTCTGCAATAAAATGTTTGATGAGTTTTGCAGGCAACAGGGCATTAAAAGGCACTTAACAGTTCCTGGGACTCCACAGCAAAATGGTACAGCTGAGAGGATGAACAGAACACTGTTGGAAAAAGCAAGATGCATGCTTATAAGTGCTGGAATGAAAAATTCTTTATGGGGAGAAGCTGTAACAACTGCAGCATATCTGATCAACAGATCACCCTCCTCTGCCATTGAGTTCAAAACTCCACATGAAATGTGGATGGGTAAGAAGCCTGGCCTAGCACACCTTAGGCCTTTTGGGTGTACAGCTTATGCCCAAGTTTCACAAGGCAAGCTGCAACCCAGGGCCTATAAGTGTGTAATTCTAGGCTACCCCCCTTGGGTAAAAGGCTACAAACTCCTTTTAATACAACCTGGAGGCTATAAAGTCATAACCTCTAGGTCTGTTACATTCAATGAAAAAGATTTTTATTTTAAAAATAAACTTACAATGCCTTCTGTTGCAAGTCCAGGCACTGAGAATGATGAAGAAGAAAACACTCTACCCTCAACACCATATCTCCCTGCAAATGGTAATTTCTTCCAAGAAGATAATGTACCACCACAGGATGAAGAGGAATTCGACATTGGATACTCTTCAGGTGCACAAGACTCCTCTGAACACAACAATAATGATGAGGATGACTCTGTAGCACAGAACAATGATGAAGATGCTCCTGAAGCACAAAATGATGAGGGCAACAACACAAATCAAAGTGATACAGCCTCAACAAGTACACAATCTCACCAATTGGGTGGGGGAGTAAGCAACTCTAACTCAAATTCTCTACCTCTTTCCTCTCCCTCTGTCTCTGAGCATGATAGTTCTGATTCTTCCTTTTCTTCCTCTGCTGTGAATGATTTGGTTGACTATCAGCTGACTAGGGATAGAGAACCTAGGTTAAGAATACCTAATAAAAGGTTTGAAGTGAATTTGATTGAGTGCTTTGACAAAATTGTTGAGTTTGCTTTTACTGTTGCTGAGATCATTAAAAATTTCACACCTGACAGTTATGAACAAGCTGTCAGTTGTAAACAGGCTAATGAATGGGTTAAGGCCATGCATGAAGAAATCCAATCCATGGTTGTTAATAACACCTGGACCCTAGTTCCTAAACCTGCTAAGGCTAGACTAATAGACTGCAAATGGATTTATAAAATTAAGGATGGGGCTACTAAAAATGATCCACCTAGGTTTAAAGCAAGGCTGGTAGCCAAAGGCTTTACTCAGAAAGAGGGGGTTGATTATAATGATATTTTTGCTCCTGTTGTGAAATATAAAACCATGCGTCTATTACTTGCAATGACTGTTGTGTTTGACTGGGAACTTGAACAAATGGATGTAAAGACAGCCTTCTTGCATGGTGACTTAATTGAAACCATTTACATGAGACAGCCTAAAGGCTTTGTAGATAAGACTAAACCTGATCATGCTTGTTTGCTTAAAAAATCAATATATGGCTTAAAACAGTCACCTAGACAATGGAATAAAAAGTTTGATGCTTGCATGATTTCTCTTGGTTTCTCTAGAAGCAGTTATGATACTTGTTTATATTTCAAAGGTGTTAAGTCTGCATCTCCTATTTACATTCTTTTGTATGTTGATGACATATTACTTGTCAGTAGCTCTAAAGTAGTAATTTCTGGAGTTAAGCATGACTTAAAGAAACACTTTGACATGAAAGATTTAGGAGCTGCATCCAAAATTCTAGGGGTAAATATCATTAGAAATAGGGCTAAGAGAACTATATTCTTGTCTCAGACTGACTACCTGCATAAAGTACTTGACAGGTTTGCCATGATTAATTCTAAGCCTGCACCAATACCTCTTGGAGGGCACTTAGAGTTTACCAAACAAGACTGTCCCACCACTGAAGAAGAAAAGAAGAATATGGAGCATGTTCCATATGATGTAGCAGTGGGAAGCATTATGTATGCTATGATTTGTACTAGGCCAGATTTAGCTTTTGCTATTAGTGTACTTAGTCGCTTTATGTCCAACCCTGGACAAAAACACTGGGCAGGTATGAAATACCTGCTCAAATATGTAAAAGGGACTGAGAACATTGGTTTGGTATATGCTGAACATGTCCGAGAACCACACTTACAGGGTATGTGGACTCGGACTATGCTAGTAACAGGGACAACAGGAAGTCCACTACAACTTATTTTTATTGTTGGGCAGGAAATTGCATTTCCTGGAAATCCCAACTGCAATCTATAGTTGCACTCTCCTCAACTGAGGCTGAGTACATTGCAACTACAGAGGCCTCTAAAGAGGCTACATGGTTATGTGGAATCTTGCATGAAATTGAAGGCAAAACATATTTGCCTATTCTCTTCACTGATAGTCAGAGCGCCTTGTATCTTTGCAAGGATCCTGTCTATCATGAAAGAACCAAACATATAGATGTGAGATATCATTTTATTCGGAGAATGGTGGAGGACCAGGAAATTAACGTGAAGAAAATACCGGGAGACACCAATCCTGCAGATTTTGGAACAAAAATAGTCCCCACAAACAAATTTGTGTTCTGCAGGAAAGAACTCCATATTGATGATGTTACATGAAATATGGAGATGAGTCAATGATGATATGATGAAACTCATTTCAAAATCCACTAGATATAAAAGTTACTTCTAAGTAATAATACTAAGCTTAAGAGGGCATTTGTTATGATTAAGCCTAGTATTATTCTTAGTGACATAAGCATTGGTATGGCACTTGCAATTACATGAATTGAGGTAGAAGAATTAACCAAGTTCAGAACCGGGTTTAACAATAATTATACTTGACTAAATACTAGTGAACCGGATTAAGCAACCCCGGGCCGAACCCGGTTGGATGGCTTAACCGGATCTAGAGAGATTGGTCGGTTTAATAAGTTGTTGGGCCTTATCTTGATATTGGGCTTGGCATCTCGCTTGAGGCTTGGCCCATTCTCCTTTACCAGCTTAAGGAGACGCTCCTTGCCCTAGCTATAAATAGCTCGTGTTAGCTCCTTCGAGCTCATTTCCAGAACGGCGCATCTGAAGAGAGCTTAGAGAAAGAGAGAGAAAGAGAAAGAAAAGAGAGAGAGAGAGAAAGAGTCCGGTGGCCAGCGTGCTTCTCCGGTGTTCCGACGTTGGTGTTTGAAGAAGGCGACAAGAGCTTCTTCTTCCTCGTGGTCCAGATCGAGCAAAGCTCCATCTCAGAGCTTTGTCAGCCTTAGGGGGCCGAAACCCTAGATCTACTCTTCTTCCCTTTTCTGTGTTTCTCCGTTCTTGTACCTTAGATCTGTTTTGTTCTTTGGTGTTCTTTGCTCTTCTTGTTGCTTGTGTAACCTGCTTTGTAACTCTTGAGATCTAGTGGATATTTGAGATGAGCTTCCTCTCTGAGGCTCCGCAGATGTAGGCTTTGCCGAACTGCGTCACCAACTCTCTTGTGTTCACTTGTTCTTCGTTTTACTTGCTTGATTACTTGTTGTTTTTTGAGATTGATTCGAGTTTCTGAGTCGAATGAGAATTACAGAAGCATCGAGAGATGTCTTGATTATGGCCTTACGGGTGGAAGTGTGGAACTCTTTAGCTTTTGTAGGAACTACCCATATAATAATAATGCAAGTATGCGACAAAGATTTGAAGTACATGAATTAAATGAACAGACTTGTAATCCTTCTCCAATTTGCATACTATCTTACAAAACCTGCAAACACCCCTCTCGAGTATTGAGAGTTCATTATACAAGAAATTTGACAACCCCATCACAATCCTTGATGTGTCTCTTTGATACTCACTTATTTGAATGCCTTTCATCCATCTCCAATATAAGTGTGTGTAAAGCTAGTTTCACGTGCATCAAGTGCTTTGCATTAATTTGCATACCACTTAAAAGTAATCACTTTGAAATCTTAAAAACTCCCCGTTTCACGTACATGAAGTGTCATTCTATATTTCTATGCTAATCCTGGATTTTTGTTTCAAATTAATTATCATTTGCCATCTACTTTTCTTGTTTGTTCTTGTTAATTGTTATCACTAGTCCTAATTAACAGGTTCAAAATATTGAAAATTAGAATAATTAATGAAAATAATAACTTACTATACATTACAAGATAATAATAAATTACTTTTCCTTAAAAAAAAGAAATAATAAATAATAGCACTTATTATTTTATTTTTTTGATGCGTTGGGCCTTGTCCGGTTCGATACTTAATTTGTTCCTACGTTCGGACCGGAGTTGGGTTGGACCTGTTAGTGGTATTGCTCCTCTCAAGCCTCTTTACTATATACACACCACCGCCGGAGAGTCTCGAATTCGAAACTTCTGGACAAATACTTAGGGTGTGTTTGTTAGGTACCAAAAACTAGTTGGAGTCTTACAACTAGTTGCAAAAACTCGTATAAACGCTGTTTGTTTGACACATAAAAACTAGCAACTAGTTGTAAAACTAGTTTTTTGACAAAGCTACTTTTTAAAGCTTTTGCACTAGTTTTTAGTAGTTTTTCGAATTAAAAAATAATTATTTCCTAAATAAGAATAGCTCTATAATAAAATGAAATTTTAAATTATTAATTACTACAATAAACTAGTTGAATATTACCAAACAATGTTTATATATATTTTTAAAACTTCAACTACTTTTACAACTAGTTTTACAACTTCAGCTAGTTTTGCAACTTCAATTAATTTTTTCGGTGACTTAACAAACATAGCCTTAAACGACCTAATATCAATTATCACTAGACCCAGAACTACTCAGTAAATAATACTTGGCCCTTATTGTGAACTTGGAGATCATCATCAATTTTGGTAACCCGGACGGAAGAGGAAGGGAAAAAAAAAAAAAAGTCAAGTCATATGACTCACGAGGATGAAGCCGGGAAAGTCCCATGGGAAAGAAGTCAAGGCAGGTGTTGTAGCGTGTGTCGACAAAGCAATCAGTGAGAAATTTATCCGCTACACGCACGCACAGGAGGACCCACTTCAAAACGAGCGCTCTTGAACCGTCCGATTCATGGGCATCGAGAAGCTAATGATCCTACGGTGCTCAGCAGCAAAAGTCGTACACTCACGACTCACGAGCACAATGTCCATTTGCGGCGGGCCGGCTTACGTAATGGTTGACGCCTATCTTGCAACAGGATGACGCCAACATGATTTAGTTCGCCATTGTACGTCTGCCACGTTGCGTCATGATTGCTCCCACTTTCTCCGAAACACTCTCTTCTTCCCGCGCGTGGCGTCAGTCTCCACTCCGGCCTTTCTTTTTCATTTTCCCTTTTGAACATTAAATTTTGCGCAAGTGTGGACCAAAATATATAGCTGAAGTGAGCTTTATCAGTTTATCTTATATGGAATGAAATTTACCCTTTTTAAGCAAGAAACATAATTTGATTTCTAAACCCTATTACCAAAAAAAACCTAAAATTATTTTAAAAAAATGAAATTAATAACCAGAAAACTTAATCAGTATTATGTCCTTATAATTATAAACATTTACCCTGATTTAGGAAACCTAGATCCTATAAAAATAATCTCTTTATTTTTCAATGTAAGAAGTTTTTATCTCTAAAATAATTTTTGCAATATAAGTACATTTTCATTCAATTTATTTATAATATATCTAATTTCAATATGCATTGGAAATTTAAATTTATTTAAAAACACATTGAAAATATAATCTAATTTATTAAAATATTATAAAATTAAATTATCCTTCCTATTTTAAGTTCATCTTAAAAAATATGAAAAGTGAAAAAATCTTTTATATTACGAAACGGAGACAGTAAAAAGTTAAATTATTAAATCTAGAATGACATAATTATTATGAGTTTTTTATCCAATTACCTTAGGATATAAGACAAAAAAAAATTGTTACCAAATTTTTTAAAAATATTCCAATATATTTATTTTAAATTTTATTCATTAGCCCCACTTTTTTAATCAATATTAGCTAGATATATATTTAAAATAAATTAAGTTAGAATGACAAATTTACTTTTTTTTTAAAATAGTTGTAATTGTTTTAATTCACTTTTATAATAAGAAAGGACGGTAGAAACCGTTGTTTATTAAAAAGACTAATTAGGAATCATATGTGGATATATAGCTAAACCATGTACATCATCAAACAATAAAGATAGAATTGCATTAGGAGGTTTAGACATTATATAAAAGCCTAAAGAAAAAGAGAAGCTAAGGGAAGCAAGACCATTTGTCATACGATTAGCCTTGTAATAGATATGTCAAAACTGGACATTCTAGTCTCTATTGAAGACATGCTATATATTTTATTCACTTTAATGCATTTATTTTGCTTTCCTTTAGGTTGTTGCTATTGAATACATGCTAATCTTTACCCTTAGCTTGCTTTCTTACTTTTTTTTACTATAAGAAAAGGGTTATGTGGTAGTGTCGTCAATTTGAGGTCCTTCGTCCTAAAGCATCATACATATGAGGTCATAGAGGTTTGGATCGGTGGTCAAAATAGTGGAGGCCGGATACTCTGAGAAATGAAACGAGCAATGTAGTTCACAATAAAATTAACTTTTTTACTTTTTATTTATCCTATTTATTAACTCTCTAATATTTCTTTTACCAAAATATTGACTCTCTAATAATTTTAATATGTTCAAATAAACCAACAAGTTGACAAGTAATATAATGTTATAAAACGGGACGTTTGCAAAATGTAAGACAATATATATACTACAATATAAGTGTTGGAATATAGAGAGGGGCTATTTTGCAAAGTTGTCCCAATAGTACAATCCATAAAGCTTTATCTTCTTCTTCTATACTAACTTTTTCCATCCTTGGCTCTCTTTATGTCATTTTTATAATCAAAACAAGACAAAAACATGGCCACAACAGCTTTACCCTACTTCCTTTGTGTTTCCCTTCTCAATTTTCCTCCTCTTCTTAGAAGCTCACTTCCCCTTTCCTCCTCCCTTCACTCCATCTCCTCCATCCAAATTCCAAAGCCCCCCATTATCCAAACACACCCTATATAGAACTAACCCCAAACCCTAATTCTCACTCATTATTCACCCACCACCTCTCCCACTTTTTTTTCTTCTTTCTCTCTACCCAAATGGAACTCAAACCACCAACCAAACGAGGCACAAAGCCCAACAGCACCTCCAAAACCAAGAACAAAAAAACCTACAAGTACAACAACAAAAATCTTCCTCTCAAGGTTGTCTACATCTCCAACCCAATGAAGGTGACGACGAGCGCCTCCGGCTTCCGCGCCCTCGTCCAACGGCTAACAGGAAAAGGCGCCGTCTGGCCGCTCGATCCGTCCGATTTCGAATCGGCGGCGGCGCAAGATTTTGGGGACAACCAAACAGCCCCTAACAGCCGCAACGGTACGATCATGAATAATAATAATATAGCTGTTGATAATGTCTCCATTATGACGGGTGGCAATGACGTCAGTGGAGTGATGAAGGAGAGTGGGGTAGAGTTTGCTGCGGCCGATCTCAGCCCTGACACGTCGGCAGGCTCCGACGATCTCTACTTCCAGCCGCTTGATCTTGATTGCGATGATGTGCTGCTGATTGAGCGTGACATGCCGGTGTTTAATGATCATGATTTCGCATGCCTCATCCAATCGGACGGTCTGGATTCATTCGATGAACTACTAATTTAGATCGAATCCTGTATATATAGGTTTAAGGTTTTTAATCCACTCCCCAAGTGGTCGAGTTGTTAGTGGCTGTACAACCACGTAAACCATATAAAATTAAGTATGGTTTTTTTTCCCCACTTTTTGTAACTTGTGCTCGCCTTTATATATTGACTTTATAAAATTAAGCAAGGTCATCTGGTCATGTACCTCGTGCTTGATTATAAATATGAGCTATACCCTTTTGCATCATTCCCAAAATTAATGAGATTGTATCCGGGTATTAATGGGGTTTATTATCGACTATAGAGATTTACAGGCTGATTAAATCATCCAGCTTTTGAACTTTTGGGTTGATGTTTGATTTGTGGGTTTAATTCCATCAGGATCGACTTCAAAGCCACGGAGTATGATTTGGGATTGTATGTGAATTAGGGTTCATTATACATATCTTAAATTAAGGTTGGTTTGATTTCTGTCAGGATTATGCTTATTTTGTACGGAGTAATATAGAGTATTAAGCAATAAATATATTATGTATACTAGTTGTACCCGTCGTATATTTTATAGACATTATAAATAGAAAAATTAATAAATAAAAATATAATATAATCTTTAATATAAATAATTTATTGCTTGTAAAACGTATAATTTTTATAATCAAATATTATATTATTCATATTTTATTACTTTCTATGTACATAAATTTAAAGATTATCAAATATTTCAATATATCTATCAAATATTATATCACCTATTTTTATTATTTTTAAACATTATAATTATTTATCATTATTTTTATTATCATAAAAGTATATATATATATACATATTCGTGAAAAGATATTATGTTATAAGATAAAAGATATTTATACTTATTTTAAAATATTTTAAATTTGTTATCTTTAATTTTAAATATTTTTATAAGGAAGTTTTCAAAAGATATTGTTATACTAAATAGATATTGTTTGATGTTAAAGATAGATTTAAATAGTTAGAGAAGAATTCAATAGAAAAAAGTTAAAATATTAAAAATAAAAATTAATTTTATAAATATGAGGTGGGGTCAAAATCGTTCTGGTGGGTCGAAAAGGGACAACTTTAATATATAGTTATAGATAACGAAAGGTGGGAAATAAAACATTAAAACCTACCATTCATCCAAAAAAAGAATAAAACTGAATCCATCGTTCATTGTTATATACTCCGTATTTTTTTAGGGACACACTTAACCGTTTGACTAGATGTTCGAAGACAGTATATTATTATATATGCAACCTACTTCTTTTATTATTCTTATTATTTTTATTATTCACAACATATTAGTAATATTTACGAATGAATTATTCCACTGCACATAGCAACGTTCTGTACCGAATCATTCTCATTTCTCAATTTTCAATTTTTTTTTCTATTTTATAATTATCAACTTAATCTCCCATCCCAAAACCCTTAAATTAAATCGGATCTCCAAAAGCATAAAACTAGTATAGTAACTACTACGTGATTCTTTTTTTTCGATTTTCTAATGTAATCACAGTCGTTAATTCTTCCAATTATGGGGATTAAATAGTTTCGGATTGGTAAGTGAAATTAAATTTAGGATTATGGGATAGACTTGCGCAAACCCACAAATGTGTATGTTTAATTTTTTGATGAAAGTGTATGTTTAATTTGGTACAACTGTTTTTTTTTTGGTAGAACTTGAATTCAAACACGGAGTATGAAATTAAATAGGGGTTCGATTGCAATAACTTAAATCTAGAAGAGAAATAATGGTCCGTACTATCTTCATATAGTAGTATGCATAAACAATCAATCAAGTAATTAATGTCAGCTAAACGATCGAGATACCTTTATGCACAAACTTTTAAAAACTAAAGAAATTAGCCTAAAGTATCCCTACTAAAGAAATTGTAGGCTTGCACACTCAATACTTTTATTAAAAATCGATCAACATGTACTAATGAGCTATTTTAAGTAGGTTGAGAAGGATTGGTTCGAATGGGTGCCACCTGAAAAATAAGAATGAATGTCCTAATTAAATTAGACACCCGGATTCAATGTTGTCGGATCGATGCTTAAGAGGTATTAGGATCGGATCGTATTTTATCAATGCGATTAATAAAATAATGAAATAAATAAGATTAAAATGTTATATATCACTCAAATATAAAAGTTAATTAATAATTAAAAACATATACATTATTCATAAGAATATCCCAAAGACAACAAATTCATATATAAGATGAAATATTTTTTTAATACTCCGATACGTTTCTTTTTAGAAGAGATAGAAATAATGTAATTTTCATGTTTTTAAATTTGTATGTATATTTTAATCAAGCAAATAATGAGTCATTTATGAATAATTTAATGTATTAAGTTAATGAGTTAATGGCCAAAGTGGGCAAAATATCAAAATGAAACTTAATTTGTGTGATTTAGTAGGATCTTACGATCCTATACGATCCTACTACGATCCCACTTATTATGATTCATTACGCACGATCCAAGTCGTTTGTGAAATCCAAATCGTAGGATCTGAATCGCGATTTTAATAACATTGCCCCGCCGAATTACTTCCTCATAAGCCAGTAAGCCACTACTGGAGTCTGGGTGGTCCATGCTCGTCGGTCCGCAAACAAGCCAGTTGATGATCACCCGGCTAATTGGTCTTTCACTTTAAATTCCGATTTTCTTGATTGCCCTAATATGCTTGATTGTATCAAGGATTTAATGTTTTGACAAAAACACTACTACTATGTTTTAGTTTCATCTTAATAATGTCTCAGGGCTAAGCCCTCTTTCATGACAAAAAAAAGGGTAAAAGTGGCATGAACATATTTTTTTTAATTTATTTGCGTTTTTTCGAATAATTAATTTATGGGAACGCTAGTATCTTTTGCATCGATTTGTTTTGAATGTGCATTAAAACTAGTTATTTGTGCATCTAGCCTTTGATGCACATTGTGTATTAATTTCAAACTCTTTTTTTAACTTATATTTATATGTATAAATACAATAATTAGCAAGTATTTATACAAATATTGTTAATTTCAATGCACATGTAAAATCATATACACTTTCCGATTGTTTTGATGCACAATGCACATACGATTAGTTTTGATACACATGCATAAATAAAACACACTTTTGTGCATTGGTTTCGCCTTGTATGTGCATCAAAACTAGCTATATGATGCACATTGGGCATCAATTTTGAACTTTTTTATTTTTAATGCACATTCTACTAATTTTGATACATATTCAGTCGGTTCTGATGCACTCACAAACAAGATATATTTTTCAGTTATTTTGATGCACATAAGGTTCGTTTTGATGCACAAAACATATATCTATCGCATAATTTTGAGGCATGTTCGACCAGTTTTGATGCATAAACAAACAAGATACGTTTCTTAGTTGTTTTGATGCACATACAGATGCTTTTGATTCACATAAGACAATAACTTTTGATGTACATACAACTAATTTTGATGCACAAACATTATTTATGCACACAATTGTGATGCATATACAACCAGTTTTGATGTAAAAAAATAATTTTGATACATAAAACCTGAGTTTAATGCACATCTTGTGCGCACCTTCTATATTCGTTTTATTTTTTAAATATGCGAATAATTATCTAAAATTTTATTGTGTTGTTTTTCCCCTTTTTAATCAAATAATCCACGTCTTTGATTTTTATTTTCATCCAATAACTCTTGATTTTTCTCATTTTGAATGGGAGAGTCCTTTTGCACCCAAACTCTATCTATTTTAGTTAGTTTTTATAAAAAAACAACAAATGATGTATCCACATTTCACTTGATCCACCATCCAATAATCAAGTAGAAAAGAGTTGTTAAATTAAATATCTAAAAGGACAAGTATCTCTAAGACTCTAATCAAATAATAAATCTAAGGCTACAGAATGACAAATCTTTTAGGCTAATAAGGAAGGAAGGGAAAACGTACATATATATTTTATGTGAATGAACCTTTTTGGGTTCCTAGGAGACACAAGACTAGCTAACAAATAACAATAATTGGTTGGATAGGAGCTTTTTCGTGACATGCAAAACCAGCTAGCTAGCTAGCTAGTACAAAACAGGACCCCTATATATATATGCATGATGTACACAGTTTACGACTCAACTTGCGCAAAATAAATGAAATGATATAAATCGATTTTGGACAGACGCAACAAAAAAAAAAAAAAAAAGTTTGGAATGTAATGAAGTTACGTTTGTGCAAAGGCATCTTTTACTTATAATTGCATCACAAGTGGCATACCAGTTTTATGTCCATCGATCAGTGGGGTTTGGTTCATATATATGTGACCGCGATATATATCGTACTATACATGAGCAATGAATTGTATTTGTATTCATTCAGAAGGGTTGAACCATGTACGTTTTGACATCTGCTGTCGCAAACAGATAATCTGTGATAATGTATGGGAAATCTTAAGGCATAATACTCATCATCTTTTTCATATATAATTATATATCCATAAAAAATTTGCTAATGCCCCGACCCTTAAGCGACTAAAGCGAGCTATGTTTTTTTTTTTTACGACAAAGTGTATGTACTAGGTAAAATGGTTTACTTAATAGACGGGAGGATGGTGAAGTATGATTTTCACTCAAGTAAAAGGCGGAGGTAAGATCGAACTTGAACCTCCCAACATACTCCATGTTTTCTACCACTTGGATGAGGTGAGGCGAGTGATCGAGCTATGTTTACTTACTAGTTGATGATCAATTATATACATTTATTATAGGAGGTTTATTTTTATTTTAGTTTTTTTGGTTACCCACTGATTCATTAGAGTTTTATTTTAGCTACATCCAGTTCGATCCGGATCATGCACTTTGCTTTGACAGGTGAGTCTTTTAAAGAAATTTTTTCTACATCAATTAGAGATCTCGTGAATGTGGAGCAGACCGCTTACTACCTAAGCCAACTCCCTTTGGTACTATAGGAGGTTTATATGCACTCTGTTAGTACAAATAAAAATAGACTTGCAACAAACTAAAATGACAATCATAACAAATGTAACCAACAAGACTAACAATTAATAATTGGTTCTTGCGGTAGCAAAAATCCGCTACATTAAATTATACGTTGAGGCAAGTCGGTATTTTGAATTGTTGACTTGAATCTTCTTGTTAGACCTACTAGATTTTGGAAAAAAAAAAGAGACCAAGGAGCTCCGACGTATAATTTCTTGTTAAAAGAGGGAATAATTGATTCGACCAAAAAAAAGAGGGAATAATTGAATTCCTTAATTAATCAAATTTTATTTTTTTGATCCAAATATCAAACTTTATTTGATGTAAAACTAATTAAATCCGTTGTATCATGTATAATTATGATTCAAATTTAAATTTTTTATTATAAATAGTATATTTTTAAAAATGATTTTTTCTAACCTATGACCCGGTCAAGGGGAATAGATTAAGCTCCTAAAAATAACAATTATATACATTTGTACTTATTTCAGATTAATTAATTTTTTAAAGGTTCACTAATTTCTTAATAGGGTTTTAGTTTCATTCATTGAGTCACGCTCGGGTACACTAAAGTGCTACAGTGAAAAATGCGAGCAAAGCACAGACGTTGGATTAAATAAATAGACGGTCGAGATTTGACGAATTGGGTTTAGTAGAAAAAAAGAAAAGGACAAGCGCTTCATTAATAATGGCAACACGGGTAATTTCTTCAGTTTTTAGGTTCAAAGGACAAAACCACCCTTTGAGCTAATTTTTTTTCCTGAAACGCCGAACTCTCACAATCTCCAAATTGCGCTCTTGTTCGTACGGCTCGAGTCACCTCTCTCAAAAACCCCAAATCACCTCTCGATCTCGCTCGATCATGCTAGAATTTGCTCGATTTCTCCATCCTCTATTTTAAGCTATCAATCTTACTCGATTCGAATCAACAATGGTGATAGGAACAGATAAAGGTATGTTGGTATTTCATTTTTCTAGGGTTTATTGTTTTAAGCTCTCAATCTTACTCTTATGGATTATTTTGTTTAAAAAGGTTAATTTCAAAGTGGTATTGATCCTTTGATGACATGCTTTAGGTATAGAAGTCCATTGATGATATATTGTCACTGTTGAAGTTATCTACTAAATATTATTGGGAGAAATCAATGTAATTTTGTTTAGATCTTGTTGTATCAGTGAGAAATGTTCATTTGACACTTGAGAAATTATATATCAGGTAGTCTATTAACTCAAATTATAGAGCAATGTGCATGTGCACATAGATGTGAGTTCAAATCCCACATAGGTTAATTCTTGATACGGTCATGTCTTTTTGTTCATATCGGTTGTTCTTTTGGTTCAATTCTTTTTAAGGTAAGGTTCATAATATTTCTTCTTATGGTTCATAAATTTTGTTCAGTGCTTTTTTATTTATAACAATTGTTCTTTTGGTTCATGTTTAAATAACCTTAGGTTCATCAAAGTTCATCTTATGGTTCATGTCTTTTAGTTCATGCTTGTTATTATTTTCTTTCGTGATTTTTGGTTCATGTTACTTGTTCTTTCGGTCCATGTTTTTGTAAGCTAGGTTCATAATAATTTTTATGGTTCATGACTTTTAATTCTTAGTAGTTTATCTTATACTTTATGTCATTTGATAGCCTATTAGCTCAAATGGTAGAGCAATGTGCATGTGCACATAGATGTGGGTTCAAATCCCACATAGGCTAATTCTTGATACAATCATGTCTTTTTCTTCATATGAGTTGTTCTTTTGGTTCATGACTTTTCAAAGGTAAGTTTTCATAATACTTCTTCTTATGATTTATAAATTTTGTTCCATGCTTTTTGGTTTATAACAATTGTTCTTTTGGTTCAAGTTTGAATAACCTTAGGTTCATCAAAGTTTACCTTATGGTTCATGTCTTTTCATTCATGGTAATTATTATTTTATTTCTTGATTTTTGGTTCATGGTACTTGTTCTTTCGGTTCATGTTAATTTTTGCAAGGTAGGTTCATACTAATTCTTATGGTTCATAAATTTTATTCCATGCCTTTTTGTTAATAATAATTGTCATTTTGGTTCATGTTTGAATAACCTTAGGTTCATCAAAATTCATCTTTTGGTTCATGTCGTTTAGTAGTTAATGCTAGTTATTATTTTCTTTCATGTATTTTGGTTCATGGTACTTGTTCTTTCCGTTCATGTTTTTGAAAGCTAGGTTCATAATAATTCTTATGGTTCATGTCTTTTAATTCTTAACGGTCAATCTTGAAGTTGATGTATTTTAAGTCATACTAGTTATTTTAGTTCAATTCTTTTGGTTCATTTCATTTGCTCCCTTAGTTCATGTTGTTAAAACATATAGCTTATAACATTTCATCTTACGACTTTTAGTTCATAAAAGTTGAACTATAGGTTCATGTCTTTATACGGTTAGGTTTATAACAATTCTCAAAATGGTTCATGAAAGTTAACTCACAACAATATGTGTTATGATTTGTAAATGATATTATGTTGGTTCATGTATTTATATAGTTAGGTTCATAAATATTATCAATATAAGTTCATAAAATTATCCTCAAATCACAACGTTGGTTCATGAATTTTGACACTAACTAAGTGAGATATGATGACAAAAGTCACAACCTTTTTAAATATAGACATGGTAACAAACCACATTGGCATAAAACTAAATGAAATAATAAGAACAACTGGTGAAAAATGCTCCAAGCTCCAAGTTGGTCATTTGGGCATTTTGTCGAACACATGGTGGACGATTAGATGAGCAATGACCATTTGCTTTTGTTTTCAATCTAAAACTTTAGATTTCAATGCAAAACATACACAAATCTATATAGGTTTGATTAAAATAAAAAAATCACTCTAAAACACACAAAAAACATGTAAATCGAAGTATCAAGGTCCCAATTTGAAAAAATCTCAAATGTGAACTTGAAATCATAAAAAAGATCTATAACAAAATCGATGAAGAGATAACATAAACTGGGGTCGGAATCAACAAAAAAACCCAAACAAATCGGAAGAAGCAAGTTGCAACAAGTATGGAGAAGAATCGATCGAAAAAGTTGAAAAAACCTACACGTCCAAGAGGTTGAAGATGACTCTTGTCACTTGTTTTCTAATTTGACGCGTAAAAAGACAATAATGCCCCTCCGTTTATAAAATCATTAAATATGTGTCTTGATCCTATCCATTGAAGATGCTCGATCCAACGGTCCGAGCGTGTTCGCACATTACACCGTAAGAGACTTTTCCACCTGATCTTAATTCTTCATTTATTAGTATACTTAATCTATGCCCTAAGGACATAAATTAAAAAAGCTGTTTTAAAAAATATACTTTCACTCGAAGTAAGAATATGTACATCTTGACTCTAAATTCCACTTATACCGGAATTCATCTGGATAAATATCGTCGTTGTTGTTGTATTATGCCTTTTTACCTCCACAATTTGCATGAACCTTTTCAAGACAAGATAACCCAGCTACTGCTAGCTAGGACGTAAAAGTAAGAAGAAAGTAGGACGACAAGGGCAAGACTAAGAGGGTCAAGTTGATCCAAAGAGGGCCCATACATATATGTATATACTGTATGTACAACGTGCTCCAACTTGAACAAATAATGTAAAGATAAAGATGGATCTTGGACAGACGTGCACAAAGAGTTTGGAACTTAATGAAGTTGTTGCGTTGTCTAAATTATAAAGGCAACTTTTACCTGTTACATCACAAATTGCATAACAAGTCATTGGTGTTTGTTGCATGATTTTTATATATATATGTGAGATATGATTGTACATTTGTACGTACAATGGATAATAAATTGTATTGGTACGTTCTTTCGTTTTGATTTCTTTTTTTTTTTTTTTTTTTTTGATAGTGGTAAAGATTAGGAGATCCCCCTTACGGGGGACGCCCTAGAGCATTCTTGCGGATGAGAGCTACAAGCTCTGGATGATTCAAAATGGCGCCTAACGGCAAGCTGTGGCCCAACTTGGCAATTTTGTCGGCCACAGCGTTGCAGTTCCTGCTGATATGATTGATACGAACAGTATCAAAGTACTGGAGAGAGATCGAGATATCTGAAACAATGATATCAGTATCCCAAGGGCATTGACCCTATTTCCTAACCGCATTAATAATTGTCAGATTGTCACCCTCAATTTCTAAGTTCTTGATTCCCATGTTTTGCGCATGTAATACACCTTCTCTAAGGGCCAACGCTTCAAGCATATCCACCGAGACCCGACCATACTTTGTTGTTCCTATATGAATGATTTCTGCATTAGATCCCCGTATCACAACACCCGAAGACGCAGACCCGTTATTAAGCTTTGATCCATCAACGTTTAATTTATAGAAATCAATGGGTGGTTTTTTCCAGTTTTGTTTTTTATGTCTACTACCAACCATATTACGGTTGGCCATCTTCGGTTCCTCCTCATTCCATTTTTTTGTTCCTTCCCATGCCAGCATTTGTGCTTTTATATATTGTGCCAAGTCAGGAATGAAGTCATTTGGTGTCTGTTGAAATGCAAGTTTGTTCCGTTGATGCCAAATCCCCCACCAACATACAGCTAATTCTGTGAAATCTTGTGTACTAATTTGTTGCTTTAGTTCACTTATTATCTGTCTTGGAGACTTATTCCTGATATCGAATTGTTGTAGAATTTGTTTAGTTTTTGGGTTGATTTTGTTACAAATTGTATGTGTATGTGGGCAATTGATAAGTAGATGACCGATGTCTTCATAAGTACAATGACACATCAAACAACCTCCCGGGACTAGTACATGTTTCTCCCGAAGTCTTGATTTTGTAGGCAAGCCATTGTTATCAATTTTCCACAAGAAGTTTTTCACTTTGGGGAATGTATCAAGTTTCCATATCCAACTGTTCGAGACTGGGTTGATGTTATTTATTTTTGTGATGTGGTCTATGGCTGAATCTGTGGAAAATCACCCATTTCTACTAGGCGCCCAATAAAGGCGATCTTGGATTTCATTTTTCGGCAAGGTGGTTTCCATAATTTTACTAATAATAGCAGGTGGTAATTGTTGATTGAGAGTATGAGTATTCCATGTTTTATCATTATACAAGAAATCGACAATTTTGTTGTCTAGATTATTCATATGCACATTAATGGCATAATTCTTCAGGGGCTCATTAAGAAGCCACCTATCTGACCAGAAGTTAATGGTTTTTTCATCACCAACTTGTCATCTAAGGCCTTCCTCAAAGGAAGGTTTGAGCGCTATCAATTTTCTCCATTGCCATGATGTGTTCGATTTGAGTTTGTATGCAAATAAGTCCTCATTCCTAAGATATTTTTCCTTTATTATGCGTACCCAAATGTTAGTTGGTTCAGCTAGAATTTTCCATAACAATTTCATTTGTAGTGCTTTGTTCATGTGTTCTGTTTTTCTAATCCCTAACCCACCGTGGGATTTGGGCTTACAAATTTTATCCCACCCAATCAATGGTTTGTATGTTTGGCTTTTATTCCAAAAGAAACTTCTATTTATTTTATCCAGCTCATTATGAACACTTGTGGGTAGCATAAAACTTTGCATTAAATAATTTGGTTTAGCTGCTAGGTTTGATCGGATAAGGATTGTTCTTCCTTCTTGGGATAGTGAATTGGCCTTCCATTTACTTAATTGATCTTTCGTTTTCCCAACTGTATCACTGAAAGTTTCCTTGTTCACAACACCACTAACGATCGGACATCCCAAATATTTTTCTAGGTCTGTCATTGTTGTAGTACACAAGGCTTGTTGTATTCGTTGTTTTTGTTGGTTTGATACTATTTTTGACGTGTGGAAAGCTGACTTATGATAATTAACTTTTTGGCCCGATAATGCACAATACTCATCAATAATCTTTTTAACAGAAAGACACGCTGATTGGGTTGCTTTTGAGAAAATTATTATATCATCTACAAAGGATAGAAAGGGGATTTTTGTTCCTGCTCGAGCAAGAGCAAAGCCAACAGTCTTATTTGACGCCATACATACTTGTTGAAGTTTTCTTGCCAAAATTTCTGTGCCTAAGATAAAAAGATAGGGGGATAAAGGGTCGCCTTGTCTTAACCCTCGCTCAGGAAAGAAAGGGTCAGTGGGTCTGTTGTTTACCAATACGGAAAACGATACTGTTTTTACACATTCTTTGATCCAACCTATGAATTTTTTTTCAAAACCGAACTTTTCCAAAACACAAAACAGGAACTCCCAGTCTACTCTATGATTTCTGTGAACAAATAGAGCGATACATTTATTTGGTTTTTTAACTTTTTTTTTTTTTGATCTTGGACATTGCTTGTAGGAGGCCGGCCAAACGAAAACCTCATGGCCGGTACTACCACAAAGTCTTAACCTTTTGACTAAATATCCGAAGACTTTAATTTTTTATATGCCCCTGGGTATCATTGCCTCATTGGTACACAGTTAGTTGTTCATTATACTATTGTCTTGCTAGTACGTAATGTGAAATTAAGGTTGGATAGAAACACTCGGATTATGTTCATCAGTCATCACATTGTACCAATTAACTATGCCAGTAATTTGTGTGTAGCTAAGTTGACTTTGAAAAGAAGGGAAATAAGTAGAGACATTTTGCACATCGGCGCAATTTGCTTGTGCATATATCCTTTTGGGTACAAGCAACAAACGCAAAACTTAAGAGAAGCTCATCAATCAATTTTCATCTCTCTTAGTGAACGAAAACAAATCTCTTTTTCGAAAATGATCAATGACTAGTGTATAAGCAAATCTCTCTTTTGCAATTGTTCTCTTCAGCAGAGAACAATCGCAAAACACACCATATGTTGCTCATTCCCATGACATTCGCGTACGTTCGCGCTTGGACTTAATTTCCCCCTGTTACCAGTACAAGTGGTTGAGATTTAAGAGGGAAAAAAGTGCCCCATTAAAGTTGTATTCTTATCTAACTTTCAACTATGCCATAAAATGTCTCTATGCTTCTAATATGCTTTATGCACAATGGAAAGGGGTCCCCAAGTGCACTGAAGGGGGCATGAAAGAAAAAGAAGGCCAAAGCTAAAAATATTTACTTTCCTTTTTGCCTGGGGGTAGCAGCAAATTGGAAAGCATGTCGATCAAACAAGTTAGTGCCCAAGACAGACAAATCGACGTAAAGTAAGGAAAAGAAAGATGATGCGAAATGAAGTCCAAGGGGTTAAAAACAAAATTCCAAGCAAAAACAAAAAGGGACATCTTTCTTCGGATCCTATTGTGGTTTTACAGCCATTTCCAAAGCCGGTAAATGTGGGTCTTCTTGATGAAGAAACAAGCCAAGTTTGGCTTCAAAATGGAGCTTTAACGTACTTCTTCACTTACCTCTCCTTGATTACCTAAGATGTTTGTGCCTTGTTCGGAATGCCATTTGATGAACCCGTCTTCCAAAGCCTTGCGCATCCAAGCATGCCTACAACACTCCGAGGCTTCAGAGACTGTTAACCAACTTCTCTTTCTAGTGCTCTGCTCTGGCCAGGTTTGGAGCTCCTCCTTTACGTGCAACGCAAACATTTCAGCCTTGCATAGTCCTTCTGGACAAAATTCATCTTGAAGTGTTCTACTTTTGAAATCATACACGCCCAAGGAAGCCTGGAATACAAGCAAAGGAATTACTTTCATACGGCTTTTACTGTTACAGCCATTTGGATAAGTCAGTTGTGTACTTGTATTCGGGATGTTGTATCACGAACTCATGGTATATATGCTACAAAGAATCTACAGATTTAAAAAAAGATCCAACCTTACGTACTTTAAAAAAGAAAACACCATTTTCTCACCATTAAATCTCCTCTGACACCAGCCTCTTCCATAGCTTCACGGACCGCTGCCTGTTGCACAGTCTCATCGTCTTCCCAGCCACCCTGAGATTTCAGATAAATAAAAAGCCAAAGCATATGACATCATTAGTCATAACGATTACCAAGAGATGATTAGGGGAGTGGAATTGTCTAATAATTAATCAAGAACCAACACATATGATAATTATGCAACTACTTGGTCTTGGGTGGGGAAAGGGGGGACACTGGAGCATTTATCTTGTACCAACCAAGAATGAATGATTCACCCATTACAGACCACACAACAGAATATGACCCACAAACAATAATGGAGAAGAGAAAATGGGTGTGCCGTAATGGGTACTACTTGATTTGAAACACTTCTTCACCCAAGGTTAGAAGTTTCCAGTTACCAAGATTCTAAGATTAATGCAATTATTCACATATAGGTCATTACATATCTAACAAAATATGCAGAAATAGAGGGTAGAGAGACAATGACACATAATTAGCAGGACAAGCGTCATACAAAATCAAAGATGGCTTCGTTTGCATAATTCATTCAAATAACAAAACTAAACATCATTTTAAAGGAAGTTTAACGCTCTAATAATTTTGAGGTATGAGAAGGAACTATATCCTATAGATCTGCAGTCTCTAACATCTAAACAAAAAAAAAAAAACATAGGCATTCAAGTAAATTTTACAAGTTCTAAGATACAAAGTCAAAGATTATAAATCATAGTTGACTAAAAAAGGTGGTTACATCTAACTCCATTGGCACCATTCCTCCAAGTACCCCGATTCTTCATTGACATGATTATATTACGTGAATTTCTAGATTCTATACAAGTACAAGATACACATTCTTCATATTTGACACTAAAAAAAAAAGAGAGTATGTAACATAGAAGGGACAACCAAGCATGAAAGTTTGACAAAAAAAAAATACCACAAATTATCATGATGATATTCAGGTACTCTGGAAGACTAATGTCCAATTAGATAATTATAAATGCATATGTCACATCATGGACCTGCTCAAATGAAAAAATCATTCTTGGAAAAGACCATATACAGAATGCAAAAAGCCAGTGAGATTCTTGTGGAATTTAACATGATTCCACATATAAAACAGAGATACGATTTTGTGCAGTGAGTTCATTAGATAAACCGAACTAGGCATTTGTTTAGATTCAGTCATTGACATGCATTAAGAAAATTAAGCAGTACAATAACATAAAACAGCCAACATTGGACAATAAATGGGGTTACAAGTAAAGTAATGTCCCTGTCCCCCCTGACTGAGAAAGCAAATCCTTGTCTTGAGATAATTAGTTCTGCCTACTTATGCACCAGACAATTTTGCCTCAGCATAAATCTTTTGTTCTTATAAAAAATAAAAATTCCTATCATTTCAATTTTCACTTTCTACCAATAAAAATCTAATTGAGGTCATCAATTCAGATCACTTTATATGAATAATAAGAATTGAGCTATATTTCAATGGCAGCAGAGGCTCATTTTAAAATCTGCTCAAACCTAGAAGCCATCGTTTTTTTGTTCTTAGCCTCCTCTTCATTCTTTAAAACTAGTTTATGCAAAGAAACAGTTGTGATCAAAGCTGTTACAGGAATATATTTCTTTACAAGGTCAAAATCATAAGCCAAGGCTTCAAAAGCTGGAAAAATGCTACTGTTAAGTGATAACAAACCATCATCGTTGCAAAGATAAGATCCAACTACATGAACACACTGCAAACTCGTGTCATGAACACCACATTCATAAAGTTTACCAGACAGTTCTTCAACAAGTTAGCCAATTCTAGTTTACAATAATTTTAGAATCTAAAAAATCCATGCACAGCATCAGCTAACAGTTACCTAAACTCTTCAATGTAATCCATGCTAATGAGATAGAAATTTGATGATGCAGGCGAAGCAGCAAAATGGACTAGTCCATCACACCACATTCATCAAAGATGAATGCACTAAGAAATGTGGGAATAAAATATATAGCAACCAATGTTAGATAAAATAAAATAACAGATACATAGAGTGAAAACTGCAATATGATTAATTAAAAAGACCATGGAAGCCATGCCAAATTGCTAACATCTAAGAAAGAGAACTCTCAATATGTGTACCTTGGGGAACAAAAGACCCGGTCCACTATTAGAGTTGATCATAAGAACTTCCACAATCTGATCAGAGGAGCTTCCACTACTTTCAATGGCACTTCTGTACCTAAATGGAATACACCTGTGGATGACTTCCTGGTTAAAACTCAATCCATGAAACCAATATATGTGATTAAAAGTGATCAAAAGATAAAAATAAGATAATAATCAGAATTTCTGATTTTGCATGTTTGCCAGCAATCAACGAGGCTACAGAACACAAAGGCCGGCTTAAAGCTTGAAAGGGACTGAAAACTGATAGTGATATGGCTATCATCAAATGTTTTAAATTCAGTTCCAGTGATTTCTACAAGCCAACTCAAAAATATGATAAAATCATGCTGCTTATGAAACAGGGTAAAGTTCCCATTTTCCAATTCACAGAACAGTGATAAAAATAGCCAAATGAGTTTTTGGAGACCTAGAATCCTTTACAACAGATTCAATCCGCACCTGATCTAGGGTTTCAAGGATATGCAGAAAGCTACAAATTCCAGAAGTTTGGAGAATGAAATATGAATTTGCGCAAATTTTCAGGAAGTAAAAAATGGTGGAAGACAAGCACAGTCCCAGCCAAATACTTCATCAGATTAAACCTAAAAAATCTCCATATGTATATACATAAGAAGATAGAATCATAGAAACATAGGATCTTCACAAAAGGTACATAAATTGTGGAGAGATGGAAGAAATAGAGTACCCAGCGACGAGGCGACAGCCATCCAAATAGCGCTGCCGAAGACGACCACTTCGAGCTACCAATTCAGACATTCCCGTCTCTTTGTCACAACCCACGGCTCCCATTCTCATTTTTAACCATGCTGCTGCTCAAAATTTCTCCCTTTTCTATGCCCTAAATATTCGACAAATTCGCTCAATTCCACGACGAAAAATGCAACTCTGCCAGCCTCAAATCTCGAGCCCTCTCTACGGAACAGAAAGGAAAGCAAGTGCAACAATGCAATACGCATCCGCCAGAGTTTGCATCAGCAAAACGACCGTCCTAGTCACGCAAAACGACAACAACGGAAAGGTTGCACCATGTGATCTAGATTTTTCCGTTGAGCTCGATCAAGGGAGGGGAAGGCGTAACGTAACGTAAATTACGTAATTGATGATGGTCGGTTGCAAAAAAAAAAAAGGTGTAGCCTTTTTTTTCAAAAACAAAACAAAAGTTCCTTCCAAAAGTTTTTTTTCCCATAACCACACTTGAAAATTGAGTTTGGGAAAATTAAATCATACTAGAAGAGTGAGTCTCCATTCTTAAGATTTGGCAAATGAGGATCAAAATTCAAAAATAATTACTCATTGGGCTTGAATGTTGATCATTGAAAGTTGAAATACATGCCCAATTAATATACTTAAAGATTGAATTTTGAATTGAACAATGCCTAATACTTCCAAAATATCCAACTTAAGATGAAATCCAATCCAATCAATAACCAAATTTTGACTTTGAGACTTTAACATCAAGGTTTTCTAAGAATCCTGCTTCAAAAAAAACATTGAAAATTATAGCCGAACATCCTTCAACTTGTAGTCTTTGTACTCACTACTCCTATCTTATCTACTTTATTAACAACCAAAGTTTACTAGACCCATCAAACCTCATTGGCGACAACGGTTTCCAATGAGAAGGTTTCTATCTCAATATCCCTTAAATGTGATCAATGGTAATAGATTTACAATCTCTGTATTCTGCAATTTGCGCTTTCTTTTTTGGTCTGGAAGGAGGGCTCGGCCCTTGTAACGTGTTATTATTAAGCAAGAAAAAACTTAGTTTTGCCTAGTAGAGGCTACATGATCGGAGGCTAAGTAGACAAATAAACCAGCCGGAGGCTGTGGCAATTCAGCAAAATTATCAATAGAGGAAATTGAGAGATTAGCCAAGTTATCGGCTGGCAGACCGGCGGATACGAGTGATCTCGATCTGGTGGAAACTAGTGCACAACGAAATGCGCTTTCTAAGTTATAGGTTATCAATAAAAGTGAACAAGAAATGCTTATGAACAAAACAAAATTTGGCAACAACAAGATGAAAGATAACTTAACCTACCAACAAGCTATTGATCCAAAGCATATCAAATCAGTTTTACAATAATAGATAACTTTAACCCATGAAGCAGGCCAAAGAGCATTCACACAAAAGACCGCTTTCACTATAAGCACCATTTTTTCATGTATCAAGACTCCAGAAATTCACTCTTCAAAGCACGTAAATGATCTCAGCACATCATCACCTTCAAAACCTCTCAGATGCATGTGATCACAGTTTTACCAGTAATCGTTACATGAGCACTTGCCATCCTTGAAATGGTGAAACCTTTTGTTGTCGCGAACAATCAACTCCCTGCCTACTATTCTAGACATGATCTTGATAGCATTGTGGCAGTCACCACAGATCCTTAAATTCTTAATGATCCTAAGAGGAGTCCTTGGAGGAGTGCTTATCAGACCATAAGCTATAGCTAACCTCTCACTATGATAAAGCAATGATTGCTCCTTGGCTTCCTGGTCTATGTCATGGAGAACATACCTCGTATCAGGCACATAGCCCGTTTCCTTCAAAGCAGCCTTGTATTTTTCATCGTCTTTGTAGAGAGACGGGTTCTTAAACTCAGCAAGTCTGCTTTTACCATCAAGCATATTAACTGTCATTCTCTTCTTAGGAGGGGGCACGGGAAGCTTATTAGGAATAGCCTTTGATGGGTCAACTTGAATGAGCATTGCTTCAGCATGGTCTTCAAGATCAATATCACCATGGATTCTAGCATAGTTTCTCAATGCCTCCCAAACCTCTGATGTAGGCTGCATTGGCATTGTGCGAATATACTCTTGAGCTTCTACAAGAAACCCAGATGAGCCAAGCACGTCAAGAAGCCCAAGATAGTGCTCCAAAGTAGGCTCAATTTTATATTCCTTTTTCATCAACTCAAAGTTCAGAAAACCTTCTTCCACTGCATCAGCACTAGCACAAGCAGATAACACAACAAGGAATGTATCACTTGTTGGTTGTAATCCTAAGGTTCTCATTTGCTCAAACAACTGCAACCCGTCATCTCCTAATCCATTATTAGCATAACCCTGCATGATCAAGTGCCACGAATCCATGTTTCTATCAGGCATATGATCAAACACCCTGCGTGCATCCACCATGCTTCCACACTTCCCATACATCTCAAGCACCTTGTTGTTCAATCTAAGATCGCCCCTGAAGGTTGATCTCAGAAAAAAGTCATGAACCTTCTTTGCGTCTTCTAGACCCTTTGGATTCCCACACTTGTCAAATAGAACATAAAAGCACTCCCCATCTGCACGAGCCCCTTTGTTCAAGAACTCAATCACATCCTTCACCTTCCCTTCCACGGCCAAGCTGATCAAATCCACATTTGCAGGAATATCATTCTGCACCGGAACCATATTGTTAGGCATATTTTGAGCTTGGTTGCCAGTCACAGGCGGCCGGTTTGGGACATAGTTGTTCCTCTGAGCATAATTTCCCTGTTGTGAGTATCCCTGGTTTTGGATATTACCCATCCCTGGGACATTTTGTTCTTTGGGCCTGAACTGGTTAGGGTTTCCCGTCCCGCGATTGTTCCAGTTATTCTGCGGCTGCTCCTGGTGGTTACGATTGAAATTAGGGTTTCTAGGCTGCTGATACTGGCTCTCGATAGGGAATCCGCCGCCGGATGGATGCACCTGTCTTTGATAATTGTTCTGATTTTGAGAATTCCAGCCATTAGGGTTCTGAAACTGGGGATTGGGCGGAGGTTCGGAGGCGCCCCAATTACTGGAGCCGGTTCGATTGAAGGGATGAGATTGAGGCTCTGGGGGAGTATTGAAGGCATTTGGAGCGACGGAAGAGGATGCGCTAAGGCGGCGGGAAGAGAAATGAAGTGTGAAAGGAGGTCGGAGAGTTGCTACCGTTTTAGGATTTGACAGCGTAGGAGAAAGAGGAAGGTCAAGGAATCGTACCTTGGGAACGAGAAAGAGTGAATGGAGCCGGCGACATGGGACGAAGAACGCCATTTTTTTTCCGACGAGACGTGATTTTTGTAGAAGTGGAATGCGATAACCCTCTGCAAAACCCTGATTGGGTTTCAATGGTAACGGGTCAGCGGAATAAGGAAGTGATTTGTAGCGAAGACGACGAGTATCGAAGACGAGGTTCGTGGGCTCAAAGTTATCTGGGCCTTATGGTCTGATAAATGGGCCAACGGCCCATTAAGGAGAGAGGTTTTTCTTGGAGCTCTTGTCTAGTAGTAGATGTATAATAAATTAATAATGGTGAATGATGAATGTATACAGGACTACTATACTAGTATAAGACAAAATCAAATAACCACGACCTGACGACCACATGATCCACATCATATATAATATCTAATCTTAGATTATTGATGCAAGGTGTCAAGGAGTAACGACCCATACATATTTAATCTATAATAATAGGATATTAGTTAGAACGTTAAGTACATACATATTTAATCAAAAAAAAAGCATACACTAAGAAGGACTATAAAAAAAATATTATTAAGATACCCTTCCTTGCAGTTCATGATTTGGTTACGTAGAAGAGGTGAATCTCATATCAGAATCATACCATATAGAGTATATGCAACTAATGCAAGTAGCCAAGTAGTATTTGTAGTCATGTCAAATAAGTTGACCCACGAAAATAAAGCTACAAGTAGGTTGGAAAGAGCACTTTTTTCCATTCCAAATTCTATTCGTAATTTTCATATTTTTGGTCTTGACTTTTCCGAATTCTAAAAGCCACCCGAAATGGGCGTGCGACGCTTGTCACACGCGCGTCATCCTCACAAATATCACTCCGAACCACCCAAATACCCAACACCTCACGTCCCCTAATTTTGGCTGGTCCTACTTTTGTGTGGGTCTATTGTGAAAAAAATCAAAAACTTGGGCACTTTGTGTACAAATGGTTACCCAAGAGTGAAGTAATATGACGATCTTTTTATTAATTACTTCCTTGTTTTAAAATAGTTGATCTTAGATAAAATTGTACACTTATTAAGGAATTTGTTTTACCCAAACTACCCCTATAAGTACAATTTGAGAGATTCAACTAAAAAAAATTAAATTTTGGGATATGTGTAATGTGGGGTATAAATGAAAAAAAAAATTAGATGAACAAGTATTTTGAAACAAGAAAAATGGCTTTAAGAACAACTATTTTGAAACGGAGGGAGTATTATTATAGTGAGACCAAGTATATTTAACTTTTCCAACTTATCTTGGCGTGCCAACGAACTGTGGTCGAATCACGAATGATCGGTACCAATTTTCACTTGATCGTGTGTCGGCTAGACTCAGGGGTTGGCACACTCACACTCTTTCAATGGTCGAGCGTACGGCATTGGCCAACTCTGTCCTTACGAGTCTGCCTTTGTATGTTATGCAAACAACGCTTGTTCCGCGCACAATTTGTGACAAGATTGATTCTTTGGTTTGTAACTTTGTGTGGGGATCGACTCAAGAACAACATCGTATTCATCTCCTTTCTCGCGACAAGATCTCGAGACCTAAATGTGATGGTGGTTTGGGGATACGTTCTATGAGACACTCGAATACATCGATCTTAGCGAAGCTCAGCTGGCGCCTCTTACAAGAGCATAATGCAATGTGGGGCCAAGTTTTGAAGGGAAAGTATTGCAATGGGCGTACAGATGTTGATATGTTCACTTCTGTCCCGAACTCATCGTATATGTGGAAAGGCATCGCACATGGGGTTGATTTGCTGTCCAAGGGTCTTTGTCTCACCATTGGCAACGGCAATGGAACCTTGTTCTGGTTCCATAGATGGGTGTTGGATAGACCTTTACTTGATGTTGTGTTACAACTTGTTCCAGAACCACTTGTTGGTTTTACTGTCGTCGAATGTTGGAACGACAATGTGTGGAGATGGGACTTGATTTCTCCCTACCTTCTTGTTGATGTTTGTCTTAAATTAATGGCCATTGCTCCTTGTGATGATGTTGATGTGGTTGACACTCCATATTGGGGGCCAGCTCCTTCGAGCTTGTTCTCTACTAAGTCAGCGATCCGTTTGTTGCGTGATGAGAACCAAGTGTTGGTTGGGCCTGACTTCAATTGGAATATTATTTGGATCATGCCTGCCCAGCAAAGGATCCGAAATTTCTTGTACCTGGTGGTTCATTAATGTATCCTCTGCAATGCAACTCGCCATCGACGTCATCTTTCGGACTCGCCCACCTGTCCAAGATGCCATCATGACGAGACTGAACTCCATGCATTCCGTGACTATGAGCGAATCAAGCACATTTGGTATGCTCTGTACGATAATTCTTGTCCTGCGGGTTTCTTCTCTAACCAAAGTCTCATTGATTGGGTCTTGTGTGGGATTAAAACGCATGATGAGGCGTCCACTCAGTTTGCCTCAATGGTGTGGTACACTTGGAAGACACGCAACAAGCTGATTTTCGACGGGTCCGATGACTATTTGCGCTTATCATCTACTGTTTGTGCGGTTATTGAGGCTTTTGGGGAGGCTAAAAGGGCTTTCAATCATGATGTTGCTCAGCCCAGTTTGGTCCCTAGTGTTCCTAGGGGGTGTCGCTGGTGTTCGCCGTCGTGGGATTGGTTAAAATTGAATGTGGATGGCTGCTCAAAGGGCAATTCAGGGCTAGCTGTAGGTGGGGGTTTAATCCGGAATAGTGGTGGTGATTTTGTTCACGGGTTCATGTTCAAGTTTGGGAGTTGTTCAGCTCTTTCTGTGGAGCTCAAAGCTGTCCATTTGGGCCTGCTGTTGGCGTCCTCACTTGACATCCCTCGCTTGATTGTGGAATCTAACTCCTTGGTGGCCATTAATCTTCTTAAGCAAGTTGATTTCATGGTTCATCCAAACCTTGCCTTAATTAAGCAATGCCAAGCTCTCATCAAGTTTGACTGTTGGGTGAAAAACGACGTAGAGGGTCGGGTGTTCACGGTCGGGGAGTTCGCGGCTGGAGGTTGAAGATGATGATGGTCGTCACGACCATCGCCTCTTCGACCGTAATGGCCAACTCGTCCACAGCCGTGACGGTTGGGACGGTCATGGCCGTGACGGCTTGGATGGCTATGACCGTAACGACCAGCATAGCCACAACCGTCACGGCCATGGTTAGCACTGTCGTTGAGGCTGAGTGCTTCGCAGCCGTAACGGCTAGCCCCGAAGGTGAATTCGATTAAATTCGACCTGAATCATATTTTTTTTCGTATGTCAGACGTCGAGGTGCTTAGAGACGGGTTTAAGGACTCGGTCCACTCGTTATCGACATCGTGAGGCGCATACTGAGCAGACAACACCGATTCCTTTGGCCCCGGAGGTCCATGTGGATCCCGAGGTTCAGCCCTTTCCGGTGTTGCCCTACCACTTCAGACGGGGGCAGCGCCGGACCTTGTTCGACTCCTCACAACACGAGATGGGGAGTAGCTCACATTCTATTGAGGATCAGACAGCCGTCCATGCTCCTATTGCACCGTCACCACATTCTCGGCATGGACGAGGGGCTGGAAGACGAGGGGCTAGCAAGCGAGGCGCAGACCCTGTGCCAGCTCCGACAGAGGGTCTAGACAAAGGAGACAGACCCGACCCGGTCAGCGTCGTCGGATCGAGCCGTTTCTCACCCATCCTGCACCAGGAGGCCCGGAGATCCCGAACTTACTGTTAGGCTTCGAGGAGCATGTGACCCACCACATATACGCTGACAATGTAAGTAAATTACTTAAAATGTTTGATAATTATGTTTGATATTTATGTTTGAATTTGAAATTAAAATATCTTTTGTACTTTAATGTATTACAGGAGCGTCCTCGAGGACCTTTGAAGTATCAATTCTGACGCACACAGCTGACAGACTGGCCACAGATGGGAGATGACAGTTGGATTGATATTGTATGGGCCAACGGGCTTGCCCATCTGCAGAGTATTATGCACCGACAGGTTCATATTTGTGACACCCCTATACCCTATGACGTAAACTCTATCAAACTTATCTCCTATATAAGAAGATAATTCACATATAAAAATTATCCATATAAGCACAAAGCGGAATTAACAACCATAAAAGGTTGCACACAAACAATTCTATGTCGTTACTGCTCATACTAAAACATCCATTACTCTAACTTCTATTACAACCCAAAATGTCTATGATGCAAAATGAGGAGGAGAAGGTTGCATTAAGCTTCAGTCGGCCGACCTGTATGAATGTGACCTCTAAAAGAGACACACGCTAGAAAATTCTAGCTGAACCTGAAAAATTGTTTTGCGATTTGCGTGAGTCGCATACTCAGTGAATATAAACCATCATCAATTATTTCACACAGAGTTAAACATTTAGTCCATATACATATACATACATATCATATATATGTAGAACTGTCAAAAGTTGACCCGACCCGAAAAACCGACCCGAACCGCCCGGAAAATTTAGGGTCAAGACCCGAAAATTTGAACCCGAAACCCAAAATAAACCGAACCCGATAGACCCGAAACCCGTTGGGTTCAAACCCGAAAAAACCGTTGGGTTCAAACCCGAAATCCAATTTGTTATATTTTAAGAAAATATAATGTATTTTAAAAATTATAGTAATTTCATTATTAAAATATATAAAAATAATAGATTTATTATTAAATATTATTTTTTAAATAAAAAATATTTTAATAATTGTATAAAAATCAATTTTCTTGACCTGTTAGGTCGACCCGACCCGCCCGACAACCCGCAATGACCCGACCCGATTTGACCGGTGACCCGTTACGACCCGAACCCGACTCAACCCGAACCCGAAATAACCGAACCCGAACCCGACCTGACCGACCCGTTTGACACCTCTATATATATGTCATATCTGAATTTAATTACTATGTGAATGCAAATGCTGATGTTTCCGATTCTTTATTCTGTGAACTGTTCAAGCCTGAATCTGCCCCGGGTTTACTGTATATGGACTCTTATGGTCCCTTTAGCAAAGAAATCCGAAGATTTCCTGAATATTGGCTCTTATGGCCCCTTTAACAAAGAAATCCGAAGATCTCCTGAATATTGACCCGTAGGTCCTGTATGATCCGTAGATCCTGTATGACCCGTAGGTCGCTTTAACAAAGAAATCCGTAGATTTCCTGAATTACAGGTCAAGGCAAGACAGTCACAGGTCCTTTTAATCTCATTGCAATATGCTATGCAATCAAGTGCATTCTGTAATCATATATCATATGCCATCTGCTATCATATTTTCTGTACAAACAACTCTGGAAATTTCAGAGCTATCATATAAAAACATATATTCATATAATCCATATACCACATATATCCATATAGCTCATATAGCACATATATTCATATACCTCATATACCACATATAGAGCATATATCCATATATTCATATTTCGCATATAGCACATAGGGTTGAATCTCCGATCTATACTCACCTGTTTAAGGCAGATACTATATTTCTCCCCCTTGACTTTGACCACGGTCTATTACTTGGGCTCCTATATGTAACCCAATGCAAATTAGGCTATTAACTCTTACAAACTCTAACCCCAAATGCAATGAAATGCCAGAATGCATTATAACTTCTTACATATATATCCAAATCCTTTAAAACTTGGCAGCAATAAACTATATATATTGAAGAACATTTTTCTAGTTCAAACCTTTCTGAAAAACTTGATCAAAGGTCTCCCTAATATCATTACAAAGAGAAACCCTAAAAATACTCTGAAATCTTTTACCAAATATAAATCCGATATCGAAAACACCCTCTGAGAACTATAAATCGACTGATTTTCAAATCAAAATCAACTGTAAATCTAGATCTGAAAAAATTAGGAAAATCTAGATAAACCAATAACTAATTAAAAACTTACCAAATCACGCTTGTACTTCGAGATCAAAACCCGATAGAAGAGATCTTGGACCAAAACCAGATCAAAACACTTAAATCTTCAATTTCCTCTTCTCTCTACTCTCGTTCTTTTCTTTCTCTGTAACTTCTCCTTTTTTTTCATTTCATGACTTAAGTTTGAAGAATTGGAGAACATATATATCTCAGCATAGTTCGGTTGAAAGTCGGCCAAATTTTTAGGTAATTACACTTTCCACCCTCAAATCTCCTTTACTACAAACTTCATCCTAAAATAATTAATAATTCACTTTTTCTTAAAAACTTTTTAAAACATAATAAACTTAATTAGAAAATAAATATTACTTTTAAAAACTCACTATATAACATGCCAATATGCTATGCATATGCTCTTAATCTTATATGAATGCCGAATGACGTATGCATTTTGGTCGGGGATGTTACAATATTGGCCTTATAGATGCATTTTTTGAGCGATGGCATCCACGAACTAGTTCTTTCCATATGCCATGGGCCAAGATGACGATCATGCTTCATGATGTTGCGCTCATCCTCGGCCTTCCGATCGACGGGAATGCAGTTCTGCCGGATGATGCTGAAGGTTCTTAGAGATCCCGATTCGCAGAGTTCTTCCAGGTGGATGATGATTGGATGAGCCGCCCACATTTTGATAAGGGCGGTGTTTCACATGGACATTTGAAGGAGTATTGCATGGACCCGGACCGGGTCCTTGATTCTGAGACTGTCGCTTCTGGTTTTCTACTATACTTGATAGCGTCGACTATCTGTCTTGACAAGTCTCAACATCGGATTCCTATCACATACTTGGGCATTGTACAAGATCACGAGGATGTACAGAGTATGTCTTGGGATTCTGCTGCACTGGCTCATCTTTATATGAGCCTTGGTGAGTGCTCGAGGTTTAGGGCTAAAGGAGCTTCTATGTGTTACACGCTATTACAGGTAATTGATCGGACCTATTTTTTTCGTTTTTTTTATTTTGGCTAATATTATGAGCCACACTTGACCAGTCCAATTTTTTTTGTCTAGTCTTGGATCTTCATGTACTTCCCTTTGGCTTTCGAACTACGGGCTCTTTTACTGTCCTCTTATCTGATCGGGCTAGCTTGCGGATATCATGAGCACAATTGTATTGTTCATCAGCTGTCATTTCAGAGAACTCGTTGTTCATGAAGTCATCCATCAGTGATCTTGCAACTCTGCGCTTTGTACATTCCTCCTCTTTATTAGGCAATATGGGCGTGTCTAGGTCAAGTGTTCGCCAAAAGATATGCACTGTAGTAGGAGGAATTGGCATCTTCTGGGACACATAACGTGCAATGTTGTGGACACATGGCAAGAGACATCTGCAGTTAGGGTCAAGGTGTGCATCTTCCTCTTTCTCATACTCGTTCATCTAAAACTTCATTCCTTTGTCTGATACCGTGTAGTTTAACAGTCTAAAAATGTCAACTCCAATCAACTCAGACATCATCCTGAAACGACGCCGATTCAAAGAAGCTTTTATCTCGTTCACTTACATCTGCAATAAGGAATGATATTGATCAAATGCTGTCCAATCTCACGTGGCCAGTAGTCAACCAGTCTTTGAATGCTGAGTGTTGTCCTTCCACCATATAACAGAATGTCAATAATCAACTCAACGCAATTCCGTTTTCTGCAGAAACCGGCCGTAATGGCTCTACAAGAACTGGCCGTAACGACCATACTGTGACTGGCCGCAACGGCCTTTTCACCTATGGCCGTAACAGCCTGTTCACCTATGGCTGTAACGGCCTTTCTCCACATGCCGTTACGACATGTGTCAACAGAAACATATACAAAAATGCATTTGAAGTTTACATACCTGTTTGTTGGGCTGCATTAAAAGTTTAAAACCGTATTTGTCCAAGCTGACACAATTCTTGTCTTATACGGCTCAAGCCACTCGCTTCTGACATATCGAACGAGATTTTTCCGAGCATCCCACTTTGCCTCTATTCTAACCAACTCTCTATTGTAGCGCTCCACACTTGTTACCCTAAACAATGCTCAGTAATCATGTGTGAAGGATGTTGTAATTGTGGCATTCTTGGTGATGCTCTTTGCTCTTCCTTCGATGTTCTTTAGAATGTGAAACCTACAGAGGAGGTGTTTTGAACTTGGAAATAAGGCATCCAATGCATTTATCAAAGCCTTCTCTCTGTCTGTCACCATACAAGTGGGCGACCTCTGGACACTTTCAAAAGCTCTAGAAGTTGTTGTGCAGCCTAAGTGTAGTCTTCTTCCCGCTTGTTGGCTAAGAATGCACCTTCCACGGTATAGTTCTTCCATGTGGAAGTGAAGCCGACACTTTCCAAAAAAGGCAAGTTGTACTTGTATGAAATGCACTTGCTAACCCTTAGACTTAAAAAGTAAATAGTAAATTATCGAATTTTCACATTACTTACTTGTTTGTGTTGTATGTGGAGTCCAACAGTAAAAGATAGAGAAATGCTTGGAGGAGAAATATCGAATCAGGGCTGGCAAAGAACAGATTCGTAATCCGTTTCGTCTTGTCATCTTCTAAGTGTCTCACAAAGTACCTATCCCTAGCTTTATGGAAGAATTCTTGGACCGTTGTTCTACCTTCCATTAGTTCAGCTCGTATACTAAACCGTTCATTGTATACTTGCCTTTTGCTGGTGTAGTTCAACGGGAATTCAGTCAATGCACATGCAACTTGGTTTGCTGTACAATTGCTACGTGTCATCATCTTCAACACATCTTTCTTCTCTTGTGTGAGCCTTCCGGCTAGTGGGTGGCCATACAAACTGGAACCAATCTTATGGTTGTGAATAGCATAAACAACAACAATCTTCCATGCTCCTCTAGGCTTCTCTTGACACTTTAATCTAAAACAAGACATCCATATTTCTTGTTCTGGCACCTCTTGCGAACTGACTTATTTTCACTTTTCGATGGATGTGTGCCTGCCCTCTCTCTCACAAAGTAGCCATGTCTTTCTAAGATGAGTCATATCTGAATTTTTATCCGGACCTATTATTATGCACATGTTATTTTCGATACCGACTTGTTTAACCCAAGAAATGGCCTCCTCTCGGGATTCAAATGTCGTATCAGTGGTAAACAAATGCGAATAATCTTCTGACACCTCCTCTACAACCTCATCTATGTGATTTGCAAACTGCGGATGACTACTCAGAGGTGGAAAACCGAACATGGCCGGTGTAGACTGTACGTGCTCAGTCGGCGCTGGTGCGTGAGGTGGAAAATCGAACATGGCTAGTGTAGACTGTGTGTGCTCAATGGGCGCTGGCGCATGAGTTGGAAAACCGAACATGGCCGGTGTAGACTGTACTTGCCACGGCTGTACTGGTATAAACCCCGGGAATTCGAACATGGCCGGTGTAGACTGTATGTAGTCCGGTTGATGAAAATATTGCCCCGACGGAAATGGAGCGAATCCAACAATCGGTGTACTCTAGACATAATTCGGAAATCCAAACACGGTTGACGTGTCCGACACATTTTGATACATACTCTCATCGTTTATTTGAAGATCATTTAGCCCAATGTATACCTCATTTTCTTCCTGTAATGTTGGGAAATAAGCTGTCAGAACAGGCCATTAAGGCTAAACGACTAGCCTTTGTGGCCATAACGGCCTCGTGTCGTTTTCATACCATGATGAATCGAAATGCCCAAAACGATAATCGAGGGTATCAACTAGATACAAAACTAAAAACAAAAAACTAAAACGAGGGTATAACAACTTTGGTATGAAGTAATTACCTCGTTGTGATCTATTCGAAGCGAGTTTTCCGTCAAATTATAGTTATACATGTAATCCTTATTGGACATGGTTTTTGATTGTTTTTGGAGAGAAGAAGAGCATAGAAGATAAGATAGGAGAGTGTTGGAGGGTTTGAAACTCGGTTTTAATGTGCAAAGTGTTAAAAAGAGCGGCAATAAATGTTGTTAGGTAGTACATTGACATTAAATGCATTTTTTCGAATTTATTATACATATATGGTCGTTACGGCTAAACACATTATAACCGTAACGACCATAAGAGCCCTGGCCGTTACGGCCGTAAGCTACGAGTAGGGGGCGCCGCGTAGACCTGCCACCCTACTCGTAGACCGGGGGGCGCCAAATAAAATCTTCGTAAATTTAAGGAAAGTATTTCATTTTCTCCTCTCCATCCCTATTTTAAAGAATGAGATAAAGAATTTGTTGGATTAAAAAAAGTCTAATATTCTCTAAAAACACAAATACTAATCTACTATATATATAAAAACAATAAGGTTTGTAGCCTTCTCATTACGCCACCTAGGATTTCGCCACATGTCGATCCTATATTAAGCCACCTCATATTTTTACACATGTCATTTTCTTATAATTTAGAAGTTTTTATAAATATTCCATATCATAGTCCACATGTCAAAAAATTTCCATATCACTTATATATTATGTACACATCATATTGCCACTTAATCTACAAATATCAATCAATTTTTTAATTTTTTTATATTGGATTACAATAATGTTTTTTTGGAAATTTATTTACATATAAAATTATTTTTTACCATATCTTTATGATCCTAACAACTCTCCAATACAATCTACCAAAAAAAACTCATATAAATATATACCGAGATCTTATCCTATAATATAAATATATACCGAGATCTTATCCTATAATATATACCGAGATCTTATCCTATAGTATGTCAAGTCAATTTTATTTGCTAATCTATATTAAATGTCCCATTATTTTTATTTTTGTTATCAAATCATTAATTTAGAATTATGCTTTTTTTTTACAATTTATATAAATCATCAATTCACAATTATTATTTATATTATATTTTTATTTATTAATATCTTTTTTATAGTATTTCTAGAAAAATATCGATTCATAGTCGTGCAGGACACGACGGGAACAACTAGTATATATAGGAAATCTCTTGGGGTTGATCTTAGTGTCCAATCATAACGGTTTATTGGTCGTCATATGCAATTATCGATCCCATTAAGGTCATAAAATGCAAATATCCCCCTTTCCTTTTCGTCTCCGCATAAAAAAAGCAAGTAAGAAGAAGACGACAACTATTGAAGCTGACCACCGCTCTCGGCTTATCAGCGGGAATAGAGGCGGGTGGTTGCCATCCGCTGCCTTCTTTTTTATCTCCACAAATCCAAACCCCCACTCACTCTTCTCCACAATTTCTCTACCCCTCTTTATCTCTGATCTCTCTCCTTCTTCTGACTTTTCCTTCTTCTCCTTCGTCGTTCCTCCCTGATCGCCTTCAATGGCGCTGCAATCGGCTCCCAAGCTGCTCTGCTCCGGCCACTCCAGCAGCTTGCCGCCGAAGATCGTCACCGGAGAAGGCTTTGTCTCCTTCGATTTCATCGGCCTTCGCTGTCAATCGTCCCGGCGTCCGAGGCGGAGAATCGGAGTTTCGAGCGGCTCGCGGAGCCGTCTCCGGCATGGCTTCGGTCCTCCTTCGTCGGTGGCCGCGATCAAGGCCGTGCTTGATATGGAACGTGTCAGCTGCCCTTCCAGCGAGGTGGATTCCAGCGGAGGAGTTCAACAAGTGAGTGGCTTGTGATTTTGAGTTCTCTTCTCTTCACTCCGGTTTTGACTAATTTTCTTTTACCTAAGTTTTGCCTTTTTAGCGGTCTTCTGATCATACTAGTCACGGAAACTCTTTGTTATAGTCTCATAGAGGTCTTCCATGAATGTGTCAGTGAAAGGTCTCTGGTTCTTCGATCCTTTAATAAGGCATCGCTTTGCCGATTTTCCGAGGTGCTGCTTAATTGATCCAATGGGGGTGATATGTTAAGAAAAGGTTTTCTGGATCATTTATATCGGTTTGGTTTCTGAATACACAACTGTTGAACTGTATGATGCCTAAATTGACCACTTGGGGTGTACCAATTAAAAAAAGAAAGAAAGAAAGATGTTGAACTGTATGATGCCTAAATTGGTATATCCTTTTTGATTACGTTAGTTGCATTTTTCACGAGTTTGTCTTTGTTGTTTATCAGGCTGTAAATTTGGAGGACATACTCGCAGAGAGAGGGGCTTGTGGGGTTGGGTTCATCGCTAACCTGGATAACAAGGGTTCACATCAAATAGTTAAGGATGCACTGACTGCTCTTGGTTGTATGGAGCATCGTGGGGGCTGTGGATCAGATAATGACTCTGGTGATGGTTCCGGTATAATGACTTCAATTCCATGGGATCTTTTCGATAAATGGGCCAGTGAGCAAGGCCTCCCTCCTTTTGACAAGTTGCACACTGGTGTTGGAATGGTCTTTTTACCTAAAGAAGACACCCTTATGGAAGAAGCCAAAAAAGGTGACTACAAATGTGCATTTGTATGTGCATGCAGTTAATAGTTAATCATGGATTTCTGGTTTTCTTCTCTAGTCTTAGCCAGAAGAAAGTAAATGTTGTCGATGTCAACATGTATTCTCTCCATCTAACATGAGACAGTATTTGTGCTGATTATCATATCTATTCAGCGGGGCATTTTATTCCTAATATGATCCAACCAATATGTAGATTTTAGACTCCTTGTTCAACAGTGATTGCTATTTAAATTTCCTTGTGTCTTCTGTGAGCTTGGAAGTCTAAAACATAACTTTGTTAAATACTCTGGCTAAGGTTCCTGAAAGAGTAAAGGGATGTACAATGCCATCTTGGTTGTTAATAATTTGTTAAAAGCTAGAGATAGTCTCTAATTCTTCCTATGAGCGAAGATGAATCTCAAGTTTACGTAATTGGAGAAGATGGATTTATTGTATAAAATATGTCTTTGATATTCTTGCTTACACTGCCTTTGAGATGGATTTAGTCCCTGTATCAATTTTGGTGCATTCTAACTAAATTCAGTTATTATTGTCACATAGCTGAATTTCAGTTTTTCAATGATGATGATATTCTTGCTTACACATATTCACTTTTTTTTTTTGTTGAGGTTATGTTTATAATCATAATTTTCCATGTCTATATGCAGTTGTTGTAGACACTTTTAGACAAGAAGGGCTTGAGGTGATTGGATGGAGATCAGTACCCACAAATATATCTGTAGTTGGTTGCAATGCCAAAGAAACCATGCCCAACATACAACAGGTTTTTGTTAGAATTGCACAAGAAGAAAATGTTGATGACATTGAAAGAGAGTTATACATTTGCCGAAAATTGATTGAAAAAGCTACCAGCAGTGAGACGTGGGGAAACGAGCTTTACTTTTGTTCCTTGTCTAATCAGACCATTGTTTACAAGGGGATGCTTCGTTCTGAAGTTCTAGGAATGTTTTATTATGATCTTCAGAATGAGATTTACAAGTCTCCCCTTGCCATTTATCATCGGAGATACAGCACAAACACTAGTCCTCGATGGCCGCTTGCCCAACCAATGAGGTTTCTTGGTCATAATGGAGAGATTAATACTATACAGGTTTCACTTTTTTGCTAATCTTTGGAAACCGGATACTTGTGATGTTTTGCCATAAACATTGATATTAAAAATCTCTATGCAGGGGAACTTAAATTGGATGAGGTCCAGGGAGACTTCATTGAAATCCCCAGTTTGGCGTGGTCGTGAAAGTGAAATCCGTCCTTTCGGAAACCCAAAGGCATCTGATTCGGCAAATCTTGACAGTGCAGCAGAAGTATGAACATACACAACTTTTCTTGGTTAACTCTCATATATTGGTTGTTGTCAACCTGGAGAAGTTGAAAGCTGTTCTTTCTTATGCTTATCTTCCCTTCCAAATCATCTCTGCAGTTGCTTATAAGGAGTGGCCGTAATCCAGAGGAAGCTCTGATGATTTTAGTCCCAGAGGCATACCAAAATCACCCAACGTTGAGCATTAAGTATCCTGAGGTATGTGCTTTGACAAGTTGGATTTTATGACCATTAAGGATGCTCAGAAATTTTCATGACTTGGAACCTTCTTAAAAAAAAGAACTTTTCATGATTCAAGCAATCAAGAGACGGACACAATTTTTTTGTCTTTTTAAACATTGCTTTTATGCTAGCCAAATCTTATATAACTTGTTTTTATTTTATAATGCTAGGTTCTTGACTTCTATAACTACTACAAGGGTCAGATGGAGGCTTGGGATGGACCTGCCTTACTGCTGTTCAGGTAAAAATGTGAAGACAAACCAGCCGTAATTTATTTCTTCCTGAGTGCATGCCTAGCTTGATATCTTCTTCTTCTTTTTCTTTTTTACCTTGAGTGCTGGTCCAGCTGGATGAATCCTGGAATGCGAAGTTGATAAAAGAGAAAAATGCTGAAAACCTCCTTTTAAATGTTTGGAATAGTGTAAAACTGCCCATTAAATGGGAAATAACCGAAAACCAAACGTAATCATGTATGTCATTAACAAGCACCACCCAAAAATAATGATATTGTTTGCTTAGATGAGATTAGTGTGATCAAGCCTTGAAATGTTGTTTGCATAGGTGAGATTGATGTGATTATGCTTGATATTCGTGTCAAGAGGAGTCCCAGTATTGTGTTTAATGTGAAGAAGTTTGTTCTTGTCATGTGCCGTTAGACTTCTTGTTATGTGACTCTGAACACTGATATCAATACTTGAATAAAGTTGTCTTTATGTAACTTGGTCATGTTGAAAATTTGGCATAGCTAACTTTTGCAGTGCTTAATCCTTCCAGTGATGGAAAAACTGTTGGTGCATGCCTTGACAGAAATGGTCTTCGCCCTGCTAGGTACTGGTGCACAAAAGACAATACTGTCTATGTGGCATCTGAGGTATGTCCATCATCATTGTCAACTTTTCTTGCATGCTTTCTGGCCTAGGAGACAGAAAGCATTGACTTGAGCTTTTGTAAGAAGCTTTGACAAACTAGCCTGCTTCATGTTTATTTCAGGGTTGAAGCAGTATAGTTTGAGATTCTTCATGTTGTCGTGTTCTTTTTGTAAGTAGTATGTCTAGTTTTTTTGGATCCGTTCTACTAATACAAATAGTTTGGTGTCCTAGAAGTGTCTTTCTGCACATTAGAAGGAAACATTTTTCTATATGAGGTGTACTTCTCTTATTTTAAGTAAGAAGTTGAACATTAACTTACCTAGTCATAGGACCTAGTTTCTTGTATGCGGTTTCCCATTGGTAACAATTTAAAATGAGTTTTAAACGAAGTGTTATTCACCTATAACATAAGTTGAAGAATTCCCAAGATTTACAATCCTCTTCAATTTATTTTTAATAAATTGATTTGTGTACATACTCTTCTTTTCTCAATCATATCAACCAGCCAGTTTCTTTATTGCTTAGCAAAATTCCCTCAACTACTCAACTATGGCTTGTAATCACATATATCCATACAGTTCAGAATAGTACCTGAAACCTAAATCTGTGAGATTAGGGTATCATTAAACAAACAGCATGTAGCTAATATTACTTAATTATGTCTTTTGTACTCTCATGATCTTCCTTCAAATAGGAGCATGCTATTGCTGTTGCCGAGAGTGAAAAATAGTTGCCATTCACTTTGCTGCTAAGTTATTGGTATATTCTGCATTGCTGAGATGATTGGTGCAAAACTGAGCTATTTTCCCATAAAAAAATCTGAGGACAGTAGGATTGGCTATAACGATGGTATTGTATCGTTTGGTGACAAATTGAATAAATAGAATCCATATATTGTTGTCTGTTTGTTGATGGTAATATAGGTTCATACTTAATGCCTGTGTTAAAGTGGAATGTCAGTACTAATAGCACATATGTAATTTGAATATATTTAACCATTTAGGTTCCCAAATCTAGATACACTGAAATTTAAAATCTCCATACTTATGGGAAGCATATTCCGAGCTAAAGTCAGTTAAACATAGGCTAGCATGCATGAGGATACACAAATGTAATTACGGCTCTTGTTCATGATAGCTAAGTTGACATGGCTCTGTAATTGCCTTATTCTATCATTACTGCATACCTTTTGTTTGTTTCATTATTTACATCTTCTAAACTTTGTATATAATGCCTCATTTATATATTCAGGTCGGAGTTCTACCTATGGATGAATCAAAAGTTACCATGAAAGGCCGTCTAGGTCCTGGAATGATGATAGCAGTTGATCTGACTAGTGGTCAGGTAGAGTAAGAAGTTTTGTGCAATCAAATTTGGTAGTTTTAATTTTTGGATACTATTGGTTTGCTACTTACATACAGAGAGTGAGGTGGTATTATGGTATGAAGTATAGCTGGTTATTTAATTCAGAAAGAGGTAGATCTAAGAACCAATATTTTGAAAGTGAAGGTTTTTTTTATTTGATTTCATTTTATAAGTGAAGATAGTGCAAATATGTGATCGAAATAGAAAGAAAAGATAAAAGAGACATGAAGAAAGTGTTGTAGAAATTGTGTTCCATGCCACTATATTTTTAATAGATTATCACTTCTCCAACATAATCATATATGATTCGATGGCCATCAGGTCTTAGTGGGTATTATATGGTTTCAGTTCTCCAAGTATTGTCGTTCACTTCTTTGTCATATCATGAAATCAGGTTTATGAAAATACAGAGGTTAAAAAGCGGGTGGCATCGGTGAATCCTTATGGAAAATGGGTTGAAGAAAATCTGAGATCGTTAAAGCCAGCAAAGTACCTTTCTGCTACAGTTTTTGATAATGAGGCAACCTTGAGACGGCAACAGTAAGGAGTTTAATATGTACTGTGACAATAGCTTAGTATTGATAAATGTTGTGTTCAGTGAACATCACCCTATCTTTTCATTTGTTTAGGGCATATGGGTACTCTAGTGAGGATGTGCAGATGGTTATTGAAACAATGGCTTCACAAGGAAAGGAGCCTACATTTTGCATGGGAGATGACATTCCATTGGCAGCCTTGTCCCAGAGGCCACACTTGCTGTATGATTACTTCAAGCAACGGTTTGCGCAGGTTTATATATAAATATATCCTTTGCTGTTTATGCTGCATGAATGGGTGATATTCTTAAGGTGTTTATTTTTTTTATAATACGTCCCTGTTTTATCATCACCTAAACACTCAAATCAGTTCTGGAGACCACTATGAAACTTTCAAGCATGCATACCTTCCACCACCTTTTTAATTCCTGAATGGATGGTGGGGAGGTGTTTGAGATTACATCAATGCATTAATTTGGCTTGCAACTGTATGATGCTCAATGTGTTGGAAATGCAGTGCTTAGTAATATCAAATTTGTAAATTGATAAGGTTGAGATCTAGACATGTCCATGGACAATATAAGTAAATACTTAGTATCACCATTTACAGGATAATGAATGAGATGATTTCAACGTTTTGGAGATTGGAAAACCTTCTGGTTTTGGGTACACTGGAATGTGAATCATGTGATAAAGAATTACTTTTCATCTTCTAATTATTGCTGATATCGAACTTAGGTCACAAATCCTGCCATTGACCCTCTAAGAGAAGGTCTGGTGATGTCTCTCGAAGTAAATCTGGGAAAACGTCGCAACATACTGGAGGTTGGACCCGAAAATGCTTCTCAGGTCTGTTTAGCCACATCCTATCTTGGACGTTGATGAATTTATTGTCATTACTCTATAAATTGTTATAAGTGGAGTTCAGCAGAACTATGTTTGTTAGTTTTAGCATATCTCCAACTCAACTAATTTCATTTGATCTCACTGAACTTACCACATTATTTCAGGTTGTGCTGTCAAGCCCGGTATTAAATGAAGGGGAACTGGATTCTTTGTTGAAAGACCCCCATCTGAAACCACGAGTTCTACATACCTTTTTCGACATAAGAAAGGGTATTGAGGGTTCCTTGGAAAAGACGCTTAATAAGCTTTGTGAAGCTGCTGATGAGGCTGTTAGAAATGGTTCTCAGCTACTTATTTTATCTGATCGGGCTGATGAGTTGGTGAGCTACAAGTGCTTCTACTATTTGATCTCATCTCAATTGCTGTAATTTTTTGATATGCTTTAAATGCTTTCTGTGTGTTCTCTAACATAGCTCATTTAGCTGTCACGTGGTTCTTCTCTATGGTCAGTTTGACAGACTGAGAATCTTGAATGTGTATTTCTCATTCTGTGATGTGCATGGGTTTAAATATCGTCAAACTTTTTTAAAATTGTAATTTTAGTCCTTGATTTTAATGGAGCTTTTCATTGTATACTATATATTTCTGCATTATTTATATGTTCTATCATTCCTTCAAGTAAAATTCCTAATGTTTAATTTGTTCCAGGAGCCAACTCGTCCTGCAGTTCCGATACTTCTTGCTGTTGGTGCTGTTCACCAGCATCTGATTCAAAATGGCTTAAGAATGTCAGCTTCCATTGTTGCAGATACCGCTCAATGCTTTAGCACCCATCAATTTGCTTGCTTGATTGGATATGGCGCAAGGTCATTTTCTTCTTTCTTTTCTTGAACTTGTCCATGCATTTTCTCTTTCTTTGATGCAACTAAGATATTTATGATTACAAATAATGATCTCATTTTGGGTCTATCGGGCGTACCCCCCCTTTCCCTTGGGCAGGGGTACCCCCATCTTGACCCCCCAGATTCCGTTGTAGCGGAGCCTCACTGGGTCAATGATGATAATGCTGAAATAATGATCTCATTGAAAGTATGTTATGGCTGGTGAAGTCCCGCTGCTTGTGATGAGGGTCAATCTTCCGCTCTTTTGCTTTAGAAGATACAACCTACTGATTAATCTATTTATTTCCTTATAACGATTCATCTAAATGGAATACTAGCCATTGAACAGGGATGGTATTATTCATCTGCAGTTGAGCATCTTTATTTGGCTCTTACCTCATGCTTCCTGCTTGATTTGATTGTTTTTGTGTAGTCATTCTCTTCTAGCTTTGGTTTCATATTGTGACTCTAGTATTAAAGCCTGAATTGTCTCGCAGTGCTGTGTGCCCTTATTTGGCCTTAGAGACATGCCGGCAGTGGCGGTTGAGTACTAAAACTGTGAATTTGATGCGAAATGGGAAGATGCCCACAGTTACAATTGAACAAGCTCAAAAGAACTTCTGCAAGGTATGTGTGTGGGTCCTTGATTCTCATTATCTTGCTATTTTAACTTTTGCCTTCTCAGAGATTCACCATCACAATTTTTTTTTGGGTAATGGCTATTTATAATTTGTCTGCTTTGGCATGTATTGCATTTCATTTATTTGTAGTAGTAGAGTTTTTATTTGCATGTTGTTACTCATTATGTGTTATGGCTGTTATACTTTTTCTTTCAGGCTGTTAAATCCGGCCTGCTCAAGATTCTTTCAAAGATGGGCATTTCTTTGCTTTCCAGGTTTATCTTGTTTTCGAGTTTTCTCCTCTTAAAATCCACGTAGTTTGCTTTTTAGATACTACTCCCTCCGATCAACTATATAAGTTGCTTTACAATTCTCACACATATTAATGAAACCAATTACTCCTAATCTATTGCTGATTTACCATAGGTGACAGGCTTTTAAGTCCTTTTTTATTTTATTTTATTTATTTTTGTTTAGGGTGAAAGGCTTATATGTGACCTTTTATCTACTTCCTACGACTATTTTGGAGGCAACAACTATCAAAAGCTGAAAAGTAAATCTGAAAAGGGAGTATTAAACTAGAAAAAGTAAAAAAAATTTGCAGTCATTAAATCAGGAAACAAAAACGTCATATAATAATGATAAAGTAAAATAGCTTCAAACGACTTATATACTTGATCGGAGGGAGTATTTTTTATATCAATCTCTCACATCAGCTTTCCTATTTTAGTTATTGTGGTGCACAGATATTTGAGATATACGGGTTAGGAAAAGATGTTGTTGATATTGCATTCTGTGGAAGCGTGTCAAAAATTGGTGGATTGACAGTTGATGAGGTAAAATGAATTTGAAATTATTATATCTGACATTTCATATGCTGGAGTTGCCCTTGTTATAATTTCTGGCCATTCATCATCTCTAAAACTCAAGGGGCCTCATGTTCTTACCTGTGGTTTTTTTTATATAAAATTTAACAATGCTTATTCAGTTTTACGCTTGTGCCCTACATTGTTCTTGTTTGTGACATATTTTTCTTTTGTAGTTGGCAAGGGAAACTCTTTCCTTCTGGGTGAAGGCTTTTTCTGAGGATACAGCAAAAAGGCTGGAGAATTTTGGATTTATACAATTCAGGCCAGGAGGTATATGTTGCACAGGACATGAATGCAGTTGATTATTTAAACAGTTCTTCAATCAACATTTTTGCTTAGTAGCTAGTTTGTTGGTACTCAAAAACTTGAACGATAGAGAGCGATTAGTACGAGTGGGTGCAAAAGAGAAGTTGATAATTCTGTCACATGTAACCACCTTGTGAAGTGCCATGTGTTGATTTGGAGAGTATGAAATTAAGGTTGCTAAATGGGAAATGTTTTCTGCCTAGTGAAACTTTATTTTCTACATTTAAATGCTGGTTTTATTCTTGGTATTTTATACTTCCATATAAAAAGATATGAACAGAGATGCCTGTTGATATATTCCTGACACTTTTTTCAAAAATAAATTTTAAGGGGAATATCACAGTAACAATCCTGAGATGTCAAAGTTGCTGCACAAAGCAGTTCGTCAGAAAAGTGAAAGTGCATATGCAGTTTATCAGCAGCATTTGGCTAACCGACCAGTGAATGTAAGTAATATGGCATACATTTTCAGAAATATTAAAACTAGTTCAGGAAGTTATACTGTATGATATCATACTGATGATTATCTTCTGATACTATGTAGGTTCTTAGAGATCTCTTGGAATTTAAAAGTGACCGTGCCCCTATTCCTGTGGGGAAAGTTGAACCTGCCTCAGCTATTGTCCAACGTTTTTGTACTGGCGGAATGTCTCTTGGAGCTATTTCTAGAGAGACTCATGAAGCCATTGCCATTGCAATGAATAGAATAGGAGGGAGATCTAACTCTGGAGAAGGTGGTGAGGTATGTATCTGCTTTTATTTTGTCTAGAATTTGAGCTTATCGGTTCCTATTAATCCTGTCCTCTGATAATTACATTTATCTGTCCTTTTATGATAGGATCCAATTCGGTGGCGTCCACTAACTGATGTTGTTGATGGGTACTCTCCAACTCTGCCACATTTAAAAGGTCTCCAAAATGGTGATACTGCAACCAGTGCTATTAAGCAGGTTAGTTTTGCGTATTTCAAGTTCATTAAATTTCGATTTCTATTCTTAATGGTCTGTAGCAAGTCTTGTTTTAAGAATTCAGTTGTAACTGTCTTTTAACTTGCTTGGTTTGAGATTTGATCACAAAGGCTGTTGCATTTTTCAGGTTGCCTCTGGACGTTTTGGTGTAACTCCAACATTTTTGGTTAATGCCGATCAGCTAGAAATTAAAGTTGCTCAAGGTGCCAAGCCTGGTGAAGGGGGCCAGTTGCCTGGGAAGAAAGTTAGTGCATATATTGCAAGACTAAGGAATTCGAAACCTGGGGTTCCACTTATTTCTCCTCCTCCACACCACGATATTTACTCTATTGAGGATCTTGCTCAATTAATTTTTGACCTTCACCAGGTAAAAGACATTTAAAAACTCATCTTTTTTCTGAGGCTAATCTAGGATTTAGTTATACATGCAATTATCTTCCTGCAATATCCAGATCAACCCAAAGGCTAAGGTCTCGGTGAAGCTGGTAGCAGAAGCTGGAATTGGAACAGTGGCCTCTGGTGTAGCAAAGGGTAACGCTGATATTATTCAGGTACTACATATCCAAGTTGCATTTTATATTGCCTCATCAATCCATCTTTTATTTCATTTTCAATGATTTCGTGCTGGGTAAGGATACACAACTAGAGAAACTTCCTAGTCACCAGGAGTACCTCTGATGTTCTTTTGTAATTAGCTATTATGCTGGTAGCAGAAGCAGTTATACTCGTGTTTGTTCCTGTTTCAACAAAGATATGCTGAAACTTATAACATTATAAAATGTCAATACTTATCAAATGCTCCATATTACTTGCAGAATGTTTTTCATTTCCCTGCATTCTTGATTGATGTGGCATGGATTAACTTCTTCAAATTTAGAATTCTATAAATATGTGAAGATGTAATGAAAACTCTGTTCCCTTATGTTTTGTAGATATCAGGACATGATGGAGGAACTGGAGCCAGCCCTGTAAGTTCAATTAAGCATGCTGGTGGTCCTTGGGAACTTGGATTGACAGAGACTCACCAGGTCTGAATAGCATTCTTTCCTTCTGCTAGTTTTCTTCTTGTTATGCTCACTGCAGAACTTTCTACTAAAACAAGTGATACTCTGCTTTGCAGACCCTGATTGAAAACGGACTTAGGGAAAGGGTTATTCTCAGGGTAGATGGTGGCTTTAAAAGTGGAGTTGATGTCCTAATGGCTGCAGCAATGGGTGCTGATGAATTTGGATTTGGTTCATTGGCAATGATTGCTACTGGATGTGTTATGGCTCGCATTTGCCATACAAATAATTGCCCTGTTGGTGTTGCAAGTCAGGTTTAGAAACTGAGTCTTTCTGATAAATTAATTATGCATACTCCACTATGTCATCTGTATCTTACACTTTTCTTAAAATAAAATTTATGTCAGAGAGAAGAATTGCGAGCCCGCTTTCCTGGTGTGCCCGGTGACCTTGTCAACTACTTTTTGTATGTTGCCGAGGAGGTAATTTTATCTTGTCTCATAGTAGATGAGTTTTGTACTTTTAAGTTTAATCTTCAATGTTTCATCCTCAACTTCTTGATATAGTAGGTTATATGTGATGTAAACTTGAAATTTCTATGGATCTTTGTCCCTTGATAGACCATGTGCTTGAGCTACACCTTTCAGTCCATAATTCAGATTAAGGTTTTCTGATTTTTCTCAGGTGAGAGGTATCTTGGCACAACTGGGATACAGTAAGCTGGATGATATAATTGGAAGAACAGAATTACTAAAACCAAGAGACATCTCATTGGTGAAAACTCAACATCTCGATCTGAGCTATATCTTATCAGTACGTTGGAATCTCTACTAATTAGTTGAAGTATTGCTGCTGTATGTGACCTTCTTTTCTTGGTCTAATTGTTCTGCTGCCTCTGCTTTTTGTCCCTAGAATGTTGGTTTGCCAAGTACGAGTAGCACTGATATCAGGAAACAGGATGTACATACCAATGGACCTGTACTGGATGATACATTACTTTTAGATCCAGAGGTAATGGTTTAATGTAACTCAGCTGTCTTACTCTCTGATAAAAAATTATTCATCTTGATTTCAAGTTATTCTGTTGCATTCCTTTTCCTTCACCAGGAAAAAAAAAACTTCCATTTTGATGCCAATGATTTTTCTCCTCTTTTTTTCCCATCTTTTTAATTTTGGTTGTTTAATATGTTACTCATATAGATGAGGAATAATCAATATAGGTTGCTGAACAGACTAGTGAAACAAATCTGCTCAGAAAATTGTATTGTCAACATTGTTGATTAGAAATATATTACCTTTTGTCTGTAACATCTATAATGTGGGCCTGGTTTTGCTTTTAGCTTTATGCAATGCAAATTCATCTAGCTTCTTCTATACTATGTTTTCTTTTCACTGTTGGACCAATGAAGAGCAACTTGTCTTCTTCACTTGTGCAGATTATAGATGCTATTGAAAACGAAAAGGTAGTGAACAAAACTATACAAATCTTTAACACTGACCGCGCTGCATGCGGACGTGTATCAGGAGTTATTGCAAAGAAGTATGGTGATACTGGATTTGCTGGGCAGTTGAATATAACGTAAGTTGTTTATTGTTAGATATATAGCTTTTGAATACCTCTGGTATTTTAGAAGGGATTTAAAAAAACTTTCTTCCATTTTCAGGTTTAGAGGAAGTGCTGGACAATCTTTTGCATGTTTTCTGACTCCTGGAATGAATGTCCGTCTTATAGGAGAAGCTAATGACTACGTGGGAAAGGTATTAATTGCTTGAATCTCTATCCTGATTTAAGTTCACTTCACCAGTTGATTTTCAAAATTTGTCTGGCTTTCTTTTTTTTCATTTTCTTTTTAAGAACTAAAATCCTTCAATCTTGCATCTAAGCTGTAACTTGATGATGTTTGTTATTGCCTGTCTATCTTTCAAGATCTCTAGAGTCAGTATTTTTAATTTCATTACTTTTTCCCAATTTCAGTAGTGGTATAGAAGTAAAAATTTTGCTGAAAAAAGAAAGAAAAAAATCTTAATATTAGAACTCTCTGTTATGTAGCTGAAGATTTATTATTTCATTATCCATGTTTGCTGACAATGAAAATCACATTTAAAGTTTGTTGCTATACCAAGTCATCTCTATGTGCTTGATTGCTATCTCCTCAGCAAATTACTTCGATCTACCTTAATGTCTATTCATATGATCTTTACAAGTTCCAAAACTGCTTTCCTGTAATCATTTCCTTTGTTGTAAGCTATTGAATCACTTCTTCCATCTTTTTATTTATTTTTAACTTTTTTTTTTAAATACAAGGGTATGGCTGGAGGTGAATTGGTTGTGACTCCTGTTGAAAGTACCGGTTTCTGCCCTGAGGATGCTACTATTGTTGGAAACACTTGCCTATATGGAGCCACTGGAGGCCAAATCTTCATTAGAGGGAAAGCTGGAGAGCGTTTTGCTGTCAGAAACTCACTTGCAGAGTCAGTAGTCGAGGGTACTGGTGACCATTGCTGTGAATATATGACTGGTGGTTGTGTTGTCGTCCTTGGAAAGTAAGTAGTGCTATTCCAATATTTTTCATTGAACTAGACAGAACGGGGTAATTTTTAGGGTTCTTAGCTTCTGATTGTCTGTTTTACAGGGTTGGTAGAAATGTTGCAGCTGGTATGACAGGAGGTTTAGCATATTTACTTGATGAAGATAACACCCTCCTCCCTAAGGTTAGTTTTTCACTTTAGATTCTTCCTGCTATATGATATAGCAGACTGGTGGTCTGTATCTTTCCCCTTAAATTAATATCAATGTGTCCAGAAACTGAAAATGCATTATTTGCAATATTAGCGTCTTTAGTCACAGCCATACAGTAATTTTGATCTGACATTATTAAAAGCATAATCATCAATTCATCATGTCCAATAAATGGAAATCGAACCACTTCTTACATTTATAAAATAATGAGTTTAAAATTAGTATAATTTGATTATGATCAGCTTAATTTTCATAACTGTCAGCTTATACATGCAAACTGGAAAATGTATTTTCAATAATATGTTCTTGTTTTGTTAAAAAAAAAAAAAACTTGACTGAAATTTGCACCCTTGACTTTTATACTTAATCTCCATTGACAACAAACAAATTTCTTTTGGTTAATTTGAAATAGGTAAACAAGGAGATCGTGAAAGTTCAGAGAGTGACAGCTCCGGTTGGGCAAATGCAGCTCAAGAGCCTTATTGAAGCTCATGTTGTAAGTCCTGTGTCCAACTTGACACTTTTTGCAGAAAAAGATGCAAATGGGCGACGTGTTCTTCCTTGCATTAATCTTACTGCATGACAAGTCGTCATCACATCTCTTACTAAAAAAGAACTCAATTTTTTTTTTCTCTGCAATTAATTAAATGTGTACAATTTCGCTCTGAAGGAAAAAACCGGGAGTGGCAAAGGAGCTACAATTCTGAAAGACTGGGAAAAATACTTGGGCCTGTTTTGGCAGCTGGTTCCACCAAGTGAAGAAGACACACCTGAAGCTTGTGCTGAGTACGACGAGAAGGCTGCTGATGAAGTCACTCTGCAGTCTGCTTAGTCACATCAACCCACCATTTTAGGCAACCAGGTGCCAAAAGCTCAGGTCACGAAGACGCGCAGATCAAACATAAAGCAGTTAGCAGCAGATGCGTTTATTATTGTGTACAAGACCGGAATTCTATCATCGGAAAAATCCAACAATATTCCGTTTCATTGGACACAAGGAGATTGGCTGCATTGCATTGTATAGTGTTTTTTATTTACTTATTGTGGGTGTAAATCTGCAATTGTTCTTTCTGCCTTTGAAACCTTGGTGACTAGGGTCCCGTTTATTCTTAGCAAACTCAAAACAGGCTACATAAACAACTGATTATCCCTGCCTAGTTATTTGGCTTATTTGCTCCCTCTGCAAAAAATAAGGGTTGTAATTTAAATTACAGTTCAATTATGGCTTTTAGTTTCTAAAAAGCTTCTCAGAGCTGCGTCTTGTGGTTTTGCTAATCAAGTGCACCTTTTTTTGAGTCGTTTCATGATGCACAATGCACAGTGGGAGCACTGAGCAGTTGCCTGTTTAGTTGAATGTGGGCTTGCAAGCAACCTGAAATATTATTTTTTTTAAAATGAATAATTGATATGAAGATATCATTGAAGTCCATGGCAATTCCAATGGGCTATGATTATTTGGCTGTTTGTAGTGAGTTTATGAAAATATTTAGCAAATAACACATAATTACGTACTCTGTGATTTTGTAACTAAGAAGGAAGAATCATTACACTGGCACATGTGCAAAATATATGTTACATTGTCAGAGAATCAAGTTGTGAAATCCAAGGAGATTCAAAGATCGACAGCGGAAAACATATTATTGAGAAAAATAGGAAAGCTATTAGATCATCTTATTATTATCTATCAACTTGTTAGTTCCTTAGACTAGTGTCAAAATATCTACTCCAAGTCTCCACTCATATGTACATATGTGTATTATCTACTCTACCCATACGTACATATGTTTTTTTGGCTCTACAACTCTGTCAAATTATCTGCTTCCTCACTAGCGACTCTACTATCTTGAGGAGTCTAAAATTTTTTCTCTAGCGCTCTATGCTTAATTGTTAGATGCATCATGCATACATTAGCTCATTTAACCGCTTTGTACAAGAAGGATTGCTCCCAATACGTCTCAAATGTTGTTCATGTACTATATTCGTATGGTTTGGTTTTGTGCATACTTTTATTTGATTAATTATTAAGGGTGTTTTTGTACAAATAAGTGCGGGGGTGATTTTGTAAAAAAAAAAATATAGGGTGATTTTGTACAAACAAATGAAAATAAAGGGTAGTTTTATGCAGTTTCTACAGTATTCCAAATACGCATCAATACGAATGATGGTTTCTTAATTTCAGATCGATCGAATAATTCCCTGGCCCTATCCTCTCATGACTTCCAACTCTATCTGATACAGTGATACCTCAACTAATGATTTTAGTTTGATCTCAGAGAAAAATTAGGGTTTGGTCGTAGTCGCAGATAGAGATCTCACAGAATTGGCTATGGCGTTGCCGTTGAGGGTGACAGTTTGGATGACGCGGATGATATGGCTGGCCATGATTTGTTGGTTATCTGCTTGTTTAACCGTCGCTGATGATGTCGCTGATAATTTTCGATCTGCAGATACTGGCGCTATTCAAGCTGGTTGATTTTGATCGCCAGTTCTGGGCTTCGCCTCTCTAACTCTCTGGTTAGTGTCTCCAAGGCTTTAGCTTTGTTTCCATTCATTTTGCTAGGGCTATTCCCAAGTCTAATAATACGCGAATTTTTGCAGTATTTCTACGTTACTTGTTAGATGTGCTTACTCTTGCAAAAGCATAATTCAGGGCTTAGAACAAACTTTTTCTGCAGTTCTCTGATTATATGAACTGGATTTGATTTTTTTTTTTTTTAATCAAGTTTGCTTGTATGATGTTGCTAATTTGGCAAAGTGCTGAATCAGATAAACAGGAAATTGTGGGAGGAATTTTTTTGTATAATTTCCCATTTCAAAAAAGAAGCTATGGTCACATCTTTTGAAGATTCAATTGTAGCTATGGTGGCAAATTATACATGCTAGGAAAAAATATTATGGCCATTCATTCGGAAATAATAATAGTGACAGCTATGTAGATAAGCCAAGGACCAGTCATCTATGTTTTCCACTTGTGGGCCTAACAATGGTTTATAGAAAAATGTTCAAAGTGATCTCTCACTCAGGAGTATCAAAATTTAGCTCAATCCATAATGGATGGACGATTGTTTCTTGTAAAAATGCATAGGACTAATGAAATAAATGTTCTGTCTTGGTGATTATTTTCAGCAAGACGATTCTCTTCTTGGGTATTGGTTGTATTTAGCTCTGATTCCTTGACTCATCAAGTCATATATAACTCACTCGGTTTCTGATTATTGCTTACTATGTTGTCTTCTGTTGTTGGTGTGTTGTTTGTTCCTTATGCTGACTATTTGATTATAGCAATTGTAAGATCTCTTCTACTGTGATGAATCTTTGTAGAAGGAACTTATGCTCTTCTGATTTGCCTTTGTGATGAATCTTTGTGAGATCTCTTCTGATTTGCCATTGCTGCTTAAATTGCAGGAAAAAAAAAATCACTTCTTAGTTCTTACACAAAGGAGGAATTTGCTGATCATAGATGCTCAGGGTGTGTTCATGTTGTTTGCTGATCATAAGGCTGCAAGTTTGAAATAAATAAAAATGTATGGGATTTTCAATTCCTGTGAGCAGCTCTTGAGATTTTCTTTGTCAATCTCATTTCATTTCATTTCATTTGTTTTATTTCCCCCTGTAGACGTTGATATGCTGTCTGCTCTGTAAACCTCTCACTGTCTATAAATAAAAATCTTAGTCCATGCATAATATAATTTTAAGGGAAATCTCAGTTGGTGCCCCTATGGTCAAGGTAATTCCAGTTGGTGTTCCACGTTTTATTTTTTTCCCGCTTGGTACCCTGTAGTTTTGATATAGTCCTCTTCATGCCCAAAAGTCTTACGAAACATTACTTTTCCAACTTTTCTTCTAATTTTTAATTGAAATGTAAAGGTTAAATCATTTCATTTGATTTTTAAACTGAAAAGTAATGGTTTATAAGACTTATGGGCATGAAGTGAAATTTATTAAAAAACAAGGGATACCAAGCTGAAAATAAAATAAAAATGTGGAACACCAACCATAATTATTGTCCCCCTGATTCAATATGTTTAAAAGAGTGGTCTTGTTGACCAGTTCATCAATACAATGCTTTATTATCTGAAAGCTCTGAAATAAAATTCACATCTCACACCATCAAATTGGTTTATAAAGTTCTGCATTCTCCATATATCTCTTACTTTTCATTACAGTATATCAAATCAACAAACTCATATTATTAAAGCACACCAAAAGGAAGAAGTTCAGTGCGCCCCACAAAATTTGGACAGAGCACACCCTACTTCTTACAATCTCCAATTGATTTTTGACGGCCATAATAATAACAAAGGTAACAAGGCAATGCTTAGTTTCAGTTAGCATACGGCACTATCCTGATAGAGTGAAGCTTATAGGAATATAGGGTGAAGCTTTCCCCTACACATCTCTTGATGAGTACTTGTGCTGATGCATTTCTAGAAGGATTCAAGAATGTGTATGACTCTACGTTTGTTGCTAAGCTCATTCATAGTATTAGTGCTCTGCATTTGGATATACTATGAGCTTGAGTGAAGTAGGAGTGTTGGAAAATTTAGGCTTTGGTTTGTATTTTCTCACATTTGTCCTTGGTGACATTTGTGTTTTGTACCCCACCCTCTTTTCTCAATAAATTTTTACCATTAGAAAAAAAAAAAAAAACTTATAGGGTTGTCTATTGGAACATTCAATGAGTTGTGTACTTTAGGACTGATGGTATTGGTTGGAATTGGGATTTGTTGTCACCTTTGCTTTCTAGCTAGTTATTTGTTGAGTTACTATTTGTGCAAGCTTGATTAAGTTTGATTATGTGTTTATGAACATGCTCCACTATATATATTATATTAAATATATAATTTAATGTTTTGAGTAAAATGATATAATTTAATTTTTAGTTTTATTTACTTATAGATGATCAAGTACACAAGTCGTGGACTTGTTTTACGAACAAATTAAACAAGTGGCTCGTGAGCTGAGCTCAAGATTGGCGAGCCTTTAAATGAACCGAACTCGAGCTCTCATATTACTGATCAAGTCGAGTCTGAACAATTGAAAGCTTGGCCCCAACTAGAATTAGATATTCACATTCAAAAAAGACCGGCCAGTTTTCAACGAAATAGGAAAGGAAGAAAGAAGTCGTTTATTCATGACCGTACTCATTGTGAATGTTGTTGCACACAAACTCATATGCAATTAATGCATCATGCATGCGCAAGTAACATATAGGTAGGCTCTCCTCTTAGCATTACATGACACGATCGATGATCGATCAATCAACCAACGTGAATTGAACAATGTGCATGTTTCATTTTAACATAGAGTTAATGGGGCCACTAAGGATTCGTGGAACCATGAAAGAGCACATGGCTTCGGTTGGGTGAAATCCGTCCCAAAAACAGTACTTGTCGCGGTTTTTACACGGTGCCACTCCTCGTACACACTTCAATTCTATCATCGTTGCTCTACAACATGCACTTCTACTATTCTCGAACCCTGCATGCATATATTTAATTTATACACACACATTAATGAATTGAATGGCGTACTAGCCTACTACAATATTAACTAAATAATGAATTGTCGATCGATCTTAAAATTACGTCGTACCATATTGAGTAGGATTGTTGATAACATCATGTGTCACCTTATAGGTTTTAGTCACAACAAACTTAGAATCGGGGAGTGTAGATGTGAGAGTGGACAACATTTGTTCTAGGCCTTGGTTGAAAACCTTAACTGGTTCGTTCTTCGTCTCATTGCATGTCACTTGCTTCGTAGACGGCGAGATAACGGTTGAATATGGCATGCAACCAACGGGAGCTACTTCCGACATGATCACCTTTCTTACACCAAGCCTGTATAATTTCTACACAAAAACATATTAATGTAAGTAGTAATAATTAGTATTAATCCACTGAGTTATATACAGATCCAATTTAATCCTAACTTTTAAATGTGAAATGGACATTCTAACAGGTACCTTTAATTGTTGTGAAAGATGTTTCAGAAGGACCTCAGAAAACTCTTCCGAGTTCATCTTTTTGTACTGATTTAGATATACTAAGTTCAAGTAGTTGTTCAAGTAGTCATTATTGCCAACTACGATGAATACTATGGATTTTGACAAATGTTCGGATAGCTCCGTTCCATTGTAATGTTGCTTCAACGTCCCTTCAATTGTACTCTCCAAGTAGCTTATTTGCTCATCCATATTTATGCGCATTCCCTGCCCAACCAAGTAATAATGAAATTAGTTTAACAAATCAGATAGAAGATCATATATAATAGGCTAGAGATGACAATTAGACATATATAGTCCATGCAAATTATTTAAATTTTTTATTCAATAATAATTACTATTGTGTCAAAAATTTTACACTTATTAAATAGTACTTTATTTACATTAATATATATAAATAGTATTAGTATTAAGTGTCTAAATAAATAAATAGTGGGAAATTCACTTACAAGAAAAACACCACTCTCCGGGAGGATTCCACTTGCCGAGGATGCATAATTATAACCCGTGAGCCAATTATTTGTTGGGGATGAACCCATATACGGTGGTGAATATGGCAGGCCTAGAAATTCCGCTGCAATATATATATACCATTTACCCATTAAGAATTTGAATTCATTGTCAAGTGGAGCTAAATTTACGAGAATTACACTAGTTTAGTTTATGAACTAAAGGCGACATACAAACTAAGTCTGCTATGGTTTTCCCATTGCTAAATCTTCCTGTGTGAGTGTGACCCTTTGGAAAATCCACCCCGTAAGGATAATAGTCCGCCTTTGCGATCGTTTGAAGATGGTTGTTATTGCCGTTATCCACCAACGAGTCTCCGAACACATATAGTGCTGGTGCTTTTGGCGTCGGCTGAGGTGCAGGGCCAGTGATGGTCCTGCCCTCAACCGTCGTACTTACAAAATAGAGCAACATAATTATGCAATGAGGAAAAGAGGGGGTCAACATTTTTTGCTCGATCGATCAAATCAATGTAGAATGAACTTGGTTTGTAGTAATAGAAATGATTTTTTTTTATCGTTGATGAAGAGTACGTGATCAGTTTATCTTCTTTTTTTAGGGATTGATCAATCGAGTATGATTTTTTCTTTTGTAAATGAGTATGACTAATGAAGTGAGCAAATATTGCGAATTTATAGTCACTACCTACGCATCATTATATGGGAATCACTTGGCCTAGGATTGGCCAAAGGTGCTAAGGAGAGGAAAAAAGGGAGGGTATATTAATTTTTGGTTTGGGAAACAATCAAACTTCGTTTTGTAGAGAGAATGTAGGATTATTATTGATTTGAAAATTTAGGTAGCTAGGTAGATAGTTCATTAGACCTATTAACCTACACTTCATTACGGTATAATTAATACTTCCTCCGTTTAAGTCTATTTGGCTTTTTAGACACAATTAATTGTCTAATTCCATTTGAACTTTTAGTTATTTTGTCCAAAAAGGGTGGAGAATTAATTATATGTATTAATTATTTAATAGGGGTATTTTATTAAGAATAATGTTTGTCTTAATATTTGTGCAAAATAGTTAAAGGACAAATAGACACTTAGACGGAGGGAGTACGTTTTTTTTCAATCCCCTATAGTGTATTACTTGAGTTCACCTAGAACATTCACGAACTGATTACTAACTAATTTTATTGGGTAAACTATCACCCATAGGGTTCGAAACGGTAACCTCAGAATACTACCCCAAGGCTTCATTGCTGAACCAAATGCCCGAAAACATGTTGCCCTAAATATTAAATAGGCACCCCTCATGCATGCTACGTTGCAACGCTGCTAATCCAAAATATATCTTGTTTAAACTAGAGGGAGATCGAAATTGCTTTTCATAGAATAGTCTTTTTATGCCCCTTATTTTAATATATGTGCATTCTTTAGAGTAGTTTTAATCGAGCCCGATTACTTTATATATAGTGTGTGATTTTATAAAACCCAAAAAAAATAACAATGAGTTAAATCCAATTTATCTCATAAATCATATTTAACCTATAACAAAAACACTAAGACTACCTATATTTTTCAGATAATAAATCTCCATTATTAATTCTATTATATTATTATTGAGTGTCATCTTGATTAAAGGATGCATATTCCTTCGCACTCTTTCACTTGTCCTTAAACGAATGTGCAATTAATTCATTTGTCACTTAGTATCTAATTTGATGATATGATAACATCTTATGTAATCCATATCAATATTCAAATTATTTCTTGAAACTCTGATCTTGAACTATCAAAATAAATGATTATTATTAATCTATTTGAGCACATTCATTTATTTTTAGTTCCTAATATTCAAGTGGCCAAGACACAATTCCAATCCATATATATATATATATATATATATATATATATAATATATATATATATATATATATATATATATATATATATATATACTCTTATCGTAGATAATTAGGAGGATCCTCAACTTTTAGATCTAGCTTTTTAAAGGGGTAAGATTAATTGCTAATTACGATTTAAAAGAAATTAGAGAAATCAAGTTACGTGATTATAGGATTTGAAAATTTTAATTATGGAAAAAATAAACGTGAGATCAACTTGTTCATTCTGATATTTGTGAGTCTCTTGGTAAATTATAGGCGAATTTGTGGTTATTCATGTTTGTGGTTATTAATTCAATCGACTTGTGCGACTTGCTTATGAGTGTTGTTTATTCTTTATTGCATTATTATTCGTTAGATGAGTCGTTGTTGTTCATGTGTTTATATTCGTTCACCATTGTTGTTCTTGTGCGCGACTTGGTTATGAGTGTTGTTCTTTCTTGATTGCACTATTGTTTGTTAGATGAGTCGTTATTGTTCATGTGTTTATATTGGTTCATCATTGCTATTCTTTCTAACAACTCAACCTTTGTTTGGCTTTTTCCTCTTTGTTTGGGTGAATTCAGTTTACTCCCTTCGTAATAGTTTCTAGATATCAAACCATCTTAGTTATTGTTCTTTCGAAATTGCATAATTGTTCAGTGTAAGATACATTGTTGTTCATATGTCTAGATATCAAACCAACTTAGTTATTGTTCTTTCTAAATTGCATAATTGTTCAATGTGTGATGCGTTATTGTTCATATGATTATACTCATTCAGTAAACTAGGAAGAACAACTCGGGAATTGCCCGAACCAACTCGAGCAACCTAAACTGCAACCGGAAGAAATTTGGCAACAATCTGAAGAGTCAACTCGGGCAAGAATGCTTGAAAAATATGGAGAGCCTACTCGAGCAAGAATGCTTGATAAATCTGCAAAAATTATGAAGAAATCCAGTTGAGGCAGACGAAGTAGTTCCTCGCAAAAATCGCATGAGATGGAGACGGTTGTTTTGAGACGGGCGATTAGATTGAATATATTAGGGTTATTAGAATATCCGCTAAAGATAAGGAAAAGCAAATCTTGTAAATTAGGTTGTTACTAAAATAATTAATTTTAGATTTTTTTTTAATTTCCAATGAACAACGTCTATCCTCCTAAAAATCTAGATCTAATGGTTGAGAATCCTCCTAATTATCTACGGTAAGAGCTTTTCTCACTTGATCTTAATCCTATATATATATATATATATACTAGGAAGGTGGTCGTGCTACGCACAGATTGCCTTTGACTATATTTTGTATTTTGTAAATATAACTTAACCTTTTTCATATTATATTTTAGTTGAATAGCCCATTTTTAATATATTTAATTTTAGTAAATGAATTGTTGTAAAGTAATTGGTTATATTTTTTGTTTATTGAATTAAGCGGACATAATAATTATTGTGAGTATAAAAAATGATATAAATTTATTTTCATATTTTGGAAATGAAACACCAATTTAATGTTAAGTACTCTCTCCGTATAAGTCTACTTGTCTTTTAAACATTTTACACATATATTAAGGCAAGAGCTAGTATTACCACATTGCTCCTAAAATCTACCTACTTTATTTCTTGAGATGTGTGTGTGCAATTAATTGCATGGGTTGTTTGAGGGTAAAGTTGGAAAATTTTGGATAAAATACTTAAAAAGACAAGTAGAATTAGACAACTAGTTAAGACTAGAAAGACAAATAGACTTATACGGAGGGAGTATCATTCTTTGCCTAAAAATGTCATTTAAAATAAAATCTTATAATATTATACATTATACACTACATTATTGGTTCCCATTTGAACATTACACATGAGTCATGACCAACTACAATTAGGTTGTATATCAAGAAGTTAATCTGAGTAACACATCCATCCATTTAGTATATAGACTCATGTACATCTATGATTATTTTAACATAATTTAGAGTTGGAATTCGAAGAGGTTGTTAATTTATGCGTGGTTGAATTAATAATGTAATTATCCCACATTAATTATGATGAAATTAATTGGTTGTAATATCTTTGATGTTATATCACTTTAATTGGCTAAAATTACTTGTTAGAAACAACTATTAAATATTTACTATATATTTTGACCAAATCAATTTCTACGCACCATTAGACTTGACCAATACTAGAAATAAAGAGATATTCAAATAAAATTTTGATCATCTATCTACTACTTAAGAAAAAAGAAAAAAATTACATTTATGATGGTGGTTTTTTTTTCCACTTGCTCGACCTTGCAAATGAAGCCACTATTCTTACTTTCTAAAGAAATGAGATTTTAATTTCACCATTGGTTTCACAAACAACGGAGCATAAGTGGATTTGTTTTAGTGTAAAGCAAGATAATTTAAAATAAAAAAATTTAGTTATATTTTACCTAATAATAATATTATTTATATAATTATTTTTCTCATATCCTCTAATCACTCAACATCAAAATGCAACAATAAAATTAATGCATATTAGCAAATATACAACTAAAATTTATGTAAACGATTATAACATTTTAGATCTCACCTTAGCGATCGTAATGAATTCTCTCCATTCCATATGTTTGTCAAAAGACCTTCATCCTATCGAGCCTCAAAGTACATTGTTACAAATTAGATTGTCTCATAAAACACTAAGTAACTCTTTCATAAAATTGTAAAATTATTTTACAAATGAAATGAAATAAAAAGAATCATATATTGTCTTTCACTTTTAGGGGCTTCAACTTCGACCTCCTACACAAATTTATATAATTAGTTTTGAGTTTCAAATAAGTTGAAAATGAGAAGAAAAAAAAGAAGAAAGATTGAGTGCATAAAATGATAATTTATTTTATAAGAGTTTTTACAAAGAGTTAAGTCTATCTAAAATGTGAAAGAGGGAAAATATAAATTGATATTGATAAGAGCAAAATCTCTCACATAAATTAATCGAATAAATCTACCATCAAATGATTACCCTAGCATATAACCTTCTCTTCTTCATTTGATCATCAACGATTCATTGTGACCCTCATCCACTTTGCCAAACCTACTAACATGAATGATTTTTTTCATTTATCATATAAATAAAATAATAAAATAATCAAAGTGTATATAAATATAATCCTAGAAATCATATGAAACAAAGGGATTCAATAGAACAAAAGTACCTCTATTGAATTTTAAAGCATTTGCTTTTGCCCTTCAAGTAACAATCACCAAACACATCAACTATAAGATTTGGTTTGTAACTCATTTTCTTTTGCCCTTCAAGTAACAATCACCAAATACATCAAATATAAGATTTGGTATAGGAAAGAGGATGAAGGGTGAGTTAGAAGTTATAAGAGCGAGGTAGGCTTTTCTTCTTCTTAAATTCCAAACCATTTTGAAGGTGGGTTCTCATAACTTTTGTAGATTCATTGGATCTCTCTTGTGCTTGAATTTTGGATTTACATTGGACCAATATATATATATAATATATATATATATACATAATAAAACTTGATAAGGATGATGTTGATTTATCATAAAAATTAATGGGATTATGCAAGATGATTAATTGAAAACATAATGAATAATGGAGGTTATTATAAAAATAAGGTTACATGAATTTTAGAATGTAACTCCATGACCTTTTATTTCCTTTTCTTTTAGATTGTAACTCATATACAATTGTTTAAACAAAAAATTCTCTCATTAAGATGGGGGCATCAATTGTGTTCTTAAGGTGAGCATCAATTACGTTATTACATAGAAAAACCTCACCCTTAATCAATTGTCTCCCCTTTATTTTTATTTTTTTTTCTCTCTTTTGAGCTTAATTGTAGATTATTTCATTAGATGCTTTGGCCATTAATTGACCAAATTTTTCTATTTTATAGTGTATATAGATAGATATAGATTTATATACGCAAATACATAGATAGGAGGACTTCTCCAATCTCATTAACTATAGCTCCCACTCAATTTTTAGGAATCCCGATCACCGCCTTTTACGGAATAACGTTTGGCAATGTTAAAGACCACCAATCATCAAAATACATGATACATCACATTCATGTCTGAAGAATCTACTGATAATAATATAAATTAAAATTCTACAACACTTTTAAAGAATCTTAAGGCAAGTCTGCCCAACATGTATCCATCATACATGTCCATGTATTGATCAAACATCTCCATGTCCATATAGCCCGTGAAACTTAGAGATATCTATCACATTGCATAATAGCATATATCGAATAATTTATGTCCAAATTAATGATTCAGAATACGGACAATACATAATTCATAATATCAGTTCACTTAGTAGGGTTTCAACCACCATGACTTTCATGGCAATCCTATTTGATTATTATAAATTATCAGGACATTTTAATTAATTCTAAACTACAATCAAATACTAATAAAACTTTATTTCAAACAAACATGATGCAACATTTTAACAATCATAAATCAATATATATAATCTAAAAACAACATAATCTCAAATTCATTCTCCAATGCACGCACTTGAGTCCCTTAGCCCTAGTGTGATTGAAATGCTTAGGATTGGGTAAGGGTTTAGTCAATGGATTTGCAATATTGTTATCTGTGTATTTTGCATAATCTCACATCACCCTTTTAAACATTGTCTCCAATGACATGAAATTTCTTGAGCGCATGTCTAGACTTGGAATTAGAACTTGGTTCCTTAGATTGAGCAATCGCACTATTATTGTCACAATAAATTTCAATTGCCTTATCACAACTGAGGGACCACACCAAACTTAGTAATAAACTTCTTATCTAGATAGTTTCCTTAGCCGCATCCACTGCAACAATATACTCAACCTTTGTCATAGAATCAACCACTATATCTTGCTTTGAGTTCCTCCAACTCACAGCTAGCCCCTCCATTAAGAAAGAAGAAGTATTCAGATTGAGACCGAAAGTCATATTTGTCTGTCTAGAAGCTTGCATCAGTATATCCTTCAACGATCAACTCATCATGCCATCTGGTATCCTAGGCACAACTCGTTCAATTTAGTGGGATTTATAGATGCAGATTTTGCAGGTCGCTTGGAAGATAGGAAAAACACATCAGACCTGGCTCAATTTATGGGCCCATGTCTAGTGACTTAGGGATCAAAGAACCAAAACTCAGTAGCTCTTTCCACAGTTGAAACTGATTATGTCGTAGCTCCTGCATGTTGCTCCCAAGTACTATGGTTAAAGCAACAACTCGTCGACTTTGGTATATCTCCTGAAAATATTCCTATCATGTGTGATAATACTAGTGCCATCAATATTTCAAAGAATCATGTGCATCATTCTAGAACTAAACATATAAACATTCGACATCATTTTTCAAGAGATAATATTGAAAAAGGTTTTATCAAGATGGATCATTGTGGGACTGAAAATCAGGTGGCATACATTTTTCACGAAGGTTTTGGACAAAAAACTCTATGAGCATCTAAGGATGTTACTAGACATGATTTTTCTAGAGTAAATAAGTCTCGATTATCTATTCTCTCAATGCTTGGCTAAAGAGGTAACTTCACTCAGGGAACTACACATTATTTGTCATTTTTTTAATGAGTTATATCTATTCCTCTATGTTGATCTTCTCTACCAGCAGCAATTTCCTTGTGCAAAGACTAATTAATTTCAATTACCACATTTCATCCATCTTGCAAACTGGTCGTCATTTCATTTGTCGAATTCTCCCCTTCATTTTCATTGTGATCATCGCCATCTACCTTATTTTGCTCTGCAACTTGACGATCGCCATCAGAGTTCATGGAACTTTTCTTCAACTCCTTTGCCTTTCCCCATAGCACAACGAATAGTCTAAACACAATGAGCAAAGCCTCCAATACACTACAAGTTAAACCAGTCCAAAATTATCAATCCATCAACATGTACATATTATATATAGAAAATGTTATAAAAAAGGCTAGGCGGGAGGATGGGGTCTAACTGGAGTGTAGGCGGATTAATATAATTTTTATTTTATAGGGTTATTATTTATAATTGGTGAAAATATATAAATAAAGAATAATTTCATCATATTGTCTACGTATAAATCAAGCCTTGAGCCCTCCTAGAGTTTGCGTAAGTAAGCTAGAACGCCGCAAATATGCCGCCTACCCTACATAATCCGTCTAGGCGTCCAGGAATAAATCTGAACGTGGACCACCGCCTAGATTCTAATAGGCCTCCAAGACCTTTTTTAAGAACAGTGTATATAGAGGTAATCACATGAATATATGTACTTATTTTGTGCAAAAAATAAGTACTTAATTGCTCTATCTTATTAAGAAGTTAATATAATAATATTATGTACCTTCCCAAGTGTAACTTCTCGTCTAGTACAAGTACTAGTAAGTGTCTTTAGGATCAACATCAATGGGCTAAAGATGGACACATACAAGGGCCCTTTAATTCTCACGCACCATGACTGTAATACTACACATATCCCTGATCTAACACACCCTACGTACATCAAACATACAAAATGAAAAATCAGCTAATTAAATCATTTCTAATCACAAAATACTAATCCATATATATTGAAAATTATTTTGAATTGAAGTAGTTGTTATTTTAACTTATTTAATTCGATTAGCTATATATCTTACCGTGTAGTGTACACAATAGTGGCAAGTCAAATGTTTAATTCAAGCTTCCAATGTTATCAATCATGATCGTTGATTAAAGCTTTTTAGTAGCTTGAATATTGCTCCCATTATGCACATCAAAGCCGTGCTCGTATAATAGCATGGATATGTCTTGCTCATCCTTGCCTACAGTTGTTCATTAATCACATTGAAAAATAATTATTATTGAATAAGTGATCCTTTTAATTTGGGAATATATATGGGGCTTCCTTTTTCAAGGTAGTCCTATATGCTTGAAGTCATTTAATACATGAAGAATTAGCTATATAGCATAGCTTAGGGAGCATCCAAGAGATAACTATTCACCCCAGGTTAGTTGTTGTGTGGATGTGATAAGGCCACATTGTGAATTTTGTGTAAGCTGAAGCTCTTTGGCCAAATGCGGATCATGAAACCTTTGTAAAAGGTTAGCAGCATTGCATCAAATATGGCAAGGAGCGTTCCTAAAACCTTTGCTATCCCAAACATGCTACTAATCACTTTTCACGTTTATATATATATATATATATATATATATAAACGTGAAAAGTGAACCTTTCGATAACATAAGCCAGGGACAAATGAATTAAGGCGACGACAAATATGAAACGATTTGCAACAAGAATGCGCAGATCCATGCCGTCGAGGGAGGCGAGTTTGTAGAAGATGTTAACGCCAGCGAGGGCAACTTGAACAACTATAGCATCATCATCGGAGCCCATCCTATTAAGTGTGTTGTTTAATTTGAATAGTTCTTTCTTTCATGATGATTGATGAAATGAATAGGTTATATTGTGTGATTTATGGAGGGGGGGAGATCGGTTCATGTGGTACAATTTATTTTTGAATGACTTTTGTAATGTATAGACCAGCAAATTCTAGAATTAATGCCTCGTGCTAAATTCCCTTCAACACCCTAAAACGCAAATTATCTAGCACGTGGGGGGGAGGCCCATGGCACAAATGAGGTGGGCCCAATTTAGTCGAGTGAAAGGGCTTATTGGCTTGGTAAGCGCAAGGACGTGACACTCAATTTATGTATGTTTACTTAGCCTCCGTTCGGATGTAGCGTGACAAGGTTGGAACTCGCTTGTCCTCATTTCTTCAGCTCCTTGAAGCGCGTTCGGCAACATAGGAGGTTTTCAAGGTTCGGCAGTTGGAAGGGCTTGAACAGGCTGACCGTGGCTGATTTTCTCCACCTCCTCTTCCCTAGCTTACCAAGCTTAGTTGCTAATGACCAAATAGACGTCTTGTTATGTCTTAAAGCATATTTATCCATTGAAATTTATTAATATGCTTGAATAATGGGAGAGGAGTACAAAAAAAGAGCGCATTATGTGAAAGAGATGCTTGGATTTGGAAATTAAGCATCCTAAATGGAGAAATATTTTAAAAACAAACATCATAAATACAAATATATTAAAAAGAGCGCTTTTTAGAGGAAAAAAGAATGAACATATTTTGTAGGATTTCAAAAAGTGTTTTGATTTAATCCCGAGCTAATTTTGATATTTCAGAACTGAACCGAGAAATGTAGTCCCGGTCCTCGTGATATTTTAGAAATCGATTTCTGGTCTAGTCTAAAATTGTTTCAATCCCAGTTCATTTAGGGAGTCTTAAGGTACGATTATAATAAGAACCTTGTTTTGAAAAGATTTACTAGCTAGTTTTATTTATTCAAAAAATTTATTTTCTTTCCTGTCAAAATTTCCCCGTAAGAAATTGAATTAGGTATATACATGTTTTGTATTGGGTGTACACATGCATACTATTGTGTAAATTAAAAATTATATTGTGTGCAAATATTTTATATTGTGTGTGTAAATGTAAAATGTTAGTATGTATTAGGCGTGCAAAATTTTCATACTATATATAAATGTTCTACACAATGTGTGCAAATTAAATGTTTATTGATGTACAAATATTTTACATCGGATGTGTATTTTTTGTAGTAGATGTGCATAATTTTCCTACTAGGTGTGCATATTCTATAATCTATATCATGTATATGCTTCAATTTTACGAGCGAATAATCTAGGTTGTTAATTCTTTAATATTGGACGATCCACGCATGTTGTCGCATGTAATTCCAAAATTTAGTATGAAGTTTTTGGTTATTTTAAAGACAATTAAATTTTTTTAAAGATCGTTTGATGGCCAAAGAAAGGTAGAAAAGGTATGGCCAAAGATCGTTTGATACTCAGTTGGTTTAGTGGTAAAGTGATGTTAGACTCTTTAAGTGTTGTGCACAGGAGGTTCGAAGTTCGAATCTCACTAGCAGCATGTATGGAAAAATTGATATTGGGAGGTTCTCCCCCAAAATGGGGCCACGAAGTACCCGATCCGAATGTAGAGCGGTGGTGTCTGACTGATCGAACCGGGCGAGCCAAAAGGCAAGACCAAAAAAAAAAAAAAAGAAAGGTAGAAAAGGTACAAATAATTAAGCCCAAAATTGATGAACTTTTACAGATGAGATGTAGACATGAAACTTATTGATGTTTACGAGTGACATCAAGAGTGTGAGTGAGTCAGAGTGACCCATTATTGGAACTTGAGGTCCACCCACTCCAAAATTAATGACCGTTATGGAAGTTGGCAGCTAAAATCTTTAATGCTCCTTATCAAACCTATCCAAACTCCATCTTCACCAAATAATGCTCTCTGCAAATCAATGCTTGTAATTTTGAAATTAGGGTTTGGGTTTTTTTTGTTTCAATTATTTCTCACCGGCAAATTCATGCAATTCTCGTGCTCTCGGAGCTTAAAGTCCTCAATTTTCAAAATTAGGGTTTTTCTTTAAAAAAGATTTCTCGATTGTTCTTTGACTTGATTGGGATCTTCGTTGAAGCCTACACGAAAGCGCTAGCAATTGGGTTTCTAATTTCTTCGTTTCTCACTTCTACTTTCTGAGCCGGACATCTGTTGGTAGATCAACAAACCCAGAGCGATTCGAAAGAAACATTATATTTAAATAATCTTTTCAAAATTGCTTGCCTCTTATCCGTACAAGATTTTGCAACTTTGCCCCCTTTTGTATGCTTTCTTCCTCTACCTTCATATATTAAACTTGTGGGTCGGTAGCAGAGGAGTGATTAGCTCTGATTTAGGTGCCAAATTCCACCTACACAAGATTTGGCAGGCTTTTTTGGGCAACTGTTTTTGTCCTTTTTTTTAAAAAGCCCAACATTTTTTGGTTGAAATTGATGAGCCTCTAATCTCGAGAATTTAAGTTTTGCTGTCTTATATAAAAAGTCACTTCTTGTTGTGTATCATCTGAAACTTGTGAGGCATTCCTGTTGTTCATCTTGCTATTGTGTTGTTGGTGTTGTTATTGTTGTTGTGTTGTCTATTCGAGCTTTGAAACCATGGTTGGAAGCATTGAAAATGGGTGTCAAAACTCGTATTCAAATGGGTCTACGAATCATCACAATGGCAATGAGGAGAAGCTCGATGAGCTAAGACGCCTTCTAGGAAAAAATGAAGGTGATCTACTTAGAATTGTGGGAATTGGGGCAGGTGCTTGGGGTAGTGTATTTGCAGCCTTACTTCAAGATAGTTATGGCCAATTTCGCGATAAGATCCAAATTCGGGTTTGGAGGAGGCCAGGGAAAGCGGTGGATAGAGCAACCGCTGAGCGCCTCTTCGAAGTGATCAATTCAAGGGAGGATGTGCTTAGAAGGCTAATTAGAAGGTGTGCTTATTTGAAGTATGTTGAAGCGAGGTTAGGGGATAGAACACTTTATGCTGGTGAGATCTTGAGAGACGGGTTTTGCCTAAACATGATTGATACACCGCTTTGTCCTCTTAAGGTTGTCACAAACTTGCAGGAGGCGGTTTGGGACGCCGATATAGTTGTGAATGGATTGCCTTCAACCGAGACGTTTGAAGTGTTTGAGGAAATTAGTAAGTATTGGAAGGAGAGGCTTACTATGCCTATTGTGATTTCCTTGGCTAAGGGTATTGAAGCTGCACTCAATCCTGTTCCACATATAATCACTCCAACACAAATGATTCATCGCGCAAGTAAGTTCTTTGATCATACATCAACTCTGAAATTGTCTTAGTTGCATCATAGTGAATTTTGGTGTATGTGGATGTTAAAACTGTAAATTGCAACAACCGACGATTTGCTGATCTAATTAATTGAATGCAATTATGCAAAGTCATATGTCCTGAATTTGTTGTGTTCTTGGCAGCCGGGGTGCCTGTGGAGAATATACTTTATCTTGGAGGGCCAAATATTGCCTCTGAAATTTACAACAAGGAGTATGCGAATGCTCGGATCTGTGGTGCGGAAAAGTGGAGGAAGCATCTTGCATGTTTTTTGAGGCAGCCTCATTTCATTGTATGGGATAACAGTGATCTTGTTACTCATGAGGTCATGGGAGGTTTGAAGAATGTTTATGCCATTGGGGCTGGTAAGTTTTTTACTTGTTGCTAATCTGACTATGGAGTAAAATTAAATTTCTTTCATAGTAATCTCCTTGACAGCATGGAGTTAAATTAAAAACCATGGAATTTAAATATGTTTTTGAGGAATTCAATGACCTTATTAACCAGAATGTAAAGATGATATTTTGGGGTTAGCATCAGCGCTCAGCAGTCCATAAGAACCTAAATCTAAGATAATAAAGATTTTGTTCATTTACTGTGAATCTCAATACAATTAGATCACAATCGCAATTCTCTAGAGTTCTTCAACTTCTGCAATGCTAAGTTTTCAATATTTGATACTCTGGAGAACAGAACTTGGTAACGCTTTGAAATTTATTGACATTATCAGGGATGGTAGCAGCCTTAACCAATGAGAGTGCGACGAGCAAATCCGTGTATTTTGCTCATTGCACATCAGAGATGATATTCATTACTCATTTGCTGGCTGAAGATCCTGAGAAGCTTGCTGGCCCTCTTCTGGCCGACACATATGTAACCTTGTTGAAAGGAAGAAATGCGTGGTACGGTCATATGTTAGCCAAGGGCGAGCTCACTCTTGATATGGGTGACAGCATTCGTGGCAAAGGAATGATTCAGGTACATGTTTTTTTGACATCCTTTTTATCTAGATTTGCTCTCAAGTTAGCTGCTTCAAAATGTAATCAAACCCAAAATCCGACTCAACCTGAGACAACTAAAATTTGTGTAGAACTTTCCAACAAACCAAATAGTCCAACCCAAAATAGTCAGGTTTTGACCATACATGAATTAGTCTTTCCTCATTTGCATCTTCTATGATTGATCAAGGAGTTGGCATTGCTTATAAAATAGTCCACTATGTAGTTCATTTACTAGATCATAAAAAGTGGAGATTCATATTTGAGGTGCTGGAGAAGACTTGAAAAAGTTTTCCTCAATGTGTTTGCCTCTAAACACAACATTGCTAAAATTATTGACATAAAATTTTGCAGGGTGTGTCCGCAGTTGGAGCATTTTATCAGCTCCTGAGGCAGCCATCTTTGAACATCATGCGGCCTGGAGAAAGCAAACCGGTTGCTCCCGTTGAGTTATGCCCCATCTTGAAGACATTGTATAAGATTCTCATAACCAGGTACTTTGCATAATTTCAAACTATTCTCCATAGAAAGAAAACAACAATTCAATTCAGATTCTGATTAGTTCTTTCATGTTTTACTCCTGTGTCAGGGAACAATCATCTATGGCGATTCTCCAATCACTAAGAGATGAGAACTTGAATGATCCTCGGGATCGGATTGAGATAGCGCAAAGCCATGCTTTCTTCAAGCCATCTCTTCTTGGACAGCCAAAGAGCTCTTGAGAGAGCTTTTCTTCTTGCAATTCTTGTTGCTGCTTTCAATTCTTATGATTTGTGAGGTACTGAGGTTGTAGTAATGGTGTAATGACAATTTATTTGTGAGGTACTGAGGACAGCCAAGCTGCCTGATAGCGAATGGAAATGCAAATAATATATTGGTGTAATGGTGTGTTATCATCATTATATGTTGTTTTGTATAGTTGTGCTTCAAGTATTGACAAGAAATTGAAACCTGTAATGTTGCTTATAATTAAAATATTTATAATAAAATCAAAAGGAGACACCTGATATTGGTCACTTTCCATTGTTCTCCATCTTGAGTTCTCGACATCTTCTTGTAGACTAAAATTTATTTATAATTTTCAAGATTAACAATTTAAAAAAAAAAGTTTTTTTTTTTTGGTAGAAAAAAAAAGAAGTAAATTTTTAGTAATACAGAGTACACAAGTAAATAAATTAAATATAAATTTTTTAAAGTAAACCAGGCTTTCCGCACCCAAGCCTCGTTGAATCGTCAACTGAAACAAGCACCGACCACCACTCTCCGGCAGGCACCTCAATCGTCGTTGCTCCTTGCCTTCGCCTCCACCACCGTGTTCGCCGCCCGGACACCTCTTCTCCAGTCATTCCTGGAGAGCTTCCATCTCCATTCTTTACCTTGGCTGTCGTCGCCATCCCGAAGTCGTCGTTATTCCTGGCAGTCTTTTCCACTTTGTCTGCCGCCGATCAGTCGTACAGTTTTCACTATTCTTCTGTCTGAGGTAAGCGAATCCAAACCTTCTCTTGCAATCGTCTGTCTGAGGTGCTGGGATGATTTGCAATTTCATTGATTTTTTGGGACCAATTTTAGGATTTTGCTCCGTCTAGGGTTCCTCTAACAATGAAGAATGATGATTGGTCTAGCTCCGGCGAGGCTTTAAGTGATTCTGATCCCTGTTTTGATGACGAAGATCTATCCTGTTTGACAGGTTCTACAAGTAAATTGCAAATTAGGTACATGTATCGATTTCAACCTCCTCACTTTCTTTGCTTGCAGAAACTGTTGTGTGTGGTATTTGAATCGGTGGTTCTGTTTCTATTGTAGGAAAGATGCTTCTAAGGCTCGTTGGGATTGTAAGATGGGAATGGCTGAGGTAGTGGAGCGGAAGGGGCGAATGCTGGTTTCAACTGGGATTGTTCGTAATGGCAAAACTTATTGCTTGATTGAAGAGGCCTTGTAGGTGCTTTTCCCATACAAATTCATTCTGTATCGTACTTGTAGTCTTATATTTTGTGATGTTGTCAGAAGGGATTTCCATATCTTACTCATTGGCAATTGTTTTTTCTTAGATTTCATGTTTCAATGGTTGTTTGGTTACTTTGGTATGTCTAGTTCATCGTGTGTTGAATTACATGGCTGGTTGCCGATAGGTTGCAACTAAAATCATCATAAAGGAAGCAATTTTATTCTTATCAATGCTTTATTGCTTTCTCTCCTCTTATTTCTAGTGATTGTATGCCATGGCAGGTTTTTGGCTGAAATAGGAGCGTTGATTATTGTAGATGACGAAGGTGCATCGCTTCCTTTAAATGACATTTATGAAAAGGTTGCTCAGTTACAAAGTGGATGCAGCTGGGAGATGTTTCAGGTCTATAGGCATTTGAAGTCACTTGGGTATATTGTCGGAAGACATGGTGTTCCATGGAGCCTTAAGAGTATCAAAAGTAAAGTCGACTCTCTTTTGTCCTTGGAAGATGGCAAGGTGGTAGAAAATGTGTCCAAGGAGGAGCAATCCATAGTTGACCTGCTCAGTGACTTGCAGATTAATGAAGGAAAACTTGTTTTTGATGTTTATCTTCCCAACAGCAAGTTTAGAAAGTCTTTGCCTGGAGATCCAATGTTCGTTGTCTCCTTGGCTGGGTAAGTCACTAGTCTGCATCTTCCTTAGCTAGTTAGCTGTTTATGGCCTATTCTCTCAGGTTGATGTTGTGAAATACTGTATTTAGTATTGTTATGATTTCCTTTTTTTTCTAGGTTGCTAATGCCCTATGCATATATCTAATTGATCTGAAGGAAGATATGATGTAAAAATGACAGGTGGCTCTATAGCAAAATTAAGAATTTGGTTTTATGATGATGGCATGCCAATTTATTCATAGGAACTCTACTTTACAATGAAGAAGTTTTTTCCTTTCTCTTGTGGAGGTGACTAGGTGAGGTATGCTGAAGAATCAGCTATATAGATTGTTTGATAATTACTGAACAGAAGGAAGGGCCTGTACTTCTTTGGAACTTGTAGTTGCAGTTTGTTAAATTCTCTCCTTTTATTCATTTCCTGATGTATTCTCTACCTTCAACATTTTCCATCTGGATATCTTATAAGAATTTTTATTAGTAATATGTTTAAAATTAGATTTTCCAATTTCGATGATTGATTGGACCCTAATTGTTGTATGTTATGTTATTAGGAGTCGTCCACCATCCACAGAAGAAATTGAAGCCCTTGAGAGACAATCTAAGGACATTCCTCTTCGATTTGCTAACATTGAGCATGGTCGTGTCACTTTCTTCTCATTTAATAAGGTAGAGCTTGATGTTCTACCATGAGATACTTGAGCAAATAGTGCTCACAAGCTGTAGCGTGAAAAGCCTTATTCTGGACAATATTTTGGAAGACATCCATTTGAAAGTTTTGTTCCTTAATCCCTGTGTCAGTTTTACATTGTAAAATCTGTTGATACTTGCTGGAAGATAAATTGCATGCCGTTGCCTTTTTAATACACATGGTCCATGTTTCCTGCAGCCTGAATTATCTTAAGATTTATGTAGGTTTACAAGTCTAGTTTGTCTCCCACACATCTAGATCCAACATTCAATCAAACCAACCAAAAATATACCAAGACAAAAAGGTTTTACAGATGCGTTATTCTGTAAATTGCAAAACTATCTTGGATCGAAAATCACACCATAGATCTTAAAACCACTTTGTACACAAAGGAACAGATAAATCATCACTTGTATACATTATCTGAACTTAGAAAGTATTACTATTTTACCACTTGCCTTCTGTTTTCTCTATGCAACACATTTCTCAGTTCCCACAGCTAAACTCTACATCACTATGTGTATTCATAACACACCCGATTACACGCCAAATCCATCTCTCCACAAACATGATTTGATCAGCTTCAAGAAACAAACCATCAAGCATGAACCCCTATTATAATACACTTAGCAAGTTTTGTATAGCACAAACAGACCAAACAGACGACAAGGCCAGGGCACCACAAGTCAAAAAACTCCCAACTCCCATCTGATTCCTCCCCTAACTTAACCTTCTTCTTGTCTAAAGATGGTAAATGGTGAACGTTCAGATTCTGTAATCTGCATACAGGAAGTTTGATAGTGTTAAATCAAAATAGAAGACAAGATTTTCTCTGTTTGCGTTGCCCAGCTAGAACATTTGAACAAGGACTATGGTTTTGTTCAGCATACCATTTTATTATGACATTTTAGCAATATTGCGGCTGTGGTAAAAAAACAGTTGTAACAATGGAATTTGAGCGGTGATAATAAAAAGGACATTATTTTTGAAAAAGTAATTGTGATTATAATGTGCAAAGCCAAACAAACCCTAAATTGATGTACTTACATCAGTAGTCTGAGAAGGGGCAGAAGGCAAAACGGGCATTAGAGATGTCCAAAGGATAGGGTCAACCATTGGATCAACAGAACTGTAGCTTGTCAAGAACGGTGCAGACAGCAATGGGGACAACGAATACTTGGGAAGAGACATGCCTCCTGCTGATGTTGTTCGTAATCTATCAATTCCACTATCTGGGATTGTTGTTTTCTCTATCGCTTTTCCATGGTCAATCTTGTTAATATTACTCTTGTTTTCATTCTCATCATTGTGAATAATTGTCTCCTTTGCCTTCAATGCTCTCTCTTGCATGTGTTTGTAAGCGGGAGACTTTGATAAGATACTCAACGCGGACAAGGGAGAGTTCTTATTATTCTTCTTCTTTGCTCCATAAGATGTGCCCAACTGGGGCATTTGGTATGGTTCAGTGGACAAGATAGCTCGTTCTAGAGATTTGAGTTCACTGCCAGCTGGCCCACCATCTTCAATGCTTTTATCTGATGCTTTTGAAAGCGAATCTCCCTGACGAGATTTATTGGAATTATTCCACCATTTGATGTAACCTGTTAAATCCATCTTTCGCTCAACGCATAAACCACCAACGTATTCACCCTCTAGTGCTGCATCATCACCCACACCTTGAGACAAGAGCCAAAGGAGAAATAATTACGGACGAAGGGGTGTTATTTTGAATCTCAAACATACTAAAGAATTGTCCTTACATCAAGATACTTACCATACTGCATGCTGTTGAGATATTCAGATCCAGATGAGTGACCCAGTGATGACTCCCATCGACTGCTGTTTTAACAAATATTAATGGAGATTAGAATATACAAAGTCTTGTGATTGCTAAGTATCTAATGAAATTCCCATCATTAGAAAATTCATTTCACAATCACAGTGAACACAGTCGCAGCAAACTTCACAATGAATGCAATACTTTAGAAGTTTATTAGTTCAAGTTAGTCACAATACTGTTAAGTAGCCACGAACCTTAAGAGGCTACTGCTTACAAGTTAGTCAAATTCAGTTAAGTAGCCATGTACGGAGAAAACTCAAAAACCATTCCTTGAGTAAGAAACTTGGACTCCACAAAAGATTATTCTTTTTACATAGCGTTAAACAATCACTATTTAAGTTAGGTGGGTCAAAAGGATGAAAAGGAAAATCAAGAGAAGCCTGATGGTATTGCACAAGTTTGGTCATCTAACTACTCAGCAAAATTTAATCAGTAATCTTACTTCTCTGCAGAAATCAGTAATTTGTTAGTGAGTCTAAATTAAGAAGAAAGAACAATGGCAGTTTCAGAATCATACCTTGCAAGTCCTCGGTATTTAGAGATTCCTCTTGAAAAGCCGCTACTCTTTCTACATCAATTAAATACGTAAGTAACAAGGCAATCAAAGTTCAAAGAAAGTTACAAAAGATCAAGTGGATTACAGAGACCACCTTCTTAATGACGCGAGATACTCTTCCCTGGAGACATTCTGCATTTCTTCGAGGTCTCTGCTATAGTCAGAAACCTGTGTAGTTCAGACACATTAATATCCATTAGAAGCCAAAGTGATCTAATTTGGAAGCTGAATCTCACAGCATGATGTCTCAGTTTCATAAGATGTTCAAAGTAGAAAACACAAAGTTCTTAATATGAAGAATATCTTCTAATAAAAGTAGGTTTTATGACAACTTGGCTATGTGTGTTTCTCTTCTTAAGAACTTTTCCTCATTTGGCCATTTCTGCTCCGTAAAGTTTGGAGCTTCAACTGGAAAAATAGTCTACATCTATAAATTCCAAACAAATGGCTTGGCTTCTAACCGGAAAGTTAATCAGGGTCCCAGGCCCCCAATATTTCAACGCTGCAAGATCATATGCCCTCGCTGCTGCTTCCTCATCATCATAAGCACCTAGAAAAGTTTGACATTCTCAGAATTAAAGATAGCCCACACAATATAAATTGAAAAAATGAGAGAGTTCATCTTAGACTTATGCACTCACCCAAATAAACTGGAAGAATCCTCAATCAAGTCATTTTTCCACATGCCAAATACAAATGGAAACAATAAAAATGGTAAAGTTAGACTGGTCAGAAACAATAACAATTTCTTGATAGAAACTTGAGGGTTCATTGATACAATGTTTTGGATAAGCATAATGGATAGTGATGAGACAAAACAAACGAACCTTGTTTGCCCTTCTTGTTTTGATTTTCGTTCCAAGTGCTTTTATCCCAAAGATGAGCTTCATAGCGTCCAGTCCATCTATGCCTGAATTTCCAATTATCGGAGGTCAGAATCACTTTCAATCTACTCTAAAATGATCAAGAACACTGGAAACACAACAAACTGCAACTGAATTGAATTCCAGGCTGAAAATCAACTATCATAACGTTCTCATATCAGCAATCATTTCTCGACGGACTCAGCTTCTTCATTAACCAACAATCGCAATCAAGGATCATAGCAACCACATTTAAAGCCGCCAAAACACCAAAATCATTCACCGACGGAAAAGAGAAAAAGAAGAGAAGCAGTGAAACCTAGTGACTCCACGGTAGATGGAGCTGCGCTTTCCGGCGGTGCACGGTGGCATCTTACTGATCCTCTCCTTCGCTGTTGATCCTCGCTCTCTCTTCACCTTCTTCAGCGCTGTACACACTCCCAAGCTCTTCGGATTCTGCTGCTCTCTCGCTAATCGCACCACTCCCACCGCACCTCCGCCAACTCCACCACCGCCAAGCTCCGCCTTTAGTCCACCGCCATCGCCACCAACTCCGCTAGAAGTCGAGGCCATCGCTTGCTCCATTCCCTTCCAAAACCCTCACGCTCTCAACGGATCATATCAGCAAAGGAATCCGAGGAGAAAAGATTTCCATTTATATGCGGTCTTACAGAGAAGTAGACAAAACTATACAGTGAGAGCGTTATAATTTCCGATTTTGTTTCGGAAAATGACCCGGAAAAAGGTGGCGGGTGGGTCGTGGGCCGATTTGGTTGGATTCGGATCCGGGTCGAGATAAAGGGAGAATGATGGGCTTTTTAACGGCTAGGTTTGAACTTTGAAGGAGGGAGGGAGGGGTATTTTGGTAAATTGGAGTAGAATTGGTATTTTGAAACTGTGGATAAATATAATGGAGACTGGAGAGATCATGTGAGGTGTCTTGCAAATGCAGCGCTCCCCTCTGAATCCTAATTCGTGTCGTTTTTGTACCTTATAAATTATAACCGACCCAAATACATTATGCACCCACCGCTTTCTGTCGTTTTTAGGTGGATAAAACACAAAACGCGTCGTTTTGCATTTCTGACCAAATTGTCAGGAAACAATTTTAACTGGTCAGCAACGGTAATGTTGACCAAATATTCCTTACATGAAAGGGAAAAAAAATAGTACTATACAATGTTTAACCCATTGAAAAGATAATCTTATATATAAAACACTCTTTAGCTTTAAGTGAAAATTTGAGTAAAACATGCAAGTCCTAGACTCCTAGATCCTCAGTTAGACCATGATTATATGTAATGTAATCATCATACATGTCAAGTCCAAGTTATATTTCATTTGAGTCTGAGGTAAAAGGCGTGACTAGCATTATTGTAGAATTTGTACTTTTGTAGGGACCCCACTTATTTGCATGTAGGTGAAACCTAAAATCAAATGTTGAAGGAATAGATACCTTACCATGCAAAAATAACAAAAGTCTACAATAATTTGACATAATGTTGCAATTGTCATCTTCAATCCCTCTTTTTCTTCTTCTTTTTCCAAAGTGCCTTGTATACTACAATGGAAATTGTATTACCTAACCAGAAGTCTTCAAGTTCAAATGTAGAAATCTACATCCTAAACATATGGGCTTTTTCCTAACAAGACCTTTTCTTGTTCAAATGCAGAAAACAGCATGCCAGGAACACGTGGATCATTCTTAAACAAGAACTCTTCCTGTTCTGACTATCAAAAATTACATGTTATAAACACATGATTCTTTGCTAACAAGAACTCTTCCAGCTCAAACTTCAGGAACTACATGTTATTAAAATATGGTACAGACTAAATTTCACTTGCAAAATTATGGCAAGAGAGGCAAACTGCCATTGCCTACTACTGACTTGGGCATTCTCTTGCTTCTGAGCTCTGAGAAAGACGGCGTTTGCAACAGATGTGAACCCAGAGCTCATGAACCCAATGGGAATTGGGTAATGGATGGCGCCACTCCTCGGTACCAAAGATTTTCGGGTTTTCGGGCAATTGTTTCAACCATTACATTGAAACAAAAGGGCAGATGAATCTAGCATTCTAGCTTGTTTCTGAGGAACAGATTTTCAGGAAATCCCTTCAAAGAATCTGCAAAATTATTTCAACAGAGAAAGTGATACTTCACAGCTTTACCCCTTTTAAATCTTTGACATCAAGAAACAAGAGCGTTTTCTAGAAGCAACGGAAAATCTAATGCAAATGAACAGAATACCTAAACGTTGTTGTATTACAGAGGCGTGCTCCACACCTGAGCTTCTTTCTGAATAAAACAAAATGTTTTGGTACATTTCAAATGAAGGCTGAACGCCTGAATCTTCCATCCACTGCAAGACCTGTACAAAAAACTTTAGACTAATGATATGGGAAAAAAATAAAATAAAATAAAGGTCATTCCAGCATGTTCACAGAATGATGCCGAGAAAATGTTGTGAAATGGCCTTCAGAGGTGGCATGGCTTGCTTACCTCTATATACTTCCTCCATTGATCTGCAGCCAAAAGGTCGGTCAACAAGACAGAGTACGTTGAAAGGCTGATAGGTGTTCCTGTTGCTACAATCTTGAGGTATACCTTCACGCATACAAGGAATTGACACAATGGGGACCTTTATGTAAGATACACATTCCATGTATGAGAAAAAGAAACCCCATCATACTTATAACTTACCCTCATCATAGTCCCTATTTTCCCACATTTTCCAAATAAATGTAGGAGCTGATTCAGAAGTCCGACTGAGATTTTGTGAAGTGATGGTTCCATGACTTTGAGAAGCTCAGTTGCTGCCTTCCAATCCCGAAGCCTTTTGAGTGAGAGAAATACAGGTTAGTCTTTCATTAAGCTGTTTTTGAACAAATGCATAGCCTCTAGTTATATCCTTCAACAAAAAAAAAGAAGAAAGCAGCCATATGCATGAAATTGCTGAAAAATGTGGTTCACTTTCAGAAAATCACCAACAAGCATGTCAGGTGCTTGCTAGTTATGCAAATAAAATTAATTGATGCATCCCAATCCAAAAATTAGCCCATGTGACCCAACAATTTCAGAGTTAAAGTCTCGCACTTTGAGAACCAAAACCCAAATGACCTAGAATTAAAAACCCGACAATGAAGATTGTTGTTCTATAAGCTTTCAGACTGATTGTAGATATTCAAGATATAAATAGACAACCAAACCAACAGAAAATACTTACATGCTACAGGCTGATAAGATTTCATAGTACATCACATCACTGAGTGGTATCTTTTTTAATTTCATGTATTCCACAAGATCAAGAACCTTGGCTGGTTGACATCCTCTGTTGAATGCCCTCATAAGAGCCGAGCAAGCAACAACATCAGGTTGGATATTATTTGCTTCCATTTCTTGAAAAAGATCAAAAGCTTTCTCCCAACTCTCTGCAATATATCAAACCAAAAGAAGTCTCACCTCCTAGTTCCTATGTTACCATTTGTTAACAAATTGCCATCCGAGTTCTTAAAATTACCGTCAACACTGTATGCATGTATCATCGTTGTATATGCAACAACGTCAGGATTTCCTACAGCGGCCTTCATTTCGATGAACATAGCTTCTGCATCTGCAACACGACCCTGATAGAAAGAAATATAAGGAGAAACATTATAGACACACCAAGAAACTGATTTCAGATTTAAGAGGGAAATATTAACATAATTACTTGCCTGTTTACTGTAAGCACAGATAGCAGATGAGTAAACCTCCTTGGATAAAGGAATCTTCATATTAATCATTTCTTCAACGAAACCTATAGCCTCAACATACTTTGACATCTTACAACAGCCACTTATCAAGACATTAAAGGTGATGTGGTCGGGTTTGATTTTCCTTTTCTCCATAGACCCATAAAGAGCTACAGCCTTGTCATATTCACCCAAACTCATGTAGCTTCCAATTGCAGAATTGTATGCAACTGTGTTCAACTCAATCCCCCGCTGACGTGCTGCTGAAAGTATAGCGTCAGGATTTGCCTTCTCACCACAACGCCCACAGGCAGCAAGAAGGGTACATATGGACACAATGTTTGGCTGAACACCCACCTTTTCCATATCACGTAGAATGTCCACAGCTTCAGATAAAAACCCATTAGACCCAAAGGCATCAATAAGTGCATTGTAAGTGACAAGATTCGGCTTCAGCTTATTTTTCTTTATCGTATGAAAGACTTCACGAGCCTTTTCGGGTTGGTGTGACCTTCCATAAGCATTCAGCAAAGACGTATAAGAAACAACATCAGGGTGTAAACCATTTTGTTTGATCTTTGTAAGAACTGCCAGTGCCTCCTTATCCTTTCCAAGAGAGGCATAAGCTCCAAGTAGAGCATTGTATGCAACAATATTAGGTTTAATACCCTCTCCAAGCATTGTATCAAAGACAGCCATGCAATTCTCTATCTGCCCACAAGCAGAGTACATGTGGACAATGCTTGTAAATGTCACAATATCTGGGCGACATTCTGAGTTTTTCTCCCTCATTGAATTGAAAATGTCAGCAGCTTTTTTATACTGGCCAAGCTTGACTAGGCAATGTATGACAATATTAAATGTTGTCGTGTCAGGGGGAATGTTTGTCCCTTTCATAAGTTCAAAGTAGGACAATACTTTTGCATATTGACGCCCAGTTTTGTAAGCGGATAGAATAATGTTGTGAGTTACAAGGTCAGGCCCAACTCCATTGTCTGTCATTCTTTTGCAGATTTTAAGAGCCTCTTGCCAATTTCCACTAGATCCACAAGCATTGATCAAGTTATTATATGTATACCTACTAGGAGGGATCTGCCAAGATCATAAAAGTCAATTATATTTGGCAGATGAGCAATAAGAAAACATTATAATAGTGGATAGTGTACTATTCATCTAGGGAACTCCATTACGCACACTGAAATAAGCATTCCCTAAACAACAACAGCAACAACAACAGCAACAACAACAACAACAACAACAACAACATCAACCCAGTGTTAACCCGCCTCAGGCAGGATCTGGGGGGCCATGATGTACACACCCTTGCCCCAATATAAAATCGAGAGAGTGTATGAAGAAGTCCCAAGTATTATCATTGCCTGGAAGACCCAAGGAAAACTAAAATAAGCATTTCCTAAACAAGTTTTATAATTTCAATAATCGGTTAACTCTAAAATATACTTTTTTGCATTGTGGTCTTATCTAGTCTAAATGAGTTTCAGAGCAAGAATAAGTGAGGCTATAATTTGCAGTTCAAATGCAAACAGTTTCCATGTTTTGATGACCAAGATTTAGGTCTATAAGATGCAACTAAAAAGGAAAAGAATGCTAAATATAGATCAGAGTAATAACAAGAATACAGTGCAAAGATAATGAAGGTAAAAACAGTGTTGTCATAGAGATTGAATAAATTCAAAAAAAGGACAAGGAATCTCACATAAATAAGAACCACTAAGATTGATTAGACAAGAAAATTATTATTACACACAGCTGCACGGAGCATGTCTTCCATGATATTGATAGCCCAACGCCACTGACCAGCTCGGCCATGTACATTGATGAGAGCATTGTATGCTTCTGCATCAGGCTTACACCTAAAATTAGATTTTCAAATTTCAAAATGCAAAGCTCAAAGAAAGAACAAATCAAATGGAATGATACAGGCACTGCACGAAAGTAATAAAATAAAACAGAAGGGTTACCTCCATTTTTGCATCTCAAAAAACAGACCACGTGCCTTATCTACCTGATTATGTCTGGCATGCAATCTAATCATCATATTGTATATGTCATTTCGGGCACAATAGTTGGTCTGATTTTTCATCCAATCAAAAACTGCAATTGCATGCTCAATAGAGCCTGATGATGTTATCTCCTACAATATAAACGACAAGTTCAACTTCAACTGCAAAAATTTCAAATTTGGCATACTACTTCAACTGTAAGCTCAATTGTCTTGAGGCTTATACATACTTGCAGTGTTTCAACAACACTGTGCTAGTGTGCTACAACCTACACAGTTTGGTGAGACTAAAGAAAGGTACTTTAATAGCCACTTGCAAACAAAACTCATGCACCAAACATGCAATAATCATCATACCATAATCCTCCAATTTAACTTATTAAATTATGTCCTCATGCCAGATATTTGCAAAAACACACATTCCATCACAAAAATTGAGCTACAACATTAGATGCATGCAAGTCCTTGCTGCAATGCTTCAATCACTACCTTGACATCCTTTAATGTTTGAAAGGGACACTCATCTACGACCAGAAAAGAAACAGACACATAAACGCACTAGCTGGAAATTATAGAGCAGCAGCAAAGCAACAAGGATATATAGAATTAGAATCAAATTCGAACAGAACTGAACATCAGCAATCGCCACAAGCCCACAGCCCTTCGAAATCCTAAACTGATAAACCCACATTTCAGTACAAAAGGGCAAAAGGCACAATCCTCAAACTCTCAACTGTTCATTAGCTGAATTTGATCTCCCACGAACAGCCACGTGAAAAAATCAACTAAAAATCTTCAAAAACTAGAAAGCAACTTGCAAAATGTACTAATTGTTTTTGAGTAATTTAAGGTTCTAAGGTGAGCCATTCCCTCAAATTTCTTCAACCAAAATTTGTACAGCTACACAGACAGAGCAAAAATTACCTTGATAAGAACCGGGTAATTCTTCCTGGAAAACCTACCAACCCAGTGATTCAAAACACCCTCAACATCCTCCAAGTGGTGAAGGTCGAGAACCTTCCGAGCCACATCGGAGAGAGACCAATCCTTCTGGAAGCGGTCGCCTTCCACCCTGAGGCGGTACCTCTTGGGAATATCCCGTTTCCTCAGGCCGCTCACGTGCGTGGTCACATGATGCTCCCCTTTGTCGTAGTCCACCGATACTTTCTTCTTCTCCGTCCATACTGCGGGATTTTTATTAGCCTTGCACTTTATCTTTAGGGTTTTGGCGGAGCGGATTGCGGGGAAGAAGAATTGCGGGTGAGATGGGTTCTGTAATTCAATGGAGGAGGATGGGTAGTTGATACCCGCCATTGCTGAGAGATAAACCGCTTCTGCGAAGCTGCTTGGCTTGCAGAAGAACTAGTAGTAGTTAGTAGATTTGATTCCTGATCTTTCACACAAAACGATGTCGTTTCAATCCTTAGTGGGAAGGCCAGAACTTTTCTCTAGTTGGATGCCAATAATAATACATTATATTATTCATGCTATAATTTAAAATCTTATGGAAGATAATAATACATTACTTCGAGTCTTCGACAAACAACTAGTAAAGTCGAATGACTCAAATTTATGATTCGGGACTTGTGTTGTAGGAAGATTGGATTAATATGAGTTATGTAATGGTCAGAGTTGGCAAAATATTTTATAAAGAACTAATGACATTTACATTTGAAAGAAAGTTATAAAGAGTGGATCGTAAATTGGAACTTTAAGTGGTGGACGAAAAAAAAAAAACTGTAAAAAATAATCAATTTTTTTAGGTTTGGTGTAGTCACTAGTTTCACCTATTAAAATTGCACTTAAAAATTTAACATATTATAAGTGTTGTATCTCTTAGTCTTTTACTTGCTGCAATGAGAAATTTTCATTAAATTTAATCAACTGTCAAATTTTTAATTTGATTTGTCATATGGAATCAGGGGCGGAGCTATGTTGGGGCGGGTGGGGGCCATGGCCCCCCCAATCCAAAATTTTGTCCGTATATATGTTCCTCTTGTCAATAGCTTCGATTTGATATATTATAAGCTCAATTCTGACATTTGAGCAAAAAGTTATGAACTTTTGAAGATTGGACGTATACAAACCACTTTTAACATGTGATTTACTTAGTTAGAATGCTTTTATCTTTTGTTGAACATCCTACTTTCATAATGTGATTGAACCTGTTGTTGGGATATCTCGAATCATACAATTCTTTATTAGCACGAGGGTTTTAATTTTAGTTTTATTTTTTAGTTACGAACTTTTAATATCTATAGATTCAATTAATTTGTATTTTGAAACATTTTTGTGTTCTTAATCTAAATGTAGTCTGAAACATAATTCATTATTATATAAGTTGTTATTACAAACTCGTCTTTATTAATGTAATTATATTTTGAAATATATTAGTCCCTCCTCTATAAAATATGTTCTCTTCTTTGTCTAAATTTGTATTTTTTATTTCTACATCTTTTTCGAAAAGTACATTAACTATGTTGGAAAAAAAAATTGGCCCCTACAATGATAAATTTCTGGCTACGTCCCTGTATGGAATTGTATGAATTGGCAAGCAGGAGTATAAAACAATTTTGAATAACAACTTTGAGGAGGTTGATGTGTTTGGTTCATCGCTATTACTACTATAGAATAGTGAGAGTAAGGAGGTTGATGAGTTTGGTTCTAGGAAAGATATTTTTTCACTTGTGAGAGAAGGGTTTATTCAACCCGATGCAAATTGTGGAATGAGTCCCAATAGTTTATAACTTTACATATACAAACCGAAATATTTTTCAAATTTTGAATGCAGAATGTTTGAGGTGACTAATCTCTACCAACACGCATGTCATCTTTACACTTCACATATCATTTTTCAAGTACTATTTAAGGTGACTACTCTCTTGCACGTCATATGTCACTCTTTCATTACTTGAGGTGACTATTCTGTTACACATATCACATGCCACTCTTCCACTACTTATTTGGAGGTGACTAGTCTTTCCGGATTGAATGCATGCGACTCATGCACGATAAGGTTGAACATGACCAATTTGACTGGATAAAATTTAAGTTGATCACTTTTAATGCATTGAAAATTACTCCTTTATACAAAAGATAAGATTCAACTTACCAAATTTAATGCATTGAAAATTGAAAACAAACATACATTACATTAATTAATTGAAACAAAGAAAAACAAGTAAGCACACTACATCAAACACACTGAAATCAAAAACATAGAAATGAAAATTCGAAACACAAAACAAAGAACATGAACATGAAACATTTAAACAAGCTTCTGATTATAACATATTCTAAACATTAAGGAAGGTCAAGGTACACGATGCTTGATATTCCCTCATATGCTTGGCTTGGAGCTTCTTTTCCTTAATTTGCAGTTTTGCCATCCTATAAGTTGCATACTCCCTTTCCAAACTCTCCTCCGACATACGTGTAAATAGCTCAACATTGTTGGAGCTTGAGGCGGCGCTTTTTATTAATATCTCCTACAGGTACCCGTAGTAGTAGGCCGGCCTCATCGTATCTTATTCTTACTTGTCTTCTAGCACACTTTCTAGGAAATAGAAGGATAGTTATACTTGTTAAGCAAAGTAGGAAGCCTTTCCAAATGAACTATAATTAGTTGATTACTTGATTTCGCTATTTTTTGAGAGTAGCGCTTCAAGAAGGTGTTATAAACATATAGTTTCTTATTAGCAATAAATTTTTATAAAGATATATTTTGATGATTGATAACATGCTACTGAAAATGTAGATTTTATAACTCAAATTATCACCTTCTATGGCATATATAATTTTAGGGGTTAAAGAAACATCAAATTATTACAAAATTGAACAAAACTCTCAAAATTTCTTGTGACTCAGATCTCAAGCCAGCAACTGGAAAACTGAAACAGCTTGCTCGAAATCACCCTTCCGATGTATATTGACCCATCTGAGTCATCTCCACACTTGGCACATACCTGAAATTGCACGTCTGTTTCAACTTAATCAACCACAATAATACATCATCAGGCCTTCAGCAGTGCAGATTTTGGAATTTCCCGGTTATAGTTCACTTCACAATGATCCCTTCTGTCTACTCATCTAATCACTTGTTCTTCCCCTTAAACTTCCTATTAGTCTTCTGATGGTTGCCTTTGTTTGTGCCTTTAAAACCTTTGTTCCCTTTCCAATCATCACCTCTTGTACGCTTCATCTTCTTTTGGGGCCTGCTCGAATCTTCTTCTGAGCTCCTATTTCTCTTGTTGAAGCCGCCACCGCTGCCTCTGAACCCGTTTTGTTCCCTTCCAGATTTGCCCGGGCCAGACAATGACCTGTCAAACCTCCCCCTCTTCTTCCTCCCGCTCTCCTTGTCTCCACTGTCCTTCTGCAACTGATCCGTCCGCCTAAAACAGGATTGTCTGATTTTCAGTAGGAGAATATTGAAAATCCCAAATCAATGAAGCTATGGAATCCCTTCTAAATTTGGATTCCTACAGATTTAAAAAAAAAAACCAGAAATCCAAGCATAATAGCATGATCAAAGTCACAAACCCATTTGATGAAGAGTTGGGAGCTGGTTGTGTTGCATCATCGGACTGTTTTTCCTTGGAGTTGTTCTTCCCATGACGATTCTGTTTTCGTATGTCATAACGTTTATTGGAATTATCCCATGATGAAAAATAAAAAATAAAAATATTTTCACCAACATTAACTGCAAGTAAACAGGGAACTTGCCTGCAAAACAATCCGCAGGAACGAACGATACTGCCCAGGAGTGATCGATTCAACTGCCCCAGGACCGCACTTTCTTATAATTATCTCCAAAATCACAGTGACCTAGCCATTGCAAGAGCATACATTTAAAAATAAAAATTAAAAAAAGTGGCCAATTGTAGCAACTAGTTGAGACAAGTACTAATACCTTTTCTCTGAAGTGATGTCTAGAGACAGACGACCAAGGAAGAACTGCATCAACAATTTCAGGAAGAAGACCGTGCAGATCGTTTGCCTCCAGGCATGAAACCAACACTTTAACAAAGCCCAAAGCCGACTACAAAGAGAGCACGTCAGTTAATGACCAATCAACAATAGTTACAAATGGTGACGATATTGTAAAAGAATTGATGAGTGCTCACTTTGACAACTTCCACAGCTTTGCCCAGAAGTAAAGTTGTGATAGAAGGGACAAGTTCCGGTATAGACAAACTGACTTTTGGTTCCTTGTACACTAGCATAGATAGTGCAGAAATTGCTCCACTTATTATGTGAGGGGAAGAACTGGAGGCATATCCCATCATCTGGGCACGTACACAATGTAATTGTGAGAAAACAAGGGTCAATCAACACAAATAAATGCCAAAACTGAATTACAAGAATATGATAAGAGGTATTTCTGGAGCCAGAAGACCATATTAAGGAAAATTTCACCAAATAAGGTATTAGTACATGCCACACTTACCATCTTAATCAGTTTGTAGTAAGGCCCTTCAGGATCAACCCCAGATGAGTCGAACAAGGTGGAGCTTATCTTGAGAAGCTCATCATAAGCAGCTTTTCTTGTCTCTTCCTTGGACTACATACATGTTGGGTATACAAGAACAAGTTAAACTACCAATCAATATCTATGAGATATTTAAGACTCCTATAACGAACAAAATTGCTTCAGAGAATGAGCTAGAGAAGAGCCAGTGTGGAAAGAAAACAAACCATAACAGGGAAAAAATGAGATAAAAGATAAAGACTGTTCAGGCTTGGTCCTATAGAACACACATCAAGACCCAGGGTGGAAGTAGAATCATTCACTTAAACCATATTTAAATTATCCCACCCCTCAACAGAGAGAGATAGAACAAACCCTCAAAAGAAAGAGATAGACTCATGATTTATTATCAAACAAGGTAGAAGGCAGTACATGTAATCAAACTTCGTTCCAGAATCAGCTTGAAAATGGAAGGTTTAATAAAAAATAAATGATGCAACTAGGTGACAAATTGGACATATGGCACAAAAGAAATGGTTTAGCAAGCCATAAAGTGAATAAAGTACTTACGTCCTTCATTGTGAGTATTATCTCATTCAGAATAAGAAAAGCCTTTGTATACTCCTCATCTGAAGTATTCTGCAAAATGTACAAGGATGTTAAGCTGTTAGCATCAAGCTCACAAATTGCAAGGCAGCAAATGCTAGCAATAAAAACATATAAAGAGAAGCTATCCATGCATCCAACATATGAAGATTTCGTCCATAAAAACAACTATCATGAAAAAGAAAATTAATAAAGCTCTCAAGCTAGGAGCAACTTGAGAGCCATAGGCCATAGCAGGCATTCAGGCATAAAAATGTTTTCTTTTTTCCTTAATCAATAAATTCTTGCTAATAAGCACATTCATATAAAAATACTATATGACCGCATCAAATCTACAAGGATAGCATTCTGCAAGCTAGGTGATTGGCCAAAAATGCATAAACAAGGTGTCGTACCTTTAAAGCGTGCACCAACAGCACATGAAAAGACGTCAAACGACTTTGGATCAACTTAATATCTTCAGAAACCTTAAGCCCAAGTAACAAATCAACCACCTCATCAAATTGTGAAGAGCAAAACCAAGAATGTTCCTGCAATACAGTAAAAACCATAATTAAAATCAAGGGAACTATAACGGAGAGAAAAGGGTTCAATGACAACCATTTGATCATTCCCAAACCTCTAAAATTTGGCTTAAGGTATAGTAAGCTTGAGGAAGAACGATCCCGTCTCCAGCCTGATTTGCCAGAAGAAAACTAGTCAGTATATTTTATAGCCAATGAGGCAACATACACACAAGCATAAGTGGCATGAACAAACCTGAAAAATGTGTTTTATCAACTTAAAGATAACACCAACAAGATCCTCATCAGCTCCCTTAATGATCGATGATGCAAGCTCCAATATTAAACACCTGGGCAAGATTAAACAAAATGATAAGATATTAACTCGTGAGATATACAAGTAAGTCAGTTTGAATACCACAGAGAGAGAGTATTACCCCTGTGAAACATCATTGCCTACATTAGATGACATCTTATCAAGTGACTCCTCTGTAAACTCTAAATCTCCAGTATCAGTACCAGGACTTACCATCTCAAACTTCTCCAGGGTTGAGATGAAGATTTTTCGAGTGATTAAAGCATCAGAGACTGAGACCAAGCACCGGATGCCTTCCTGCAAGAGAATAACTAAAGGTCTCAGAAAAGTGGCCATTTCCTGATAAGAAAATGACAATTCAAAATAAAAATAAAAAACCTACAGAGATAATATAATACATTCCTCATTATATGACTATCCAGCACCAATAATTAGCACCAAGATATTTACATTAAGATTAATTACTCAAAATTATGCTCAAAACAGTCTTCTTATTGGTGTGCTATTTACAATTTACTCCATGAATATCCCGCCCAGGTGCAGATATCCTTGATTGCACCCTAAATAAACCATCCAAAAGTATCCTACTAACGTATTATTAACAGAACTAAGTGCTAGTATGAAAAATAGGCTCAAGATATATACCTTAAGGTAGGTGCGCTTTTCAGCTGATGACTTTAGAAATAGATCTGTTAGAGCTGAAAGCAAATCGCTGGAGCCCATTGCCAAACTCTTGATATTTTTACTAGCGACCTTTGTAGTGCAAGGAGGTGAACTTTTCATCATTAATAGAGAATCTTCCCGGGGTAAAGTATTCAATTCCTTTACAAGCCCACCAGCATCCTCAGTAGGTCTACATAAACATGTAATTTGTTTCACAAGTTCCTATACAGAAAAAAAATGTTTTTTATTATAAGAAATGAATGAGCAAATTTATCAATACAATCAAGTTAGTTTTTTCACACCTGCAAGGCAATAGTAATGTCTTCATGTGTATAAGTGTCTTTCTCCAACTGACTAATTAATAGTTTAGCTAGAGATTCGAACTTTGGGACAAGATCAACAGGATGACGACAAAATGCAGGTAAAAGACCCCAAAGCTCACGAGCTTGAGCCTGCAGATCTTGTGCAATTACTGATTTTTTAGCTGAAAAAGAACAAATTTACATTGTAAATGATGGTGAATCCAAGTATTGAGCAACTAACAATAATCAAAAAGCACATCACTATCTGAGTATCTGCACACAAGAATATCTGAACATAAGCACGCAATCATAGAATATTATTTAATTGAACCATGACAATCATATAATTGTATGTGCCACTGACCATGTGTCAAGTGAGTAAATCAAGAGCATAAAATGGTATTGAACAAGAATTATATCATTGCTTGAAATATAAAGTATTTGTTAAAAAGAAATCAGTTTGAACTTAATGGATTTTCACCTTTTCCAGAAGCCCTATGAATAGAATCAGCCAAAGGCACGATAAACTCCATGAAGTACGTGAGTGAAGCTCCATATATATAATTCTTCAAGATCGGTAATAACCAAGTGTTTGAGCAGGAAAATTTCTTTACATCAAAGGAAATAGGTATAAGCTTAAGGACATTTTCGGGTCCCATAGCAGCAATGCCACACCCAATACATTTCTGTAGCTGCAATAAGAAGAAGGAAATCCATGAAAATAAACTTCAATCAGGTTTAATTAAATGCTCATTGGAAGAAGCTTTAATTTGCTCAAAGTCGGAACAAAATTTTAATGTTGATAGTTTCATGTACCCATTAAGCAAATAAGTCATTGTTTATGACAATGGATGCATCATGCAGCTTCCATTACGCACTTACATGGTTTGTGACAGATGTTTTGCTATCTGACACCATGAAACCGGCAAGTTTGAGAATAATCCCTCGCATATCATCATACGAGTTGGCACCTAAAACATGAGAAGAATGATGAATTACATGCTTAAAGGGACATCACATATGTGGCGGTTCCAACCAAACGATCTCAAGATAGAGAACCATTAGATTATCCACACATTGAACGCCTTGAAAATATAAGCTACATAATAAGTTTTTCTAATAATTCTTTCATCACATGCTCTAAACAACGATTATGTCAAACAGACAAGACTTACCGAGCTTTAGGAATAGAACTGATAAAACGGATAATATATACTCATTTGGAGTCTCAGTAGAGCTGACAAGCAAATCGTCAAATACAGAACAAATGGATGCAATAGCTTTTGATTCCACGTCACTTTTAGTTTCATTCTTCACTGGTTCGAGCTTAGTGGTGGCAATTGCAATTTTATCCATTGCACCGTCAATCACATGCTTCAATATGTTAGAAGCATGTGAAGCAATATCCTTCTCAATATCAAGAGTCAAAACACCTGATCATACACAGCAAACCTTAATACGCAACTAGTGCTGACAAATGAAGATACATGCTCGTGCAAGCTAACAAACTCATTTCAAATTAGAAATAACCTACCTAGTGGATTATATTACTTTTGAAAGGCAAACTCAAAATCAGATTGCAGGCTCATGTATGTGTTTAAGAGCTTACCAGCAATTGATCTCACCACAAGAGGAAGATTTTTTATCCAGTCACTTGTTCCTTGACGATGTAGCACATTGAGAGCGGTGCTCAACAAGTTTGCACCAGAAACAATGGTATCTTTAGGGTAATTTTTTAAAATCGAAAGAGCAACTATAGTGTCTTCAGCTATCTGGGTAGTAACATCGACTCCAAAATTGCACATAAATGTCTCAACAATCTCAAGAACTGGCCTTGTGAGTGCTGAAAACTGAGTATTCAGAAGCTTAAGCAGTTCCAAGACCACTTCTAAACTGATTTTTCCATGAAGATAAGGAATGGCTATTTTCATAATACTTAAAACATGGAGAGCCTCTAAGTTGTCAGATTCTGATAAGGCCTTACTTTTAGGCCCACTCTTTCCTTCCAATGAGCCCAGTTTAATCACCACAGGCATGTGTCTCGTCAGCAAAGAATGTATCAATTTGCTTGACTTTTTCACTAAAGATGGAGACTGAAAAGATTTTAAAGCATCCTCGAGACAAACTTGAGCACATTTTCTGACCTGCAACAAATTAAAGTACCAAGATTGTTTATATACTTAAGACCAAGATTATGAGAAAAGTGAATACATCTCCATCTGTTCGGATAGCAATCAGCAAGATAACCAGAAAATATATATGAGAAGTATCAGCTATCAATCAATACAGCAGACAGCACCTTCTTACTAATGTATACAATTTTACAACTCCAGAGATAAATCTTTTCCCAACAAAAGATAGAATCAGAGAGCATATGAGAAATCACTATATGTCAATTGCACTTATATTTAAACCCGGTCATTAGCTTAAATGTAAATAAGAGGACATGCTACATGGAAGAATGCAGTAACTGACCTTGGGCCGCTTATCCATAGAAAACCTAAGCAGAGTCTCCACTGGTAATTTCACCGAATTCCAATCACTCGAATCACAAAACCCTACCAAAACCCCCAAACACTTCACCAAACACTTGGCACTGGAAGTCGTCACAACCTCTGCAGGCCTGTCCAAAACCTGAACCAAAATCTCCACAGCCTCAACCGCCTTTCCCGGAGCAATCGATCCCGGAGGAACCAGCGGAAGGACGAGGGAGAGGAAGGTGGTAAGGGCGGCGACGGATGCGGCGTCGTCGGAGGATTGTGAGGCGGCGGTAATGGTGGCGGCGAAGTAGGAGAGAGGGGAGAGTGGAAGGGAGTCATCGAGGAGGATGGAGCGCATGGCGGCGGCGGTGGCTAGGAGGTGGCGGTGGTGGACGGCAGAGGAGGCGGAGTAGCGATCGAGAAGTTGCTGGCAGAGGTCAGAGTTCGGTGAGAAGAATGTGTCGGATGGGTCCATGGTGTGGTGAGCTGCGGGCGGTGGCTCTCCGGCAGTGGTGGTGGCAGCGGAGGCGGGGGATTGCCGTGGTCTTTTCATGGGGGCGGGGCGGGGCGGGGCGGGGGAATATGTGATGAGAGAAGGGTTTGGGACTTTCGAATTGGGAAAAAAACGAACAATGAAACTCTAGCCTTTTTATATTTTTTGGATAATCCTACGGTGGTTAGTTGGTTATTGTCTTGAAAATCTAAAAATTCATCGAGGTATCCTCAGTTTTTTTTTGTTTTTTTTTTTGATGAAAGAGGTATCCTCAGTTTTAATAGGTACTACTGTATTTTGTGTGGCAAGATTCTTTGATGGAGATTGAATGTGACAAAAAAATTAGCTCTTTGATTTGACTAAGTGGTAAATTCAATTGAAAACTAGTAAGTTTCATCTTAAATTTCACTTTTTTTAGTTTCATAAGTAATGTTACTTATTTCATTTTAAACTAGCTTTTTAGTTTACCTTTTAAAATCTAAGAGTCGTTCTTTGTAAATTAGTGAGTAAATAGAGCAATATGGTGTGGAAACACGTGCTATTTATAAAGTAAAAGTAAATGGAGTAATAAATTGTAACTATTACATTACCTACTAGTATGTTGGGGGTAAAAATTGAGTTTTCTTGTCAAATATAATAAGAACCAAGACACTGAGACGTGATAGATAAATGCAACAAGCTCCTTGTCCTAGCTAGTACACACTTTTACTTTATAATAGCCAAATTGAAAGCAATACCAACAACCCTTCTACCCATACCAAGCTTTCATAATGAATCCATATAATACTACATAGAAAATCAACCCTTCTAACAACAACAACAACAAGCATTCCAAAAAGACATAACAATATATAAGAACAACATGGCACATATGGGCCCATGGTAACACACCCTATAATATTACTACAACCAGGCACGGATCTAGGGGTGGGTTAGGATTTGCTGCAGCCCACCCCAAATTTTCAGAAAATATAAACAACTCTGGTAGCATAAGGGACAAATGTTTAATATATCGCAATGGAAGTGGAGTGCAGGTAAATTTGGTAATAGACCTGTGCGCACGGGTTCGATCCCTACCAATTATTTCAAGTTTTTATAAAAGGATGGGGCGATTGGGGCATTGGGCTGCTTTTTATGGGTATTTTTTTCGTTCATTTTTTTTCTCCTTGTTTTTTTTATTCTAACCAGTTACATCTCAATTTTTTTCTTCTCTTTTGCAATACAAGAAATATTATTTTTTTTCTTTTTCTTATGAACTATTAAATATAAATGTTTTTTACTCTTAGCATTTCTATGCTTACTTTATTTTCAATATTATTGAAGTTTTTTTAATTTGTTTGAGATTCATATAATGATGTTGTTACTTATAAAAATTTTACTCTTATTTATGAAATAAAAAAATTCAACAATATTTTTACAATTTACTAAATTTGTACAAATTATAGTTTAAAAAGTATCAGAAAAGTAGAGTAGGTGTCTAAAAATTTAATCCTAGTTTTTTTCCTCCTATCGGCGTTATTTCATTGCATAGGGTAAATCCAGCCTACCCAATATTTCATTCCTAGTTCTGTCCCTGACTACAACACAATACCAACAGAACTACTGCTTATTACACAAAAGCAACACCATATGCAATTTTACACAAAATAACCATGACATAATAACTAGAAAACAACCCTTCAATGAATGACAAGGACACAAACGCAAACCGATATGATCACACCGAGGACGCATGCATATAATTTCCACTTTCGAGCCTTTTCTCTCTCTTTGTCTCGCTTTAAGGCTAGAGTGATTATGTAGGTGGAGAGTTCATAGATTCTTTAAACATCTTATTGGGCATGCACCTCCAATCGCGCAACAAAGGAAACCAAGACATTTCTTATACTAATACTAGCTAATAGAGGATATTCATGCATGTAGAGAATATAAATTGAGTTCAAAAAATAATACTCCCTCTGTCTAAGTTTAACTGGCTTTTGAGCAATATAAACACATATTAAGACAAATATTACTCTTACCCAAATACCCTTATTTATTAACTCTCCTTTTTTACAACTTTCAAGCTAATTATTGAATGTAATACACTTTACATTTTCCAATTCATTTAGTTGAGGGCAAATCTGGAAAGTTTTGGGCAAAATATCTAAAAGGCTAAATAGAATTAGACAAATATTTGAGTCTAAAAGGCCAAATAGACCTAGACGAAAGGAGTATAACTTATTAACAAAATTCACACTCATCAACACAAGTCAAGACACAATTACATAAATGACTAATTATAAGAGAGGTCCCATTTGAGCCCTCTCTCTCCGAATCAATGTGCATAACTCAAATGTGAGTTTCACCTCTTTATTTTCTTGGACCGAAACTCCATGTGAAACCCAACTTGAAACTAGCAATATTCATACCCTTAGATCAATTTGTAATAATTTTATTGTGTAATATTAACTTTTTAAATATTTTAAATTGTTTCTTTTGCTATGATAAATTTTCAAGGTACATCCTCCTACGCATTAGTGATCATTAGCTATTTTATACAATACATTTGAGTTGAATATAGCTCCTATATCAATTTTGGTTCATTTTTAACTAAGTTCAGTTATTATTGCTACATAGTTGAATTTCGGTTTTCCTTGAATCTATCGGACGCATCCTCATGATATGTTCACGTTATGAGTGCTCCATCTTAACCCCTAAGATCTTGTTTATGAAGACTATATTGGGTGATGATATTGCTATGATAAAATTTGAATAAAAAGGGTTAACAAGAAAACTTAACTAAATGGTAAATTCAATAAAATAAAGCTCAAGTAATTTTTATGGTTATGCAATAGTTTATAAAAAATTTACAAAATCACCCAATTCATGTTTCAAAAGAACACACACAAGGCTACAAAGCCGCAATACTTTGGAATGTAAGTGCTTGTTTGGTTGTCAAATGAATTCACATGAAGTTGAAAAATCCTTGGAAGTTAATAAAATATCGATTAGTTGAAAATTTTCTAGCAAAAAATCTATGATTTTTTACTTTTATGGATTTTTCAATTCCTCCATTTCATAGCAACTTAATTACATAGGGAGGAGTGAGTAAAATTTTCTTCCCCCATAATTTCCTAGGAAATAGATTTTTAACCAAATATTTTTTCTAAATTCGCATGATTTACAAATTCCTGGGAATTATAATTCTCGCATTCAACCAAACAAGCAAAATTCGTAAGCATTTCGGTTGTATTCTAAAACGTCAATTTCACAATATTAAAATGATTTTTACTTATAATTTATTATAACAATAAGTATTAAGTAGGGTTATCTTGTGCAATTTTTCTTTGTATAAATTTTGCAATTTTTGTGTATGATTGATTTTTGAAAGACCTTTACGTCAAACAAAATTTTGCAAGCTCCTTCACACAATGCAAACATTATTAAAACGTAGGTACCTTATTGAGGTGTTTCAAACTTCAAACATACATTCAAGAGCAAGAGGCTCTGAAGGTATAGTGCAAGTTCATTTACACTTTACACGTACATACAAACAATCAAAACAAAACAATCCTCCCTTTCCACACCTCAAAGTTACGACCATGACCAAAACCCAAAGAATTATGATAACTTTCCTCACAAGAGGAAAATACAAACCAAAAAATGCTTACAAACATGTAATTTCATAGCAAAGGTGAAGTTAAAAGAGGAAAAACGACCCAAAGAATACAATAATTTCATTCTTTAAGTTCTGATGCTGAAATGCATATATGAACAATTAAGACTCTTCATAGATATAGCAAATCAATCCAAACATGTCCTCAACAGCATTGCATTCTTCCCGTAACAGGAAATGAATGTCCAGAGAATGAATTTCTAGAACAGGTCGAGCTTTCTCTTTTGATTGTCTTGCTTCCATCTGGGTAACTTGTAAAATGCTTCCTTTGTCACTCCAAAAACGGTTTGAAATTCTTCTTCGGATAGATAGGCCTACAAAAAAAGGTAAAAACAAAGGATAACGTAAATGAAGATATCAAGACATGGAATCTACTAAACCTGAATTAATATAAATTTTGACTAACCTCTCTACGTTTGAAATCAATTCCAGTTACAGGATTGTCAGATTTAGCTCTGAGTTGCTCATAAGTGAAAGTAGTCTGACTACCTTCAGAAGAAGCATTTCTTTCTGGCTTTACTGGCTTTTCTGGTTCTAATTCCTCTACATTTCTTTCGGTTTTAGGTTCTTCATCATTTGCTACACTTTTTGGAGCATCTTGAGGTTCTTCAACTACCTCAGACAGTGGGTTTACAGGTTCTATTGGAGCTACCAGAAAAGTAACAATTGTTTGTTAGATTGCACTGAAACAAATAGATTGGGCATAATCATGATCCTTCTTGTAGGCAAAATTAATTAAGACAGCTAAGCTCTCATTAAAGCAACCCTCAAAGCCGGAAAAACATGTAAAGAGTGCATTGTCCATCTCTTATACAGGTGGAAAAATCATGTTTTTAAAAACTATTAACCTATATTTCAAAAAAATAAACCCTATAACAACTCATAAGAAATTCAAAATAGAGAATCTTTCTAGAATTAAGAGTATTTTAGAGTATAAGATAGGATTTTTTTTTCCTTATAAATAGAATTAAGAGTATTTTAGAGTATTGCACATGACGATTATAAGGTTGGGAAATCAGTGCATTAAGGCAAGCAAAGTTAAGTAGGATGAAAGGACATAGAGTATGAAACAATCATCTCACACATCATTTTGAACATAAAGTACTGTAAGAATGCTTAGAATACATAAATATAATTAAACATGCGTAGCATCATGTGCAAGATGGAGAAAACAATAAAAGCTCACCAGCAGGACTAGTTTGTGGAGGTGAAGGACTCCGGTTGGCCCGAACAGGAGATGCATCAGGCATTGCAGATTTCTTTTCAGCAGTGAGGGAAGATGAAAGAGAAGCCAAAGCAGCAGCTCTCTGTGATCCAGGGCTAAAACCCGATGTTCTAACAGTAGAAGATTTTTTCTCTGATGATGGGTTAAAGGCAGATGACAAAGCAGCTAAAGCTGCAGCCCGTTGTGTAGGTCCATCTGGGCTTGATCCATTTGATTTATTCATACCCTAAAACAACAACACCAATTAATAATGCATTAGATCGCATTAGATCCTTGTTTCTAAAAAGGACCAAAGAAATAACAAGAAGAGAAGATAAGATTCGAGTAAGTTATGTAAGAATGTGTTGAAGAATGGGACTATATAGAAAACAGAAGAAAGTCTTACTGTAACAGGTTTATCACTGGATGAGGGGTTGAAGGCAGACGATAGAGCAGCTAAAGCTGAAGCCCTCTGTGTAGCCCCTCCTTGATTAGAGCCATTTGATCTATTTGTACTCTGCAATAATAGGTAGTCTTGTAGATCAAGTGCTTATCCGGAAAAAAAGAGGCAAATTTAAGCATCTAATCCAACACAGTAACCAAGGCCGGAAATCTTATAACAAAAATGCCGTATAACTGACTAGATGTCATATTTCAGCGGCAAAAAAAACTTATAAGAAACCCAGTAGAATTAGGCATTGATCTCTATAACTTTAAAAGTTGGATGAAAAATACAGTTACAAAGTGCAAACAGTGGCAAAGAGAAGTTGAAAATTGTATGAGAAGACAGTCTAATATTCATCAAATAGTAAACGCTAACAACATTTCATCCAGAATGTAACTTCATTGCCTCCGTAATCTTGAGTTTCATTAACTACTAAACACATTTGTGATGGTTTAGTGTCGAGTGAATCCCTACACCTAAAGAGCATTTATGATTGATCCATACTGTGTGAAACAAAATATTCACAATAAATCTCTAAGAAAACAATGAATATTTAACAAATGAAAATAATCATGATCAAAGATAAACGTGAAGCAGTCAGCATTAGCAACACATAACTTAATACCATCGATTAAAGGCTTTGAATCTTCACAACTTACCTCGGTAGCATGGCTTATACCAAATAATAGCATGACCTTTTTCTGAAATGAGTTTCCTTGAGCCTGTATAATAATACCAAAGGTTGGAACATTTAAGTATCTAACAACCATAAGCATATTGCATAGACCACAAAAATTACAACAAAAAGTCTTTTAAGCATCTTCAACTCATAGATAGATAAATGTCAAATGACAACCATAAAACAATTCTAACTCCAGATATACTCTATTATTTTACTTTTTTTCACTTCATATCTGACCTAGGTTCTGTTTACATGACATGAACTCATTTTAATGGGATGTCATCACAGTAGCCAAATATGCATCTTATCACTACAGATGATGACTTCCATTAGAATCTGATAGTTTATTAAATCTTGTTCTGAAATGTCAGCTATTGACGCTAAAAATTAATCTTCATACAGTTGCTTTTGCTGGGTCCCAAGAGAAATATGTGGTGAAGAAGCAAGGCTCATTTCCTTCAGTAATCTTGTACAATGGGACCTGTGAAGGCAATCCTTCCAGTGAAGCTGCTAGTGCAATGTAATTCTGTAAATCGATGCACAAGTTAAAAAAAAAATCGTGCTAATTGCTCTGTCCAGCAATAAGATGAAAAGCACCATTGACCCATGCATACCTCTCCCATTTCAAAAGCATTCTGCTTCTCTTTTGGGTCAGCTGTTTGACCAAGCCATACAAAAACTTCAGCATGTGTATCAAGTATCAATATATCCTCAGTCAACAAATCATCTTGGGTGAAGTTGTATATCTCCTCAACCTGCCAAGTAAACACGAATTCTCAATACAAGCCCTCAGATGGGATGGAAATGCAAGGCAGTGACAGCAGTTTGAAGGTCAAGCATACCTGAAACTTTCCTGTGAAACCAAGCAGCAGAAGAGAAGAGCAAAGAAAGATATATAAGAAAATTATAACCTGATTATAACTCAATAAATCTAAAAAGACGTTCAGAAATGTAACCTTTGTTGACTGAAAACGAGTACAAATGAGGATCTCTGGTGACATTCTGAGCCTCCTTTTTGCTAGCATAGTTTTGTTTTCCTCCCAGTGCAGCCCAGAAGATAGAATTTTCAGTTCCTTCTTTAGCGTGCTTCAGAGTAACTCCAGGCTAAAAGACAAACGAGAAGAGCAGACAGATTTAGAACCTTAAAAATAATAATTCACCTTTACACACAAGCCATACAGAAAATTTCCACTTTATTTCTAGTTTGTAAACCTTTAGGAAAAATTAAGACTCAATTTAAACAACATTAATTGAGCATTCTCCCTTTAAAAAATTGATTTTTTTGGTATTTTCCAATTCTTATGGGATCTAGAGGTAAGAAGTGCAATCTTGATCCTTTAACACAAACGACAGATGTCCTTCCGAGATGTGAATTTCTCATCCCATAATACCATCTTGCTTGTATTGTCATAATTTATATCATGAAATTCATGATAACAAATTTACTTCTATTATTTTAGATCTTTGGCACATGCAGTACAGAAAAGATTTCAAGCTTATACCAATGATAAATATATATGGGAACAATATCATTTTTTGACACTCCATCATGTTACCCCTAGGGCCCTGTGAGAGATTCCAAGATGATGATGGTGATAAGAAAAAGAGGTATTACCTTCAGAATCTCAGCAACCTTAACAGCCAATTGCTGTTGCTCAAAAGTACTTTGGTTTCCTTGCCAAGCAAAGATTGAAGTTCCAGTTTGCAGGATGTAGCACTCATAGGAATTCAATGATGCTGCCACCTGGAGATGGAAATCTGAAGTCAGTCAGAGGATGAGAAGCTTTGATGATAGCTCTCACTCTAACACAGTAATTATGGAAGTAGAAAAATCATTTGAAAAATCAGAATTGGGCGGGAAAGCATAAGAAACCAGATAAAGATCAAAGAGCTTCAATGGCTAGCCGTAGTATGGCATTACACAAGCTACCAGATATTAGCTAGCGTAAACCTTACCTTCTCACCACCTACCTAAGATGTTCACCTGAATATTGCTATTAACCAAAGGTAGTAAAATCACAAGCAAGTAGGTGGTATTAGGCTTTCACAAAATTTGCTGCTTTCATTATAAAGATTACCAGGCACTGCTTATTGAAAATTCGCTGACACAAAAATACATGCCAATTTTCTAATATATTTGAGACCTTCATTGGAATAAAGCAGATGCCAGAATAAACAAACAAACAAAAGATAGACAAGATCTCACTGTGAGAAAGACTTTCAATACATAAGAGCTCAGATCAGGATTACAACAAAGCTATTATCACTAAAAAGGAATAGCTTAAGCCATCATTAAGTAGAAATGCAATTAATAAAGAAATGATACCAAAGAAGAAAGAACATGATGGAAGAGTGTACAGCTGTAACTAACCATTTTGCTTTTGAGATTCTATGACATGCCAATTGTTTTAATGAGCAAACTACATTGTTTTAGAACATATAGTAATGGGGAAAAAACCCTGAGAAAGTTTACCGCATCAACTTGAACAGCTCTACTGTTATGTGCAGATGTTCCAGAAATCCGGATAAGAGCAACACTGTCAGTGGTATAAGTTTCATCACCCAATGCCTTCTCTGACAACTTTTTGTTTGCTATGCTTAAACCTCCCTGTAAGCAGTGTAATTTTTAAGGAGATGATAATGTTAATTGAATTATCAAGAAACTTGAGAGCAATTAAATGATGTAAGGTTCATCTTTATGTGGATTAAAGTACCTTCAGCACAATCATAGGCTCAAACAATGCAATAAATTGAGGTGGTTCTTTTCCTTGAAATATGCGACCCTGTAAGAATATGAATCATTATAGAATTCCAGAAAACTGTAGCTTATCAGTGTTGTTAAAAAGAAAACTATGATACCAGAGCTGGTCTTCCTTTTAGTGAATTGGACATAGCATTAGCCAACTGAGCAGCCATCTTATGCTCCTCCTAAAGAAAAAGAATACCATCAATGATCATATTTCAAATACTGTTGTAAGACTCTACAAAACTCTAGGCAGCCATATAATGTAAATGATAAGGACATCAAAGAAAATAAGCCCAAAATGAATAACACAAATTCCATACTTCAGAGAACAAAGTTTCAACCTGTTAAACGCCAAAAGATCTATAGTAATATTTCATCACAGCTGAATTTTCCATAATATATTTTTGTTAATACGACTCAGAAGTGAACAGGAGAGAATACAGTGGAGATAACAATAGAGGTTTGGTATTTAGTAATCAAATTTACCATTATTATGGTTATATCTGAAACAGCTTTTCATTATTCTTTCTCTGCTACTCCATCACAAACATGCAAGTCACTTACAATTTGACGGTATGAATATAATAAATATCAGCTAGAAGCTAATCCTATTTACTCCAGTATCTAGCTTTTCTCTGTCTCATTTTCTTTGTCTACATTATCTATATAATATATTCCTAATATAATGCTTATATCAACACATTGTTTCAGGCTACGCATTGATGAAATTTTTACAGCTGTAATGACACGGCTGACTAAAGTCTCACCTCGATGCTGTCCTTCCCAATCCACCAGCACAAGTAGTAGTCCTCCTTCTTATCGCTAGAGTGGTACGAATACAAAATAATGTAGCAATCCCCACTATAGAACTTTCCAATGTCCTCCTTCAGAACTGATGTTTTGGCTTTACCATCGACTCGCCATACCTAAGAAACAAATAAATCAACAGAGAAATTGTGCAAATTGCAAAACCAAAGCAAAGAGACAGCCAGATTAGTTGGTTTCAATGGTACCTCCATTTTTCCACCAGCTACAAGCAATGGGGGTACTTCCTCACTCACAGGAGCACCTTTTGCTGCACCCTTTACACCAGCACCTTGCTGCTTCAGAAGAGCTGGAAGTGAAAGAAAGAAAAACCAATAAGAAGAGCATAAAATGAATGACATAATTATTCTCATAAAAGAGAATAGCTGTACCTGCTACTTTTCCTCTTCCTTCGTCAGCACCAGGTATTACTGACCCTGCTGGCCAGGAGCCAAAGTGAGACTTGAATGAATGTGACTCATAACCTTGAATAACCCTTGTTATACGGGTTGCTTTTGGCCTGTTTTGGCTGGTAATAAGATCCTAGACAACAGAATTTCTAAAACATCAGAATCCAGAATCAAATGAAGAATATGAAAGAAAAGTCATTTGGTGACACCTCAGCAGCTTGGCATGCTGACTTCCTCTCATCCACTTGTGTAGCTCGTCCAAACCAAAGGTATATTTCATCACCACAGTCTAGTAAATAACATTTGTTGTTTTCCAGCATCCCTTTGGAAAGGTCACCTTCTAAAGGATCTATCCGGCCAACAGCAACACTATGCAAATTAAAGATGACGAATGATTACCATACACACTTGGTTATAACATGATTTCTAGTGAGATCAGTCAATTATCATGTAACTTGATCACTGGTTCTTTTTAACCTACTTTTGGAAATGGATGAGTTATCAATCAGTTACTAGCTTGATCTAAGGTCAAGGAATTTCAAACAGGTTTATAAGTTTTCAAGTTCAAAGGGAAAACAATAATAAGCTAGGAACTCCAGCTACTAATTTTTAGATTCTTTAAGATGATGATGAGAAATTGAGAATATAACTATAGAAAGCTTAGTATACACACACATAATCACATTCACAGCCTTGCTTCATATGCATGAGGAAGGGGTGGGAATAAACCGCATCATCAAGGTCAATAGACCTGTTGAACTTATCTGATACTTTCAATTCTTAGTTTTTATACAAGGAAAAGAAAGAACAGTCAATATACCTGAAAAGTTTGGCAGGTGTAGCCTCTGGAATAACATCATCTTCACTAGTGACCTTTCTGGCAATTGGTGCAAAACCACCAAAAAGTAGCCAGAATTCACCAGAATCTGACTCAGCCTGTAGTTTCCCATCATCTAATGTGTGTAAACATCGAATGCACAAACACCAAGAGCGGTTACAAGACAACACTAAAAATGGCATAGTCACTACCAACCATTAATTTTCATGTTTACTTACCAACAATTGCAACATCACATTTCCCTTCATGATATGTATCCTTGAGGTGTTGAATTACTTCTAATGCTTTAGCTCTTTCTTGGATGTTGGAATTTGCACCATTAAACTGATAGATCTTATCCTTGGTGTCCAAAATAAATACATCATCGTGATTTAAAGAGGATCGCGTGAAAGGAACCTGCATCACCAAAATAATTCATATTACTCCATATCCTAGTAGAATTTACTCTGTCCAGAAAACTAGCAGAAGCTGGCACCAGCTATACCTGCTTTAGTTTCACAACCCTTTTCCCTTTGCAGATATATAACCTTGTCTCAAACTCCTCTTCCTCTGGCTTCTTGAACCCAGAAGCAACTCCACCTTCAAGAGGTATGATACATGGTTTGAAATATGACAAAAATTTGTCAGACTCATGCCCTTGTAATTCTCTATACTGTATGGCTTTCCCACCAAGAGACGCATCTAGTTCAACTGTCTTAATAGCTGCAGTACCAGCCTCATCCTGTGATGCAGGTACCAAAATTAGAAGCCATCATCAAGTGAAGAACAAAAAAATTAGAAGCCATCATCAAGTCAAGAACAAAAAAAATCAATTGAAAAGCAAATGAAGAAATAAGTACTTACTTGGCTAGTATCCTTCCCAAGCCAGAAGTGTATATCATATAGATAAGCACCCCCCTTTCCACGGCTTGTCTGCATAAACACAAGCCCAAATATCTAAGACAGACTTCTATAAGCAATTCTTCCAGACGAATGGTAAACAACCTAGATAAATCTTTCCAGAAGAGATAGGAATAACTCAATATACAATTTTTTCATTTATTCGAAGGTCATGATTAAAATAATAGCCATAGAAATATTTTCTTCTGTTAGTTTGCAAGGATTTGTTAGCATCTTCGAAGTGTGCTTCCGCGTAACAGAAACAACCAAAAGCGAACAACACAATGTAAGAGACACTTAACTAGGAAATCCTATGCAGTAAGAGAAGTATTGATACATGCACCAAGTGCTTGCCTAATCTAATGCGTGCTATTTGCAAGTATGCATATACAAAGCAACATAAGGACTAACACGTACAAAGAAAAGCATAAAGCACCTATACAATTTTAATATAGATTATTCCTGGTATGAATTGCTTATAAGATTAGATGAAGGAAGATTATATATAAAAGAGAAAAAAATACAATCAGAAAGAATTTAAATTAAAAAAGGCAAACATATTCACAATTTCTTATTTTCTCCTCACATTGTGATCCTTTAAATTATATTTGTTAATACTTTTTCCCATCTGGAGATATTGCTAACTGCTAAGCTATAGCTTACAATCTAATCATGAAAATTAATATTAAAGCAAAATTGATTAAGCAATCAGTTATTAAGTACACACCTGCAAAACAATGTAAGAATCCCCTGAGTAGAATTTACCATGATCAGACTTTGGTAAGGGTGCTGGTTGGAAGTCCTCGATTCTCCATATCTCAGTCCCACTACAAGGAGTTAAGCTTATCATTGTACTTGTACACTATATACATAATACTGACCAATCAGCAATTTCTTACTCAAGCATCATTTTTTTTTTTTAGAAAACACGAGTTTACCTACAAATCTCAATTCTAAAATGACACTAGCTAACATTTTCAGCATTACAAATAATGTTCAGCACTTGCACTCTCTCATATTTGTAACTCCACATATTTCCTAATCAGCCCAAAACAATTGCATAATCCAATACAAAAAGGATACATTTTTTGACCCGCAGCTTGAAATGCAGGGTCCAGAATCTTTGTTGAGCCAGACATTCTTCCTGTAACCTACAAAGGAAAAGAAATGGTCACGATCTCTCACAGTCCCAAAGGCTTTTTCCTTGGATCCTGGATAAGTAATACATGCATGAGAAGACAAGGAATACAATCAAAAGAATAGTATAGAATATCCTAGACGGCAGTGTGAGCTACAGCTATTTCACATTTATACATATACTACTACAATGCATAACAAGGCATACACAAAAGCCTGCCTACTGGAGTGTTACAAATAAGAGCTCAGAAGATGATCAAAACAATTAAGAAACATTGCCGGATGCATCCTAATCATATCAGCTTGAACACCAAAATCTGAAGTTGATCATCTCACTGGCAATTTTAAGCACACAAGTTGATTGGATGGATGCACGGAGAACCTGAATAATATGAGCTTTGATGTGAACAAACAAAGCTAATCTCTGGATGATTTCCTTGAATCTGAATTGCTAATCATGACGTGTACATATAGGATATCACAATATCACGACCAGAAATTTGATTTGATTTACCAGAACGATATCAAAACACAGAATGTTTGATCTGATCATAGTCGAAACTATAAACTTAGATGGAACAACACCAAAAACAACTTTTTCAAGATCCAACGCAGATCGATTGCTTTCCGTAGATAAGCAGCAAACTACCAGCCATACCAGACAAAGTAGGCACTAGGCAGCAACCAACCTAAATTCCGGCAATCGAAAGCCATCACTAACAACCGATCAAACTCAAGTTACTCTAATCAGCGAAAACAAACCAGATATCGTAGTCCGGAGGAATGCAAAATCCACATAAAACATCAAAACAAAGCATGGAACAGTAGGGATCTAAAAGAATTAGCGATGAACTAGAGGCTTGCAAAATATAAGCGATCAATGCTACTTGAAGCAAATCGGGAATTGTGTTGAATTTCGATGAGCAACCAACCTGAGATGATTCCACTTCCCAGTGACTACCTCCAAGGTCGGACGAAAATGACTAAATGGCTTTGGGGGAGAGAAAGGCGAACAATGTATGGGGCGGGCGAGCTGGCAATGGCGGAAAAATGATAGAAAAAGGAAGAAAAGTTGGAATGGATGTAGAAAAAGAGAGTGAATGATTGATTTATGTGCACAACTTTTCAGGTTGCAGACAGAGAGATAAAGAGAGGGGCAGGGAGAGGGGATGAGGAGTGCGTTAGACAGAGAGAGAGAGGACTGAAGAGAAATGGAGAGAAAGGTGGAAGACGAGAACGGAAATAAATTAAAGAAAATATATTTTTAAAAATAATAATATATTAATGGAAGACGGTGGCTCCGGCCACGTTGGATTGACAGAGTGGATCTTCCGTTTTGTGCCGGCCTTTTTACAAGTAAGGGAAAGGGGAAAAAAAATTGAAAGGAAGGGAAAGAAATTAATGATATATTGATGATATGTGATTGTGATGAAATTTTACTACATTTCCTATGGTTTTTGGAATTGATTTCACAATATTTTTATGTAAGTATTTGGTCATATCTTTTTTTTTTTATTGTAGAAGTATATATCAATTTTATTATTTTGATAGTCCTACTTGACATGTGAGTGACCTAATAATAAAAGATATGAGAAATATTGTGAGATTTCATAATATCCACTTTTTTCACTTGGGTGAAAAACTAGGTATCATCATTCTTACTATCAATAGGTCGAGCTGGTCGATTTACCTGATTTGTACACTTTTTTGGTTAGTTCACGAACTTAGGGTTAACTACTAAAACTGTTTAGTTAGATAAAAATTTATGTGGTATCTTCTTCTTATTAACTGACATGTTTGTTCATAAGATAATTCCCCTAAATCAATCATCTCATTTATTAGTCATGTTTGAGAATTAGTTATATAATTTCCTTTAAACGAATGTGAGTGTTTGTGCCAACCGTTGGATTAACAACACTATTTAATTACACCACAGTCTAATCTTAAGATTTTGAAACATTTTCAAAATTGATGAGTTTTTACATTGATATGTAATATTACTTTTAGTCGAAATGAAAAGTTCCCGGTTTCAGTTTTTGGGTGTGAGTGGATTTCATTTTCTTTTCTTTTTTCACCTTTTCAATCGTTACAATTCTTATTCTTACAACAAAACGGGCCCTTAAAGTCACGTCTCAATCTAAGGATGAGAGTTTATTGATAGGGCCATCAAAGCCTTCCCTTATTTTCATAGTAAGAGTTTTTGGGTTTGAATATTGGGCCTATGTTCCCCAACATAAAATGGGCTCTTATGGGCCTACATTGTTCGTATAAGGCCTAATAATGTTCATCAGCTCAGGTCCAAGTAACGAATTCAAAACTTCCAAAAACAGTCTCACCGAATATCAATTTGGAGAAACCGACTTGCACCCACCGACTTGCACCCACCGAATTCAAAACTTCCAAAAACAGTCTCACCGAATAAGGATGAGAGTTTTTCTCTTGTAAACTCTTTTTTTTTTTTTTTACGGAGAAACCGACTTGCACCCACCGACTTGATCCAATGAAAGAAAAAATGGTGATACTTGATTTTTCACTCAAGTAAAGGGGCGGAGACACAGATCGAACATGGGACCTCCCAACATCCCCCGTGCCTCCAGCCGTTGGGCCACCCCCATCTGGCCCTCTTGTAAACCTTTTGCTTTGGGTGAATTGTGGATCGAGGAACCTTGTTTGGAAATAGACATACAGATTACTATAAACTGGCTCAACTGGTAAAGACAAGCCACTTTTGCTTAGAAAAATTGTGAGTTCAATTACATACTCCGTAGTATTGACCAGAGTCGAACCCACTCGAACTTTTCCGAACCTAAAACTAAAAAAAAAGAAAAAGAAATGAACTGATTATATATATTATACTTTGTATTATTGTATATTAGATATTACTACATTAGTCTATCTTGTGTAACATAACCGAATCTATCTTGCAAGTAATTTTGCAACCCTAAATATTAAATTAATAAGAATGGAGAATCTCAAGGAAAGTTTATCATAATCTTACATGGTATCCAGATTTTGAGTCGGAATATATTTTACTTTCATTTTCATGTGTTAGTTAAAATTAGATTAGTATGGATAGAAAACACTTGCAAAAGCTATATTAATTACTAGGCCCATACAATACATGTAGGGAACAAATTTTTCAAAGATGAAAAGAGGGTATGAGGGATTGAGGGCACCAAATTCCTTCTTATCCAAGAGAATGAATCCTAACATATATCGTTGTTGTCTACGCCGTGTATAATATAATCCATCCATCCACGTGCACGCTTTGATATTTTAAGAACATTGAAAAATACAATGACAAGATACTTTCATACAATCAAATCCAGCTACTTGGAATCGTGTCTATAGTGAAATATGCCATCTATAGTTAGGTGGATCTAGCTATATATCAGATTTTCAGGTGGTAGTCATTTTAATCTACAAAAAAGGCAATGGCAATAAAACAATCCATTTTTGTTACATAATGTAGTTTGCTTTTGAGAGAAGAATCGTTATTATCAAAGCACGCAAATTAGATAAACATGCATCTAACATCAATAGTTAGCGTTTTCATACTAGCAAATTAAGGGTCCGTTCGAAACTAGCGGAAATAGGAGCGTTTTCTGCTAGCTGGAGCGGAACTTTGAGCTTTTTCAAGAAGCTTCTATACCCAAGGGTCTTCAATTTCCGCTAGCCGAATGGGCTATTAAGCTCCAACTACCTTGCATCCGAACGGACGCTAATACGATCTAGTACAAAAATGCATCTAACATATATTTGTTTTCTAGTAGTTAGTTTGATTTAAGATCTAGTTCGTTCGTAAAACGTTTTAGAAAAAAAACGACTTTTTTAAATTATGTCCGAGAAACAGAAGTTAAGCTTCTTAAAATGATAATATTTTATTAATTTTAATTTATTTAAGATTATTTATTTTTTAAAAATATTTTATCAATTTTTTATAGGGTTTTAGTTTCCTTAAGTAGTATATATGCTTAATTTATACCTTTAGAACATAAGTTAGAAAAACATAGAAAAAATGCATCTAACATATTTCATCTTTTTTTGGTAGTTAGTTTGATTTTAGATCTAGGCCATACAAAAATGAATCTAACATATTTCATTTTTTTTTAAATAAGAGATTGTTTCAAATGAAACGAACACTTATCTTGAAACGAATGCACTTTTTTTAGTTCATATTACACTTTTCATACTTCAGAGTGTCCTTTTTCGCATTTGCGCTTTTCGTACTTTGTAGTGCACTTTTCGTACTTTTTGTAGTGCATTTTTTCATACTGCACCTTTTGTATTTTTCAATGCGCTTTTGTATGAAAAGTGTACTATTAATTAAGAAAAATACATTCGTTTTATGTTTTAGTATAATTGTTTGTTTCATTTGAACCAAACTCATATATATAAAATCATTTTTGAAAAATTTAAGTGAATTCAAATTCCACGTCGAATAATGATTAGGATTCATCCGGTGTTTAATTAATACTCCGTATTGTATTTAAACTTTATGTTGCACTTGCACATTTAGTGCTATGGAGTTTAATGATATTTAAGTGTTTAGATTTAACTAGTACGGAGTATTAGAGATTCACGAATAAATAATTTCAACCAATTTATAATTAATAGGACGATTATCAAAGAATACTCTTACGTCAGATTAATAATCAATAGTAAAACATAAAAATAAGATCATTAACTCAAATATTCTGATTCATCGATTGATATATAGTTCAGCTGGTAGGCCACCAAAACCATATGACATGAGTCATGACAAAGTTTTAATATTGATAAGTTTAATTACATTATCCTTCACCTTCACCAGACGTGAGTACGTGACCTCGGATGGTTATATATAAATTTAGTACTAGTAAATTAATTCAAATAGATATTCAATATTTTTGGGAAAACCACATGAAATGACCCGTTCAAAGAACTGTAAAGTAAATCATATACTAAAATTTAAAAATTATATACTCAAGAATTCATTTGTATAAAAGCACATTAAATAGAATGTATTCATTTGTTTCTTATGATTAATTAATACGGTTCAGCGATAATTTTGTAAATTATCATGGTCTAAGGCCCTACGATGCTTAGTTGAATCGGTACCAAAAATTATTGTACAATATAGTTAAATTTGGATGCTAGGTTGGCTTTAATTAGGAATGAACTACATATTAATTTGAGCGATAGAATTGATTTTTCATTTAGAGAGGAGTTGTTGCGCATGGTGTATGGCTCGATCAGTTAAAGCCTTAGCACTTTTGTATGAAGTATCCGGTTCGAACTTACAGGACGGCGGTTTGTCTCTTATTACTAACTAATTTTAACTCGTTTACGGGTGCTTTAGGCCTTTAGGGTAGTCCAAGTACGTACTACTTGGACTAGCCTAGGTATGCGACCCGGATTCTTACCAAATCAAAAAAAAATTAGAGAGGAGTTGTTTTTCCTTCGTAGTGAGTTTTTCAAACATTTTTTCACCTATTTAATGATAGGACAACTCAATCAAAGGTAGTTGGTAAGTGGTCTGCTCCATATCCACGAGGTCTGGGTTCAACTTTAATGGATGTAAAAAATTCCCTTTGGAAGACTCACCTACCAAAAGTCAGGTGCGCAATCCGGATCAAGCTGACGTAACTAAGACGAAATTCTAGCGAACCAGTAGCAAAAAAAAATGACAGGACAACTCAAATATTTGCTCAAAACAAACGTACGTATTATAGTGAATGACCAATGCATTTTCTAGTGAGTTGCCAAGACTTGTTGAGTGCTTGAGTTGTTGGGACATTTTGATGATTTGAAAGACAATTATGTGAATTTTGACCTCTTGACTCGAAATCGAAACAATAGTTGTTATAAGGAAAGCACATTATAGGTTTCCTAGCTAAAATAGGAATACAATTCCCCGAACTAAGTTAAAACATCACCAAATGATATTATGGTACACTAAATGGATATGATTGAATTTACTCATTTACATGAAGACAAAGGTATACTGAGCTAACAAATCATATAATTATAGGCAGGGACGGATGCATGATTTTCTTGAAGGGGGCACAACTTAAACTGATCGGAAAGGTGGAGTTGTTGGCGACGATGCTAGTGACATTATTTTCGGGATTTGTTTCTTTAATTTTTTTTAAAGTGATTGTTGAATCTTAGAAATTTATACAATCTTAGAAATTTAAAGTGATTGGCGACGATGCTAGTGACATTAAGAAATTTTATTTTATTTTCGTTTTTTCATTTTTTCATTTTTTCATTTTTTATCTTTTTAATGTTTATATTTTAGTTCTTCGTTTTTTTTTCGTTTTTTTTCACTTTTTTCAAATTTATAATTTTTTCACTTTTTTTAATTAATTCAATTTTTTTATGGTTTTAAATTTTTTAAATTTTCTTAGTTTTTTTGAAAAATATTTTTATTAAAGAAAGTTAAAATTAATAATTAATGTTAATTTTACCTTTTTTGTTAGGTGACAAATTTAGTTGGAACCACAAGGTTATTTTGCGAATTTTTGCTATACCTTAAGGTTGCCGCATAAATTTTATCAAATTTTGGTACACCTCATGAATAATGTCATATTTTAAGGTTATCATGTGGAATTTCCGTTTTTTCGGAAATTATGTAGGTGTCAATATATAAGAGCATGTGTAATAGACTAATAGTTGATAAAAATCTTGATCGTAGGAGAGAATATTTATCTCCCTCGAATAATAGAAGAGGGAACAAGTCTAGAAAAGTTGATGTCTTGTGCAAAATGAACGCCGATTTAAGTTATAAGCCTTATTTTATACTTACTCTGTTATATAAGGTTTGTCCTAAAAGGATATTTTTACACAAATTAAAAAAAAAAAAAAAAAGTAACTAATATATAAAGGGAAGAGATTATAATGCTGAAGGATAAAGATGAAAAGAAAGAGAAGAAGAAAGGAAATTACTAAAAAGAATATTGGAGTTGATTTTTATCGGATAATATAGGTAGAGATATATTAAATGGTGTAATATTATAAGAAAAATATAGATATAAAAAGAAAAAAAGGAAGTAGGACAAATATTTTGGAACAACGAAAAAAGAAAAATGGATAAACATTATGAGACAAATGGAGTATTTTTTAATCAAATTAAATTAAATAATAGAAAAGTAGTTATAAAAATTCCCCCCCCTCGCTCACTAAGCTTGCTTATTCCTATCCGCTTGGCTTTCATTCTCTTATTGAACTGTTCGTTGGCTCACTCTCTATTTTGTTAGACAATATTCGCGATAAATCTTTCTCCCGGACTGTTTGTACTTAGTCTGAATTTATTCACGTAAGGCGTGACCTTTCTTTACGAAAAAAAAAATCTCCCCTCAAGTGTTTGACATTCTCCATACAACTCGTCAACTTTGATCATAATGGTTTAAGTTACAAGCCTTATTTTTTCTATATAAATTTGCCCTCAATAGATAGATAGTTTAGAAAGATGCAACAACTTTCATGTAATTTATACGGAATCAAAACATGTTTTATTACAATTGTTCTTTGAAAAATAAATTTTTTATAATGAAAAATCCTTATGATACTAGCCTACAAAGTTGGAATATATATCTCACATGTAAAGTTAAAGCTACTAACTTAATCATGCCTATTATATAAAATCGGTAGACTATCCCTCTCATTGCTAATTTGGTTTTTAAATGAAAATTCATTAAGTTTATGTATTGAACTTATATATATGTGCTCCTACTTATGTATCCCTCAATTATTAACCCGTCAAATTTTAATGTGGCATTAGAGTGGATTTGGCAACAACAATGTGCCTTTATAGGCAACTTCAATTCATCTGAAACCCCATGCTCTCCTTTCACCTCCAAACTAACTTTTCATTCCATAACATAACGATCACCATATATAATTTCTTGGTTATATCGTTGACGGTGTGAAATATTTCCAAAAAATAAAGAAGGATGGATTATCGGGACACTTGATGTATTTAAAGTATCTAATACAAGTCTTGCTCAATTATCAAATCATACCTTGCTCAAACATCAATAAATGAGAGTTTAGGAGTAGGGATGATAATGGGGCGGGGAATACCTTAATATCCCATCACCATTTAACGATTTGATCCTCATTCTTATCCTCGTCCTTATTTGTTTTCATCATTTATGAGCCCATGGATTTTTCCGCTTATTTTTCCACTAAAATCTTCATATTATTTATAGCGATTTATTTATTCATCTTCTTACAAATTTTATTTCATTGTTTATAAATTTAATCTCAACAAAGCTAACAAAAAATAAATAAGATCGATCAAGAATGCAATTTTCAATGCCTAGTTCTACCCTTGAGAGATCGAAATTAATGATTGTTGCTGAAATTTTTCATGACCTTCTATTGTTCTCCTCCGTTCACCTTACTCGTGCGTTTTGTGAGGTGCACTTGGGGTTGTTGTTAGACTTGCTTAGCTTGGTTATACCCCCTCGTCCCTTGCGCTTGATCAAGACTAGAAACTCATACAAACACTAAGGTCCCTAATTCTTTTCTTATAAAAAATAAGTCCATCAAGATATAAATAGTAAAATTAGAAAAATATTAAGATTGAAGCAACATTTGTCCACATATTTTCCGAATATTTTAATTATTCTCCAACAATATTTTTTAAGGGGTTTCCTGGTGAAGTGGGGGTAAAGAACGTTGCAGGAACGCCTAATCCTATTTTCATTCGTAAAATTATTTTTTCCTAAGGAACACAAATTTCCCTTCCTTCCTAACTACTACTATCTACTACTACTTGTTGGGCTCTCCAAATTGAGCCAATTTCGAAAATGGGTTGAGTTTTGAAACGACAATTCCGAATGATGGCAATAGTCAGTGGAAGGCAAAGTCGGTGGAAGGAGAGTAAATAAAGGGAGACGTTAGAGGAAGTAAATAGAGGACGAGATTTCCGGGAGAGAGAAGGAAGGTGGTTTTAACGACTATTATAGAGGTGAGATAAAAGGAGGATTGGAAAGAAGACGGATAACATGCACTTATGTGTTAGTTTTAGGGCATATTTATGTTTAAAACTTAGTTAGTTTCTTTCTTTTTGCTTAGTTTTTGTAGTTTTTGAATTTGGGTGCCTATTGTGCTTTCGTATTTTTAGGTCTTTATGAGGGGCAAGGATCGGTTAGAGTTCTAAGTTATCTTAAGTTGGAGGATTCAAGATTGAGGTGTTTAATTTATTTTCCAAGAATATGCAAGCCATTTTTAATGATCATTAAGGCCCAAGAGGTTGTGGGGAAATGAATGCTTAAACCCAGGCTATGTATTGGAGTTGTTGTTTCTACATCTGTATTTTGCAATGCTTCGTTCGGGAGATATAGCGGACGGATGGATATGATTTTGGTGTCATTAGAAAGATAATTCAAAGATCTACAATCCATGTTTACCCCGAGTTCAAATTCCAACTTGAAAGGGTTTAAAACAGTCTCTGATATATCACCTAAACCCTGAACCGAGGGACTACGCGGGCTGGCACGTGAATTACACAACCACACTTTTACAAGACTAGACCAAGCAATTTCCCGTGTCGTAGGAAAGCTTACTGACTCTTATGTTCTACATGTTTAGATATTTTCATGTATTTTTGGATGTTTTTAGGATAATATCTTTTGAGTTTTATTTGAATATTAGGTCTTTTGAGTTTTTCTATCTCTGGGGACTATTCTCAATTTGTAAGAAGAAAGTTTGTTTTGAGAGCTTTTGAAAGGAAAACTTTAAAACCTATTTCGTAAGTTTAATTTCCTTCAATTATGCGTTGCTAAATTATCTTTTGTTCAATTAATTGATTGAAGTTATGGATTATAAGTTATTATGAGATTAGATTGGTTCTCTAGTATCTTAAATAGGGTTTTTCCGTTTGTTTAGTTGAATATTGATTTGTTTAGGGTTTTGTTAGATTGGCCACCTAATAAGAGTTCTAGATTAATATACAACTAAATCTAATCAAGTGTCGGTTGGAATTGATTAGATAAAGTAGAATCCATAATTATTTAGACCCGGTCGGGCTAATCCATTATATAAGGGGGTAAATTCACAAATCACTTAGATGACTAGTTGATCTAAGTGTTTGTTTCTGTTAATACCTGAATCGTAATATTGTTGTTAAATTGAATCTAGATGATTTTTAGGTTGTTTAATGATTAAGGTGGTTAGAATGGTAGTTCTATAAATATAATTGAAGTTTGGAATAAAATTTAACGATAAATTATTCAAGAGAAAAGAGAATCGAAAGAATCATTGATCAATACAAATGTTCATAATGAATATTAATTAGTTGAATATATTTCTCTCATATTTTACATTCACTTTCATAATTGCATTTATATTTCATTCTTGCATTAGTACTTAGTTCTAAAACTCAATCAAAATCCCTGTTTTATATTCTTACTTGACATGCAAGTAAACACATAAATACACGAGTATTTGTGGGATCGACCCTTGCTTACCAACTTTACTAAGTTTGGTTAGTTAGAATACTTGGTAAGTATTAACGACTGCAGAAATACCTCATCAAAGACCAAGGGACAGAGGAAGTTCATCGAATTCACCCAGCAAGGATTACTCTTCATTAGGGTTGGACATTACCCGTGGCCCGTGGCCCGTGGGTGACCGACCCAAGGTCATTTGTCATGTTCTAGTTTGTAGCCATCTACTTCCCTTGACTTCCCCAATAGGCATTGCCACTTCCACTCTTTCGATTGTCTTTTTTGCCTCTCCATTGTCGTCGTCTCAACATCATTGCCAATAACTTTTCTTCATTGTGTTACCGGTAGTCTTACTCACTACGATCGTTGCCTTTTCAACGTAATCACAAGTCAATTCTTCTTTTATTACTTCTAGAATTTTATAAATTATTTTTGTAATTTAACAATTAATTCACGAGTGGCGGGTCATCTGACTCACTAGCGGGTGACGGTGTATCGGATATGGGTAATAGGTTTTACAGGTGACGGGTATTTTTATTCGTGTTTCGAATGGTGGAAGTGTTCCACCCACCCATAATCCGACTTATGATCAGCCCTACTCTTCATCGCTCTCGCAAGCTCGGATCTAAATTACAATTCATCGTTCAATCCCAAGTGTGGTTTAATATTCTAGTTGTATTTTACATTTGATCATGGATTCTTCCATTGTTTATATTCAAATTACAATATCACACAATCTTTGATTAGCTTTGCATTGTTTGTATTTTCTGTTATTCAATTTGTGTAATGTATTGAGGTGTTTTAGTTGGTAATTGACTAAGATTTCCCACATTTTAGCAAATTTCGTATCAACACATTAGATTTGTCCCAAATAATACTATCTCTAGAGTTTAATTTTACCAATTTATGAAGAAGCTTTGTGGGCTGTTTTAATTAAGTTTATACAGAAGTTACAACTTATCTGACCGAAAGGCAGAAACTGAGGGGCTTTGAATGTTTATTTAATACGGAGTACAGTATTATTTGGACTTTGGATGAATTTCCATGAAATTTAACTCTCAAATATCCACTTGCTAGTTGCCAGTACTCCAGTGGCTTAGTAGTACTATCTTTCCACTCAAAATTTCACCAGATTATAGTAATTAATATGCATCCAGTTCCAGCCTTAACAAAGACCTTATCCAATCAGGAACTGCCACGTCATTTTGGATGTGGCTGATTGAACGTGCCTCAATCTAATTGGCTCCTGTACATACTACATACATCACGCGACAAAGCGATAAAAACTGAACGTGGAGGATTAACTTGACATGCTCTTTAACTTCAACATTCCTATTGGACCTCTTCAAAAATAAAAACCTTTCTATTGGACAGGCGACAGGCCAAAGTTTTCAACAGACACCAAATACAATTATTTATAAAAAACATTTATTGTAATAATGAAGGCTACAAATTAAATTAGAAGATAGAATTTGGACCAATCAAAAAGTTATTTTGAAAAAATAATTAGTTTATGGCGTAATTTTAAGCTAACATAAGTAGCACAAAACTTGACAATTACAAAATCTAATTTTTTTGAAAATCCAATCCAAACGTGGAATTGAATGTTATGATTAAATTAATTACATTATCAATTAATTAAGCGGTCTCTTTAACTTTAATGGTTTTACTTTTTTTGATTGCTCATAGAAAATGGTGATGGGAAGAAGGGCGCCCTGATTTCCACTCCTTTTCTTCTTCTTCTTCCTCTCTCGTTTCCTGCTCAAAACCTCTTCATTTTCCATCCCTTTAGCTCCCTTGTAGATCTACCTCTTCTCGTTAAGAATGGAGTTCCTCTGCTCTAGCTAGCCCTTCAAGCTGATGGGTAAGATCTTCTCTTACATTCACACACCCTACTTCAATCTCTTGCGATGATTCTTCCTTGTGTGGGTTTCAATTGTTCATCCCCAATTTCCGATCCTTTCTGTTTTCCTCCTCTCCATGTGAACTTGATCCTTTCTCGATGCTCAGAAAATCCTAATCCAGTTTCATGAAATACTTTGATTTTGATTTTTTGGTGCTGGTTAGTTCAATTTCTTTGATTGTTTTTGCTTTATTGCAAGCCATGGTTGACCTAATTCAAATGGGTTTTGATTGATTCGCTCTTTCTCCAGCCTGCATGTATTGATTTTCTGCTGCTTTCTCCCTTCTTTCTTATCCCCAATAGTTTTAATTTGTGGGTTGTGCAGAAAAGGTCAATTTCTTTGTTGACCAGTATTGGCTTCCCATTATTAAATTCCTTAAGAATTTCTATCTGATGTCTGATAAACTTGGCGATTAAGAATGGGAACTGAACAGTAAATTCTTGTATTCAAAGTCTTTCCACCTGCTACTTTACCCTTTGAATATGCATGTTTCCTACTCAATTGATTCCTGTAGCACAATAATAACCTTAAAACCCAGAAATGTTTTTGTTCCATGCTTTTATAGCAATCACATGGAAAAAGACCTTCTGGGTTTCCCCTCACAAGTAAATTTGCACATGTTATGTTTCAATTTCTTGATCTGGAACTATTGCATGTGATCTAGGGGCCTTAGTTCTGTTTAATAACTCAAATCATCTATCAAGATTTTGCTCTGAAATCATCTATCAATACTCTGCTCTGAAATCATCTGATCTAGCTGAGATTTGATCTTTACTCTCTTTTAGTTAACTAATCTGATGTCTGTATATTCTGTTTTACTCTTCTTTGGCAATCGGCCTTTGTCTTTCAATTTTGTTTCCTGGTTTGTATCTTCACTCTTGTTTACTTTGTCACGTTTTTTGTGTATCCAATTTTTTTAAGCTCATAAAAAGTACTAATTCTTGTCCTTAAGATGTAGTGCTACTGTATGTTACCACATATTGTTAGTTGATTATTTTTTGGTGATATACTTGAATAGGAAAGTATCATATGTTGTAGTATCTAACATATTGGTTTTGTGTTTGTTTTCTCATCACTGTTTTGGTTTTGGGTGACAGATGAACACTTTGATGGTGAAAATTAATTCTTCATCAATCATTTGCTATACCTCCTGATCAACCAGAAGCTCTCCTTCTCCAATAAAAATGAACAATCTGAACGTCGACACAGGTGATGATACTTTTTCCAGCTTACTCGAACTAGCAGCAAATGACGACGTTGATGCCTTCAAACGCTCACTTGAATGTGACCCATCCTCAATTGATGAACTCGGGTTATGGTACTGTCGCCAAAAGGGCTCAAAACAGATGGTTTATGACCACAGAACGCCTTTGATGGTTGCTTCCATGTATGGAAGTACTGATGTAGTGAAATTGATCATTTCACTTTCCATAGTTGACGTGAACCGATCATGTGGCCTTGATAAAACCACTGCCCTCCATTGTGCTGCTTCTGGTGGGTCAGCTAATTCTGTTGAGGTTGTCAAATTGCTTCTTAAAGCCGGGGCTGATGTAAATGCTCTTGACATCCATGGTCGTCGTCCAAATGATGTTATCACTTCATCACCAAAGCTTCAGGATGTCAAACTCTCTCTTGAGGATTTGTTGACAATAAATGGATCAACAATCTCATCCTCTCCTTCTACACCGGAATCTCCACCTTCCCCTACAAGCCAAAAATTCGATGATCAAACTCCAATTTCTTACACCTCAGAGAAAAAGGAATACCCAATTGACCCGTCTATACCTGATATCAAGAACAGCATTTACTCAACTGATGAGTTTAGGATGTACCAGTTTAAGGTTCGCCCATGTTCTCGGGCTTACTCTCATGATTGGACCGAATGCCCATTTGTTCACCCGGGTGAAAATGCTCGTAGAAGGGACCCGAGAAAGTACCACTACAGCTGTGTCCCGTGTCCTGAGTTTCGAAAGGGCGCGTGTAGACGAGGAGACATGTGTGAATACGCCCATGGCGTCTTTGAGTCATGGCTCCATCCGGCTCAATACCGAACCCGACTCTGCAAAGACGGGACAGGCTGCAACCGAAGAGTATGTTTCTTTGCTCATACTCATGATGAGCTCAGGCCGTTGTACTTGTCCCCAAGAAGTGCCAGCTCAGCATTGCCCCCCGGGTCTCCTTCGGGCTTCACTCCTCCCATTTCACCATCTGGCAATGGGTCAATGGCGTGGGGCCAGCAACAGGATGTCCCGTCACTTCGGCTCCCTGGTAGTAATCTCCAATCAAGTAGGCTGAGGTCTTCTTTAAATGCAAGGGACATGATTTCTTCAGAGGAATTGGAATTTGATCTTCAGCAACAAAGGCTGTTGAGTGAGCTGAATTTCTTATCTGTTAACTCCATGAACCGTTCTTCGGGTCGGTCCATACGAACACTTAATCCGTCCAACCTTGATGATCTGTACTTCTCAGAGACTTCATCTCCTACCCACAAATCCGCCATTTTCAACCAGTTTCAGCAGCTTTCTCCTATTAACACCATGAGTTCTTTTTCTCCTAAAAACGGAGACCATCATTTCTTGCAGGGCTCTTCATCAGGCCGAATGTCTCCACGGAATGTGGACCCAATCTCACCTATGAGTGGTCGATCGCCTTCAGCATTTGGGCCCCATCTCCATCAGTTCAGAAGCCTCAGCTCTCGGGATCTTTACTCCAACACGACATCTTCCATTGTTGGATCTCCTGTGCACTCGCACTCGGGCTGGAATAAGCCTGATGAGGCAGATGGTGAACTGAGGAGATCTTCGTCTTTTGAGCTTGGTTCTAATGGCGAAGAACCGGATTTGTCATGGGTTCAGTCTCTTGTAAAGGAGTCGAATCCCGAATCATATGATGAAAGTGTCATTGCAGGTTGGGTTCAACAGATGCAGACTTGATCATTTTAACTAAAGACTTAATATTCATTTTGGACTTTGATTTGTTCTCACTTGTAGCAACAAGAGAAGCTTCTGGGTGAATTAGAATCATTTTGGCTTCAAAATCCCCAGTTGCTGTTTTTGCTGTGGTTAAATCTTGAGACTTTAGATGAGAAAGTTGTTGCCTTTTGTATTATGATATGAGAAGCTTTGTGTTTTGACTGAAAGAAAAGAACCAAGTGAAAGAAAAAGAAGCTACCAAGCTTTGATGTATTGTATGTACTTCCTGTCATATTAATTAATTCAATTGGTATTTGTTTTGGGCAGAAAGAAATCTGATTTCTTGCGTTGAATTTGATCATATTATTTATGGGAAATGCTTGTTTTTTGAGAATTTTGTAGTTTGCTTGGTTTGAAGTGGCTGGACTAGACAATTCCCAAAGGATACGAATTCATACATTTTGACTTTGGGCTTATATGAGAAAAACCTAGAATTTAAAGTCAAGAAAAAACCACTCACATGTCGTCATGAGGGATCTTTAGACCTGCAAGGGTCTTTAGCTTTATTTGTATCCGATTTAAGATTTTAGCATTCGTCAATCGTAGGAAAATAATTAACTTCTGCAATTTTCTTCAGCCTAGTGACGGTTTATGGGTCACCTAAGAGTATATTTACCGATGAGACCTTTAAGAGCTTGATATCTTTCGAATGTAGCAGACGAGGAAACAAGTGGTGGTTGATGCCAAGATTTTGGAAGAGTGGTTTGAGGGGGGAAATTCGGTTCCATTGTCCGTTTGAATGTGGGAGATTTTTTGTTGAGAAAAATTGTGTAGCAAAGTAATAAAATTAGAGACCATTTATGGAACTAAATCTTTTGATGAGAAAGGAAAAATCCATACAAATTTAAAGAAGTCATCAACAATGACCAAGTAATATTGATTCTTCTAATTGAAATATGGTGTGATGGACCTCATACATTCATGAACAAAAGTTGCAAGGGTATGAGGTCCATCACACCATATTTCTTAAGCTAAACCCTTGCAACTTTTGCGTTGTTGGCCTCAAAAGACGGTGGCGGTGGGGCTTGATACGCCTGATCGAATCGGTGCCAATAGACAAGCGTTGTATGCCTTGGTTTGTTGCACACCTAGAAAGTGGGTCGTGTTTTTGGGGCACCGCTGAAGGTGCGGTTGGCGTTGTTGTTGCGATAGTTGTCTTGGTTGTGTGAGTCTCCGCGGCCACCATTTCAACGTCCTCCCCTGCCCTTGTTGTTTTGACACCCTCCCCTACCTCTACTGGTCGCATTTGCTTTGCTGAAAGTCTCCAGTGGTGTGGTTGACAAAGACCGAAGAGGTGAGGTTCTTGGTCTAGTGATTCAAGCGCGACTCATGAATCAAAAGGGGAGAGAGAACATGGTGGGGGTTGAGAAGAAAATTTGGGTGGAAATGGAGGTGACGATCGAGTCATAATCAGTGGGCAGGCCAACAAGTAGGTATGTAATGAGTTTTGTGTCTGCAATGGGTTGTCCAACAGCAGCCAAAAGAAAGGCAAGATTTTTGGTTTGGTTGAAGTAGTCAGAGATGGGGGTTGAACTTTTTTTGAGGGAGGCTAATTGGAGTCTAGTATGAACAATTTGTGCATTTGATCTTGCTGAGAAGAGATCATGGAGTGTTGTCCAGATTTGAAATTGTTGTAAAATAATACACACATGTATATGTACAATGTATAGAATAAGCACTTAGGTAGAGCTAGGAATTCAGAACCGGGTTCATCATAAGTATAGGGTTTGGTTTTATGGGTGAACCGGGTATAAATGCCACCCCGGATCAAACCGGTTTGGAGGCAAACCCGAGTCACTTATTACTGGACCTTGTCTTTGGTGTAGCTCGAATAAAAGCTTGTGAGCTCGGCCCAATTATGGGCTTGGCCCATTTGCTAGTCGATCTTCAGCCCAAGTTGAAGCTGGAGACGTCCTTAGTTGAAACGCGGCGTTTTGTAGCTCTCCCGAGTGACCTAGCTATAAAAGGTGATTGAGCTTCGAGAGGAGCTCATTCTTGCGCGGCGCTAACCCTAGATCTTCAGAGAAAGAGAGAGAGAAAGAGAGGAAGAAGAAGAGGAGTTCGCCGGCGATACCTCATCTCCGGTGTTCGTGGTTTCTAGTTGGAGTCTGAGTGTGACTCGCAGCCGTGAAAGGGGGCCGAAACCCTTTCGTTTCTAGAACCTTACCTCTGTTCTTGTTTCTGTTCTTAGATCTTCGTCTCCCTTCTTGTTTCTGTTGTCTGGCTTTGCCGAGTGCTTGATTCTTGTACATTGTAACCTCTTGAGCTTTGATCTAGTGAAGATGCTTGGGATCGGATCTCCCCTGTTGAGGTCCCCCGGATGTAGAGTTCTTTGAACTCGAACCGGGTCAACAACTCTCGTGTCCTTTTTGCTTTTGATATTTGCTTGATTGTTTGTGTACGAGTTCGATTTGCTTAGATCTGTTGATATTCTTATAGATCTAGGACAAACCACGATTACAGAAATGTTGTTGTGCAATCTAAGACTTGAGACATCACATCTTCCGTGAGTGACGAAGTGAGGATTGCCATGACAAGATTGTTCTTGGACTGCCATTCGTCAAACGCGGGGTTGGGTTCGTCGACTTCTGTGGGAGGTGCGAATGGATAGGTTCCATCCACAAAGGTGTAGAGTTGGTGTCCTTTTAGATAAGGAATAACCTGGGTCTTCCAAATGAGGAAAATGGTCTATAAAAGTTTAAATGTAATAAAGGAAGAGAAAGAAGAAAGGTGTGGGGTTGAGATAGATAAAGACATGGCGACTGCAAATAAAAACTAGGGTTCCTTTATTTTGTTTTTGGATGTTTGATGTGGGTAGGGTGGATCGTGAGAAAGGACGTGTGTCCGTTTGGTGCTCTGATACCATAGTAGAAACGTAGATATGGAGAATGTTTTTTTTTGTATTCTACCACATTCAAATTGTATCACAATACATGGTTATACAGTGGTGCCTTATATTACATTAGGGGGCACCTGTCCTTGTACAGAAATTTCTAGAATCGAGTGCAGTGCAAGGATCTCTTAAACATTGTTCATTTGTTCTAATGAAAAATTAGTCTCACTAGCCCATTTGAAGAGCAAGTCCAAGTGGAGATGAACAAGAATCCATTGTTCCAAAGAAGAAACTGATTCAACAAATAACGAAGATGGTAATGGTGTGAAATCTCTTAAGAGACACGTTCTATGAAGGCATTTATTGGTGAGGGTAGCAACAATTCTAATAATCAATGTAGTAGTGATCTTGGATTTCATCTGCTCCCTTTAAAAGCACCCGCACTCATATTGTTGCTCTCACAAGGTCCCTCACATTTAAAAAAAATGAAAATAATAGATGAGAGAACCATTTTGTAAGAAAAGTTATTCAATTGAGGAATTTTGAGAGACCCATTTGAATAAAAAAAATATTATTTAATTGGTAGAAATACATTAGAATCTATATCAATGGAGATGTCCTTAGGCTGAGCTCTAATCACCCTTGAATGGCGGCCAATTTCAAGAGTTAGGGTTTCTGTTTTTTTGGAGGCATGCTGCAAGCCTGCAAACATAGGAGGGAGTGGAGAAATGATAAGATGAGGTAGTGGGGTTAGACGGGAAATAAAAACGTTATACTTTTTTTTGGTCTTGCCTTTTAGCTCGACCGGTTCGATCGGTAGGACATCGCTCTATATCCGGACCGGGTACTTCGTGACCCCATTTTAAGGGAGACCCTCCCAATTACGGCTGGTCATGGGTCGGGTGGAGCACTTCTACCACCCGACCCGCGAAATAAATTTTATCACCCGACCCACCCATCACTTGTGGAACCTTTCACCCGTATCCGACCCACCCGTCACCCGCGAACGGGCGAGATCAAACTGAGCGGGTGAGTGGCACGAGAGTATTAAGCAGGACTCGGGCCGGGCCAAAAAATTTTTTGTCCACATCAACGGGCCGGGCTTGGCCCGGCCCGGTAATTCGGGCCTGATTTTTTGTCCATACCCACCCACATATACATGTCGGGTTGTCCACGGGCTAGCCCGACCCGTAAGGATTCTCCCAAATCCCAACCGAGGAGATGAGAAACGAGAAAAAAATTTATCAATTCCGGCCCGTCATTGATGGATCCATCACTTGGTCAAAAAAATCCAACCGTTCAAGAAAGAAACAGAATTGCATGAACACAAATGAACAAACCGATACCATTGAATCTCAATCCCTAAATTACCATTGCCAATCATTCAATCAAGTACCTCAAAAACATAAACCCTAAAACCCACTTTCAATCATCAAAACAAATCATTTCAGAGATCTTAGAAAACAGATCCGAGGAGTTGAATACAGGGATTTGAGGAGTTGAATGGGACTCGTCGTCGTCGTCGGTGCTAGAGCAGAGGGCTCGGCGCTGGAGGAGTTGTCGAGCAGGGTCGTCACTCGTCAACGGCTCAACGCTCGGGCTTCCCAAGGTTGATTCGACAGAAATGGAGAAAGGAGGAGTCGTCGTCGTCGAGCAGACTCGGCACTCGTCAACGCTCGACTGCGCAAGGTTGATTCCACAGAAGAAGAGAAAGGAGGAGCCCGTCGACCGTCGTCGTCGAGCAGACTCGGCGAGTGTCGAGCAGGGCCGGACGCCACAACGTTGTTGAGCAGTGGTGCCGCCGGGATAGGAGGAGCGGGCCGCCAGGATTCAAGGGAAGGAGAGAAACAGGAGAAGATTTGCTTGTTTAGGGTTTTTAGGGAGGATAGGAGAGCGGCGCCCCTAGTCCCGATTCTCTGAAATGCTCAAATGAGACATTAGGGTTTTTGTAAGGAGTATTTATACATAGAAATAATTAGTAATATAATATATAAATATTATTATAAAATTTATTTTATATATATAATATATACAGGCCGGGCCGGGCCTACGGGCTTTTCCTCCTGTCCAGGCCCGGTACTATTTTTTACGGGCCGGGCCGAGCCTTTCATGCCAAATCTCATATCCAAGCCCGGTTTTTTAGCGGGCCGGCCCAGACTTGTCCAGATCTAGTTGCTAGTGAGATTCCAACTTCGAATATTTTGGACAACACTTAAGAGTTTAGCACCACTTTACTACCACACATAAATCACGTTTAAAAAAGTAATTTTTTTTGTTTATGTTCTTTTGCGGAGTAGGATTTTTTGGTCGAATATGCATCACACTTCGGCCAATCTGAAAAAAAAAATGATATAGGTTTGATATTTTTATATCAAAAAAACACTGAAATACATAAAAATATTTATATAATATATGAAATTTTTACAAGAATAGAATAATTGCAAACTGTTACTCATTTAAATATTTATTTTCACAAATCACCACTCAAACCATAATCTTTCTTTTTAAAATGCTAGTAAAAGGTAGAGGAATGTCAAGAAGAAAATGAATAAAATGTCACAGATTAGGAACACAAAACTCTTTCATAGGCCATTTTGTAAAAATTGAATTTTGGGGCAATTTTATATGAGTGTATCAAATGATTTTATATATTTTTAATCCCTAAACCTTTTTGTAAAGAAAACCAATAAATTTGGACAATTTATTCATTTAAAAACGCTCGATAGTCTTAACTCGCAATATTTTTTAATCGACCTTTCGAGATTCCATTCAGATCCCTTTTCTGGCTTTCTCCTCCCCTTTTCTGTGCCCTTTCCCCCTCAAACAACGATTACAACAATCAGCGCGAAGACGACGAATTCCTCCTCCCCACAGATCACCACAGCCACAAATATTATCATCCACCGCCATTAAAGCAGGCTCCAATGCTTCAGCTCTTCTTCGCGGTCGCTTTCGCCGCAGTGCCTTTGACGCTGTACATCCCTCCCATCCGGAGCCTCAACTTATTCGTCGAGACGATCGAGGAAGCTCTTCGCCAATCGCTTGGCTACGCCATCCGAGCTCATCGCCGCCTCGAGATCGGCTTCTCCAGGCTCTTCCACCTCCGACGCTAGATCCGATTTCGAAATCGTAACCGACTCTGTACCAAAGCTTACTTATTAATTGTACAAAAGTTCTCTTTCTTTCGTGCTTTTTTTGACCTAGTGCCCGATTTTGGTAATCTGTTTGGATTGTGGGGGGTTATAGCGTGATTAATAATGGCTGATTGTTCGGTTTGGTTGATTGAGACTTTGAGAGTGAGGAGGAGGAGGAGGTTTTATCAACCTCTCTTTGTATATGGTTGCTTACTTGCATCTAACTTGTTGCTTCTCTTTGCATATGCATATAAGTGCGAGAGACTCAGTATCCAAATCTGAGGCCGAGACTTGGAGATTTCTCTTCAAATTTTGCTGGCTGAATTGGAAAGCTGTTGATTTGTTGTCAGAATCTTATCTCCTTTCTTTCTTGCTTTGCGAATCTGAATTAGTTGGAAGAGATTATGATGTTCTATATTGATGAACTCTTGTTTTTTCCCCCTGTGATTAGCCTAATTTGCTAGACTGATTGAAGTGATCTGAATATATGTTCAATAAAAATGTCACATATTGTTGGGTTAGTGCAAAATGCATTTGAGTAAAAACTCCAAACAGTATTTGCTTGTGTAGAGAAAGAGAATATTCAATCTCTACTTTTACAGATTGCTATTTTGGCCAGCTTTTAAGTGTTGTTTCTCAATTGGACCCCTAAAAGCCTTGTTTTCTTCTTGAGAACAAGGTGAACAATAGAGATTAGGCGCACTAGGTGTTTGTACACTTCATTTTCATGTGCAAAAGACAGTCTTTAAAGAGGTGTGGTGTTGTTATATGTCGACATCCTATGTAATAAATGTCATTTGTTTATATGAATGAATGACACATGGTGGACATGTTACATGTAAACTTGCCGATTCTTATCTACTTTTAAAATCCTAAAATATCTAGTAGGCTGTTCAACTTTGATCTTATCTTCAGGCGGAGTTGGGTTGGTGGAGATGTTTAATTTGTCTCGTCATGATGTGTCACCTCATGCACACATACACGTTTAAAATAATCTCATACCATGTATATAAAGCTAATGGCTTCATTCATCTTAGCAATATCTGTCTTGTCTTTTTAGAATTTATATTTTTATTTCCAATGCAAGAAATTAGACATTTGATTGAGAGGGCATCATGTGATTGATAGATTTTAGTTCTCTTTCTTTTTCTTGAAAGCTAAGAGACAGAAGAAGTTTACTAGCATTAGGCTGAATGGTTTAGGGAATGAGGTCAGTTTGTTTGGAATGGATCAACTTAATGCCATGTCTTTGTTTGATGAGGTCCTTACTTGGAAGTTGGAAATGTATCTTCTATATTAGTGCGACTTTGTCTTTTGACCCGCCCCTGAAGGTTGGTTCAAGTCATTGAGCATCCTCCCATAATAAAGGGGAACAAAGGGAGAGTCTCCTCCACTTATTTGCCTAGATTATTTGCTTTAGATTGTCAATGTCGGTAGCCAATCCAAACAAATCCAAACAAACTAGCCGCGATTTGTCGATTTTCTTTGTTCTCAACCCTTGCATTGTCTTGGCTCGACCATGGCAATTCGTTCTAATTCTTGTCAGTTAAAGGAGGAATCTTTAAGTGTTAACTGACGAGATGGTGAAGATAGTTTTCAACCAACCATGCGCCTCAGTTACTAGTCGACGAGATCATGGAAAATAAGTCAAGAGGAACGAACAATATGAGAAGGAATTTGTAGACCAATGCGAGCTGGTTGCCTATCATCACATCATCGCTACAATTTGTCTTAAAATGTATAAAACGCAAGTATTTTTTTACAATTACAAATTTCTAAATAAAAGCAATATTTTTAAAAAAATATGTTTTTACTCACAGTAGCATCAATGTGTTAAATCTTTATTTATCGGTGCAATCAATCAATCGAGTGAGCTAATTGCTGCCATTTTTTCAATAACACATCTATTGGTAGAAACTCATTTGAATCTCTCACCAATAAAAATATTTGATAAAAAAATTGGAGCTTGTTTGGATCTTTAATTTGGGGCCATCCTAAACGGCATAATACCAAATTGGTTATAAAATCATTGAAAAATAGTCTATCCAACTATCCATAGACCGAAAAGGAAACCAAAAATCACCTACAATTACTTATTCTACGAAACTAACTCTATTATGTCATGTTGAAAGAAAAGTAACATATTCTTGAATGCATGTTGTCAGATGCACCTGCTAGATTGTCTTAAAGATAAAGAATGGATTCGAGACGATAGCCTTACTTTGGTGGTGTTTTTGATATCAACATAATCGGAAAGTATTTTGTAATCAAGATGAGGAAGGGTTAAAAGATGTAGTAGGATTCTTTCGAAATAACAACAAACTTGGAAATCCACATAAATTTGGGAAGATAAAGACTCTTGCACAAACTCCCACAGAAGACTCAAATATTTTTTTTTTGGTAGAAGCAGAAGACTCAAATATTAAACAAGACGGAAACGTCATTAAATGGGCTAGATCTCGATAAGGTTTTGTTAAATTTAACTTTGACGGTGCTAAAAATGCCTATAGTTTTGTTTTTTTGGTTTCATTCTCAGGGACTCGAACGGAAAAGTTATCACGTGGGTGAATGTAATATGTGACGACCAATCTGTGCTTAATGTTTAGGCCCTTGGTCTTAGAATTGGTATCAACGAAGCATTGCGTCTTGGTTACTCTATCACCGAGCTTGAATGTGACAACCCCGTTATCAATAATGACATTTAGTGTTGCCTATGGACAATGCTTAAAAAAATGTTAGGCGGATCCTAGGCTAAATGAGGCCGCCTATAGCGCTAGACGACCTAAATAATTGCCTAGGTGAGTCCAGACGGGTGTTTAGGTGAGCTAGAAGGCTAGGCGGGCTAAGACTTTCTAGCGCATAAGAGGCCTAAATAGAATCTAGGCGGAATTTTTATAACAATGTTCATAGGAAGTCGATATAATCGTAGATTCGTAGATGATATTTTAGTTTCTCTACATAATTTCAAGAATCGTCGATTGCTCTCATCTTTAAAAAAAAAAATCGGATTTTCTAACCTATACCCTAAGGGCATAGGATAAACTTCTTGTTTTAGAAAGATTTGATATTTTCATTTATTTAGAGATTTAAATTTTTCTTACGACGAATTTATTTGTTTATTTTAAGGTTTTAGTTTCTAAAACCGACGAGCTTATCCTATGCCCTTAGATCACAGGTTAGAAAAACCAAGAAGAGGATTACATCGTGAATCCGGTTTTGTCCCGCCTTCCCTCGTGTAATATTAAAAAATGTTCAAAATCTTATGCTTTTAAATTCATTCGTAATTTCTTGAGGAAAAGACATAACTAGTCTAATTTCAATAATTTATTCCAAAAATATACCCTTACATCTTAATTTTTCCAATAGTAACCTCTTGCAAATAATGAGACTAAAATACCCCTATTTTTAATTTTGTTACACAAATTTTATGTAATGTATTTTTGTTACATAAATTATGTTACACAAATTTTATGTAAGGTGTTTTTGTTACATAAATTTTATTACACGAATTTTATGCAAGGTATTTTTGTTACATAAATTTTGTTACATGGATTTTATGCAAGGTATTTTTACTACATAAATTATGTTACATAAATTTTATGTAAGATGTTTTTTGTTACATAAATTCTGTTACACAAATTTTGCATAATGTATTTTTGTTACATAAATTATATTGCACAAATTTTATGTAAGGTGTTTTTCTTACATAAATTTTATTACACAAATTTTATGTAAGATATTCTTGGTACATAAATTATGTTACAAAAAATTTGTTACACAAATTTTAGTAAGTTAATTTATTATACTTTGTGTAAACTAATTTCAATTTTATTACATTAAATTGTTACATAAATTTGTGTAGAATAATTCTTGTATATTAATTTTATTACACAAATTATATTTAATGTATTTTATATAGGAAATACCAGTTATGTTACGATCACATATGATCTTATGCCCGTAAATTGGACACTTTACACTAATTTCTACTCTACGTTAAATATGGATAATTTATACTAATTTTGATGAATTTACACTAATTTCTACTCTACATTTAATGTAGATAATTTACATTTATTATAATATAACCCTAATTTACACTAATTTCTTCCATGTTCATGATACAACTACATACACTAATTTTATGTAATGTAATTTAAACCCATTTACACTAATTTCAATACACCACTAATTTAATGTAACGAATAACTCTACATTTAATTTAAACCTAATTTACATTAGTTTTAGTACATCACTAATTTAATGTAATTAGTACCTCTACATTTAATATAACCCTAATATACATTAATACTAATTTTATGTAACCCATAAATATACATTTAATGTAATCTTAATTTTACAATAACTTCTTTCATACGTAGTATAATTTTATGTAATCTTAATTTTACAATAATTTCTTTCATATAATTTTATGTAATCTAATTTAAATTTGATGTACACTAAATTTGATACATAAACATAAACCAAACTGATTTACTTTACACTAATTTTGATTTACACTAATTTAACCAATAACTCTACTAATTTTACTTAACTAATTTATCTACTGATCGATCTCTCCCAATCTTCCCTAAGTGCACAATCCACGTAAATGTCAATTGTCAACCAACTGATTTACACTAATTTAACTAATAACTCTACTAATTTTATGTAACTAATCTCTCTCAAATCCCTAACCGCATAATCCACATAAACGTGACCCAATGGAACCTGAATCTGCCATCCGCCACCAACATTCGGCTCCAGCACCGCGCTCCTTCTTCGATCCAGACAAACGTCGTCGTGATCCCTTTGCTCTCGCTAGTCTCCTCGCCGCCGACGGTGCCGTTCGACTGGGTCGCTCAGTCCGATTCGCAAAAGAACAACCATGTCAGGCGTCCTTCGTCGGAGTCGGCTAACAACCTGCAATCGTCTTTAAGCAATGGCAGGCGACGTCGTTCGCTTACGAATCTGGCCCCTCAATTGCCCGATTCAATGGTTCTAGAGTATATCGAAATAGTGGAGTTCGATTCGTGTAGGATGTTGTCAGGCGGTAGAGAGGTTTTGGTGTTATCGTGGATTAAAAATTGTGAATACACTTATTAAGATTATTATTAAGGGTAGTTTAGTATTTTTCAATAAAAAGATATAGTTTTGGAAACAAGATAGGATAGGGTATATTATTGAAATTAATAATTGAAAGTAGGACTATTGTGGAATTTTTCTCTAATTTCTTTCTTTATCAAAAAGTTGCTGCCCAGATTGCCCGTGCTGGGGTGATTTGCGCTCTTCGTGTTTGCTATCGACGGGATAACGCAAATTTACCGAAGAAACAGGTTTGTTGTTTTTCATCTCACTACTCTACACGACAAACTTGAATATTTATCCGAAATTTGTCCCTTTTCTTCATGTTTCTACGGTTAGGGTTTGTGAGGGGTAACCTCTAATTTCACCGCATTAATCTCGAATTACTTGTTTGTGCTTGTCGATGGTGATTACTTTTTATCTTTCGTCGAATTCCCCCCTTCAATTTGACGATATGGGATTGTAGGGAAGAGATAGGATTGGTGTGGACGAACTAGCGGTTTCTGGTTGAGTGCGGAGCTCGTCTATCTATGGATTATCGGGAAGTCTCTGATTCACCTCTTGCCTGGTCGTGGGTCATCGAAGCTCTAGCCAGTATTCGCGAGGTGGAGTTGGAGTTTATTTCTGGTGAGAATTTAGGTCACTTTTGCGAATAATTTGTTCGAGCTGTCATCTTCGTTTACAATTTTGGTGGTGTTACAGTGCTTGCTTTTTTTTTCTCTCTTCTTTTTTCAGATTTAGTCGCAACCACCCCTAAATTATCTGATAATCTAAACGAAGCAGCAAAAGAAATGATTGCTTTGAGAAACTTGGAGGATTTATATGACCCTGCCAAGGTGTTAGACAACGGTGCCTCATCAGATGAGGAGGAGATTCAATTTGATTCCTCTGAAAGCTGTAGCAGTGTTCTTGAGCGTGTTATGGACCAGGTAATTGCGCCTGAACTTTGTTTCATTTACCTCCCAATGCCTGATCAGTGTTTTCAATATGAGCGTTGTTAGAGAATTAGAAATTGGGCTGGAAAAGGATTTTATATGAGGTTCTTTGTTTGATTAGTTTAGGAACTAGGTATGTGAATTCCAGGCTCTAAAATAGATACTCTTTTCTATTATGCACCAGCCATCAGTGTCATGTCTGAGAAAGGATGGTTCTGATCCACTACCAAACGCAAGAAAGTGTTCTGATAAGTTATTGAGAAAAGTTCACGCTTTTGTCGAGAGCAGAAAGGCTAGCATGCCAAAATGTGCTCTGAAAGAGGTAACTATAGATTTTCATTTATAGTATTGTGTATTTATTATTTGCAGAAATATTTACAATTTCCAAACTTTTTGTGCTTTTTTCCCCCTTGCAATGAATTAGCTTAGTGATATACTACAAAATGGCGATGCCTGTCACGAGATGAATTTGAAGAGGGAAAGGAACTGCTTGCAAAATAAAAAACGCATGCAAGATTGCTCACATGTTCAAAGGGTTGAGTTGCCTCATGAAAAGAATCTCAGATATGATAATAATGGTCCCATTGCTTCTACAGAGAAAAATTCAGCTCCTTCGACCTCGTCTAAATTGCAAGATTGTCCAGTAGATGCTCAAAGTGGAAAGTCGCCTCTTAGAAAGAAGCTTAGACATGATAGTAATGGTTCCACTGCTTTTACAGAGAAAACTTCGGCCACTCCTTTGATCTCATCTGATATGCAAGATTTCCCAGTAGATGGTCAAAGTGGTAAGTCGCCTCCTGCAATGAAGCTTAGTCGTGATATTAATGATTCCATTGCTTCTACAAAGCAAAATTCAGACCCTTTGGCCTCGTCTGATAATAATCAACCCTGTCCCTCATCTTCGAATCCTGCTCAGTCTATAGGCCTGCTAAAATGGTATCCATGTGATGTTTCGAGTGAAGAAGAGAAGATGAATGCTAAAACCTCTTCAACTTCTGCTGACACAACTGAGCTAGTGCAACATATTTGCGTTAAGTGTAATGAAGGTGGTGTAGTGCTGATTTGTAGTGTCAGCAGCTGCCCAACGGTAGTCCATGAGAGATGTTTGGGCTTCTCAGTAAGCATTGACAATACAGGTGATTTTCTCTGCCCTTTTTGTGTTTGTTCCTCTGCAAATTCTGAGTATGCTAAAGCCAAGGAAAAAATGCTGTTGGCAAGAGAAAAACTTTCTTTATTTGTTGGTGGAAACCCTGATCATCAATCCAAGGGTTTTAAAAATGTAAATGCAAATCCTCTAAGACAAGGTGTGGATGTAAGAACGTTCAAGGGGAAGGGTGTTTATCAAGTTGCCGGGGCTTCGACGGATAAACAACATGAAGGCCATGGAGCGCAAAATAATGTACACGCCTCACCTCCTAATTGTTCTTCTAAAGGAGAAGAGGATATAACAGCCAAAAGCTCTCAGCTTGAAAGACGGTATATAATTGTTAACACAAGTCCTCCACAACAAGGTAGGAATGAAAGACCCTTCAAGGGGAAGGGTGTTTATCAGGGTGACGGGGCTTCAACAGATAAGCAGCATGAACGCCATATAGCACGAGATAATGTACACACTTCACCTTCTAATTGTTCTTCTAAAGAAGGAGGAGAAGATATAACAGCAAGAAACTGTCAAATTGAAGAGGAATTTACAGATGTAAATGCAAATCCTCCAAGACAAGTCGGGGATGAAAGACCGTCCAAGGGGAAGGGTGCTTATCAAGTTCACCAGGCTTCAGCAGATCAGCTGCAGAAAGGCCACTTAGTACGAGATAATGTACACCCATTATCTCCTAATTGTTCTTTAAAAGAAGGAGAAGACATAACAGAGAAAAACTGTCAGTTTGAAAAGGGTAATCAGACGATTCCAATTGAACAATTTCATTATGCTGGTGTACATGGAAGTTTTCGTGAACTTAGACCACGGAAACAATTTGATAATCCGTCAAAGAATGCTTCTTGTGCATCCTCTGGTAAATTTAATGGAATCTCAGAGACCAAAAATCATACCGCCGACCCTTCTGATAACTACTTGAGCCCTCAATCTCGGCGAAAGCTTTCTGATAAGATCCAGGGTTCTTCTAGTACATCTACGGATGATTTTGATGGGATTTCTGAAGATGAAACTTGCACGGCTACCCCTTCAAAACCCTCCCAGAGACATGGAGGGTAATTTCGTAACTTTCATTTATTTGGTTGAACTTCTGTTCATCATGAATTCCATTGGAAATATGCTTGAATGTGATGCTAAAAGTGTGTTCTCTGATTTAATACAAACACTGACTGGAAGTTGTTTTATTGATAGTGCTCACTTGGCAAGAAACCTGGGCAGGCAAATTAGAGTTCCTTGGACAGAAGAGGAAGTTGAAATGTTGAAGGTGTGCTGTATTTTGATATAGTAGTTCTTTTAGATGCTAATAACATTCACAATTGGTTACTGTTTTCTTCCTTTGATAGTATTAACATAATCTAGCATGAATTGCATTCATTATTCTCTATCACTTTCACCACGTGCATTAATTTTTCATGCTCTTAAAGACTTAAGGTTATCTGCAATCTTTTAAGGAACATAAATCTAGTCAAGTTCACATTTCTTTCGACACACTTCTTTTCAGTCACATGTACTTGTGTGTGTGTGTGCGCGCGCCTGCAGGAGGGCATGAGGAGATTTGGATCCAAGGACATGAAAAATATCCCATGGATAACTATTTTGGAGTTTGGAAGCAAAGTGTTCTGGAAAGGTCGAACAGGAGTAAACCTCAAGGACAAGTGGAGGAACTTAATTAAGGCAAATCCTGATCTTTGGGAAGCTTGAGGTTATGTACATCTACTTCCACTTGGGGGCATGCCCAATCAAACTATTTTGTAACGCACCCATTGATGGCCTAATTGTGGTATTTTGGTATAATGGAAGTTGAGTAGAGACTTGATGGCAAATGGCAGTTGACCAATATAGGATTTGTAGATCTCTTGTTGACTTGTAATTTACTTGCTACCTTAATTCTCTTTCCTTCTTGTTGATTTTTGCTCTTTTGTATGCAGGTCAACTTCTTTTTGAATGACAGATGAAATTTGAGATATGCATCACACTTTGGCTTTGGGTGTTGGGGAAGGAGGATATGAAGCAGAAGTCTATGGGCACTTCTGATTTTTGGCAATTTGCATATTTTCACTTTTCACCATCTTCTGCAAATCATTCTCTTGTGCTTTGTAACCTGAACTAGTCTAGGGCTAGGGGCTCCTAGATATTTTTTGAGAAATGCACTAGGAAATGCAGTGTTGTTGGGTAAAGGATTTGTATGCAAACATGCTTACAATGTGAACGGTGCTGGTAAGGTAGTTAACTAGGATTATTGGTACGGAAAGCCTTAAACTTCCCTGGTAAACATGTTTATTAGCTAGTTCTAGCTTCTTATTATTTTGAATTAGTTTATGTTTTGGCAACTAATCACATTAACTACGGTACATCTGGCCGGATTTTTGGTTGTCAAACCAATTCCGCAGTGTGTTTTTGACCGCCAAAAGTCTGAAATTTGATGTGTTTATTGATTAGAAAATTAGACAATTGCTTTCTCGTGTATTTCAGGTTGGTTGTTTTTTTGGGTTCAGATCGTAATCACATTGAACAGTCAAAACTTACATTGAAGGGTTGGATCGCCTATTGAAATGTTTGATTCCTAAACTGATGAAAATTGCTCAAAATATAGGACCTTTTTTAAGTGAAATTAAATGTTTACTTATGCATTTTCATATAAAGCTACATTGTAGCATCTTGTCTGTATGTTAGCATAGTCTTTCCGGTAAGAATTGGTCTTCATGTTCCCATCCCATGCCATTAGGTAAGAAATGTAAACAGAAAAGCTTTCTGTTCAATTGAATGAGTCACAGACTCCTACAAAAATCTGTGGAAGAGGGGAATAAATGTGGGCCTGGCAAAACACTTGACCTAAAAACCTGATCATAACTCGCCGATGATTTTGGGATTAACCTGGAAATTCAACCAAAAAGTGACCCCACCTTGTAAAAACCTGGAAATCTTTAACAACTCAATAAGAACCAATTTAAGAACAAAGTTTGCACCCAAAAAATTCATATAAAAAGCTAGTTCATTGCATTTACATACTCTGTATTGTATATTTAAGGACATGTTTGGTATTGATATTTGTATGTTCGATTGGGGGTATCAATAGGGTCAATTCGGATTAGGTCATCGGGTTGTTAAAGATTTTTTTTATAAGTTTTTACGATTATTAAAACAATAGAATAATTAAGATATTTATAATGAATTTTTTTCCATACATTTTAATAATATGTATATATATATTATAATATTGAATATATATGATATTATACATGAAATAACACTAAGTCCTGTTGAGTTGGTAGACCCAATCTAGTCTGTTTCAAGTCGGTGAAGTTTAGATTGCTCTTGATCCATTAATTTTCGTGTCCAGTTTTAGATTGTGATTCTAACATGAAATTAAAACTGGTTGTTTGGCTTATAAATATCAATGTCCGAGCAATGAGTGCTATTTTGATATCCCCTAAAAAAGAGGTATATTAATTTGGACGAAAAAAGAGATATATCAAAAGCATGCATTCATACCTAGCTATATTATGATACACATAAACCTCTCTATGTTTGTTAGATACCAAAAGTTACAATTAGTTGCTTCCAACTTCCGTAAACACGGTTTGTCAGGCCCAAAAAACTGGAAACTAAAAATCTGAAAACTAGTGTTTTCTTAGCAACAATCTTTTTTAAAGCTTTTCAAGTAGTTTTAGTTAATTTTAGTTAGTTTTTGTTAATTTTTTAAGTATAAAAAATATTTCTACACAATTTGTTATGTTGGAATATCAATTAATTTCTTAATTTAATCCTTTTTTTATATCAAATATATATCCAATTCAAATTAGTTTGACATTACAAACAACGTTTATATTATTTGTTTTAACTTTTCTTAGAAGCCCGACAAACATACCCCTAGACTTATGGAGAAATTCAAATTTTTGTTATCTATATTAGAGGCACTTTAAACAATGATCAATAGTAATAAGAACTAAACACGAGGATGAGATATGTCCTATGACTCCTATATGATTTAAACATTTCAAACCTGATTCATTGGGTTTGGCATTACATTTCCATTTTCTCCTGATATTTTTTTTTCTAAATAAGATTGAATGATGTGCATACTTCTAACACCTTTGGAACAACACATTAGGCTTTTAATATATGCATTGTCCATCCCATCGTTACGTCCATGATAAGTTCCCTAAAATCAACTGAAAAACACAGAAATCAAATACTCCATAACAAACAATATATTATTCATAAGAGTGATCGAATAATGAATTAAAAAGTACAAACACACAAGTATAGCAGCTTGCATCAGGAGCTATCTAGCCGCACAATTAATAACGACACATTACACACACACACTGTATTACGTAGCCAAGCAAAACGCGTCAAAATCTCCGAATCCAAGCCAAAACGCCGCGTTTTAATTTACTGTCTGAGGAGAGCGAAGAGGGAGAACAAGAGGGAGCAAACAACGGCGCTGCCGGAGACCGCGAAGGAGAACCCTGCTCCGGTCTCCATCGACGGGGATGGGGCGGGGGCCGCCTCCTGGGCGGTGACGGCCACGGCGGCGGCGGCCAAAGCGACGGTGATGAAGGCGGCGGTTGCGGATTGTCTGGCCATTTTCTCAAACTTTTGGTAGGATTTGATCGAAGCTGTGTTTGAGATTGGGAATGGGTGTTGGTTAATTGAGTTGTGAGGGCGTGTGGAATGAATGAAACGACGCGTTTTTATAGGCCGGGGGAAGGACGGCAAGTGGGGCCCGACGGCAACGGGAGGAAGTTTCAGAGTAAGGAGGAAGAGGAGGAGGTCACGTATTCACGTTAACACGGATTTGACAGAGTTTGGGTTTGGTGTGAATTTGGTTTTTTTTCTCTAAGAATATTACGTATATTTCATATAATAACTGCTCGTGGTAAATTTATGTAATTTGCGTGACATAAATTGATATTATTCACACTTTTATGTTAGACTTATAAAATCGAATGTGAGTGTTGATTATCGAAAGTCACATAAGTCTAGGGTAGGATCTCATTGACTTATGAATTCAGCTTAAAAATGTATAAGTATATTGACGGACGTATGGAGCGTGAATCCATCGAAATTTAACAATTAATAAGATGGAACTTACTAGTTTATTAGAGTAAGTCTTACTTTATGAAAAATATCTTTCTTTTTTTGTCATAACGGGTCCAATACGATAACAATTATTTGCACCTTCTTTTATAAAATGTATTTTTCCAATTTATAGAAACTTTTTAGGCTTGGCACTTATCCATATTTCATCTGTATACCAAATATTGCAAATTTATCAAATGCCCTTACTAAATATACAATTAATAGATTGTATATGTATAATTAGTAAAATTAAAATCGTGTAAGAGCATGTGCTAGGAAGGGGATTACCAATCCTCTCTTCACTTTCTCTCTCCTCACCTCCTTTTGACATTTTACCTACCCTATATTTTATCCCACTCTTTCCTCTTCCTTTTCCTCTTTCTCTATATTCACCCACAACAATGAGAATCATTTTTCTCCCCTCTTCCAATTTTTTATACATATATCTTATCACATACTCATATTATCAATTTATGATTTATTCATTCCTTATGATTTTAATTAATTAATAAATTAATTTAACATTCAATAAAAAGATATATTACTTATGATAATATAAATTGATTACTACTAATAATTAAATCTTGATTATATTAAGATAATACAAACAACAACATAAAATAAGATGTAAAATGAAAACATTAAGTATAAATAACAACATTATTGTCATAAGAATTTAATCACAATCTGAATCCGATGCCAAATCCTTAAACTTCTCCCAAATGTGATCGACCAAGTCGTTCTTTAGAGTCGTATGCATTTCTTTATTTCTAACCTCCTCCCTCCTAGCCATAAATCTTCTTAGAGACCGATCATTATAGCGTCCACTTGTCACATTGAATGTCTCGTTATCATATTTTTAATATTATTGTTTGTAATTTATTAATGCTTAATTGTAATGAAAATAAATGATTGTAGTTGATAGATGAAAAAGATATGCAATATTAGGTTCAATTTATAGACAAAAAAATTGCAAGAATTATTATTTATTTTTTTTGTTTTTTAAAATATTATTTTTAAAATATTTTTATTTGTAATTTATTAATGCCAAATTATAATGAAAATAAATGAATGTAGTTGATTATAAGAGACACATGTCAAATTTTGATTGGGTGAATATGGAGAGGAATGCACAAAAGCCAATGTACACATTCCTCTATCCATAGAGGAATTCACCCCATTCCTCTCTCAAGAGAGGATTCTCTCTTTTAACCCACATTCAAGAGAATCCTTATTTTAAATAAAAAATAGATAAAAAAAGGAAGAGAAAAGGAGAAAAGAATTACACACAAAATAATTAGCTAATGTTTTGTTTATAAATGACAATTTGTATCGTTTTGGGCCGATTCAAGTTTCTTTTTTCGGTAGGTTTGAAATGTTGTTTGTCTGATTTGAGGTCGGTAAGAAAGAGAGAAGGAGAAAAGGCTGCCCGAGACCCGCCATGTGAGAGTCTGAATTCAGACAGGCTTTGATTGAAGCCACGTACACATTTGATTGGAGCGGACGGCGTCGTTTTGTTCGGCCGACACGTGGCGTGTCTGGGTTGGCCGGCGGGCGCCCATCTTCAAATGCAGGCTGGAAAATCCATGTCGGTGAGTAACTACTCCAGAAGATTTCTGTTATGAAATTTGTTGGCGAGTTGCGGCACGTAATCTGTGCTTAAATGTATGTCATTGTCACGTTTGGTTTTATTTATAGCACTATTCTTTATTTATTTTATCATTAAGTAATACTATATATGCAACAGTAGACTTAAAGCGTACGTACCCAAATTCTGAATTTTGTGAATTATGTAGGATTTAGTAACAGGTTTCGAATCAATGTCCACTTAACATATTGTATCATAAATATCCGTTTTTTTTCCTGATAGCGATCTTATAAAATTTAGCCAATCCGTCAATTTTTTTTGGGTCAAAGTCAATCGTTTGTTAAGAGCAAGCCCAACAGTTTCTCTATAATTTTCTCCAAAATGGAGAACCAACTGTCATATTCTCCAAAAAAAATTCAGCCCAACTCCAACAGATTCTCTATTTTGGAGAACACTACATTTAATACTTTCATTTTTTACCATATAAATTACAATAACTAATTATATATTATCTTACATAAGAAAATAAAATATTATAGAATCTTAAACTAATAAATGATAATTTTTTGTTATTCGACTTTTAAGGAAATAAAAATATTGTAAAATCTTAATTTAAAAAATGATAATTTATTTGTTAATTTGACTTATAAGAAATAAAAATATTCTAGAATCTTAACCTAATAAATGAAAAATTATTTGTTATTTGACTTATAAGGAATAAAAATATTCTAAAATCTAAATTTAATAAATCATAAATTATTTGTTATTTGATTAATAAGGAAATATTCTAGAATCTTAAAGAATAAAAATATTTGTTATTTGTTATTTGACTTATAAAAAAGAAAAATATTCTAGAATCTTAATTTAATAATCTCACTTCTTGCTTGGCTCTTTTTTATTTTTTATTCATTAAAATAGTAAATAAAAGAAAAAAGAAAAGGAAAATATATTGATTTGGAGATTTGGGGATCACCCCAAATTTAGGGAAAGCTCACCTCATTTTGGAGAATTACTCCAAAATGGAGAATGGAATGGAGCATCTGTTGGGGTAAATCTTTGATCAAAAATCCCCAAAAGCCCAATCTCCAAGAATTTGGGGAAGCTGTTGGGCTTGCTCTAATACACCGTTAAATATACGCATATAGTCCTTAAGGACGTTAACCATTTATGGTTCATTTGACTTATTCAATAAGGATGAGCAAAGTCTTGTAACTTTGGAGCTTTAATAAGACACGACAAAAGTTAGGGATCGATTATTTGAAACAAGTAACAACCCCTCAATATTGAGTACCATATATGCAAACTCATTTCTCATGGTTTTATACCAACGTAGCCATCTAATTACATCTAATTGTGCCATGACCTTTTAAACACTTCCCAATACTCCTGCTCTTATACATTGTAGTTATTATAAGGTAGTCATATGACTCATATTATTGTTTCAGATTAGATTTGCACAAATATAATCGCCTTTGATCTATCAAATAATGCTTATAATTTCTAAATTGTGACAACCATGCACGTGGTATACTGTGTGATGTCTAATTTCACCACTTCATATGATAGAAAATAGGTTTGGGATTATTAATTTTTGCCCATTTTGAACGGCAAATGGTATGAGCTCATCTAGACCATACTTACGTATTTATTGCAGCTAGTTTAGTTGACATTTTGTTCTATAGGTACTATGTGACACAAGGGCGGAAAAGTACGCCAATGTCTGTGACACAACGATAACAGAGCAACATGCCAAATGTCTACATTATTGTCACATACAAACTATTATTAGACTTTGGTGCTAGTAGGAAATTTTGAAACTACTACTTCCTCCGGTTAATAATACATGTTATTTTACGACAAATATTAAGAAATTTATTTATTTATTTACCTCAAAATCCTTCTACAATTGATTTATTTTTTTAAATTAGTTTTATTTTAAAGGAGAGGAAAGATGTTTGCCTTTTTATGTTTTAAGTTCAAAATATGTTAAAAAAATGACAAAATATGTATCATGATAAAAATTGTTGAAGAAAAAACATGATAGAGTGATAAGTAATTCTAAACAAAGAGTATCAATTAGATGATTTTGAAGGAAAATCGAGCTTTTTTTTACTTAAAATTTGTATGTATATGAGATTCAAAACTCTGTATTTTGATAAATAATTTTCAAATTAGACCGATCGGATTCAAGCCAACTGTAATTTTCAGCTAGTTAACAGGATAAACCTGAGAAAGTTAGAAGGTATTGACTACCCACCCTATTAACATCCTAACTACAGTAATTATTAAATGATGGCAAGAACTTGTTAAATGAAATCACAAAAGGAGGAAGCAAAAAGCAATCAACTACTATCAAAAAGGTAATAATGCAGCCTCAGATGTAATAATGCAAAAGCCAATGGTTGATATTTGAAGATGAGTTGCCCTGTTAAGATATGAATCATCGATGTCGATAAGAACTCGTTTGGTTGCAGGATAAAATCCCAGAAAAATACAAAACCCCAAAAAGTGTCGGATAATATATGTCCTTGACTTCAACCTTTTCCAAAATGTTATTTTTCAGAAAGCAACTTCCCATTGTATTGTGGCAGCATTCAGCCAAACGATCATCTCAAAACCTATCCGCCCTCTAAATTACTAAAGAAATGCCCCAATGACAATGTGATTGCGAATAATCTAGTGGCCCAGGTTCAAATCCCACCACAGCAGGTGAACACTACTATCAACACAACCAGTCCTGGTATGAGTAGCAGAGGCCCTGGTGATCTTAAACATGTACTAAGAACAAATCAGCAACACATCCATTAGATTTTAAACAAAATCAAAGTTTCTCATTCTCAAACAGGAGATGCATCACTTCTAACAATGTTGCAATAAGTGAGGATGCTCTTGTGTATCAAAGGTAGCAAGCAAGAGATCCCAATTATGTCATGATAAGATCACCAAGTAAAAAATCCAGAAAGGAGAGCCTTTAAGCCAGAATCATTTTAATTCATCTTACAAAAAAAAGACATTTATGGAAAACAGATCCAATAGAGCCGATCTTTCCACTAATTCTAGATCCAAGGAAAGTACAACTTAGCGTACAACAAAGAGAATGTTATTACTTTGGTAAGGAGAAAACAAGCATGTCAGGCATAGATATGGATGGCAATAAGAGGGAAAAAATGCTGGAATAAGCAAAACATGAATCAGGTCAAAAAGAAGGGAATACAGTGACTTATGTATTGGAAGAGGATCAGTGTCCCTCAATTTCATCCTTATATGTCTTTACCACTGAAAGGAGCTAAAAATATCATACACGATATACAACTAGAAATATAACCCCTATGAGGGTTAACTTTTGAAGGAAAAAAAAGTTTTGCTTCTGCCAACATGATTCTCAACAATTGGCATTTCTCTGGATACGAATCACCAAGTAAATCTATAGTCAAGTAGCTAATTCATACTCTATAAAGACGTTATTCTCAGTTTCTCAGTGGATGGACTAGACTCAAGCCGGGAAAAAGATTCATTCTGAAGCTACTGATGTTACAGCTGATAGGTTTACTAATTACCTCCAGTCTTAAACTTTCAGCATGCATAATCAAATTCTGTTGGCAAATAGATCACAGCTTAGCCTTGTTCATAAGCAAAGATCTTGCATTCAGAAGCAATAGAGCAAAATCACAGATAAAAGACGCAGCACTTGCAAATTCACATCAGTAGTCTAGTGTCCAAATCAATTCAATGCCAACAAGAATGATAGGATTCCCACCTAGGCCTGATATATGTATTTCAGTTACTAAAATGGCTGATCTAGTCTAACTAAAGTCTTTCAGGAGTTCAATGCAAGGGAATCCATCTATGCAAGTCTTTCATGTGCTTATATCTGACAATCATACCTCAATTGAGAATTTATCTTGCAACTTCAATTGATCAGAAAGCAAACCCCAGGACAGAAGGCAGTGGGATTCATCTGCCTAGCTTTGATGGATTTCCCTCTTGAGACATTCTTCAAGCTCATTGATACCAATTCATTGGCAAATATTGCATTATAGGAGGGGAAAACAAAAACACAGCATAATTCAACACTTTGATAGCAGGCAACAGGATCAATAAGTTAATCGGTGCGTAGCTCAGAAAATTAAGTTAGCAGAGATAGCAATTACATTGAGAATTACTTCCAACACATGGTACTTTGATAGTTTGATTCACAACATCAGAATTTGAAGCTTTAGAAAGACTTATTTTGCATTCGACAATTTGCATTGACCATCGGTCCAAGACTCCAACTTGATAATAAACAAACGATGGTAAAGATCAGCAAACCACCAATAAAATGTTGGGTTCTAGGGATGCAAATGCAGCGGAAAAGACAAAAACTTTCATCCCAAAATTCCCAAGGATCAGTATGATAACATAGAATAAATAATCGGATCAGATCGTTACCTCAAACGCGAATCCGAATAGCAAGTTCAAACCTTTTCTGATCACCAAAGAGCCCCAAGTGTTGCTCCTCTAGCGGTATCCACACACACGAACGGGCACAATTTTTTATACCGGAAAAACACTTGCTAGAGCGCTTAACCGATACGTACACCAGAATTGAGAGTTCGGTTTGGAGAAATCAATATGTGCGTACTTCCCTCTCTTGGCCGATGATATGCAAATCATATATATTAGGGCATTGTTTGATTTTGCAAATCGTGTGAAAAAATCAATCTTAAGGATATAATATTATTTTAATATCTTGTTAAGATTTCTACTTATCCACTTGCCACAAGAGATAAACTCTATCTATTATCTCTTTATTTAATTTTCTAAAATCACAATTAATTAAATTACTTTATAATTAATTATGATTATCTAAGAAAAATAAATATATATTCTCCATAATATTTTACAGGTCTAATTATAACTAAGACCCATTAAAACCCGATCCGATAAATCTAGACCCGCTGGCTTGGTTATTGTGCATATACTATCAATCTCCCACTTGCACTATTACCAAACTCAAGTCATTATCTTATTAACCTCAGGTCCAAAGTCAACTCTCATATTCATGATTCCTTTCGAAATAGTTTACTTAATTCCGAAACTACGTCGATTCATTTCAAGTAACTTTAGAAATTTCCAATCAACAACTTTTATAATTTCCCATCTATCGTGCTTATGCGTGCGACCCTCTAGGTTTCTATCTTGAAGGTAGTGTTATCCAACACAAGTCAAGGTAACCGTCTAGCAACAGTTGTTGACCACCCAACAAAACAGAAATGGTTGGTGAACCATATACCACTATGAACTGATTACTGTGTAGTTCGATCTCTTCATCACCAATATCAAGATTAAGTTAGTGCACAACGCGTCACCACTAAGCTCAATCATTTACTTGGTTTAGCAAAGATAACTTAGACTCAAAATTCTCTACCATGACCATGGATTTTAGAGTCACTTATATCTCAACCAAGTGGCCAGCGATATTTACTCTCTAGTCCAAGAGAGGGATGAATCCTTTCTTGACTCAATCACTATCCTCTCTACACTTTGCCTCAACCTAATAACCGTATTAGTTGCAACTCATAAAAGCTACGTTTAACGGCATCAAAGTTAAGACTCCATGCATAGGATTATGTGACAGTCTCAAGTCATGAGATCACTAACACTCATTCATTTAGAGGAGGAACCAATGACGCTTTCACATATATGTGGTATCCTCTAATTCGGGCCGGTCCAGTAGCTCTACTTATCCTTGAGCACCCATGCAAATGACTTGGAAAAACTATCCCTCGGTTCAGCGAGATGAACCTAGAGTCTATTCACATATTGGTCTGTAGTTTCGATATCCCTTCTCGATACTAATCCGACCAAGGACGTTTTAAGAATATAACCTTGTTTGTAAAATTCTCACTGACGATAAATAACTATATCATCAATTCACACAAGACATCATATTCTAAGGATTTTATCAATATTAAATGTTAGCAGAAAAACAAAATAAACATGATAAATACTGCCTTTTAAATAAAATGTATCAATGTCATATAAATAAAACTCGTTCGACAAACTTGCATACTATAATAGTATCTTGCATACATCAATGCCAAACTCTAAGTCCTAGTCCCCTCACATGAGCATCATGTTTCTGCTGAGGTAAGGCCTTAGTTAATGGATCAGCAATATTTTCATCGCTTGAAACTCTGCTTAGTGCAACATCTCCTCTTTGAATTATTTCTCTGATGATGTGGTACTTCCGAAGTACATGCCTGGATCGCTGGTGAGATCTTGGTTCCTTAGCCTGTGCAACAGCTGCATTATTGTCACAGTACAATCTAACTGGACCTTTAATGCTAGGAACCACTCCAAGTTCTGTAATAAAGTTCTTGATCCAAACTGCTTCCTTAGCTGCTTCCGAAGCTGCTATATACTCGGATTCTGCCGTAGAGTCAGCAACTGTATCTTGTTTGGAACTCTTCCAACAAACAGCTCCACCGTTTAGGCAAAACACATAACCCATTTGCGACTTTAGATCATCTTGATCTGTTTGAAAACTAGCATCAGTATAACCTCTGACCACCAGCTCCTCTTCTCCCCCATAGACCAAAACTTGATCTTTGGTTCTTCTCAAATATTTGAGAGTAGTCTTAACAACACTCCAATGACCTTCACCTGGATCAGACTGATATCTACCCGCCATGCTTATTGCATACGAGACATCAGGCCGTGTACATGTCATAGTGTACATAATGGACCCAACCGCAGAAGCGTAAGGTACATTACTCATTCTGTCTCTCTCTTGTTGTGTCTTTGGACACATTTGCTTAGAGAGACGTACACCATGTGACAAGGGCAAAAGTCCTCTCTTGGAATCTTGCATCTTATATCTATTCAAGATCTTGTCAATGTACGTGCCTTGACTTAGACCAAGCAGCCTTTTAGACCTATCTCGGTGTATCTTAATTCCTAAGATATAGGCTGCCTCACCTAGGTCCTTCATGGAGAAGCACTTGCACAACCATGCCTTGGTAGATTCCAAGAATGGCTTGTCATTCCCGATGAGAAGAATATCATCCACATACAAAACTAGAAACACTAAAGTGCTCCCACTAACCTTTTTATAAACGCAAGGTTCTTCTGAATTTCTAATGAAGCCAAATTCCTTGACTGCATCATCAAATCTCAGATTCCAACTCCGAGACGCTTGCTTTAATCCATAAATGGATCTCTTCAACTTACAAACCTTATTTGTACTCATAGACGTTTCAAACCCTGGAGGTTGTTCCATATAAACTTCCTCTATTAACTTCCCATTTAAGAAAGCGGTTTTCACGTCCATTTGCCAAATCTCAAAGTCATAGTAAGCTGCTATTGCAAGCAAAATCCTGATAGACTTTTGCATGGCTACCGGTGAAAAGGTCTCATCATAGTCAATTCCATAACGTTGAGTAAAACCTTTTGCAACCAACCTTGCTTTATAGGTACTAATATTACCATCCATGTCTGTCTTCTTTTTAAAGATCCACTTGCACCCAACAGGTTTAACCCCAATTGGTGCATCTACCAACTCCCATACTTCGTTGGTGTACATGGAGTCCATTTCAGAATTCATGGCATTTAGCCATTTTTCGGAATCTGGTGAAGCTAAAGCTTCCTTGTAGGTTGAAGGTTCATCATCATTCTCGATGAGCAAAACTTCACTATGCTCAGTGACGATAAGGCTCATTCTCTCTGGTTCCTTTCGCACTCTTGAGGACCTACGTAACTCTTGTATTTCTGCAATCTCAGGTTCTGGCTGGGATGGCCTAACCGATTGCTCTTGTTCCAACTCATTAGTTGAATCTTGAATTTCCTCAAGACTTACCTTACTCCCACTACTATCTTTAGAGATGAACTCTCTTTCCAAGAAAGTAGCATACCTAGCAACAATAACCTTGTGCTCATTGGGAACGTAAAAGTAATATCCTTTAGTTTCCTTAGGATATCCAACAAAATTGCATTTAATAGACCTGGCTGCAAGCTTATCTGAGTATGTGCTCTTCACATAAGCTTCACAACCCCATACTTTGAGATAAGACATATTAGGCTTATGACCTCGCCAAATCTCATATGGTGTCTTATCTACTGCCTTGGTTGGAACACGGTTAAGTGTGTGGATTGCTGTTTCCAAAGCGTAACCCCAAAATATCAATGGAAGACTTGCATGACTCATCATTGATCTTACCATATCTAAAAGAGTGCGATTCCTCCTTTTCTGAAACTCCATTCCATTCCGGTGTTCCAGGAGGAGTTAGTTGTGAAACTATTCCACACTCCTTAAGGTAATCAATAAACTCTTGGCTTAAATATTCACCACCTCGATCCGATCGAAGAGCTTTTATTTTCTTGCCAAGTTGATTCTCTACCTCGTTTTTGAACTCTTTGAATTTATCAAAGGTATCTGACTTGTTCCTTATTAAATAAACATATCCATATCTACTTAAATCATTTGTGAACGTCACGAAGTAAGAATAGCCACCTCTGGCTTGAGTTGATAAAGGTCCACACACATCACTGTGTATGAGCTCTAACAACTCTCCAACTCTCTTACCTTTCTTGGTAAAAGGTGCCTTAGCCATTTTTCCTTGTAAACACGCTTCACATCTATCTATGGATTCAAATTCAAAAGAATCCAAATAGCCTTCAGAATGAAGTTTAGCGATGCGCTTCTCATTTACATGACCAAGTCTACAGTGCCATAAATAGGTAGCATTTGAGTCATCCTTTTTCTGTTTCTTTTCAGTGATGCATGATACTGGCTTTTCTAAGTTCAAAAGATATAAACCATTATATAATATTCCATTCCCATAGAACAAACCATTCAAGTAAAACGAAAAAATTCGATTTCCATACTCAAATGTAAAACCTTCAATATCCAAAATCGGAACTGAAATAATGTTCTTGGTAGAACTAGGAACATAATAACAATTGTTCAAATTTAAAACTAATCCACTCGGCAAAGTGATAGAATAAGTCCCGACGGCTAAAGCAGCAATCCTTGCTCCATTAACACCTCGTATATCCACCTCGCCTTTGGAAAGCCTTCTGCACCTACTTAGTCCCTGCAAATTCACACAAATATGAGAAAAGCAAGCGGTATCCAATACCCATGAAGTAGAAACAGACATACTGCACTCAACTAAGATACCTGAAGGTTCAGCATCCTTGTTTTTCTTCTCTAAGAAGATTGTGCAATTCCTCTTCCAGTGACCCTTCTTGCCACAATGGAAACATGTAGCTTCTTTCTCCTCAGCTACAGGTTTCTGCACCCCTTTCTTTGGCTTGTTTTCTATCTTCACACTCTTGGCCTTGGGATTCTCTTTTCCCTTGCCCTTTCTCTTGTTCTTGTTCACATTGAGAACTAGTGAAGATTGCTTTGCTGGTTTTGACGTTTTAATGTCCTTTTCAGCAGTTCTTAGCATAGCCAAAATATCTGGTAGAGTTTTCTGCATGTTATTCATATTGAAATTCATGATAAACTGAGAAAAACTCTCCGGCAATGATGACAAGACAAGATCCATTGTTAAATCTTGATCCATAGCTACACCCAAGTTTCCGAGTCGCTCTATGTACCCGATCATTTTCAGGACATGAGTCTCCACTGGGCTACCTTCTTGCATCTTGCAATTAAATAGGGCTCTAGAGGTATTATAACGCTCAACCCTTGCATTCTCTTGGAACAGATCACGTAGATGAGCATCAATTTCCCTGGCACTCATGCCATCATGTTGCTTCTGCAATTCAGGAACCATTGCAGACATCATGATGCATTCTACATCTATCTGATCCTCCGTGAATTTCTCATAGGCCTTTACTTCGGCCTCTGGGGCGTCATCTGCCGGTACAACCGGCTCTTCTTCTTCTAGGACATACAACTTTCTTTCATGTCTCAAAACAATTTTCAGTTTCCTGAGCCATTCAAGATAGTTTGGTCCACTAAGAAGATTTTCCTTGTCCAGGATGTGTCGCAATGTTAAGGTTCCATAGCTGTTACTTGCCATGATATCTACATAAATAATGCATAGAAGATAAATAAGCATAACAAATACTTCAAATAAAAGGACCTTTATAATAATTTGAAACTCCCACTATTTATTCAAAATCAATAGTCCTCACTAATGATCTCGGAGAATTTTGTTGCTTAAATTCTCTAGCGGACTGAAACCCCAACTCGTCTAGTTTGCACACAACTTTGGCTGTACCTACAAACTAGATTCATTAGGTAGGCCTTTACTTTGCCAATTGCAACTCCATGCAATTTCCAGTATCTGTCGGATGGCTCTCTCGCCTATAAATCAAATCCATGAAATATATATCCAACACTTGCTCCTTAAACCACTTAACCTTAGCTTTGGCTAACAAGTTAAAAGTTCAAGTTAAGTCGACCCATTAACTTAATCAAGAAAAACTATAGACATTCAAATATGGGCCCACAACTGAGCTGTACCGACCCAAATAAGAACTCTACCCATTTTCTTAACTAATTAATGGAGAGCTTAAATATACTTGACTTAATATATTTTAACAAGGGATTTTACTTTACACAAATTCTTATCTCACCAAATATATACCGAATACTAAATCATATCATTTATAAACATATATAATTAATTCAGTACATAAACATGCATATATAATCACGTAATTATATAAACGATCACATATATAATCACGCACGCAGCACAGTATAATACATATGACCAAATATATATACATACTATACGGATATATGAATATATTGAAATTACAAAACTTGAATTAAATATACATGTATCCATATAAAATCATAATGCACATTCACCGCAACTAGGCAAGATCACGTAGTGATATGGTAATGCACATGCACGAAATTCATCAATAGCATATATATACTGATTTAGCCATTTAACTGTATGATCTAAAAAAACGATCGCATGAACATAATCAAGTACGTAAAAAATAATTTTATGCCTTCTAGGATCCAATCCTAAGGCAATCTATAAATTACATATAATAGATCAAAATAGTAATTAAACATGCTCTTCTACGTATACAATCATACGAAGCTCTGATACCACTGTTGGGTTCTAGGGATGCAAATGCAGCGGAAAAGACAAAAACTTTCATCCCAAAATTCCCAAGGATCAGTATGATAACATAGAATAAATAATCGGATCAGATCGTTACCTCAAACGCGAATCCGAATAGCAAGTTCAAACCTTTTCTGATCACCAAAGAGCCCCAAGTGTTGCTCCTCTAGCGGTATCCACACACACGAACGGGCACAATTTTTTATACCGGAAAAACACTTGCTAGAGCGCTTAACCGATACGTACACCAGAATTGAGAGTTCGGTTTGGAGAAATCAATATGTGCGTACTTCCCTCTCTTGGCCGATGATATGCAAATCATATATATTAGGGCATTGTTTGATTTTGCAAATCGTGTGAAAAAATCAATCTTAAGGATATAATATTATTTTAATATCTTGTTAAGATTTCTACTTATCCACTTGCCACAAGAGATAAACTCTATCTATTATCTCTTTATTTAATTTTCTAAAATCACAATTAATTAAATTACTTTATAATTAATTATGATTATCTAAGAAAAATAAATATATATTCTCCATAATATTTTACAGGTCTAATTATAACTAAGATCCATTAAAACCCGATCCGATAAATCTAGACCCGCTGGCTTGGTTATTGTGCATATACTATCATAAAAACCCTAAGGAGAAAATCGACATGCCCCCAGACAAGATGCTATCCTCGTTCACTCATCGGAGCGAGCGGCCGCGATCTGCTCGGCCTGGAGTCGCTCTAGAGCTTTCTGGTGGGCCCAAGTTTCAATCGTTAGATCAGGCTTGGCATTAAGTCCAACGCCGAGGATGACGATGGTGAAGAAACTGGTGACGTAGCAAGGAAGCTCCCAATCCTCCCATTTTCTAGACTGACCTGGGGGCGGTGGCGGCCGGTTGAAGAGGTAGCCGTTTGGGCGCTCCTGGCGGCCGGGGCTCGACCAGCGGCTGATTCCTTCGGCAGCTCCGCGAGTTCGAAGGGTTGGGATTAGGCGAGAGCGGAGCATTCCGGCGGCCGAGGCCAAGGGTTTGGATGACGCCATAGTTGCCGATTGCAACGAGAGAGGATGAAAGAAGGGAGAGTGATGCGCACGCAGAGCTTGGGAATGGGGGAGTAGGAGATCCAACGACTTTTCACCACGGGAAGGGATTTATTCAAACGGTGAAACGACGACGTAATTGTAAGACAAAAGTTCACAAAACGTTCGAATGGTACCAAGTTGAATGAATCCTTCAACCTACAAAACACACAAAATCTAGTTTTATGTTAAACTATATACTGTATTATATTATATATATGGGAGGTTATTCTGAACTTATAATCTAATTTGTTATGAACGTATAATCCAACTTGTTCGTGAACAAATGAGCGAGTTAATTTCCACATGCACAATTTATTTTTCTTTAATTTTGAACCTCAATACTTGATTTATCATTCGAGCTAAAAACGAACAAGATTTAACCAAGTCGAAAATCAAGTTACTCTGTTCATTTACAATCCTAAATGCCAACCATTTTTTTCCTTGGAACCTTTTTAATCTCACCACAACTGAATTTTGTGCCTACCTACTTACACGAGGCCGAACATCCATTCTTGATCGTCCAATTCCAAAACATCTTGAAACTCACCGCCACAAATTACATCATAAGGAAACAACAAATTCAAATCATAATGGAAGGTTGTGATTTGGAAATCCAGTGTGATTGGATTTATTGTTTCCAAACGATGTAGTTTGTGAAGATGAGTTTTAAAATTTTCACGAATTGGATGATCAATGGATGAATAAACGGCCCTGTGTAGGTGATACGCGATAATTATGCTAGAAAATATATTGGAATAATTAGTTATATTAGGTCTTATTTGGAATATTATGTTTCCTTTTATTTAGCGATTCGATTTTATCCGTTAAGTAACGTTATCTTTTAATTTCAGCAATTAGGATTTATCTAGATATCAGTTATTATAAATACCCTCTTAGGTTGTTACTATGAATCAATCAATAAAAAGTCAGTTAATTAATTTCTCTCTTTGCTCTAAATTTATCGTTCTTCAACCCCGTGGCAACCAACCACGTTTATCCCGAGTCGGAATCCACACCGGATTAGGCTCAACCCCCTTGACCAACAAGGATTCGATACGCGGTCCACATCGGGTCCGTATCAGTAGGTTGGGTAGGTAGGCACGAAATTCAGCCATATGAGATTCAAAAGTGTGATTAGGATTTGGATTGTACCAAGCTCATTATTGAAACTGATTGTGTCGTTGCCTACAAATTACTTGGAGAAGAAATGCCTCTCACGCACCAGGACTTTCATCTCATCGACCGGTCAGGCGTTTGGTTCGTGATAATGATTGGCAAGTTCAATTCAAGCTTATCCCGAGACGTTTAAATGACATGGCTGATAGCTTAGCAAATTTTTCGATTAGCACTGATAATTTTCTTGTTATCTATGATTCTCCCCCTAGCTGGCTAGCTGTATTCAAGCCATGTTTGACTCTACTGTTTCAAACTTTGCACCCATCTAAGCTAACAAAAGTTTAAAGTGCTTTGCCCCCTTTTTATTCAACGTGAAACATCAATTTAAATACACATCAGGATACAAAATTGAATCCTAGAATAATGGCACTAAAGCCATAATATCTAACAACCACAATATTACGTTAACCGAAGCTGAAGAATAGGACAACTTCAATTCTAACAAAGACTAACAATAATATCTTAGGATTTATTGTTGTTCTTACTTAATTAGCGGTTGAAGCAAATGCTCTCTAGTAATTAATTAAGCCTTACCCATATGGGCTTTGATTATGACAATTTAGCAACAAGTGGAATGCACCCAAACTTAACGTTCACAAGCCCGAGGACAACAAGTTGAAGGGCCGAATCTTTGAAAAATTGGGCTAATTTAGAGAAACACGTATAGACAAATCAATAATCAACCTAGACCTATCCAACAACCGATTATCGGGTCCAATAATCCAATCCCAAAGTTGAGCTTGTTCTATAATCATCCTATGAAAATGTAACAGGCCGTATGAAAATCACGTCTTTCACTTAAATCTGAAAACATGATTCAAGTTAAATAATCAAAAAAGCTAACGATCGTCAACCGCATATTAGGCGTTCAAAAAGCTAACGTACGTGCGTCCCTAATTGCAATCAAGCTTACAAATAAATCTCAAGTAGCAACTATTTTACGACGAAAATCCCGTATTAATGCAATAACACGCAAAGTAGCACTCAATGTAAAACGAGCTAGGAGGAGCCTTTCAAAATGTGTACTATCAATACAGGTTTGATCAGCGACTGCTAATCAAGCTTAAATTGTACCCTATATATTAATTTGATGCTTAAATGAGTTTAATTGACCGGCCCCTATAGAATTAAGAGAAATTAGTGCCCCATGCCCTATTTTACAAATATGCCTTGTTTTTTTCAAAGTTTGATAAGAAAGATGTATATCGAAACTAATAAATAATATGAGAACGATGTAAACACACTACTCCACGATTATATTAATGTTGGTCCACCAAGAAAGTTGTCAATGCACAAATCATACGCATATGCATTATCCTTATTACACTAACACCTATTTGTCCACTTGATATAAAGATCTAGGAGACCCCGTAAAGTATGCAAGTCATCCTTCCTATATATGTACAATTCTATCCATTACATTTTCACGCTTCTCTAAGACTCGCCCAAATTAAAAACCCTAGCCTAATGGTGACTATGAATCACCATAAAGTACTCCCTTTGCTATGTTGTTTCCTCCTCCTTCACCTCACCATTGCCATCTCCCATGCTCAGCCACCTTCTCCCGGCCCATCATCGGACGATGAAGCCGATTACGTTTATACCCCTCCCTCACCTCCACCATCACCACCCGCCCCATGCCACCCTGATGACAGAAACACCCTCCTTCGGATCAAACAAGCCCTCAACAACACCGCTGCCCTATCTTCTTGGATCCCTGACACAGATTGTTGCAACACCGAAGTTTATTGGGACTTCGTGCATTGCGACCTACCTACAGGTCGAGTCACCGTCCTATCCTTTTATGGAAACAAATGGGAGAATCGAAATGACATCCCACGAGTCCTCCCCTCAGAAGTCGGCGACCTTACCTACTTAGAGAGCCTTATCTTCCACAACCTTGTCACCGGCCCCATCCCTCGAGCCCTAGTGAAGCTCCAACACCTCCAACACCTCGACCTCTCCAACAACCGGTTCACTGGCCCCGTGCCTTCCTTCTTAAGAAAGATGTAAAACCTAATTTTCTTGTTCCTCGGTGGCAACCGGCTCACTGGCCGCGTGCCTTCCTTCTTCAATCGGATGCAGAACCTTACTTGGCTAGCACTCAATGGAAACAACGTCACAGGCTCGATCCCCGGTTCATTGGGAGATGCACCGAAGCTCTACTATCTCAAGCTCAACGACAACAATCTCACCGGTCGGATCCCTGAAAGATTGGGCAATTTCAAGAATGTAGACCCCTTTGGGATCCAACTATACCTCAACAATAACCAATTATCCGGCCCGATACCTAGATCATTTGGAGGCGTGAAATTCAGTTATCTATTTCTCAACGACAACAATTTAACTGGAGATGCCTCTTTCCTTTTCGGCAAGGGGAAGCGTCTGAATGTACTCAACTTGTCACATAACAAGTTGTCATTCAACATATCGAGAGTTGAGATTCCTCCGCAATTGATGATGATAGGGCTCAACCATAACCGGATCTACGGGAGCTTGCCTCATGAATTGACTAATAATTGGTTGACTTACTTTAATGTGAGCTACAACAGATTGTGTGGGCAAATTCCAGTGGGAGGATACTTACAAAGGTTTGATGAGACTGCCTACTTTCATAACAAGTGCTTGTGTGGGGCACCCTTGGCTCCTTGCCCATGATATATGATTGATTAAGCTCAATAAATTTAACTACATATGGCTACGTACGTACGTTGAAAAATTGCTGATTTAATTATGAAAGTTGCTATTGAATTCTCGTTAGTGATATATATGTGTATGAAATGTGTGATGCCATAGCTTTCTATCGAAATAAGAATTTTCGCAATTGAAACAGATTGAAGAAGGAAGTGAATTGTATTGCTTCTTCTCATAAGAGAGATTATATAGAAAGATCACAACTTGCTTCCAAGGAATATCTTAGAGATATTCTAAATATTCTATCCTAGCTATAATATATATACAAGATAGATAAGTTATACAAGATAATATATATGAGAAGATACTCACAATATAGTTTCCTAATACATCCTTTTAAGTTGGAGCATAGGGATCAAAAATGTCCAATATGAAAAGTAAATATTGGAATGGAGTCTTGCATATAGAGCTTTAGTGCTTGTTTGGTTGTCTATTAAAATCTCATGATTTTAAAAAATCCAAAAAGTAGTATCTAATATATGTGTTTGGTTACATTATTATTTTCGCGGATAAAACAGAGAAAGTTAAATTCCCATGATTTTGCACTTCCTCTATAATTGAGGAATTACAATTACCTAGGTAGGGGTGGGTAAGATCAAATTCCTCCATAGTTTAATTTCAATCAAACATATTTTTTAAATTTTCATAATTTATAATATCCGGGAAATCAATTCCCATGAATTAAATTCCTATGAATTCTACTTTCTGTATTTAACCAAACGAGCAATAATAATTCATGGGAATTGATTTCACGCATATTATAAATCATGGGAATTCAAAAAATATGTTTGGTTGAAATTAAACTATGGAGGAATTTGATCTTACCCACCCCCACCTAGGTAATTGTAATTCCTCCATTATGGAGGAAGTGCAAATCATGGGAATTTAACTTCTTGTGTTTTATCCGCGAAAATAATTCCTCCATTATAGATGTTACTTCCTGGGTTTTTTAAAATTATGGGATTTTAATAGACAACCAAACAAGCACTTAGTGAATATGTCGGGCATTTGTTGAGAAGTCGAAATGTGACAAAGATCAATCTTCTTATCAACTACAATATCTCGAATAAAATGGCAATCTATTTAAATCAAATTTCAGAAGCCTTGTTCTAAAATTAAACATTGGGCCCTCATACATTATAAAATTGTACAAATTTAATTTAAGATTGAGCCCCTTTTCTTGAAAAAAAAAACACTAAAATGTCATTTTTTGGTCCCTATAATATAGACCTCTTTCTACACCTTCAACTAGACCATGACAAGAGGCTCTAATTGAACGAGCATGAGCTAAGCATCGAGCCTTCAACTCGGGGCGTTTTCGGGCCGATTTCCTCACGGTACGTTACAAATAGAAGTGTTGAGTAGTAATATTTGTATCTACGAAATTGAACAATATATAAGTGATTGTCCACATGAGTCTAAATGGACCGAGTCTAAATATAGCCATTAACACTTGCATGTGCATGCTAGCAGCACGCAAAGTAGTATATGTTCAACGATGAAACTTCATCTTCACATTATCATTTTGCCTTTTACTACTAGCCAGCTGATTAAGCTTTAAAAGAAGATAATCGTTTTATTTTATCTATATAAATGGTTGACTCATAATCTCATATATTAGAACATCGATCTGAGAAACACTACAAGTTATCGTCAAAGCCTCAAAGGTAAACCTCATACAATTACCATTAAATCTTAACTGATTAACTAAATCTCCGAAGGCTTAAATTAAATTCCATATAGTTGAAAAACATAAGAGAAGAATTTACCAATATTCATCAAAAGGAATTTATAAAGTTTCACGCTCGTCCATCAGAAATGTAAGAACATACACATCATATGAATCACCATTAGTAAAGTCAAAGTGGCTAGCTATTCCACATTACATTAACACCTATATATTTATCCACTTGATATAAAGATCTAGGAGACCCCATAAAAAATAAGCAAGTAGTAATCCACTAATCCTTGTGAAGATTCTATAAAATGCAATATTCAATCTCTTGCATTTACATTCTACTCAAATCCAATAACCCTAATAATGACTTCAAATCACCACAACCTCTCTCTTGTATGTTATTTCCTCCTCCTCCTTCACCTCACCTCCGCTCTCTCGCCCGCCCCGGCTCCCACCTCACCACCCGCCCAACCGCCCTCTCCCTCCTCATGGGACGACGAAAACGACAATGACTACGTTTACACCCCCACGCCTCCACCACCCCCACCCGCCCAATGCAACCCTGACGACAGAAACACCCTCCTTCGGATCAAGCAAGCCCTGAACAACACCGTCGCCTTATCCTCTTGGATCCCCAACACTGATTGTTGCAACATCAATTGGGAATTCGTGGCATGCGACGAATCCACAGGGCGAGTCACCGTCCTACACTTCTATGGCAACGGATGGCGGAGTCGAAACGACATCCCACGTGTCCTCCCAACGGAAGTCGGCGACCTCATCTACTTGGAAAGTCTCTCCTTCTACAACCTAGCCGTCGGCCCCATCCCTCGAGCCTTAGTGAGGCTCCAACGACTCAAGAGACTACTCCTCTCCCACAACCGGTTCACGGGCCGAGTGCCTTCCTTCTTGAGCCGGATGCAAAGCTTGTCTAACCTAGAGATTGGTGGCAGCGAGCTCAGCGGCCCCGTGCCTTCGTTCTTTGGCCAAATGCAAAGCCTTACATTGCTAGACCTCAATGGGAACAAGCTCACGGGCTCGATCCCTAGTTCGTTGGCTGATGCACCGAAGCTCTACACTATCAAGCTCAACAACAACAAGCTCACGGGTCGGATTCCTGAGAGATTGGGCCACTTCAAGAACGTGGGCAACTATGTGATCAACCTCAACTTGGACAATAACAAGCTATCTGGCCCGATCCCGAGATCTTTTGGGGATGTAAACTTTAGAAGTTTGTTTCTTAATGACAACAAGTTAACTGGGGACGCGTCGTTTGTGTTTGGCAAGGAGAAGCGTGTGTGGCTAATCGACTTGTCGAGTAACAAGTTGTCGTTCAACATGTCGAGAGTTGAGATTCCTCCGCAATTGAGCTGGATAGGGCTCAGCCATAACAAGATCTATGGGAGCTTACCACAAGAATTGACTAAAAATAGGTTGGACTACTTCAATGTAAGCTATAATGGGTTGTGTGGGCCAATTCCGGTGGGAGGATGGTTGCAAAAGTTCAATGAGACTGCCTACTTCCATAACAAGTGCTTGTGTGGAGCTCCCTTGGCTCCTTGCATGTGATTGATCGATCAAACTATAGATAACTTCAACTTCATGGCTAGATACATGGAAGAAGTGCTACGTCAATGGCAGAAGTTGTTAATGATTTCTCATTAATATATTTATGTAAGAAAAGTGTGATGTCTCCTAAAATTGAATAAGAATCATTGTATTTCGTTTTAGTTGTCTTTCATGGCTAGATACGATTTTTCCTCTTTTTTTTGTCGAAGGATAGCCGGTACTCGATCTCCGTCCCGATTTTTATTAATTTGGAAAAAACGGGCTAAGTAGTAAGCAAGCAAGGGATAGCCCGACTCCTTACATCATCAGACAGAAAATTTAAAACACACTAAAGAGGGTCAAGTAATACATGAAATCCAAGTCCAAAAGAACTTTATAAGACGCTAAACAATCAACAACTAAATTAGCTTCCCTAAAAATATACCGGAATTGGACATGTCAATCCTTACAAATTAAGCGTTGATATTGGGATACCAAGCTAAAAAGGGGATGATAACAATCCATGGATTTATTTAAAAAAAGGACCACAAGCTTTGAATCCACTTCCAAATAACCCTCATGTAACCCATGTTCCAAGTTAAGCGAAGACCTTGCACAACACCCCACAATTCCGCCATAAGCACAGTACAGAGCCAATATTATGAACGAAACCTGTTAACCATTAGCCATCGCTATCTCTAATGACTCATGCCGCCGCCGGCAAATCATCTTCTTTGACCGTGTAGAGAATGGATCTACTCGAGTTCGCTTCGATTGTTCTAAACGAGTTTGTAAAACCTTTGAAAAACAATGAACAAAACAAACAGAAAGGGACACACTGTTGTTTACACAGTTCGGACTATGTCCTACGGAGCCTCAAGAGGGGAGACTCACCCAATCCACTAGGCATCGAAGGCCATAAGAGCAAGTACAGATACAAGCAAGCACACACACAAGTGGCAAAACCCAGGAACAAGAGAGAAAGAAAGAGATGAGCACAAAGCAACAAGAACGAAGACACACAGAGCTTGCAAGCTCTCAAGGACTCAGTCACTCAGACCCGAACTCCCTCGTCTCACTCTAGTTCTTCTTCTTTTTCTTTTCTCTCACTTGATCTCGTCACAATTCCATGGGGGCGAAGGAGTCAAAGAAGGGAAGCTCGAGAGAGAGCAAGCCTTAGAAACCAGAGCGTCGCGGAGAAGTGAGCAAGATGCTCTCGAGGGTTCCAAAGATCGCTTTTATATGAAACCCTAGAGCCAAGACGACGTCGTCTCCACTAATGACCCAAAGCGCTTGGATCAGGAGTGGAGTGGCCCAAGATCGGAAATAAGGCCCAACAAGTCATCAGCCGAGCTCACACAATAAGTCACACATAAAACCGGCCCAAGACACAACAATACCAACAATGTCAAAACCCAAACTTGACCAAGTAATGGTCAAGTGGCTCAGGCCATGGGTCATGGTCCATAGAGGGTGGTTCAGTGGCATCTCAAGTGTGAGCCATGGTCCCTGTCCTAGGTTCTACCTACTTGTGTGTGTTTGCATAGTACTATAATGTTCAAATGTTCACATATTACAACTTAGGATTATAAACATTACAGACCGATCTCTCTGTATTAAGTTTCACCCAACCTCGGTCTATTCCATTGGATGAATTGTTTTGTCTTCTTTACAGAAGACTGCGCTTCTCTTAAAAACTCTCGACGACTCTTATAATCCATAAAGTTGCCCTAGCATGAAAATTTGACGATTAGATACCTTTTTTTTTTAAATAACCAAGAATCATTTTTATCTCATCTATTTGGTTGACTCAAGCTATCGTCAAATGTGGATCATATACCGATCCCTCCGGATATAGAAGTATATAAATCAAAGAATATGCATCGGGCATTCGACAAAAAAAAAAAAATATGCAATGGGCATCATATATATTTATATTAAACTATAATTACATATAATAGTTGAAAAAACATTAAAAGATGTACAAAGTTACCAAAATAAAGTAGTTTAACTTACATTGCTATTCATCTCGGCCCTAGTTATCCCGCCCCCAAGAGACCCGGCCCCATGAACACCTATTTGTCCACTTGATATAGAGAGATCTAGGACTCCAATACCCCATCAAAAATAAACAACTCATCCTTCCTTGTGAAGATACTATAAATGCACCATTCCAACTCTTGCATTTTCATTCTTTTCAAACCCAATAACCCTAATGGTGACTTTGAATCACCCCAACCTCCTCCTTCTATGTTGTTTCCTCCGCCTCCGCCTCGCCTCCGCCCTCTCCTCCACCCCACCACCACCACCACCACCACTCGCCCGATGCCACCCTGACGACGAAAACACCCTCCTTCGGATCAAGCAAGCCCTGAACAACACCGTCGCCTTATCCTCCTGGACCCCAAACACCGATTGTTGCAACACCAATTGGGAATTCGTGGGATGCGACGAGTCCACGGGCCGAGTCACCTCCCTACACTTTCAAGGAAACGGATGGCACGGTCGAAACGACATCCCACGTGTCCTCCCATCGGAAGTAGGCGACCTCACCTACTTGAAGAGCCTAGCCTTCTACAACCTTGCCACCGGCCCCATCCCTCGAGCCCTCGTGAAGCTCCAACAACTCAGTAAACTACTCCTCTCCTACAACCGGTTCACAGGCCCCGTGCCTTCGTTCCTAAGCCGGATGCAAAGCCTCACTTGGCTAGACCTTAGCGGAAACAAGCTCACAGGCTCGATCCCCGGTTCATTGGCCAATGCACCGAAGCTATACTATCTCAAGCTCAACAACAACAAGCTCACGGGTCATATTCCCGAAAGATTAGGCCACTTCAAGAATGTGGACAACTTTGTGATCAACCTCTACTTGGACAACAACAAGCTATCTGGTCCGATCCCTAGATCGTTCGGAGGCGTAAACTTTCTCCGATTGTTTTTCAATGACAACAGGCTAACCGGGGATGCGTCTTTGGTTTTTGGCAAGGAGAAGCGTGTGTGGCAAATCGACTTGTCGCGTAACGAGTTGTCGTTCAACATGTCGAGAGTTGAGATTCCTCCGCAATTGAGCTGGATAGGGCTCAGCCATAACAAGATCTATGGGAGCTTACCACAAGAACTGAGTAATAATGTGATGGAGTACTTGAATGTGAGCTATAACCGGTTGTGTGGGCCGATTCCCGTGGGAATGTGGCTCAAAAAGTTCAATGAGACTGCCTACTTCCATAACAAGTGCTTGTGTGGAGCTCCCTTGGCTCCTTGCAAGTGATTTAATCGAATCAAACTCTTAAACAACTTTCATTGAAAGTAGGTGCAATAATATTGAAGAACTGGTAAATCAATGGCCAAATTTGTTAATGATTTCTAATTGATATTTATGTATGTATGAAATGTGTGGTGTTTCCGAAAAATTGAATAAGAATCATTAGTAACGATCGAAGTTTAATATAAGTTGGTCCAAATTATTAATAAAATTCCCCTTCTTTTTTAGGAGAGTGCCGCTTCTCCTTCAACTAAAATCCACGTCTTGGCCTTATTTAATATGCGGTATGATCAAGTTAAATGGAGAAGCAACAAGTTAGGCATTTAAATGCATAATTACCAATATATAACAAGCAAGTCAAAGTCGACGTCTCTAATTGTAGTTAATTAAGCTTATAAATTAAGCTAAAACTATAAACCATGCACGCAAAGTTGCATATGAGCAACGATGAAACTTCATCTTCACATTATCATTTTGACTTTGAGTACTAGGTTAAGTTTTTTTTTAAAACAAATCATAAAATTCTTATGGCCCTACAAATCCAAGTGCTCCATACCCCATTGCAGCAAAGATCCACCGAAAGACATAAAACATATACCAAACATGGAGACACCACCAAATCAACTAAAACTCCAACTCTCTTTCTTCCTCCTCCTCAGCCTCACCTCGGCCCAAGATTACGACTACGTCATCCCGGATCCTGCTCCATCACCACCACCACCCAACTGCCACCCCGACGACAAAACCACCCTCCTCGTAATCAAACAATCCCTTAACAACTCCTACATCTTCGACTCCTGGGATCCCGACTCCAACTGCTGCTCCAACTGGAAATTCATCACGTGTAACTTCTCCACCGGCCATGTCTCCACCTTCGCCTTCACTCGTCCTGTCCCCATCAATACCCACAACCTCCCCGCCATCATCCCTACCGCTATCGGAAACCTCTCCTACCTCAACATCCTCGTATTCCGCAACAACGCCACCGGCCCTATTCCAGCCTCCCTAGCCAAGCTCAAAGAGCTAACCTACCTCGATCTCGCCTTTAATGGGCTCACAGGCCGACTCCCGGCCTTCTTGAGCCGGTTACCGAAGCTCCACATCATCCATCTAGAAGCCAATAATCTTACAGGAAAAATCCCTAACAATCTTTCACACAACACTAGTCTCAAAGTTATCTACCTTGATGATAACAAGCTCTCGGGGCGAATCCCCGAGAGCTTGGGCTATTTTAGGTACACGGGACCAGAAGCCGGTATCGTTCTCTACATGTCCGGAAACCGACTATCAGGCCCGATCCCGAGGTCTTTCGGAAACGTGACGTTTTGGCATCTCAATCTCGACGGAAATAGGCTCTCCGGCGGCGCTTCGTTTCTGTTTGGGAGGGATAAGATGACGTGGCTGATGAACCTTTCAAGGAATAGGCTGGCATTCAACATGTCAGAGGTCGATATGCCGCAGGAATTGATTGAGTTGCGGCTTTAACAGAAAAAGATCTTTGGGATATGCCGCAGGAATTGATTGAGTTGTGGCTTTAACAGAATAAGATCTTTGGGAGGCTGCCGACGACATTGACGAGGACGTGGCCACAATTCTTTAATGTTAGCTATAACCGGCTTTGTGGGCTCATTCCGGCAGGCGGGCAGAGGTTTGATGCGTCTGCTTTTGCGCATAACAAGTGTTTGTGTGACGTGCCATTGTCACCGTGTGCATGATCAATTCCAATATTTGCATATATGATGCCTACTTCTATGTATCATCATACTTGTGGTATACTGTCACAAGTCTCGACAAATGAAAGCATAAATTATATTTGGATAAACGCAAAGTATGCTTAGCTTGGATCGGAGTGTACCAACACCTACGAATTGTGGATGACTATTGACTCGTTGGGATTATATGTGCCCTATCTAGTTTCATACTTTCAAAACCGGAGATGCAGCTCTACTGTTCTGGAAAGGTGATTCAGGGATCAGGTCTATTGCAAGACAAATTTTCGAAAGAAACAAAATTACAACCTTCAGATGATACTCAAAACAAGGAAGATCATTTCCAGTACCTAAGATAAAAGGGGTGATGATCGAAAAAGAACATAGGGACAAAATCAGAAAATAGAAACCTTTGCTATTACCCCTTCCTCTAAAAGACAAGCTCATGTGGTTTCACGCCTGATTTCAAGGAGAATCTTGCACCAAGGTAAGTCTTCAAATCAGGAACGGACTCAATGGCTTTCAGCAATGCTGCATCAACTGACTTCTGATCGTCTTTCTTCTCTACTGGAAGCACATTCTTCTCCTACAAGAGAAGTAAAATACAATTGTTAGGACAAGATAAGTTATACAGCATTTCTAGACTTCTACAATAGCCGAAATGCAATGTAAGCTTTTCAGTGCGGATCAAAATGAACCTCCTTGTCTTCTTGGAAAAACTCTCCCTCTGCCTTCTTTTTCTTCTTCTCTACTTCCTTAGCGAAGTACTTGTCATCAAACTTCTCAACAGTAACACCGGTGGTGTCAACCTTGGTAGATGTAGCAATGACGTAAGCTTGGTTCACACGCCTTAGAGGAACTCCATTAATCTTGAAGGGTCCTGCAACAGGAACCGTAAACTCATCAGAGGAACAACTAAAGCACTTGCATTAGAAACAAAAGAATAAGGATTACAAGTCAAATGAAAGGAATGGAGATGATTAAAACAAACTTTGCCTAATCAGTGAAACAAGCTGCAGTGTTCAAGCTATAATCAGGAACCATAAACTTCCTTTTAAGATATCAAAGCTATATAATCTTCTTGATCATATTAATATCTTTCTTTACTTCAGTGTTATTACGCTCTTAATAAAAAGAAGCCAACTCATTTCTAAGTTCAGATCCTTCACCAGAAAAATCCTAATGCAAGATTGTCATATGAGGTTACACAACTTATTCATGCTGTTACACTTTACATTAAAGAAATGAGTTAAACATAACAGCAGGAATAAGTGACATAATCCAATAATTCCTGCAAAAAAATCACGCATATCTTTTAATTCTATTTCGTTAGGAGTAGAATTATACAAAAATGTCAACGCTTACACTGACAAATTACAACAGCATCCAATCCTTATTGATCTTAATGATCCAGGTAAATTAATCAGAAGAGAAACCACACAAGCATTGCAGGACAAATAGAACTCACACAACAAAATTTGAATTCATTCCTATCATCTAGAAAACAAAACATATACTTCGAGATCTAAAAGCTGGGATGAAACTTGAACGATTCAATCTTACCGGTAACAAGAAGCAATCCAGATGTGAGCTGTTTGAGGAACACAACTCTCTTCCCCTTAAATCTCCCAGCCAACAAGATCAAAACAGTTCCAGGAGTGATGCTAGCCCTATCAGCACAAACTCAAACGTCTAAAAATCAGTTCGAAAACAAAATATCGAAATCCACTTAGAAACAAAATGAAAGGAGAAAAACCTGAGCTTGGTAGGATTAGGCTTGCGCTTGTTAATGAGCGGCTTCTTAACATCATCGGCGGGGTAGTACTTTGGGGGCTTCTCAGCCGGAGCGGCCGCCGCCGGCTTCGGGTCGTGCTTGGGAAACACGCCGCCGTTCTTCGCCTTAATAGCCCAAAGCCCACGCTTGTGGTACATCTTGGAGCGAGAATACTTGCCGACGCCCCGGATCAGATCCGGATTTCTGGTCGTCCTCGGGGTTTTCTGGTTGGACGGCATCATCGACGATTATGATTTCTCACTCACGGTTGTGTGACCTAGAAAGAGGACGAGCGAAAGGAGAATTTTGTAAAACCCTAGAAGTGAATATATATAAACCTTACATTCAGAATGGGCCGAATTTTGGAAGCCCAATTCGTAATAGTAGTCCGCTGGCCCATTATTTCAAACTGTAGTCTTTACTGGACTGTTTGGGTAGTCGCATTCTATCACCCAGTCAGCCTCAGATGTGTAGTGAAGATAGACCTCAAGACTTATGATACATTCACTTGGCTATTCCTTTGGCAGATACTTCGAGGGTTTGGCTTTCACCCCACAATGATTGGATGGATCAGAGAAGGCCTCACCAGTTGCTCTTATACAATGAATTTTGGACGAGAATTGCATGGTTATTTGAAAGAAGAAAGAGGACTTCGACAAGGTGATCCCCTCTTACCTTACCTCCTTGTTCTAATTATGAAATTTCTAAGCATAATGATGGCGAGAATGATTAGGAACAGTGGGTTCAAATTTCATCCCAATTGTGTAAGTATGGGGGTCACAAACCTATGTTTTGCAGATGACTTGTTCCTATTTGCACATGGAGACTACACATCACTACACCTCATGAATCAGATTCTGGACAAGTGTTATAGTATGTCAAGCTCGAGTGTGAACAACAAGTCCAAGATCTTCTATGCTAGGTTAAATGTTCAAAATGCTAGTGACTTAGCTAGCCTGATGAATATGGAGATTGGTGAGATCCCAGTCACTTACTTGGGGGTCCCTTTGTGAAGTTTACCTAGGGAATTTGTCAAGTACATTTAACACAACACTAGTCTCCAAGTTATCAACCTTGTTATCAACCTTGATGATAAGCTTTCGGGGATTCTCCCTGAGAGCTTGCACTTGGACCAAGTTATCAACCTTGATGATAAGCTTTCGGGGATTCTCCCCGAGAGCTTGCACTTGGACCGGAAGCCAGTATAGTCATCTATAAGTCACTTGGACCGAAAGCCAGTAAAGTCATCTATAAGTCATTAAGTCCAGGATCCGACACTATCAGATCCAATCCCAATGCCATTATTATGTCACTATCAGATCTTGAAGCTGTCCTCTTCCACCCAAATCAATGATTTGAATAATATGATGATAATTCCATGTTTAATCACCCCAGCAATTTCATTCTTTATTACTTAAATTGAAATGATATCACATTTTCAACATAGTAAGTTAGTAACCCATCAGCAAAAGAGATCTTCGACATTTATGATCCTAATTCCTCAGCGGCAATCTAATTCAGAGATGCAGCTCGATTGTTCTGGAACGGAGATTCGGGTTTCTTAATAGAACACAATTTTTCCGAAGAAACAATAACAATCTCATGATAATACTCAAAACAAGACGAATCTGCCAGTACCTAAGAGAAATGGGACAATAATCAAAATTGAAAAACCAAATAGGGACAAAAATCTGAAATAAGAAGCCTTTCCTATTACCCCTTCTAAAAGACAAGCTCATGTGGTTTCATGCCTGATTTCAAGGAGAATCTGGCACCAAGGTAAGTCTTCAAATCCGCAACGGACTCGATGGCTTTCAGCAATGCTGCATCAACAGACTTCTGATCTTCTTTCTTCTCTACTGGAAGCACATTATTCTCCTACAAAACGAAATTGTTAGGACAAGATTAGATATACTGCATTTTATAGACTTCTAGCATTGGCAAAATGTAATGTAATCTTCAGTGTGGATCAACACATACCTCCTTGTCTTCTTGGAAAAACTCTCCCTCTGCCTTCTTCTTCTTCTTCTTCTGCACTTCCTTGGCAAAGTACTTGTCATCAAACTTCTCCATATTAACACCAGAAGCATCAACCTTGGTAGATGTAGCAATGACGTAAGCTTGGTTCACACGCCTTAGAGGAACTCCATTAATCTTGAATGGTCCTGCAACGGGGGAACATAAACTCATCAGAGAAACAACTAAGGCACAACTATTAAAGAACACATCATAATCTAGTGGAAGCGAGAAGATCAAATCAAACATCGCCCAACATAGTAAGACTAGCTTTAGCCATCACTGATCAATGCAATACACATGTCTATATAGATCCCTAAAAGGAGTTTTAACTTGATTTTTATTTTTACCAATGCTGTAAATTTCCAGATCAAATTGATGCATTTGTTCACAGCAGTGATTTACAATCCTCATATAATAATACTGAGCTTACTTAGTTTCAAGCTCATTTCTTTGTTGTATCTTTTTACAAGGATAATACAATACACTATATAAAACAGAAATGCGGCATCATTGATTAGCACATTTGTGATCTTCAACTATTCAAGCTCAACAAATGCAAGACACTGGCTACATAGTTTACAGTTCACAAAAATGTATTACAGTAAAGAATTATATACAACATCACAAAGGAATGACACAATCCACCAACACCTTTCACGATATATATCTTTATTCATCTAATTGGCGCACAAAGTAATGATAAGGAAACCAAACAAGCAAACAAAACATAACACACTAGGATATCTTCACCAGTCAAAATAACACTTCCAACATCGTTCATAATTCGTTTAAATAAATCACTAAGCTGAGTTATAGATTGAATGACTCAAGCTTACCGGTAACAAGAAGCAATCCAGATGTGAGCTGTTTGAGGAATACAACTCTCTTTCCCTTAAATCTCCCAGCCAACAAGATCAACACAGTTCCAGGAGTGATGCTAGCCCTATTACCACAAACACAAAAGTCACAATCCATTTAAAAAATCAAAAATCTAATCCAGCAGCAAGACAAAATGAAATGAGGAAAACACCTGAGCTTGGTGGGATTAGGCTTGCGCTTGTTAATGAGCGGCTTCTTAACATCATCGGCGGGGTAGTACTTTGGGGGCTTCTCAGCCGGAGCGGCCGCAGCCGGCTTAGGGTCGTGCTTGGGGAAAACGCCGCCGTTCTTCGCTTTGATAGCCCAAAGACCGCGCTTGTGGTACATCTTGGAGCGAGAATACTTCCCGACGCCCCGGATCAGATCTGGATTTCTGGTCGTCCTCGGGGTTTTCTGGTTGGACGGCATTGTCGACGATTCTGATTTCTCTCACTCACGCCTCTCGTCTTGGGTGACCTAGAAGGACGACGAGCGGAAGAATGGGGTTAATAAAAACCCTAGGAATGGAAGATGTAAATATCTAGCATTGAGAATGGGCCGAGTTCTAATCGCCCAATTTGTGACAGTGGGCCGGAGGCCCATTGAGCTAAAGTAATGTCATCATTCAGCTCTATCAGTATTCAGTGTAGTGACTTCCATCAACAACAAAAAAAATGACAACTTTTATCAGATGTTTTTTTTTGTGTGTGAAGTAATTTATCAGATAATTTATATTCATGTATTTATTGATTGTTTAGGGTTGGGACTTGGGATCCGTATATATTTGATTGAACATTTTCGTAATGGTTTGGTTTAGTAAATTTATATTGTTTTAACCTTTTTTCTGTGTTAAATGCACTTGTGCATCCATTATGACTTAGATATAAAATCGTATAATAATTATTTTTACATAAGTTGCATGTGCATTTTTCTTGAGCAATACATGTGAATATTAGTTATACAAGGTTACCAAAAAAAAACACAATGGTCTAGCATAGAAGAAGTGTAAAAAAGCTATTCCCTTGCATCTCAAAATGCTCAAAAAAAAAGCTCGAATCTGCGGATCCACATAAAACACGATAGCAGAACTCAAAATGCTCACAAATCACAACTCAGCTACCAATACAATCAATTACGGAGTATATAATTATAATAAGCTATTTTGTCCTTGCCAGAGATATTCCCTTGCATCTCTTTCCAGTTTCACTTTAAAAGAATCACTCCCAACAATTATTATTTTTTTTTTTTAAAAGCTAACACAAAACACCAAACCGCCTTTTGCCAGGAAGGAGGGGCCATCTCTAGGCTTTTTATCTACCCTCCACAACAACCTTTCGTTCCTATGATTTAGCTTTTTGGATTCATTTTGCTTATAAACTGTTTAGTATTATCAACCAAACAAAAATCTAGTTTTAAGTGTTTAACCCTAATATTATCAGGCTAAATTGATCAGGTTCCAGTCTTCAATAGATAGGATCTGGTGTCTTTTGAGTTTAGTTATTTTAGTAGAAAAATTATTGACGGAACCTAGTATTAGATTCTAGCAACTCGGGGTATAGTTGGATTTTGACAAGTACACTACCAAAGCAGTTACGTTTTGATTACCACAGTATCAAGCAACAGGCAACTTTACCTAACACATGTCCCCAGAAGCAATAGTTTAATGTTTTGTTTTCTGTCAGATTCCAGACACCATTCAACTCAACTGGTCTCGCCCAGATAAATGTTCAAAAAGGCTATCTAATAAACAAATCAGCTCACGAGGAAAAGCTTAAGGTTAATCTAATCACTCTTTATGATATTAAAAATACAGAATATATGTCAAATCATAGTCCCCCACATCCGCAAGGGTGTCATGAGATCACAGAACAAAAATCATGCTAATCTCACCAAACCATTCATGGCTCCAAATCCAAAGGCACAAGCTATGCCATTAGCATATAACAAAATTAGGTATCATTTCAGAGCTTTCTAGGTATAAACAAAATGTCATGTAATTGCAGCCTGAAGACATTGAAGATATAATTTGTCCCTGCATAAAAAATTAAGACACACAATGGATTGGCTTATAACTTACTGAACAAACACAGGAAGAACAAATGCACTGAAAATTGACAAAATAAACATTGTTCCGTCCCCTCAAAGTCGACCGACCCAAAACAGATCACTAAAATTCCTACAAGAGAGACACACATAAGCAGAGATCCACATTATCCTACTAGTTCTAAAGCATAATGAGCAACATCTACTGCCATTATCCAACATAGACAAGTTGTGATAACCGGCTGCAAATGCAATACATAATGTCTCTACAGAAATCAAGGGAAAGGAGGAATACCAACAGAGATGAGGTGAAATTGAATATAGAGTTGCAAATGGACTCGCTTTGGCTTGGTGCTTTTCACAGCATAGAGTCAGTTCGAGCAGGCAATCTCCTGAAGAAATTGAGAGGCACAGATGGAAGCTTATGACGAAACCTTGGATGCCTGAGCACATAAAATCCAGCTAGAAGTGCCACAACCTGAAACGGTGTCACATACAAAACAACAGCAGCAACCAAGCAGAAAATGACAAACAATGCGGTGGCTCTTGGGTCCCGCCAGCTCAGCAGAGATTGAAGCCTCTCTCCTTGAGTAGCTAAATCACCAACAACAGTCTGAACTCGGCCAGCTATGCTTCTTAAACGGTCATACCTCATTCTGACTATATCAGCAGGTCTAGATGTTGGGAAAGTATCAAATTCTTCATCCAGTTCATCAGGGTGAGCATTATCAGCATGAGAGAGGCGGGTATCCATGTGAGGAGGATTTCTTGGCCTCCACCTGTAGTACCAGACGCCAATCAAGAACAAGTAGAGGAAAATTGTTGGCAAGATGAGTTCTGGGTACATGACTAATATGAAGAACAAGATGTGAATAAGAACAGTAGTTATGGGATTCTTCCAGTTGCAGATCTGATCAAACCATTTCCCTACTGCAATTATTCCACTCAAAACTCCCATGATTCGGAAAAAGTTAGCCTTGCTCCTTCTCATACTCCACATGTGCGACCCAACATCCAGCATGTATTCAACCACCTCCTTTCTCAGAGGTGGCTCAGCACGACTTAGCCTGATTGACACAATCTGGGTGGCCTGGTGTCTTAAACTATCAAGCTGACTCACTGTTAAGGGGTGGATATAGTGCATCTTGGGTAGAAGAGGATGAGAGTACATGTGCATCATATTTAATAAGGATGAACAAGTGAACCTGACTGCCAATTGTATTTCTCCCATCTTTTTCACTCCATTAGGGTACAAAACCAGTAGGGGGTAAGAGTGAGTGTATACCCTATCAGTTTCAAGACTTGAGAGACGAATCCTAACTTTACCAATCCTGGAATCTCTAGCACCATTTGCTTTATCTCCTCCTCCATGTAAATGGACATTGTCAAATACTCCCACGGTGATGACAGTACAAGGGTCAAACACCTCCCAGGTATATTGCTCATTCCATTTTGGGCTAGGGCTATCAATTATAGTCCTCGTTCTGATCCATTTTTGTCCATATTTAGCAACACAGTATGCATCTGTAGTCTGACGATTATCCTTCACTTTCATTGGCATCAAGCCCTGCGCACTGAGAATACCCAATTCTAGAACTCCAATACTTTGCTTCCATAACTGCTTAGCAGTGGGCCTGAGATCGCTGCTGTAGTGTGTAGACTCGTCAAGAACATGATATCCACCATCCAAAGAAATCCTCATATGAATCCTGCTGGCAAACTTTGTTTCCTTCTTCTTTTCACCCTCAACAATAATATGTTTCTCAAGATTAAACCATTTAGTGTTCACAGGCCTATGATCAAGCCGCCTTTCAACATATTGAAGCGGAATTCCACACTGACCCAACACTTCATCCTTGCCAGGTCCAACTCTGTCTTCTACGCTCAATATTAAGGGCTCTTCAAATGGCTCAGCAGCTACAAACATCAAATCCTCATTCCACATTGGGTTAATAGTTCTGCTCTGAGAGATTCTTGTTCTCAATATCTGTTGGCCAAGGATGGCCTTCACATACACTTCTGGGAACCTTCCCTTATCAGTCGGAATTAAGTCTTGGGCCTCAATCACGTTCACCCTTAGATACCAAAGCTTCGGAGAGAGATAGACCTTGGACCGCATATTTGCAAGAGCATCTGTTCCATTAACAGCTGCAGCATCAGAGTGCCAGGCTTCAGGAAAAGCCTCATCAGCCTGAGTTCCCCACCAAACAGCCAACATTAGTTCTCCTTTACCCTTATCTGCCTTCATGCTTTCGAGTCTATACCACTGCGGCGCCAAAGGACTATCTGGCGGAACCCTTTTTGGGACCTCATTGAGATCAAAAATCACCCGACCTATGAAATCATCTTTCATAAGATCCTTATCCTTCACAATGACCTCGAGAAAAGATGCCTGGATACGATCCTTGGAGAAGGCAAACACCTGATTCCACTCGGGATTGGTCTTCTTCTCAAAATGTCTGGTGGTACCCTTATAGTTTCCAAGCTTCACTTCAACATATGGATCACAACTACCTGTCATGTCCTTACTAGGCAATTCCTTAGCTTTCACAATCCTGACATAAAGGTATTGCATCTGCTCAACCAGGTCATAGGTGCTGGTCAGTTTGTCGCCAGATATCTTTCCCCCACCAAGCTGGGGATTGGTCTCTCTAAGAGAGAAATCTTCCTGGCGAGGAGGCTTCTGCATCATTTTGTAGGTTTTCTTCCCAAGAGATGTGGCTCACAGGCAAAAGAGCTCAAGCAACGGTGTATCACCAGCGAAGATGAAACTGCAAACAAAAGAGAAATGAAAGTTCAATATGGTTTCTCAATGCTCCCCAACGCTTAAAAATCTCAAAGAGGTTTTACTTGAGGTTTCAAACACAACGGAAATGTGATAGGCGATTAAATTAAAATTTAATAATAAATGAAGACTTTGATTTTCACAAGCAAAAGTAACGGAGAGGATTTCGGAAATATTGCTCCAATTAAACGTTCGGGAAGTTCAAATTACAAGGCTAACGCTAACAGGGAAAGCTGTACTGTCAAAACGGATGAAAATGGCAATGGGAAGAACAGGATTCCAAGAACAGGAAAAACGTTTTAAAGAACACTGTAAGTCTGTAACGGACGGAACAGCTCACTCACAGAGGGATCTCGAGATCTGAAAACTTCAAATCTGCAGAAAGCCACAGACAACCAAAGACTTAGAACCAACACCATTTCAGACGCATGCAAATTCAAGAGATTACACGCAGCAACAGATCTCAGATGAACAAATAACCGCAAATTAAAAATCTCTAATCTACAGCTGAAACCTGGAGAGAAACACAAATACAAACCCTAGAAAACGCAAAACCAACAGCATTCACCGCCTTAAAGGACGATCTTCAAAAAAACCAAAGAAAAACTTCCCCAAACAGTACACCGCAATACACGTAAGAAGGTGAATAAGAGTATTTGCTCACCGTATATACAAAAGAAACTCCGGCTGCTGCTTTAAGAAGAGGCGAACGGAACAGGCACCGAAGGAAGCTCGATGAAGGTTTCCGCCATGGCGGTTTGTTCAGGCGAGCTCCAGAATGCGAAAAAAGAGAGAAATAAAAGTAGATTGTTAAGAAGACGAAGAAGAGACTGGAAAGAGAAAGAGAGAGAGGAGAAGAGAGAGATAGAGATCTAGGAATCGGTGTGGGGATACGAAGAACCAAGAGTATCGAGAGGGAGGAGAGTCTCTCTTTTTCTCGCCTTTTTTCTCTCTCTACTCACCACCCACCCCTTTTGCTTATTTTGTCTCTGTCGCGGTGCAGATAGAGAGAGAGAGACCCGAGGACATGTCACGCGCGCCAAGGCTGCTGCAGTGTTTGTTTTTGTGATGTGTATTTGTATTCCGTTGCGTTGCGTTGCGTTTTGGTAATTTTTTAGTGGGCTATTTTATATGGGGGTGTGTACAGAGTTAGGTCGCGTTTGGTTCACCGGTTTTAGGACCCAATCAAATTCCTCGTATTTGTTTTAATTAGCATGAGATCTTGTGACTTGTTAGTATGTTAGAAATGTTAAGGTTTTGATGGTTTCAAACGTTTATCACATGGACGACCTCGAGTCTGTGAGTAGAGTCGTCAACGTTAGTCAGGTTGTCGACGTGAGTTGAAGACAAACATAGAAGATCTTGAAGACGCATATTTGATGTTTTAGGAAAGATCATAGGATAGCTAGCCAATTATTGCCTTTGTCCTAAGTCATATCTACTTGTATCTTGTTTTATGCTTAGGATGAGATTTGTAAACATAAGAAAAATATTATCTTGCCAAAACTGAATTGGAAGATAATATCTTTTCTAATTTGACCTAGTTTTTGTATATTAAATATAAGCTTTAGGTTAGAGCACATATGAACTCAACACTTGTGAAAGAAAGAGAAAAAAAAAATTCGAGAGTTGAAAGAAAGATAGGAGAGATGTAGGCTTGTTAGTTGGTTGAGAGTTGTGGTTACTTGGTTCACAAGTGTTCTAATGCTCTTGAGAAGTAGGACTAGTTCTGAAGTGTTCTTGTAATCAATTCAAAAGTATCAATAATAACAAGCTACGACTTTTAATCCTTCCAAGCGAGAACTTGGAAGGGAGTGGTTTTCACACTTGATTAATTGAGTTCGTTGATCAACTATTTCCACTATAAAAATCCTTGTGTTCAAGAAAGTCTTTCTTATTGTTGAATTTCCGTTGCATTTACTTACGAGGTCGATGACTAAATTGAGGTCGACGATCTAGACGTACCAATGATCCTACAGTGTATCATCTAAAGTCACTTGGTGTTAAGTATTTTGTAAGAAGAATTTCTTGATTTTGTGAGTATCATCATTAAAATAAACTTGTAAAGACTAAAAGCCACTTAAAGACTTAAAAAGTCATATGTTTTTGCAAGAATTATGAAGTGTGTTGCAATAATATTTGTCGATAAAAGACTTTTCAAATAATTTCTACCAAAAAAGAGACTTTTTAAATAAAGAAATAAAAAAAATCATGATTTTATTAAACGCGATAAAAACTAAGTTTATTGGCTTATATGTTTTTTCTAATTATTTAAAATACCTAGATTAAAAACCATCGATGCATATGTCTTAACAAAGTTTGTGGTTTAATTTAGTAGATAAGTAGATTGGGTACGTATTTATACAAGTGCACATGGGTGATAGACCATCGCTCCATCTCTTAAATTGAGATTCCATCCTAATTGTTTACTCTTAAAAGTAAGAGAGTGTTTTATGGCAAGCAGAGTATTATATGTCTTGCCTAGTCTAGCTTGAACAAATTAGGAACCAGTCCCAAAACCATCCTACTTATATCATGACAAAGATTGTGGGCTAATAGGTAGGTAGATTGGGACGTATTCTTACGAACAAACACGCGTAATAATTACATATAAGTCTATTAAGTTTCCATCTTAACACTAGTTGACAATATAAAAAAGTAGTGTAATGTGATTGTTTAATCCCAATCTTTAGACATAAAAGTTAAATATTCCAACACCTTAGTTTCATAGTAGCATTACTAGCATACGGACATTGCACATGAATGAATGATTTATCTTATAATTTGTACATCCATGTGTGACTCATATATTATAGGGTGTGGTGGGGGTCCGATGAGTAGGAGAAAGTAAGTTATCAACCATGTTTATTGTTTTGACCCATTTTACAGCACATAGATGTTAATAGATCAAGAGTGGTATGAATTACACTCTGAATGATTATACAATACAATTGTTATATAAGATCGAGCTTGTGATTTTCTGGAATAGTTATGGATTTGCGAGATAATTTTTCACATACAAGTATACTACCAATTCGGTCCATCTATACTGAACTTTTATTAATTTTTGCCAATTTTAAATAGCTTTTACAAAACATTTTATCTACCTACTAAATATGCTTTCGTACAATAGGACCCTAGGAGCAAAGTTTTCAATGTAGGAACTTTTCTTCACTAGAGGTATAAGAATTGATTTAGGTTCTGTTCGAAAGCATTAGTTGGAGTTGGGACCCCAGATGAATTATGTAGTTGTAGTTGGAACCCGAGTTAGATTTGGTGGAGGGGCTAAAACTGAAAATACTAGTTGAATTAGCTAGATACTATTCGGAATGGTAAGTTGGAAAAAAAAATAGATTGGGTACAATTACAAATTTGGGCTTCATTAATAACATAAAAAGACCAAAATAGGCTTACATATCAATGATTTCAATTAGAATTTTAGGGTTTTTTGGTTTCTTTGGATTCCAATTCCTAGCTTCCACCGGACCTCATCTCAACAGCAGACGAGCGGCAGCTTTCAATTACAATTGGATTCGTCGTTGCTTTGTCTTTTTCACCATTGTTCATCCACGAAATCAGAAAGGGGTTAGGATTTGATTCGAAATCTAGGGCCAAAGAAAGAGGTCTGGAATGAATCGGATATGAGGAAGATGAAGGATACGGGATGTGTTCTTGGTGTCGCCGCTAGCGGGATGTCGTCCACCGTCGCAGCTTCATCGTCGTCTCTCTTCTAACCCCTCTCTATTCAGAGCCTTGTGAGGTTGGGCAAGGGTATCAGGATGGAAATATCATAACTAGAGGAGCTTGACAAGCTTGACCAGCTAGGGAGGAGGAGGGGAGAAAAGTCAGTCGCGAGAAGCTACGTCCAGCCGTCCCAGCTGCGTCGACCATCTCGTCGCAGAACATGTTCTCGAGAGCTTGAAAAATTCAGAGAAGCTACCTCCAGTTGCGAAACGTGGTGTCCGAACGGAGCCTTGGAAAATATTATATCACTGAAGGTAATCTTTTGAACGACAAATGTTAAAACAATGATTTTCTTATAAAATCCTTTTTAATAGAAAAAGTACCCTGGTGTATATTTTTTTTATAGCAAATTACATCCTCGCCCACTAACATAAAGTATGTATTAATATATTTTCTTATAAAAAACGAATTGGATATTTTAGACATACATGGTACTATGGTAGATCAAGAGACGGAAAAGTCGACAATTAGACAAACTGATAAAAAGATACAACAAGCACAAAAAACTCTAAATAAGTAAGGGAGAGACTAAACATACAATAAAAAAAACGTAAGAGAACACAAAATGGGGGTGAGTTAAGTACAATAAAAGTACAAAACGAAGTGCCATAGGAAAGTAAGTTAATGGGTCATTTCCATCTAGGAACTGTAAATGGGCAATCATTATATTGCACTCACCTAAATGAGGGATCTTTAGAAGTCTCGTGTTCATCCACAACTTCAACCATAATAACTCAGTTCCAACCCAAATCACTTTTTCAAATGCATGAAAAAAAATCCATTACAACTAGAATTTAGATTCTTCAAAGTGATGTTGAATTAGGAAAAAAGCACTATTATTGCATTTTTCTCTAATTTTTATCATCTAATTTCCAAGTAATGACGTTTTTAATAGCGTTTAAAAATGCCATTATATTGATAAAACTTTTTATTATACTTTTTTCGTAAGCATGTACATGTAATACGAGTCAGAAAAAAGTATATGCTTTAAAGGTAGTCGGTACTCAATACGAGACATGGAAAGATGTTGAGAGGTCATAAGTTCAATTTTTGTCTTTGCTCCTTTACTTTAGTGAAAATCAAGACTCACAATTTTTTCTTTTATTGGGTCTAGCCGACCAACTCTAGCCAATTTACCCAATTCATAAATTTTTTCGGCTAATTTACGAATCCGGAGTTTACCACCAAAAGTGAACTCTTCGTTAAAGAGAGTCAGAAAAAAACGTATTTCAAACTGAAATGTCTATTTTTAATAACTACTGGCGACATAATTGTACCACACCCTCTAAAAACCAAGTTGTTTTTTCCCTATATTGTCATTGGAGTGAATGAGTGATCTCTTACGTTATCCCATTCACCAAAGCTACCAAACTATACGTCTAATGGTCACAAGTGAGTCACTCCCACAAGTGTATTATTGAAATTGGATGGAGGATGGCTTTGCTTAGCTGGCATCCACTCACTTACCTCCATTCCACAATTACCCAGTTTACATGCAACACCCCAGATAGACAAGAGAACAGAATGGGCCCTAGATACGTGGGCCCCTTACCTTGCCCCAACTAGAATCCCGGCCCAAACGAGGCATAAATGTGTTCCTGTATATTCCCACGTTAGATCCCCGAAACGACGTCGTTGGCGTCGTCATAGTCACTGATTTGTTCTATTTGCATCACATGTAGAAAGTGAGAATGGTAAAAAAACTGATTGTAGAGGGTGGAGAATGCATATCTTTTTTTTGCTGACCTGTCCTTATCATCAATCACGTCTCATGCTTTTCATTTTTACATTTGTTTTTATTTTTTGCTTTTTATTTTCTCGTTCGGTGCATTAGCACTACGGTCTATGGATGTTAACCATTATTAGGTCTTGGGCGTTGAGTAATTAATTGGATAAAGAAAATGGAATACGAGCAAAAAGCAAAGAAAGAAATTAGATGGTAAATGATGCAGGATCTGGTTTAATTTTGGATTATGTGCTTGATTAGATCGCGGGAAATGCTAAGACTAGAAACTTCAAGGACCAATTACTATCAGAGAATACTAAATAACTTCATCTCTCGTAAATCCATTTCCAACCCAGGACTAGAAACTATTTGCTATATATCCGCAATTCACCAAACCAATACAATCAAGTTGGTAAAGAGCCCAATCAATTAGTCTCCAACAAGCAAAAAGAGCGAGTTCATCCTTATCAATCCCTCATAAACAGATCCCTAATTGCATCTTGAACAGACCCAAAAGTATGTTCTCAGGCCCAATTCAACAACGATGATCCAGACACCAAGCAAAGATCAGTTATCAACCTCAGGGCATTCCACAAGAACATGCCAAGCTACTTCATCCTTAAAACCTAGTATTCTTATATTCTTTTCAATAAATTACTCATTTTTTTATAAAAAAACTCAGCCTTTAATTTCAATTTTATCTTTTTTTGAAAGAAATTTCATATTTATCTAAATATTACCTATTAACTTGTTTCGAAGCGATAACCACTGCAAAGATAAAGGGAAGGTACATAAGCTGTTGAAAGCCATTTTAAGTCACAAGGTTGGCTCTTGCTGTCTTGCACAAACTTCTCATATCAAAAGCAACGAGGTAAAAGAGGTAAAAACAAAATGTTGCATGCATTTAACGGAAGAAAAAGAGGTAAAAGCATTGTTTGGAAGTATGCCGGTCATATTATTCAAGTCACCATGAAAACCAAAAAATACACCTTTAGAATTCTGTTCAAACATATAACATTACAAGTACCAGAACCAGAAGTTATCAACATAAAAAGGGCGAAAATTTCTGGAAATCCAAGCACCTGAATTTCACAGGTGGTTAAAGCCTACAATAACATCTATTGCACAAATACTCTTTGCTCTCCATATAAATAAAAGCGAGTAAGATTAGTAAGTGCTAGCTCGAGCAGTTGGGGTTAAACCGAGAACATCTCTAGCTTGGAAGGGATAAATTATTATTTGAAAGGTAAATGTATTACAAAGATGAAGGTGGTTGGAAGCATGAACTTACATCCATGACACCGGGATCGCTTTGCGAGCGTATGTTGGATTTCAGTCTGTCTGTAGGCAGTATAGCTGGCGAATGTTCCCAGAACCTGCAACACCATACAAATCAAGTTAAACTCAAGACGCAATTTCTTACAAATGAAACAATAACAATACTTTTGGGTAAGGTCATTTCAACTTTCTGCAATTTTGATAAGCAAAGTCAGGCATTTGTTAGTTCAGAACTTTAGCTTCATGCTAAATTGAATATGGGTTTTTGGGTCCCAACTTGACAATTTCTTACAAACAAATGATCCAATGTCAATACTTTTGGGTCGGGTTAAATTTATCTTTCTGAAATTTTGATGAGCAAAAGCAGGCTTTTCTTAGTTAAACTTTCACATTAATGAAGTTGTAAGACTTGGTTGCATTTCAGCAGGCAGTTAGAGCTACATGAGGCAATGTGAAAAGAAACTTCATTAAAAAAACAGGAAATTACTCGTTAAAAATATCAAGCATGAGATGGATGCATATGAGGCTCTTTTTTATTTCATTTACCGTGTAGCCAGTCTTTGAAGTGTCCATGAAGTGCACAAGATAGTTCCCGCTTCTTACTCTCCTCAAGTAGAGTTTCCTTCAGAATTTGCTTGACTTCCCCAAGGCTGCTATGCTGCAAAGGAAAAAACATGAAATAAATATTGAGAACTCTCGTAGATTACAACAACATTTACCCAGTGGAACTTCCCTTACGGGAAATCTGGGGGGTCAAGATGGGGGCACCCAGTGGAACTCTCGTAGATTATGAAGGCATATTATAGAAGAACCAATGGAATAAGTAATCAAATGCTCAAGCACTAGGTCACTAACTAGTGTATGGTTCTTACTACATACATTTCTGACTTGACAGCGCAAGTAAGCTTCTGGTAAGGGAAACGGATTGTCCTTTGTGTTCCCAGCAGATTCATCAAAAAACCATCTTGGAATCTGAGATAGATACAGAGAGCAAACAACATTAAGTTTAGGGATATATACCTGTACAAGGACAATTTAGATGGCTCCTTCAATTTAATGATGAAAAATATTCTTATACATGCCTCTAAAGCACAAATATTCAACCAAAGTACCAAACAATGAGCACCACCATAAAAAAGCAACTAGATTATTGCACATGCAAAGTCAACTTGTATGAAAATGCAATAGATTGAATACCAGAAAGTTTGTGAATGTATCTGGGTCCAAATGTGAGGCTGTTTCAGCTTGAATGTCAGAGACACCAGCAGGATGGGAAAAGGAATCATGGGGGTCAATTGCACCAAGTGCCAAAGGCTCATCCCACCTGTTGATAGAAGCCTCAATACCAGCTTCAGCCATGTGCTCCTCTAATTGAGGATAAAATGTATTGTATGGGGCAACCTGAAGGCACAAGGAAGAAAGATAGATCAAGTAGGGTCAAAAATTATATGTAAACCACAAACAGTTCATCTTAAAGCACATTAGGCATCCTTATGAACCTAAAGCATTTTCTCATAACGACAGACTCAATCCAACACAGATAGGTTGTCCAAACACAAAAGGATACAAACATGCAGTACAAATAGGTCTACACATGGGTATGGTTTATGCACCCCGCCATGAAGAAGGTTGCTTTATCCTATGAACAAGATGTCTAGCATGAAAACCTGTTTTTTCTAGCACTTACAACCCTTTTTTTATAACATTTCACCAAAAGGTTGCAGTTCCTTGAATTCATGACAAGTATTAATAGCTGTGTTGAAATCAAACAAGAGAAAGAAATTCTACAATATTTTGCAAGCCTAGAATAAAAAGTAACTGTACAGTTTAACAAAGAAACTGTAACTTGTGTTCCCTTTACATAAAGAAGGATGCCAAATACTTCATACAAAACCGAAGGGAGGGAAAAAAACCAAGACATTATATCTAATAGATGCAAAATTAAATGGTATATGATGAGGCCAGGATCTGTCAACATCACGAAGGAATAGAAACATCACCAATGTATAACAAACTACCAGAATTGCAGAATGTTAAGTCTCAAGAACACTGCAAATGTCAAATGAAAATAGATATTTAGCTTCAAATATTTTTCTCAACAAAGGCTTCCTTTAACTAAGATCAGGTACCATTCGCAATGATAAGAAAAACTGAGGGATGGTCAACTAAATGCTAGGCAATCACCTGGCTTCAATCAGAAAATTTTATCCTATAACGGAAGCTATAGGAACTTCAACCCACTTCAGAGTAGGAGAATGACAAACATTATATAATAAGCAAAGCTACAGAGAACAGAAAAGATAGTGGCAAACCTGCAGCTTGTGATTATCACCAACAATAAGTGGTTGGTGATTCACACCTAAGAAGAAAACACACTCACGACAATTGGCGATGCAAATTCTTTTTGCAACAGAAATGACATGAACTCGCTCACAATGCTCGACTCTTACAGCCTACATTGACAGAAAAGAAAAGCACAATTTAATAATTGTACACATCATGATTGGAAGTGCTAACCCATCTTTATTCAATGAATACGTATTAAGAGGATGTACATCAAAGGAAAAGACGTTAAATTAGCTATTTACATAATATACCACCTCTGATTCAATGATTGTATCATTACCTTGCCAACAGGTCCAAGAACTATAGTTGCATCAGAGCAGCCATATAATGTGGCATATTTTAAAGGCGCTAAGACATAAATGACAGAATCATGGCAATTAGCAATCTGCAAATTAAGAAGGATTGTTAGCACCAGAGTAATTGAAAGCATATACAATTCTACACAATTCTCCAATAGAAAAAGATATATGATGCCTAAAAGAAAAAAAAAACACATAGGCACCCTCAAGCATTGACAAGTTTAAGTGCACAATGCCACCAAATACCTAAATCAGCTTAGAAAAAAATTGGTAGACATCACAATTTGAATTCTTTTTAGCCCAAAAGGTTAACTTGAGACAGTAGAATGATTAAAGATGAAACAGAAGGGATATTATATGTCTTTTAATATACACCATAAAAGCATTATAGAGATATTCAATTAATGCAAGTAAAACAGCAAAGTAAGAGAAAAACATCTCAATTACTGATTATTTTGCAGTTATCGGATATCATTGCTAGCATTTTTCACTAATTTAGAATCTTTTCAGTTCAGTTTTTCTCTAAATAATGCAAGCGCTTATGAAGCTAACTGATTAAAGCTTTAGCTATTCCTCGAAGCACCTTAATAGAAGAGCCATTTAAGTCAGCTGCTTGCTTTAAAAATGATGATTTAGAGATCCCCTCTATAAAATTCAGTCCCCTAGCGCTGGGAGTGGCCCTAGCTGAAGTCGGACTTGCATCAGTCATGGCAACATCTTGGTCGGTATTGCTAGCACTAGGTGAGCCACTATCTTTTGCAGAGCTTCTCTCAGTTATATGTACCAAAGAATCAGCTATAGTCTGCAGAAGCCAGTCATGAACTTGAGCAGCCGGAACTGGAGCTGCAGGCATATCCGGGTCTGAATTTGCAAAGAATGGAGCGACTTGGCTCAAGGGAATCCCATCAGATCCCCTCTCACCAAACTGAATCAGAAAACCAAGATGTTCAAATCTTTCCATGGGCAAGACCTGCAACAAGACAGCCACATATTCATATGCTAGTTTCGTCAATGACTACCAAAACCTTGAAACAAGAAAGAAATGATTAAAAATATGTCATGCATGATGCTATGAAGCCAAGTTCTTTTATAGAACAAATAGTAGAACAATCAGCTCCAGTTCTATTGACTAGCCAATTCTATCACATTAGAAGAGCACTTCATGGAGGATAGTTTTTACACACAACGTTCAAAGAAGGAATTCCAAGAGAAGCCAGCTTAGCATCTCCTTTACCTAATTAGTCAAGAATCAAATTATGGAACTTAGAAGATAAAAACCTTAATCAGAACAAATTGAAAAGCATATAGCATGTGTGTTCATCCCACAGGAAGTGTAGAATAAAATTTTAAGCTGTGGGGGAGCAAATACAATCTAAAAGCAAATTGATCTAGAAGCTTCATCAGCCATGCTATAATTCAAGGTCACGTATGAAAAAAATCATAAACAGAACTTTATATACCTACAAATCAACAACTCCATCAAAATACAGAGAATAGAACAAACCAGGGCATTGTCACCTTCCCCGTCGACTGGCTCTGCTATAAGAGTGAGAATATTAGAGAGATGCTTCTGCAAATATAATAGTTGATGAGCCTCCTCATCTGCTTGTGATGGAATAATTTTACGGCTATTGCTGCGAACAAGCTACAATAGAGGTGTACAGCTATCAGATTAGCAAATAGCCCCAAACATCATTGCTTTCTAAACTAAATCATCTGTAAGCACAACCATGACAAGTCACCTAGAGTTGCTATGGAAATGTAAAGACGGAGCATATAAATACAGAAGGTTCCAATTCATTGTCTATTTAATGCTGCTAGGTTTGACGAATAGCACATTTAAAACAAGGGTAGCAGCATCTGAAAAATGCCTATGTTAGAATTGCTTCTACTAACACACCAATCTCAAACTATCAAACTCCAAACTGAATCTTTCTTCAATGATTTTTGAAGAACACCATTGATTGAGTGATGCAAAAGATGTATCTGAGATGTGTAGGACACAAGATGGTCCATGATATTGGGACAGGAGAGCTCCACTACCCCTTAAAAAAGGAAAGAACAAAAAGATTTCATTGAAAGATAATTTACATAATTCAATTGGGCTTCTCTACGACTCTACAGTCTATATGGAACCCCATGTTTGCATTTTAGGAACTTTATCACCCCCGACCTTTTTCCTTCCGAGCACTTTATTGCAACAAACAAAAGCCTTAAAATTTCCTCACATTCTTGATTTTTCCTACTCGAGTTAATCGAACAAAAAAAGTACAACAAAAGACTGTCATGATGAAACAATCCAAATGAAATAGAAAGCAATAGGTGAATAATTAGCATCAAGAAACGGATTAAAAAATTACAAAGCTATGGAAAATTAAAAAGCTCGTGGAATCAAATACTGACCTGCAACGGAGAGAGAGCCGACAAATAGCCATCAAAGGCAGAAGCAGTAGGCCAAACATCAGCGATGGCGGCCGAATCCTTGTGCGACCTAGGAAGCAACTTCTTGTACGATTGAATATAAAGAAAGATGATCAAATCAAAGACATTAACGCCGGAAGAATCGACCTCGCTGGGCTTGGCGGAGACGAGCGGGTCGGAATCGAAGGGGAGGACGGAGGAGATGGCGTCGAGGACGAGCCTGGCGTGGTCGGGCGAGATCTGGAGGGCTTCGGATATGGCGGCCGAGTCAACTCGGAGGGAAGGCTGGGAAGAACGGTGAATAAGCTTGTCCTTGATGGATCCGAGGGTGACGGCTCCGTCGGAGAAGATGAGTTTAGGGATTGGGATGAGGCCGTGTTCGAAAGGCTCTCTCCTGGTGTGGAGGTAGATAGGATCCTTAACAGAGGGAGGGGTGTCTGTATCGTCCGCCATTGATGATGATGAAGATGCGAGAGGAAATGGGTATGAAACCGCCTATGCCAGAGAAGGGAAAGGGGAAGGGGGCGAGTCGAGAAGTGACAAAAACAAGTGTAGCGGTGACACTGGTTTCGCACCGTCAGCTCTTGCGCAAGACAACGGCGTCGTTTTGTTTTTTGTCCACCAAGGTTCTTGCAAAAATTGTGTAGCACAAAAATCACAATTTCGTTTACAAATGTACAAAGGCTATTGTAACACTTCAACTTTTTAATTTTTTTTTTCTTGAATAGCACTTCAATTTTTTTTTGGTGGTATGTAAGACTTCAATTTAAAAAATCATATTGACTTATTGAAATTCAACCAACTTTAAAAAATGTACATTGATTGATAAGTACATTGAAATTTGTTTTATATTGAGTCACTTCATCCTCTAAAATCAATCACATAATTAACTTTTTGTATTATTTTTTTATTAGAGATAATAATGGTTCAATTGAAATATATGACATTAAACTTGATTAATTAGTAATTAATCTTGGAAGGATACATTTTTTTATAAAAAAAAAGTAAGTTATTTGATGTATTAGGCCTTGCTATATTTTTTTTTAATGAGGAAAAAATTCGGTAGATTGGATATACGGTGTGCCAAGAGGCCATCACGAGATGACAATTGAAATTGACTAGGTGAGTCACAACAAAGATCCACACAACAAGCAAAGGACTACAAGTAAGGCTAGGGAAAGTATGCAAACACCACGAATCTATGGGTAAAATTGAACTGACGAATATGACACTTTCGCGGGTTAAAAATCAAGACGTCTAGTGTTGTCGGATAGCAAGTTGATCGAGATTTATATTTTTTTTATTAGGTAAGAATTAGGGTGCACTCCTTACGGAGGGCGCCCTAGAGCATCCTTACGGATGAGAACCATCAGTTCTGGGTGAGTCTTGATACACTCAACAGGGAGACTATGGCCCAACTTAGCAATTTTGTCGGCCACAGCGTTACATTCCCTAAAAATATGGTTAATCGCTATTTTGGTTTGCATCAATGGAAACAAGAATATCAGCGATAATGAGTTCAATCTCCCAAGGACACTGAGTTTTCCCTCTAATGGCGTTTATGACCTCGAGATTATCTCCTTCAATTACCACTTTTCCTAACAATCTACCTCTTATTTGCCTAATTGCTTCTCGGAGGACAAGAGCTTCAGCCTTTAAAATTGATACTTTCCCAAAGTTAGGCGTCAAAATGTCAATAACCTGGCCAGGGTGATTTCTGAAAACGATTCCTCCAGAAGTATTTCCATTGGACAGTTTTGATGCATCGACGTTGACTTTTATGTATCCTGGTTTAGGCTTGCTCCATTTCCTTAGGATTCTTTTTCCAGTGTTTCTTTTTTTCTTTTGAGGCGTTATTGTTTTTTCTTCATCCTCTTTCCAATTCATCGCTTTCTCCAATTCCTTATTTGGTTTCTTATATATGCTGTCAAGTCTGATATTCTTTCGTCGTGGTGTTGTTGGAAAATCAATGTATTTCGTTGATGCCAGATACTCCACCAAGCAACAGCTAAACACGTGAAATCCTTTTTTCCTAGGAGTTGGTACAATTCACTTAGGATTATTCTCGGCGTTTTGTTTAGAGGATCGTATCCCTGGATAGAATTTGCTATGTTTGGGTTGACTTTGCTAATTATATACATCATATATGGGCATTTTGTCAGTAGGTGACTTGTATCTTCATTAGTGCAATCACACAACACACAACCTCCCAGCGTTGTGATGTGTTTTTCCCTAAGTCTAGCTTTCGTAGGAAGTCCATTGTTGTCCACTTTCCACATAAAATTTTTCACCTTTGGATAGGTATCCAGTTTCCATATCCAGTTGTTTATATGCGGTGATTGACTTTCGAGATTTGTGATTAAGTTTACTGCAGACGAGGTGGAGAACCAACCATTTTTGCTAGGGGCCCAATACAGTCTATCTTGAATATAATTATCCGGGATTGGCGTATTTTTAATTTGCTCAACAATGTTATCCGGGAGAATTTGCTTTAGTTCGTCTACTTTCCATTTATGATCACTAGTAATCCACGCGTTTACAGTTTTTGTTTCGTCTACATTTGTCGAGTTCTTAGCGTGTGGTCGAAGGGGGCCTTGAACGAGCCAATTATCTTTCCAAAAGTTGACCGTTTTCCCATCTCCAATTTGCCATATCAGACCTTTATAGAATTCCTCTCTTAAATGCATTAGCTTTTTCCATTGCCATGAAGTGCTTGTTTTTAGTTTATATGAAAATAGATTATCACTTCTGAGGTATTTTTGTGATATTATCTTAACCCAGATATTATTTGGTTCTGCCAGAATCTTCCAAAGTAGTTTCATTTGGAGTGCTTTGTTCATATGTTCTGTTTTCCTAATTCCTAGTCCTCCTACTTCTTTGGGCCTACATATCTTACCCCATCCCACCAGTGGTTTATAATTCCTATCTTTATTCCAGAAGAAGCCTCTGTTTAACCTATCCATCTCGGAGTGCACATTCGCTGGGAGCATAAAGCTTTGCATCACATAATTTGGTTTTGTAGTTAAAATAGCTCTGATCAGAGTCGTCTTACCTTCTTGAGATAGCGAGTTTGCTTTCCATTTTGTAAGCTGCTTTTGAGCATTTCCTATAGAGTCTTTAAAGGTGTTCTTATTAACTTTGCCATTTATAATTGGGCAACCTAGGTACTTCTCTAGATTTGTCATTGTGGCGATCCCCAAGCAGGGGCGGAGCTATGTTGGAGAGGGTGGGGGCCATGGCCCCCCAATCTAAATTTTTGTCCGTATATATGTTCCTCTTGTCAATAGCTTCGATTTGATGTATTATAAGCTCAATTCTGATATTTGAGTAAAACGTTATGAACGTTTGAAGATTGGACGTATATAAACCACTTTTAACAAGTCATTTACTTAGTTAGAATGTTTTTATCTTTTGTTAAACATCCTACTTTCATAATGTGATTGAACCCGAAAACGTTGAAATAATAAGTTATTGTTGGGATATCTCGAATCATACAATTCTTTATTAGCACGAGGATTTTCGTTTGTGTTTTATTTTTTAGTTACGAGCTTTTAATATTTATAGATTCAATTAATTTGTATTTTGAAACAATTTTGTTTTCTTAATTTAAATGTAGCTTGAAACATAATTCATAATTATATAAGTTGTCATTATAAACTCTCATTTATTAATGTAATTATATTTTGAAATATTTTAGTCCCTCCTCTATAATTTTTTTTTCTTTGTCTAAATTTGTATTTTTTATTTTTACATCTTTTTCGAAACGTACATTAGGTATGTCGGAAAATTTTATCGGCCCCTACAATGATAAATTTCTGGCTACGCCCCTGTCCCCAAGGCCTGTTGTGTTACACTTTTTTGTTGGGCAGTTGTGTTTTTTGAGGTGTGAAAGGCTGACTTGTTATAATTTACTTTTTGACCCGAAAGCCTACAGAATTCGTCAATAATAGTCTTTACTCTTTCGCATGATCTCTGGGATGCCTTGGCAAATATTATTATGTCACCTGCAAAGGCTAAGAATGGGATTCTCGTCCCACCACGGGCGATAGGGAATCCAATTGTGTTTTTATCTAGTTCGCTAGTTAGCTGTAATTTTCTTGCTAGAATTTCTGATGCCATAACAAACAAGAAAGGCGAAAGAGGGTCGCCCTGTCTAAGACCCCTTTCCGGGTTGAAAGGATCTGTGGGTCCATTGTTTACTAGTATCGACAATGACACAGTACAAATGCATTCCCTTATCCATCCTATAACTTTTCTATCGAATCCAAATCTTTGCATCACATCTAAGAGGTATTCTCAATCAACCCGGTCATACGCCTTTCCATATCTAGTTTTATTGCTATCCAACCATCTTTATTTTTTGTATTTCTAAAAGAATGAAATATTTCATGGGCTATAAGTATATTATCTTGAATGGCTCGGTTTGCTATAAAGGCGCCTTGGAGTGGATAAATTATTTTGGTTATAACTTTTTTAATCCTCTCTGTTATAATTTTCGAGATAGTTTTGTAAATGGTTGAGCATAGACTTATGGGTCGGTAGTGATTAGTGGACTTTGGATTTTCTACCTTAGGTATGAGGGTTATAAACGTATGGTTGGTTTGTCGTAAAATTTTCCCTTAGTGGAAAAAACTTTTCACATCTTTGATTATTGTTGGTCCCACAATGTCCCAGTATCTCTTGTAGAATTCCGCAGTAATACCATCCGGGCCCGGGGATTTGTCAGAGCCCAGCTTCATTACTGTAGACTTGATTTCTTCATTAGTGACAGCTCTAGTTAACATAATGTTATCTTGATTCGTTATCTCCTTGGTGATCAGGTTGAGATATTCACTAGCATTATTCAGATGAGTTGGTTGCTTAGTAAATCTCTTTTTGAAGTCATTCCTTATTTCTTCTCTAATATTATCTGTACCTAAAATTTGTGTTCCTTCCGTTGTAATGATTTCCTTAATTATTTTCCTATTGCGTTTGCCACTAGCAATCTTATGGAAGTAACTTGTGTTTGCATCCGACAGTTTTATATGTTTTGTCTTAGCTCTATGTTTCCAATACGTTTTGTGGAATTTTAATATGCATTCTTTCTTATTCAATAGTCGGAGTTGTTTCTGGATGATTCATGGTTGGGGAAAGCTTAGAATTTCTCTTTGGAGCTCTACTAGTTGATCTTCTATTACTTTTAATTGTTCGAAAGTATTGCCTAATGTGTGCTTATTCCATTTTTTGGCATGCTGTTTAAAGAGTTGCGTTTTCTTAACTAGGTTAAACATATTTGATCCCTGAAACTGCACTCTCCAAGCTTGTTTAACCGCGTTTCTAAAATCTTTCCTGTACATCCACATTTTTCCACTTTAAATGGTTTTGCTTTGTTTATTTCCTCATTATTTAATTCAACTGTCACTTTACAATGATCTGAGCTTGTGAAAGCGTGATTTTGGGTGCTAATGTTCGGAAAATTTTCTAAGATAACATTACTTTCTAGGACTCTGTCAAGTTTTTCAGAGATTTATATGATCAAACTCTAACAGTGGGTTAGGCCTTGCTATATAGTTGTTTATTAGAAAGTAATTTTTAGGAAAAAGTATGAAAAGTTTGGAATTCCCGTGCCTCTCTTCAAAGAGGTACATTAAATATAACAGTTCAATTCAAAGCCATTTTACCCATATCTAAAGTTTGGAATTCAAAGTCTAATTATTCCACACTTCTGTTTCTTCTCCATACACTTTCAAGCTTTCTTTTCTTTTCAATAGCCACAGAATTCCGTACCTCTCTTTCTTTTGTTCTTCCCGTTCCCAAACTTTTCTTACTTGAGTGTACGAGTTTAAAGATTGCTGCTCTAAATACTTAGGGGACAATCGCTCATACGGATTTGCACCAATGTCCGTATGTTTTGTTTTCAAGGCAATGTATCCTTCAACGACGCAGCAAGTCACATTAAATTTCTGACCTACATTCGTTTTACAATAACCGTCTACTTTGTCCGCAAAGATCTTTTTTCTCACAATTTATAACTCCTAATAATTTAGTCAAAAAAGCACCTCTCTATCGATCTATCTTGTCTATTTTGCCCTTATCTTATTTTGGGAGTATAAAGACTCCTCCCTCTTAGGACTCGTTGATATGTATTTGGTTTGGAGAGAGTACCAATTCAAAAATATGGTTGAGGTTTTTCCCACCATCTTTGTGATTTCTTGTTTATGGAGGTGTGTCGTCCCATCTCAAGAAATTCAAATTGTATGTGATTACATTTGTCATTAAGGTATTGATTGAGGTTTAATTTTTTCCATTTTAAGGTAATTCACTGATGTGTACCTGCCCTAGCCCTAGAGTCCCGAGACCGTGGAGACCCCCTTGGGCTAATTCGCAGCTTCGTAGGACTCGTGCCAAGACCCGTGGTCCGCCTCACCATCGGCACCACGACCCCGATCGCTCGAGTCGTGCCAGCGCCGGGCCAACCCGGCGTCGGCACATGAGGTTCTTGCGTCGCGCTGCTCGGACCGACGCACCAGATCGGCGTCGGCACATGAGGTTCTTGCGTCGCGCTGCTCGGACCGACGCACCAGCCCTCAGAACTGCCGAGTCCCACGCCCTCGGTACCGAGTCCCAAGTCTCGGTACCGCCCGCCATGCCAACGCCTTGGCCTTGTCGTGCCACGCCTAGCGTGTCGCGACAGCCCTTGCGCATGCGCTGGCGCGCCGACGCCCTTGTCGCGTCGCGCCAGCCTTGTCACGGCCTTGTCGCGACATGGCCACCGTGACCACTATCCGTTTTTACTACTTTTAGTATTATTTCCTTTCCGAACCTTTCTATTTATGTCATTTCTATTATTGTTTTGATTTATGGGCTTGGGCCTAACGTTGGGCCACTTGCATGTGTAACCCTAGTTAGCCCCCACGCCTCCTTAGGGTTTTCTAGGAGCTCCTCTATAAATAGGAGCCTCCTCTCATTGTTTTAATTACGCTTTGTTTTGATTAATGTTATGCTGTCGAGATTTCTCCAGAACTATTCATAAAGGCGTCAACCCAATATTCTCTTCTCATCCCATATTCTTCCGATCTCCCTCAAAAGAGATCACCTTCTCATCCTTTCAATTCTCTTCTCACCAAAGTCTAGTCGATTCGACTCTAAAATCTATCCAACCGTGCGTGAGACGACCATTTACGAGTCCATCTTCGATCCTCTCGTGAATCTCCCAACGGGGTTCACATCAACTGGCATCAGAGCCTCGGATTGCGTAAGTCTTTCTCACCCATTTATTTCGTTTTTGCACGAATTTTTTCTTTTTACCACAAATTTTCATTAGCTTCCGCCATCTCTACCATCACTCATTAGATCCATTGTTTTTGCTTCAAAAAAAAATAAAAAAATAAAAAAATCAAAAAAAATTAGCCATTTCCCACGACTTGCACTTGTTTGGTCATTTTGCTTCAAGTCATTAGTATTTGCATGCTTAATTTCTTGCTTGTTTGATCGAAATTGTGTGTGTCGTGCATATCTTCTTGTTATTCTCGAGATTTGGTTGACAATTCACCATATCTTTGTGTTGCTATTGTGGGGCAAGATCTTGGAGGATAAAATCCACGAGAATCTTGTTAGTTGCCGATTTTTATTAAGAAAAAATAATCTTTTGGAGGATAATAGCCAAAATAAGGTAATATCCTTCCAAATTAAAAAAAAATATCTTTGGAAGATAATAGCCAAAATAAGGTAATATCTTTCCATTTTATATAAAAAAAAAAGAAAAGAAGAAAAGATCTCAAAGATCCTGTGGGACACACAAGCCAAAATAAGGCAAGTGTTCCATATTTGTTAAGATTCCATTCGGCCTCCCTCTCTCATACTATCTTATCATATCTTGCTAATTGATTTGCATATCTTTTAATTGCTTGATTTGCTAGACACAATCTCGCCTTCCCCTTTAGGCCGAGATCTCTTCTAATCTCTTCTTTCCTTTTTTTTTTCTCCCGTGGTCTAGGCCTAACCCTAGTTGGCCGTCACTCCCCTTCTCTCCTTCTTCTTTGTGTGCTTACTTTTACTTGTTGCTTGTGACTTGCTTGTGTAAAGTCGAGACCTATAGCCTCCCAAACCCTTTCAAGCCTCTTGTTCGTGCAATTAAGAGTACTTGGGTGGTGAGTCTTACAAAGTCTCGACGTTTCTGTTTGCTTTGTTGCTTGTTGGACTTGTTACTCTTCTCTTTCCTCTCTTATGACAGGCATTCACCGGCGACGCTTTGCCGGGTCTGACGATCCCGGAGCGTTTTTGGTATGGGCCAAGCACATGGCCACGTACTTCGGGCAACGAAACTACAACCACTACGAGCAATTTGACATTGCGATTGGATGCTTCACCGGATATGCTCGAAGATGGTTTGCACGAGTACAAGAGGATAGATATTATCAACAGCGACGTCCTATAAAGACGTGGACCCACCTTTTACTCAAGATGGTTCCACATTTTCTCCCACATGTGAACGCCCTCTCCTTTAAGGACTCCATCCTTTGGCGCATGACCCAAGCGCGAGAGCTTTCTACAAGCCATTCGGCGGTCGCCCCCACGAGAGCGCCGATGGCCACGGGCCACATGACATCGTTACCCGTGGTCGAGGCCATTTGCGCGGCCGCTGAGCATGTTACAATGGCTTCCGAGCCAGCGGTCCCTCTTGCTCCTCCCATGGCCGAGGCACAGGTGCTCCTTCTCGAGGTTAGCAAAGAGGACGCGCCCTCCCTTCCTCCTACCGAGGCCGTCTTGGCACACACCGACTCCGTGGTTGACAGGTTAGTACCTCCACCTTTGTCCATTGATTTTCATACTAACTTGTTTCCCCTTGTGTGTTCTAGTGGATGTGTGCAGGATGACGCCGAAAGGCAACATGCCAATTCTACAGACACCGGCGTGATGCTGCCGACACCGACACAAGACATGATGGGCGTTTCTGGGTCTTCCACAACTTCAACAGGCGTTTTTTATTCTTTTGGATCAGAAATTGTCGTCAACACCGAATTCCCAGCAGAACGCTCCGCAAAATCGGACACCATGGGTCCAACGACGTTAGCTAATAAAACCGCGCAAAGTGCCGACGCAGATTTGGGAACATCGAGCCTTGTCTCGATCCAACCACCTTTTCTCGGCGCTTCTGGGGCGCATGGGTTCCAAACGCAGGGAGCTACAGGTCTACAAAGTTGGGACCCCGGTTCGTATCAGTTTTCGGACGATGACGAGCAACCCCACCTTGATTTGTTCCCGACACTACCACTTATAGGGAGTTTTCCTTGTCTTCCTTTTTGTACATTCTTGACAATTCCTTTTTGTACAGGACCCCTTATTTTTGATTCCAGTTCTTTGTTTTTACAGGTTTCTACGGATGTCAAGTGCCTTCCACTCCGACGCTCGACGCGAGGACGCGTCGAATCTAAGTGGGGGAGGATGATGTGTACCTGCCCTAGCCCTAGAGTCCCGAGACCGTGGAGACCCCCTTGGGCTAATTCGCAGCTTCGTAGGACTCGTGCCAAGACCCGTGGTCCGCCTCACCATCGGCACCACGACCCCGACCGCTCGAGTCGTGCCAGCGCCGGGCCAACCCGGCGTCGGCACATGAGGTTCTTGCGTCGCGCTGCTCGGACCGACGCACCAGATCGGCGTCGGCACATGAGGTTCTTGCGTCGCGCTGCTCGGACCGACGCACCAGCCCTCAGAACTGCCGAGTCCCACGCCCTCGGTACCGAGTCCCAAGTCTCGGTACCGCCCGCCATGCCAACGCCTTGGCCTTGTCGTGCCACGCCTAGCGTGTCGCGACAGCCCTTGCGCATGCGCTGGCGCGCCGACGCCCTTGTCGCGTCGCGCCAGCCTTGTCACGGCCTTGTCGCGACATGGCCACCGTGACCACTATCCGTTTTTACTACTTTTAGTATTATTTCCTTTCCGAACCTTTCTATTTATGTCATTTCTATTATTGTTTTGATTTATGGGCTTGGGCCTAACGTTGGGCCACTTGCATGTGTAACCCTAGTTAGCCCCCACGCCTCCTTAGGGTTTTCTAGGAGCTCCTCTATAAATAGGAGCCTCCTCTCATTGTTTTAATTACGCTTTGTTTTGATTAATGTTATGCTGTCGAGATTTCTCCAGAACTATTCATAAAGGCGTCAACCCAATATTCTCTTCTCATCCCATATTCTTCCGATCTCCCTCAAAAGAGATCACCTTCTCATCCTTTCAATTCTCTTCTCACCAAAGTCTAGTCGATTCGACTCTAAAATCTATCCAACCGTACGTGAGACGACCATTTACGAGTCCATCTTCGATCCTCTCGTGAATCTCCCAACGGGGTTCACATCATTCACCCCCTTAGATTTTCCAAGTTAAGGTTCTCCTCCTTGAAAATCTAATATCCCTCGTTTAATTTCCAAAAAAAAAAAGAAAAAATAAGAAGCTTTTGGCATGTTTGAATTAGCACTCGAAATACATTATCTTGCATTATAATGCAGAATATAATGTAATTTTATATTATATAGTAGACATATGTAGTTTTAGCTTTTTTCACGTGAGAATATATCCTAACACATCTTACAAGTATAACTAGTGTGACCTAGTTGATAATTGGACAAAGTGGTCTAACATCTTAACCTTTTTATAACTAGTCTAGCTATAGACAACGGGTGGTGACATCTCAAATAACGGGAATTTTGGAGCATTTGCACGGATATTGAAACTTAAACGTATGGCAACAACAAATTCAACAAAAAAAACTTAAAATCTTAAACCACTCAAATCAATCTTTAAAGATTTCTGTACGTTTTGATCATCAGTCTACAAAACCGAACAGAAGTTACAAGGTCAAACGTTGAATTATACAATCCTCTATCTTTTCATATATACATTGGCTACCAGAAGAAAGTTAATATCATTCTAAGAAGTAGGGGAAGAACAAACATAGCTTGAAGCTATCATCCAAACCCAAATCACATCAGCAGTCAAAAGCTTAATTAAGTTAAAACCAAATCAATCCACCCTTCTAACTACTACTTTATTTCCACCCATGCTTAATTTCACTGTTAATCCACCTAGGATTAATTAATGAATTAACTAGTTAAACTTCAAATCAAACTCACAAATTAATCAAATCAATCAAACATAAGCACAAAACCTTTGACTTCGCCGCTAAGTCTCTTGTATATGGTTGACTTTTTTTTTTCTTGCTCTTCATGATTCTTCCATATAGTTTTATCAACCCCTATAAGAAAGTGAATGATGGGTCTCTCCAAATCCATTGAGATGATGATGATGATGATTGGCTTCCATGGAAAGAAAAGGAAACTCGCCAATCTCATGCATGAAGCTGCCTAGGTTGACCCCTTGTAAATCCTCCAAGAAACCTCCATGATCATACGTCCCATGATGATGACCTTGATCATGGCCATAGCTACCATGATGACCATGATCATGGCCATGAGCATGGCCATGATCCTTCTTGTTATAAGTTTCTATGGGCAACTTGCTAGCCCTAGGGTTGTTGGAGTTAGCATTTTTATTCTTCCCTAGCGCGGATTTCGAGGAGGTTTTCGGGGCGGTGGAGGTAGAGGAGGATTTACCGGTGAGCCTCTGGACGGTTTCAGGGAAGTGGGCGACGTCGGTGTGGATGATTTCCGGGGCGAAGATGTGGATTATCCGGATCTTGGGTTGTATTTTCGATATGACCCGGGAATCTCTATGGATAGCTAGCCTTTGTGGAGCACTTTTAGGGTTCATGTTGTTGTTTTGTTGGAATTTCCTTAACGTTTGTGTCATGTTGGAACGCGGATTTTTGTGTGGTTGGCTAGCTAATGAGTTGTTGAGCTTCAGGAGAAAGGAAATAGATCTAGGGTTTTTGTGTGTGGTGTTTTTGGATGCTTTAATTTTGCTTGTTTTTTTTCGATTTTGGAAGGAAATGGCCAGGAGCTTATTATGAAGGGATTAAGGAGAGTTGATTTAGAATAATTTAATAATTTAAAAAATATAAAAAAATAGGAAGAGGGGATGAGCAAGAAGATTATATGCCCCCCTATATAAGCTCTAGCTAATTAATAAATTGCCCTCTTGTATATAGAAAAGTATTATTAATCTCTCTACATATAACATTATAATTGTGAATTATGATAAAGAAGGGATATGGAGTGCGTAATTAAACATCATATTATATAGTTTTCTAATTTGGGCTTGAAAATAGACCATATACAGAAAGGTCGACATAATTTTAATAGTAAGTTTTAAAGGAAGTTAATTACTCAATTTTTTTGCTAAAAATGTTACTTTAGTTTGAATTATTTTTAAATTTTAGTTATTTGATACAAGTTATATAGTTCAATGTTATTTCGAAAAGTTTATACACATCAATAAATAAATTAATTACGCGCAAAGACTTTTCAAAATAAATTTACATTTCCTTGTCAAATTATAATTCTCTAGGAGTTCTTTTGTACGACGACATATAATTAAGAAAGTGTTTTATCTATCCAATTTGAGATATAATAATCGAGAAGGTTACTGTCACGAATTCTGGCCATGAAACATGGTGTAATTTTTTAAGAGATAAAGCTACATTTTTATTAGTGCAAATCATCGATCACAACTTATTTGAGAAGAAATTAAGAAAATTAATTAGAAGGTTTGTTGGACAATAGGTAATTTAGTAACGTGTGCCCCAGTCCAGGCTAACTACTGGCGGTTGGGAGGCACGACGCCGTATTAGCTGGATTAATCTCATAATTTTCTCCGATAACATGCTGCCTCAAAAACATGCTCCTACATGCATCCTCATTCAAGTATTAATTAAATCCAGGATTACTAGCTAGGTTTATGTTCGGTTCTTTGTTCAAAAAGTAACCCTTTTTCTTTTAGTTTGGGAAATTGAGCTTCTTCGAACGGATGTTTGAAGTTTATTAGGTCGTTTTTAAAGTTGGAGTTTGTCTCATGTCTTCAGAGAAGTCAATTCGGTTGCGAACTATATCGTTGTATCTTTTCGATGTGTCTCTTCCTTCCCATCGCTTCCAAGCCGATCTTTAAGCAAGGATGCTGTAAAACAGTTCATATTTCTTTAGTGTGGATTTTCTCAATTCCTTTTCTTATTAAAAAAAAGAGTAAATACATACTTGGCTTAACCAAAGATTAAAAGATTTTCGACTTCAAGGATCATAAGTCGGCCGGTCTATTGTTTGTGGTTTTAAGTCTCATGTCCAAATTCGACCTACTACATTCGTTCAAAAAAAAATGTTAAATGAATTGAACTATATCTAGTCTAGACGTAGAGTAGCTTTCATTTACTCGGGCTAAAAAATGAAGATTCAACCTACTACATTTGTTTAAAAATATTATTTTAGTCTTTCAATCTTTAAAAAAATGTTTTATCATTTATTCATTTTAGACTTATAAGTAATTGAAACTACCAGCCTTTTCACTAATTAAAACTAGCAAATATTGACTTGTCCCAAACAAATTTTCTCTATTCTCAAGATTGTTGATTATATAAATGAGCAATTAGCATATATGAGCAAATTGTAATTTTTATTACATTTTTTGCGTTAATGTCCCCAATTCATAAACTTTATGCTTAATGTTCATATCCAAAGTCTTATATAGGTACATGCTTATACATTAGTTGATGGATAAGCTCATATTTAATTAAGGGAGTCTTTTATGTCTCTAAGTTTTTACCTTTTTCTTTTGGTACCCAAGAAAAAAACTTATTCCTCTTGATATCCCTGAGGTTTTGGCTTTTCCCGTTGACGCCCCTCTCCGGTTCAAATTAGCTAATTTCAAGCTTACCATTATGTTCATCACCCTTAAATTAGTAGAATTTAACTCTTAAAACACTTAAATTCATAACCAAACTACATCAATTTGAATTTTTAAACAATCTTCTATTTTAAGGGGTTGTTTACAAAATTGTTTAAAAATTCAAATTGATGTAGTTTGGTTATGAATTTTGATGTTTAAAAAGTACCTATTTTTTTTATTTCAACACGCTCCATCAAGTGTAATTAGCCTGGACTAGTAAACACACAAAGACGAGTCTACCACTTTATTTTCTTTTATAGCAACTAGCCCATGATCAAGGCGGGTCTATCATCTCATTCTCTTTATAGCTAGCCCAAGATCGATGAGTGTATCCCATTCTCTTATAGCTAACTCGAAGCCATGAGAAACAGACCCTAACTATCCTGAATCCAGGAGAAACAGACCCAAAACAACGAATTTGCTGTGACACCATGTAGAATTTCCGGGGCCGATATTAGATGGGTGATGTGTCGACTTTCTAACCTTTTTACATATAATATTAAGATTCACCTTTCAATCCAAAATTTAAGCTAATAGTTAGGTATTTCACCTTATTTATATGCTATTATTTTTTCATTTGGTTTTCCAATGTGGGAAGAGTACACACTTTCTATACTCTTCCCACATTGGAAAACCAAAGCAAAAAATACTAGCATATAAATAAGGTGAAATCTTAACCCATTGACTTAAGTTTTTGGGTTGAAATATAGATCCTAATATTATATGTAAAAATGGTTAAATCCCACCCACAACATGTCACCCGTCTAACGTCAGCCCCCCAAAATTCAACATGATACAAATCCAGTCTTGGGTACGTTTCTCCTAGCTTCGAGTTAGCTATAAGAGAATGCATTTGTCGATCTTGGGCTAGCTATAAAAGAGAATGAGATGCTAGATCCCTCACTTGAGGGGGCGTGTTTGGGATAGAAAGTGGGTAATCTTCTCACATTGGAAAACCAAAGGTAAAAATTAGTAGAAAACCAATGGAAAAAATACTAACATATAAATAAGGTGAAATCTCAACCCATTGACTTATTAAGTTTTTTGGGTGAATAAGTGGATCCTAATATTATATGTAAAAATGGTTAAAACTCAATATGTCATCAGTCTAATCTCAGCCCCCGGAAATTCTACAGTAACCAATGGCTGGGTACGTAAACTTGTACACCTGGCCCGGTAATTCGGGCCTATTTTTTTGTCCATACCCGCCCACAAATACGGGCTGGGCCGTCCACTGGCTAGCCCGACCCACAAATTATGTCCAAAATTGCATTATAAATTGTAAGTATTTATATGTAGAACTAATTAAGGATATAACATTTTAATATTATTATAAAATATAAATTATATATATAATATATATATACGGGCCGGGATGGGTATACGAGCTTTTTTCGTTGTCCAAGCCCGGTCCCATATTTTTTGGGTCGGGCCTTTCGGACTAATTCCCATATCCAAGCCCGTTTTTTAAGCGGGCCGAGCAGGCCGGCCCGAACTTGTACAGGTCTATGGGTACGTTCCCACAAAGAAGCGGACTTGTAAGGAACATGATTTCTTGTTGGACGGTCTGATTTGAATTAATGGGCTTGATGTGGATTGGTCTTGGTCCTCCATCATGAACCATATGTAGTTGAATGAATTCATAATGCCCATTAAGGTTGAATAAATATCTTCACGGGCCTATAATGTCATTTTTATTGAATAGCTTGACATAAATACTCATTTTTCTTAAAATTTTGCCTTTTTTTTAGTGTCCCAAAAACACTCATTTTTCTCAGTAACTTTGGATTTTTATTTTTTCTAGTAATGTCTTTCTTTGGTTTAAATTAGTTACATTTTTTTGGGTTCAAATTAATTAAATTTAAATTCATTATTGTAGTTTCACCCTTAAATTAGTAGAATTCAACTCTTAAAATATTCAAATTCATAATCAGACCATATCAATTTAAAATTTTAAACAATCCTCTATTTTAAGGAGTTATTTATATATTCAAATTAGAATGGTTTGATTATAAATTTGAATGTTTTAATAGTCAATTCGTATTAATTTAAGGTAAGAAACACTCTTAAGATGAAAAATAAGTAACATATAATTTAACCCTAAATTTTTTTAGTAAGGTAACATATTATATTTTTAAAATTACTAATATATTTTTACCAATATAATTTGTAATTCATTACTTCGTATATAAAATATAAAACATATAACAAAATATTGAAATGGGAATTGCTTTGAAGCCACGTACCCCATGAACCTTTATATAAAGTGATATCATCTTCCCCCAACATTAATTTGTTTCCCACCGAATTTCCAGATTCGTCCAAGCATCCCAACTTCCTACTCCGGACTCAACACATCATTTCTTTCCTTCAAAATCGATCATCACCCCCAAAACAAAATTCAAAACACAGATCCATCATTCGATCGATCAATCGATGAAGAAGAAGCTCGGAAAGGCAGAAACAATATGCATGAAAGTGGTGCTCTTCTTCTTCCTCCAAATCTGCTTCATGTTCATCATCAGAAGTTCCACCGCTCCCCCTCCTCTCCTCCAAATTCAAGGTACACCACCAATCTAAAAAATTCCATCTCATGAATCATGTTGTACGTTACTCTCACAAGCTCATAGTTCATACAATCATACTCTGCAATTGAAATTTCATTTTCATTTTTTATTTTTTCCCTCTGTAAAGTAACGCATAGAAATTTAGTTTTGGTGGGTTAGGTGATGATGATGGCGCACTCTCGGGATTCATGATTACTAATTAGTAATTAATCAAGACAATGGAAACATATCTGTAAGAATTGATTACTCCATTTCTCCGTGATTAGCTCTACCCTCTAGAATCTTTTGTTTGTTTAAGCTGCCGACACATCATGTGTGTAGTACCGCCTTTTCGTTTCTCATTGGGCCTTAGCTGGTCTAATTGGGCCTAGCCCAACAAGAGAGGATGATAGACTAAGGCCTTATTCAGTTATTCTACTTCTAAAGTTTGGTCATGGCATCTTGGTGTTTTACTCATCTATGACCTCGTTTAAGTATCAAAACCAAAATGAATAATTTCTTAGTACCTGAAATGCCAGTGCCATACCATGTAAGATTGATCTCGTTTTGATACTTCCTAGATCACAGAAGATGGAGGTCCAAGCCGAGAACCTCATCGTCGTCTTCAAAATCATTACTATCTCTGAAACATGATCATCTAGGTATGTACATGAACTTAAAACCCAAGTTGCACCATTCAGTTTCCATCTTATTAACATTAAACTACAATGCTAGCAACATAGTAATGCCATGTTTCTATTGATTCCCTTCTTGTAGACAATATAAAACGGAGCTTGACAATGAAGATCTCACCACCACCACCCTCAATCTCTATAAAACCAACCATCCAATACAAACACCTTCAAAACCCAATGAATTGTGACCGATCCAACCGCCTCTACGATTGGTGCCACCTAAGACTCCCAACTCTCTTGGACCCTTCCACAGCCACATTCTACACATCTAGTCTCCCCTCTACAACACTCCCTATAATAACCGAAAAACTTAAGCCTTATCCACACAAAAGCGACGCCTCAATCATGTCAAACATAACCGAGATCACTCTCACCACATCTTCCCCGAAACCCACCTCTCTCAAATGTCAAATACATCACGAAACTCCGGCTCTAGCCTTTAGCATAGGCGGCTTCACAGGCAACTTCTTCCATGACTTCAATGACGGGTTCATCCCTCTCTTTATCACCCTAAACACCCTCTTCCCGAACCAAGATGTCACCCTAGTGATCACGAATTACAACGAATGGTGGTACGAAAAGTACGAAGCAATGCTTTCCCAATTTAGCAAACAACAAATCATCAACCTCGATAACCAAACCGTCACGCATTGCTTCCCGTCAGCTGCTTCAGGGCTTATCACACACGGGCCCATGACCATTAGGCCCGGAGAAAGCCCGAACAAGAAAACGTTCTTGGACTTTCGGGCCCTTCTAGAGGCCGGATACAAACAATGTCCGGCTTGGCCTGCCCCGAAGGTGAAGGGAAAGCCAAGGCTAGTGGTGGTTAGCAGAGCAGGGTTAGTTGGAAGGGTAATGTTAAACCAAGAATCGGTTATAAAAGCAGCTCAAGAAGAAGGGTTTGAAGTTTTCGTGTTTGAACCGACACCCAACACGTATTTATGCCAAATCTACAGGCTGATCAATAGTAGTCATGTGGTGGTTGGAGTTCATGGAGCTGCACTCACTCATTCTCTGTTCTTACCGCCAAAGGCGACGCTTATTCAGATTGTTCCGTTGGGCAATGATTGGTTGGCTCAGACTTATTTTGGTAATCTTGCAAGGGGGATGAAATTGGAGTATGTTGAGTATAAGGTGAGCCCGCAAGAGAGTACATTGGTGAAAAAGTATGGGCTTGATCATGTGCTTGTGAAGGACGCCGCGAATGTGGCTAGCAAGAATTGGTCTGCGTTGCATAATGTGTACTTGAAAGGACAGGATGTGAGATTGGACATAAGAAGGCTTAGAGGGTGTTTGAGGAAAGCTTATGATAAGGCTAAGAGATTGATGGTGGAGCAGGGCTTGCGTGTGAAGCGACGTGCCAAGATCAAAACGTATGTGAAGCCTCTAGTGTACAATTACAACTAGTGTGCTAAGCTTGGCATTTTATCGAGCAGTTGGTGTGCGCTGCAGTTAGGAGTATTTTTGCAGCCCAGTTTTGGCGAGTTTTACAGGTCAAGTCTTTGCAGTTTACAGCTATAACTATAGATATTTTTTTTTGGAATGATGTAAGGGACAATTAGAGAGCTATCACTATGTTTTTTTAATATATAAAACAGAGAGATGGAATGAGGGGGAAGTGGGGATATTTCCATGAAAATTTTGTAAGATAATTTATGGAGGTGAGATGGGGTTTGACATTATCAGTCGTGTAATATTATATATGGTTTGAATAAACAAAATGCCTAACTTGTTGACTGAGTTATAGCTGATGTATATAAATATTGAGCAAACGTGGATTCGACTAACCCGGATTCTGGTCAAATTGTATTGATAATGACATGCTATTAGAATTGGCATTGGAAAGAAAATGTCCCCAACTTTGAATAAGGATTGCAAAATGCATGCCAAATAATAACCACAACTCACTAAACTACCCCAGAAATCAATGATTAGTGATTAATTGGACCTAAAATCTTGGATTTCTGATTATCATTTGAATGATTTAGCCCTGTAATTTATTCACCACGGCTACAATGTTACTTTACTTCACAAGTGTGTGTCACTTCTTGCCATTTCAAAAACAATGGATTTCTGTTACATGAAAACAAGAAAGTACACAAACAATCTCACTACAAACCATTGTATACAGCAGCAAGATTAAACTTAACTACAATATAGATGACACAAAGTATTACTTACACTTTATATGATCTTCAAATCTTGACTTCACCTCCCACTGAAGCTACCAAGTGTGCTTAGGATCCCACCACTAAACGAACCATCCAACTCACCTCTCGACAAGGAAGGCGCACAAGCCGGCCAAACAAAGGCCGGCTTCTCAAATGGAACCAAAGGCGGAATCGTCTCCCCCATCAAAACTTGCAAAGCACTTCTAATCGTCGGCCTCAAATAAGGATTTGGGTTGCAACAAGCCAACCCTGTGAGCAACACACACTCTGCTTGAGCCCTATCATACTCCTCCTCCTTCAACTTTGGATCAATTGCATTACAAATCATGTCCAATCTATAAAACTCCCAAACCCAATCCACAATCCTATTGTTCAACTCTCCATCTTCACTCATTATCTCCGGCTTCCTCCCACAAACCACTTCCAAAACAAGCACACCAAAAGCATAGATGTCTGTTTCAACTGTCGCTTTACCTGTAAGGAAGATCTCGGGTGCCATGTAAGCAGGTGTCCCGGCTAGCTCAAGAGTCGTATGGTGCGTCTTCTCGCTCAACTTAAACATCCTAGCCAACCCGAAATCGCCCAAACAAGCATTGAACTCCGAATCCAACATTATGTTGCTTGTTTTAATGTCGCGGTGTAGGACTCTTTTTGAACACTCATTGTGAAGGTAATCAATAGATTGAGCCACACCACAAACAATGTTGTGCCGTCTTTCCCAACTTAAAGTGACTTGTTTTTGCTTTCCATCAGGGTATAGGAGCTTATCCAAGCTCCCATTCGGCATGTGTTCGTATACTAGAAGAAGCTCATCGCTCTCATAACACCAACCGATTAGCTTGACCACATTCTTGTGATGAACACTTCCTATTGTAGTTATCTCTGCAATCATGTTCTTTCTTCCTCTTTGGTTGTTATTCCAAACTCTCTTTACCGCCACCTCATCACCCTTCAATTTCCCTTTGTAGACTATTCCAAATCCGCCTCTTCCGAGCTCATTTCTTGAATTGAAGTTGTCAGTTGCGGATTTGAGCTCCTTGAGCCGATACTTTTTCGGCCCAATCTTGGTTATTTCAATCTCATCCTCTAGAGGAAACTCTTCGGCTTGACCCTGATCTCTTGATTTCTTGACTCGCCAATATATGTAACAAACTACCACTGATATAAGAATTGCACAAGATAAAGAAACAACAACCCAAACCCATATGGGAATAACCGAATCGACACCAACACCGGTGAAGTACCATGATCTTACACAATTAAGCTGTGTGTCAATGCCAGTAGAAGCCGAAAAGCCGACATAAACCTTCTCCGGTAGGTGAAGAGAAAGATCAAGTGGCATAGAAATGACAAGATCCTTGGTATAATTGACTCCTGAAACATCATTTCCTTCATAAACAAACACTTTCAACTCCTTTGAAGTGCCATTGTAGTTGATCATCGCCGTCCTGTCGGTAGCACTAGAGATGTTAAGACCAATGCTAGTTTGAAACATAGAGTATACAGAATTGATGTCAACACCAACATGATTATTCTCCAAATCCTCTGGATAACTTTTCTTGGTGTCAAACTCAATTGCTACAATTGGGTGGTTTGATGATCCATTTGTGGTAGAATTGACAATTCCAAGCCATTGACCATAGCTATTCAAAGGGAAGTAATTAAGATCCTTGGTTAGAATAAAAGCTAGGCCTTCAGCTGGGGGATCTGTGGCTGGGGTGATTCTGAATACAAATGTAGTGGTGAAAGATTCTGTTTTGTTTCCTCCTTTGTGTTTGCTCCACAATTTCACTGGCTTTTTGTGTAGGACTCTGCCTGAGGAGTTTCGTATCTCGGTTCCTCGAGACTCGATCGTCACTTGAAGAGCGTCCACATGGAAGGTGGAGTTGCCATTGAATTGGAGATCTTTCTGCTTTTCATTGTCAAAGGTTGGATAGCTAAATTGCAAGGATTGGACCTGATGAACAGCCAAAAGAAGTCCCAAGAAAAGGAAGGAAGCCATGAAAATAGTGTCAAGTTTTGTGCAATGCATGTTGGTTAAGAAGGGTGTAAAAAAGGAGTTTAATTTGTGAATTTAGGGAGGAATTTGAGCTAATGAAATCGGAAATGGAGATATGTAGGGAGTTTTTTTCATGAAATTTTTTGGAGGATTTTCATAATGATATATGAGATGGGGATTAAACTGACTTCTGTAATTTGATTTGAAAATTTATATGTTTAATTTTGTTGTATATGAGACTTAAAACCTACACGTTATCGACTAGTATGAGTTTGGCGGAAATGTTTCCTTTCATTTTTATTTTAAAAAATCTCAAGAATTTTTCTCAACCCCCATAAAAAAAAAAGATTCTTCAAAATTTAATAAACCTATATATTATTATGGCTTAGTTTTTTTTTTTTATGGTCAAAGTCAAGCCCGTACATTTTTTGTGTGGAAAAGTCAAGTACGTACTGATCACCATCAAATAATATGCCTCTGTTCTACCAAAAAAAAATAATAATTTGCCCTTTGGTGTTGGAAATAGGTAAATTCTGACTTGGTTAACATAAATTACAAGGACGTACATTTTCTTTCAGGGAAATTACAAGGACGCACATATGTTTATTTACATATTTTGAGTTAACATCTTATTATAAAAGTATTCAACTAAAATAATTTTATTAACTTATTTTATGATAAAGAGTTTGGTTCAAATAAAACAAACTATTATGGTGAAACAAACTCTTATCTTGATATAAATGCACATTTTCTAGTTGGCATTACACTTTTCATACTTTGTAGTACACTTTTCTTACTTTTTTGTAGTGTACTTTTTCGGATTTTACAATACACTTCTGAATAAAAAATGCACTACATACGAACTAGAAAAAGTGGTTTTGTTTTACGTTTTTTGTTATATTTAAACCAAACCCTTAAGATATGAATACATGAAAAATATAAAACATACCAAAATATGCGGTAAAAAATCACTTAATTAATTTCATAATTTGAAAAGTCCTACGTAATTTTTTTTCTTATAACATCCTACCCTCACACAAATCTAACCATTAAAAGATTGGATTGTTAATGTGGTTGACAACTTGACATATGTTCAAATATACTTGTAAATGTTAACCCCGTTTTTGTTCATAATCTCTAGGGAGTAGGGACGGATTGATTCTTTAAAGTTGTGACGACGAAACATCAAGCTCATAGGTTCCACACTGCAAATGATCAATACAGCAACATTTAAGTATATATCCAACCGTCAAGGACGATATTTTGGTACCACATAATAAATCATATGGTTGAGCTTCTTGAGCATTAAATTTTCTTAAAATTTTGTACAACCCTAGCCTACATGTTAGAGAAACAAACAAAGAATCTCTTTCTACACTATTGGATCCATACGATACGAGGACGTGATTCATGGCAACATGGCATCTACTACGTACTATACAAACAGATCAGTCAACTTTAGATTGAGATCGATTTTAAATTTTGTGAGAGAACAATTTGATTCCTTAACCTATATATTGGACAATATTGAGAAGTGACAACACATATTATAGCGGTAGGCCACTTTGTTTCGGATGATAAAAGTTTGTGGACCGAAATCGGGAATCACACATGTAAACCAGTACGTATGTATAGTGACATTTTATAATAAAATTAACTGATTTTTTGACGAAATTGAGCTTATGGTAAGGCGAAGAGTTAGTAATGGCAAATTCCTCTGATTTGTGATTGGACGAATCGCCATTTCCGAGGTAGAAGAGGCTCGTCGACGGATCTCCGGAAGATTCCTCATCGTAGTTGCGGGAATTCGAAGTGCTCATAAGCTTCTGTGTGTCACCGGGATGTTTAGCCTTGTGCCGGTTAATGTAAAACGCCAATGCGGAGAGCATGCCAAGCGTCACAATCCCGACGGAGAGCACCATCGCCACCTTCTTCATCGGCTTCGTCGGCTGCGTGGCCGCCGGGGGTACCGCTGATGCATCTGAGAGGCGGCTCCGTTTAGGGTTCAGAATTTTAGAGGCGATCCGAAAGGCTGGTCTAGTTCAGCCTTGACGAAGCTATCAGGTGGGGGGCAACAAATTGGGCGAATGCCCTAGAAAAAAATTGGGCCAATGGCACATATTTTTTTTTTTACATTTTCTTATTTATTTAACTTATTTTGGATTAAAAAATTAGTAAAGAGGCGCGTGCATACACACTAACGAAATTTTTGGACGGAATTCTGGGACGGGTGGTAGTTCGCTAACGGAAGCTGTTATGCGGGTGGTTTTCGGTAATTTCCAATAGAGCGGGTGGTTTAGCGAAATATGCCCCATTATAGGGTGGTTTTCGGTCATTCAGCCTTTATATTATGTTTTAATTTAACCACAAGAACCAATATCTCATCCAATTTTCTGTCAAATAAGAGTTAAAAGATAGAATTGTCCCTAAAGATAGAATTGTCCCTAAGCTATTGTGCGTTAAATTATAGAAAACCACCCTTTAATTTATTTAATTGAGTTTGCAAAGAATCACCTTTTATTCATTTTTACAGAAAACCACCATTTATTTATATTCTATATTCAAAAAACTGGGCTAAGTACTCATCAAAGACTTACTATAAGCTAAGTCATTTAGATTATTTTGTTGATTTATTCTTGGTTTGTATGCTGTTTTTAGACACACAAAACTAGTATGTATCTGTATAAAAGACAACTTAATATCATTTTGTATTTGTTTAGAATAATATTAATCCAACGTCCGACCAAAAAAAAAATTAAATTCCAACGAAATTGCAAAATGCTTAATTAATATGTTAAATTGTTAATATATGATCAACTTAGCTTTCAAACGATTGAAAAAAAAACAAAAAAAAAGCTTTCAAACGATAACTTAATATTCACAGCAACTATACATGTTTACAAAACATAGACTTAATGAAATTAACTTGTAACTAAATATGAAATTCATCAAATGTTGCCTTCACCTCCCATTTAAGCTACTAAGTGCTTAGCATCCCTTCGATGAGCAAAGGGTCTTGATCTTCTTCTTCTTCCAAAGAAGAATTGGCAACAACTGGCCAATAAAACACAGGCTTCTCAAGGGGAACTAGTGGTGGCAATGCCTCTCTAATTAGCACCTCTAATACATCTTTAATACAAGGCCTCATATGTGGATTTGGATGGCAACAAGCTAACCCTAAAAGAAGTACACAATTTGCTTGTCCCTTGTCGAAATTCTCGCTTGTCAAGTTAGGATCTACTACATCGAAAATCATTTCCCGCCTATACAACTCCCAAACCCAATCCACAATGCTGTGGCTTAACTCTCCATCTTCAGTTTGAACACCGGGTCTCCTTCCACAAACCACTTCTAGTGCAAGCACACCAAATGCATATATGTCGGTTTGAGTCGTGGCTTGACCTGTATGGAAGATCTCGGGTGCCATGTAGGCTCGTGTCCCGGCTATTTCACATGTTGTATAGTGCGTCTTCTCATCCAACTTAAACATCCTAGCCAACCCAAAGTCCCCAAACGAGCATTGAACTCGGAATCTAACATTATGTTGCTTGTCTTTATGTCGCGATGGAGGACTCTTTCCAAGCACCCGTTGTGAAGGTAATCAAGTGCTTGAGCTACACCACATACAATATTGTACCGTCTTCCCCAATATATATTGGTTTGCTCTTGTTTGTCTTCGGAGAATAAGATGTTGTCGAGGCTCCCATTTGGCATGTACTCATAGACAAGAAGGAGCTCATTACTCTCACAACACCAACCATAAAGCTTCACTAAGTTCTTGTAGACAAGCTTGCCTATTGTAATGACCTCAGCATTCATGGTCTTCCTTCCTTGGTGATTGTTCTGCAATATTCTCTTCACCGCTAAATCCTTTCCCTTTAGGCTCCCTTTGTAGACAATCCCAAAACCACCTCTCCCAAGCTCTCTTTGGGGATTGAAATTGTCAGTTGCGATTTTGAGTTCTTCTAATCGGTACTTCTTTGGCCCCACATTTGAGAAATCTATCACATGCTCAAGATACATTTCCTCATGCTCAAGGGAGGATTTCTCCTCCTCTTGATCCACTCTTGATTTGTCGATTCTCCTCCTATACGTATAAGCAACAATCACTACTATGATGAGAGCAACAACTACTCCTAAGGGGGAAATAACCCAAACCCAGATGGGAACTAATGTATCTTTCGAGATGATATCAGTACCAGAAAAGTCCCATGATCTTACAAAATTACGTTGGGTACTATTTCCAGTGGAGGCAGAAAATCCGACATAAACAACCTCTGGTAGGTAATCTGACAGATCAAGGGGCATGGAAATGACTAGATCACTCTTGTTTGGTGATATTGAAGTGTCGTTGCCATTGAAAACAAACACCTCTAAATTCTTCTCAGACCCATTGTAGTTGATCATTGCGGTGAAGTCATTACCACTTGACATGTTGAAACCAAATTTGCTCAAGGAAATCTGATTCATAGAATAAATGGTGTTGTTGATGTCCACTCCGACATGGTTGTTGTCAAGATCTTCAGGATAGTTCTTCTTGGTGTCAAACTCCACGGCTACTATTCGGTTGTTGGTAGAAGTAGTTCCGTTGGTTGTTCCATTGACAATCCCAAGCCACTGGCCATAACTTTTATCCGGGATATAACTAGGATCCTCGGTTAAAATGAAAGCCACCCCTTCGCCACCAGGATCAGACATGGAGGTGATTCTGAGAACGAAACTAGTGTTGAAAGATCCAACTTCTCTCGATCTTTTGCTCCACAATTTCAATGAATCTTTGTACAAGATCCTACCATATAAATTTTCCATTGATCCTCCTCCAATGTCGTATGTAACTTGAAGGGCGCCTAGTGCTATGGTGGAATCTCCATTCGACATTAGACTTTTGGTTTCTTCATCATTTGGGAAGCTTGGGTAGCTAAATTCCAAGCATTCCACTCTATCAACAACCAAACACAATACCAAGATGAGAAGGAAAGGCCTTAGAATGTGAAGGTTACAATGAATGGAAGGCATGTTGTATTCCGGCTTGGTGGATTTAGAAAGAATATTAAGTAGGTGTTAAGGACATCTGAAATCAGAAATAGAGATGTATAGAGGAGGATGGGCGAGTAGGGAAGTTTCCATGAAGTTTTGCCGGAATTGACAATTCATGGTGATGCTATAAGTAATAATCAAAAATTAAGAAAATGTGAATTTTCTGCTAACCAATTTGGAATAATAAAAAACCTAAGAAAATGTAAATATCTACAACCCCGAACCGAATTAAAACCATAAAAATTTATTTTAACCCATGAACCGAATTAATTAATCCAACTTGAAGATTTCATATTAATCCATACGTACATATTAACAAAATTAAAATTATCAAAACCATAATCTCAAAAGGTACACAAACTAAACGTTAAAATGGCCAAAATTTTAAGATCAAATAGTTATGATAAGGATCTTACGAATTACGATTGTCAACGAATTTCATGTTCATTTGTGAAGGAAGATGCTATATGTAATTCAACATGATTGAAAGTTGTTCCAGAATGATTGTGATCGATGAGGAATTTACCAATTCCATGTTCATTTTAGTCAATAAAATATATCCATGAGATCTATTTAAATAAATCAAAATTAATGACGTTACAGGAATATTCAACATTGACCAACTACAAAAGTCCTAATGAAAAGTCGAAATTATGTGAGTTCGAAATATAAAAAAAAAAATACAAAATGGTTGGCGATAAATTTCTCTAAAATTTCAACATGGTCGACATTGGATGTTTTCGAACTGATTTTCTTTGCAAACTTTTCAAAGTGAACTCGTAGATAATTGAACTCCTTATATAAAAAAATTAAAAATTTAAGATATAAAAATAAACTCGTAGTATTAAAAATTAACATCTATATTTAACATTTTTAAAAATATTTTTAAAAAATAGAATAAAATAAAAAAAGTTTAAAAAATCCGAAAAAATGAAAAATGAAAAAAATCATTTATTTTTTTTATTTTTTTGAAAATCAAATTATATAAAAAATAAACACAAAACACATAAAAATTAAAGTTATCATAGATATAAATGAACTCATAGAATATAAAAATTAAACTCATACAATATAAAAAACTGAACTCCTAACATAAAAAATTAAACTTATAGTTTATAAAAATGAACTAGTAGTATATAAAAATTGAACTGCCATATTTAATATTTTTAAAATTTTTTAAAAAAAAAGAACATAATTTTAAAAAGGTTTAAAAAATTCAGAAAAAATTTAAAAAAATTGAAAAAATCATTCCATTTTTTATATTTTTTTAAGTTTTGTGAAAATCGAATTATATGAAAAATGAACTCAAAGAACATAAAAGTTGAACTTATCATCGATAAAAAATTGAATTTGTAGAAAATAAAAATTAAACTCGTACAATATAGAAAATTGAACTCCTAACATAAAGTTGAACTTTTTTGTGTATAAAAATGAACTTAATTTATTTAAAAATTGAACTGTCATATTTAACATTTTTAAAGTTTTTTTTTAACAAAGACCATAATATAAAAAAGTTTAAAAAAAAATCTTCACCATCCAATTATAGTAATGAGGTAAATATAATGGTTGAGATTGGTCCTAATTTTAAGCAAAAGTCCTTACCACAAGAGTGGTCCTCACCACCAAAACCATTATGTTGATTCGATCTCTAGATTGAGTTGTTAGCCCTAAATGTCAGTTAATTTGATCATCTTGGTAAGGATGTCAGTTTATTTTGCAATCCTATCTTTCTTCAATCTTCCCAACAAAAGCACACAAAAACTAGTTCATCTCTATTCATTTTCATCATATATAAATTAATACAGCCAAAACAAGCATAATACAGATCGATGATGTATCATTTACATATATGCTTGTAAACAGCACATTCACAATGAAATTTCCGCAACACCTTCAACTTACAAATACAGCAGCATCAACCATAAACAATACACTTATACACAACACACAAAGCATTGCACTTATGATACAAGAACTACAAGTGTGTTTTCTTGATCAATTCTAAGTACTTAATCAATTACTTTTTACACATTTCTAGATATTTATAAGCTATAAAGTCCTTAAAAGTAGTTTGATTTCACCTCCCGCGGAAGCTGCCAAGTGTGCTAAGCATCCCTCCACTGAATGAATGATCCAACTCTTCTTGGCTCAAAGAAGGAGGAGAGGCAGGCCAAACAAAGGCCGGCTTCTCAAATGGAACCGAAGGCGGTATCGTCTCCCCCATTAAAACTTGCAAAGCACTTCTAATCGTAGGCCTCATATTCGGATTCGGATGGCAACAAGCCAACCCTGTTAATAGCACACACTCGGCTTGATCCCTATCGAAATTCTCATGCAACTTTGGATCCAATGCACTACAAATCACACCCAATCTATAAAACTCCCAAACCCAATCCACAATGTTGCTCTTCAATCCCCCATCTACAATTTCATATCCCGGCTTCCTCCCACAAGCCACTTCAAGCGAAAGAACACCGAAAGACATCAGTCTCGGTCGTGGCTTTGCTAGTGTGGAAGATCTCGGGCGCCATGTAAGGTGGTGTCCCGGCTATTTCATGTGTAGAATGGTGCGTCTTCTCGCTCAACTTGAACATCCTAGCCAGCCCGAAATCTCCTAGACAGGCGTTGAACTCTGCATCCAACATTATGTTGCTTGTTTTTATGTCGCGGTGTAGGACTCTGCTTGAGCACTCGTTGTGAAGGTAATCAAGCGATTGAGCGACACCACGGATGATATTGCATCGTCTTTCCCAACTCAGAGCGGTTTGTTTTTGTTTATCTTCGGGGAATAAGAGCTTGTCTAGGCTTCCATTTGGCATGTATTCGTAGACAAGGAGAAGCTCATCGCTCTCATAACACCAGCCCGTTAGCTTCACAAGGTTTTTGTGGTGAAGGCTCCCTATTGTTGTGATCTCCGCAACCATGTTCTTCCTTCCTTGCTGATCGTTCTTCAATATTCTCTTAACCGCCACCTCCTCCCCCTTCAACATCCCTTTGTAGACTATCCCAAATCCGCCTCTTCCAAGCTCGTTTTGGGCATTGAAATTTCCTGTCGCGGACTTGATCTCCTTGAGTTTGTACTTCCTCAGCCCTATGTTGTGGATTTGAAACACATCCCCAAGGGACGGATATCCCCCTTTGCCCTTTCTTCCTTTCTTGATTCGCCAATATACATAACCAACAATCACTAATATGACGAGGAACACACCACTAGCCAGGGAAACAACAACCCAAACCCATATGGGAACCGATGAATCAATATCATTTCCATCAAAATACCATGCTCTTATACAATTAAGCTCGGTACTTGTTCCAGTAGAAGCAGAGAATCCGACATAAACCTCCTCCGGTAGGTAATCCGAAAGATCAAGAGGCATGGAGATGACAAGATCCTTGGTGTAGTTTAATCTTGAAGTATCATTCCCTTCAAAAACAAACACCTTCAACTCTTTTATAGTCCCATTGTACCTGATCACGGCTGTAATGTCCGTATCACTAGAGATGTTGACTCCATAGATATTCAAAGAAGTTTGATTCATAGAGTATATGGAGTTGATATCTACACCAATGTGGTTACCCTCCAAATCGTCGGGATAGCTCTTCTTGGTGTCGAACTCCACCGCTACTATAGGGCTGATGGTAGTTCCATTGGTTTTTTGGTTCACAATCCCAAGCCAATGTCCATAGCTATTGGTAGGGATGTTGTAAAGATCATTGGTTAGAATGAAAGCCATACCTTCACCGAAAGAACCGGATGTTGAGCTGATTCGGAGAACGAATGTAGAGTTAAAGGATCCAACTTTTTTTTTCGTTTTGCTCCACAGTTTGAGTGGTTTTTTGTACAAGATCCTACCGTATAAGTTCTCCATTGATCCTCCACTGAGGTCGTATGTCACTTGAAGGGCGCCCTGTTCTATGCTCGAATCTCCGTTTAACTCTAGATCTTTGTTTTTTGGATCATCTTTTGGGAATTCCGGGTAGCTAAAATTCAAGCATTGCACTTGATGGACAATGATAACAGACAGAACCAAGAAAAGAAAGGAACGCCTGATCAAAGTGTTAATGATGCAAAGAAAGAAGTTTATGGATTCAGATTTTGTGCCAGGCATGTTGAATGGAAACTTGGAAAAGGCGAGCATATGAAATCAAAATTGGATTTGTACATGAATATATTGGAGGATGGGCTTAGTAGGCAGTTCGATGATAAACATAATTTGCAGGAAGTTCAGGGAGATTTGGACGTATTTTGTCATTTTCAGCCTGCAATCCAAATAATAAAATGTATGGTTTTGAATAAGTAAAATGTTATACGTGATCCACCTATTCTACTGTATTATTTTTAATTAGATTAAAATTATTATTTTATTAATAGATAAATATTACTTGTGGAATAAATCAAACTAATATATGGGCGTTTTCTTTGTAATTTCTCGAGCTTACATCATGTGCATTGATGAGAATTCAAAAGTTGGTTAATATGTTCTTTAAATTTTGAACCCGCCTAAATGAGAAACCGAATTGGGTTCTTCTTTTCAAATTTTTTTCCCCTTACTTTATTGATTCAATAATCAATATGAAAACTTAATGATTAAAATCAATAATTTGCTACAATATATGCTCATATTGGTAGATTAGCTTACTATTGTTTCATAAAAAAAGTCTTATTTTGCTTATGTCATTTTGGTCACAAGGAAGATGATACAAGCAATTTACCACTTTCATAGCGATCGCAACCGAATGCGATCTGATCATGATAATGAAAGCAATATATAATAGTGTGTCATTAGGACCATTATACGGTCCACCTGTCTTCATTTAACAATTTTTATTGTCTGATATTAGTGAATAATATATTGGACTCAACTTAGTTAACCCGTAGTACTATAAATGGAGTAGAAGATGCCAAGCCATAATTTTTGCCAAGTCTTTCTCAAATGTACAAACCTATGGTCCGCAAATTTTGAAAAAGCAAACATCAATAAACAAATTTTAATGTATTTTAGTGTCGTGATATATTATTTAAAATTTTAATCTTAGTTTTCAACACTTTATTTGTTATATAAAATTAGACTAATAGATTTATTATTTCTTCTGATATAATGATGGGTTACAAAAAATTAAAAGCATTTTTATCTCATTTCCTAAATACGCTTTCTTGCCTTTGATTCGCCCACCGTTTGATCGGTGATCATTATTCTACGTTTAAACTGGGTATTTTATAGACATATTTTGGAAGAGACCCTCCTAATATCACTTTTTGTTCATATAAATATTAAAGTTACAAACTAAGGTAAAAATTGTTGTCATGAAATTAGGGTGAACTAAATTTATTTATTTACTTTCAATTTTCGTCGACAAATTAAAATCCACTATTCCACATTCATGTTCCACTTAAAATTTTAAATATAAAATTTATATTTATATTGTAAGAAACTATGTTTGCATGTGTGTACGTTTTTTTCTTGTATTATAAATTTTTTTAAAATTAATATGAATTCTTTTTATACTTAAACAGGTGATTTTCGTACAAAATATTACCCTTTTATAGTTTTATTTCTTGAAAATTTTGCAATTTGGTTTATCTGATAGAAATTTGCACACATATACTTATAGTTGTTTATAATATAAACATAATTTTAAAAAAATTATATTATAATTTAATATTTAAAGTTTAAGTGAAACATGAAAATGAAACATAAAAATTGAAATAGAGGATTTGAATTGCATTTTTCGTAGCTTTAAACAAAAACGAACCCCCAAGAAATAATGATTACAAAATGAAAAAAAAACTCATAAATGTAGATGTAAAAGGCAATATCCATTCGACCAAAAAAAAGGCAATATACAAAAAGTTTTCAATGCATACAAAACATGTTGCTTTGTATAGCAACACGACTAGTACCCATAATTACATGCTCACTTGAAAATGAAATACAAAAAGTTGTTCAAATTCCGATTTCACCTCCCATTAAAACTGCTCAGCAAACTAAGCATTCCTCCACTATGCAATTGATCATGCTCCTCAATCAAAGTAGGCGCAGAGGTTGGCCAAGAGAAGGTCGGCTTTTCAAGAGGAACCTCAACGGGTAAAACTGCTGCCATTAGAACTTGCAAACAACTTGTAATTGATGGCCTCATATAAGGATTCAGTTGGCAACAAGCTAACGCGGTCAATAGCGCACGCTCTGCTTCATCCTTGTCGAAATTCTCGTTTAACTTTGGATCTATAGCACCACAAATTATGTTCAATTTGTAAAACTCCCACACCCAATCCACAATGCTATAGCTCAACTCTCCGTCTATGGTTCGAATTCCCGGCCTTCTCCCGCAATATACGCGTTAGGCCTAGAATACAAGTTTATAAACCCCAAGAATTTATATGTTAGATATTTTTTCTTCAAATTTTGATGTGGAATAACATTTTCCGTCTTTGAATCCAATCCTTGCTAGTACATAAACCAACAAGAGATATTAGTAATGTATACATAATTCATATTATAGTGCACAAGCTGCTACATATCTTACATCCTTCAAACAACAGTGGAATAAAGTTCACAACTATGTCTACAATTCTTTCAAAGCACATACACACCAATTCACGAAACAACTTAATTAGAATAAACTAATTCAGCTCCCACTAATTAAGTGAACTGAGGATCCCTTCACTGATCAGATGATCCTGCTCCATTGACAAACGAGGGCCAGAGCTTGGCCATACAAAAGCCGGCTTCTCAATGGGAACCAAAGGCGGGATCGCCTCCCCTTTCAGAGCCTGCAACGCACTTCTCACCGATGGCCTCGAATAAGGGTTTGGGCTACAACAAGCCAACCCTATTAGTAGTACACACTCTACTTGACCCCTATCACAATCCCCGTTCAACTCGGGATCCACGACATCACGAATCATGCCCAATTTGTAGAATTCCCAAACCCAATCCACAATGTTGTAGCTCAACTCCCCATTTGGGGCCTGAATTCCTGGTCTCCTTCCACATACCACTTCCAAGACAAGCACGCCGAAAGCATAGACATCGGTCTGAGTCGTGGCGTGCCCTGTGAAGAAGATCTCGGGTGCCATGTAGGCTCGCGTGCCTGCTATCTCATGTGTAGTGTGGTGCGTCTTATCATCACTCAATTTGAACATCCTAGCCAGCCCGAAATCTCCCAAGCAAGCATTGAACTCCGAATCCAGCATTATGTTGCTTGTTTTAATGTCGCGGTGGAGGACTCTTTGTGAGCACTCGTTGTGAAGGTAATCAAGCGATTGGGCTACGCCACAAACAATATTGTACCGCCTTCCCCAACTTAGAACGGCTCTCTTCTTCTCTTCACCTTCGGGGAACAAGATATTGTCGAGGCTCCCATTTGGCATGTACTCGTACACAAGAAGTAGCTCATTACTCTCATAACACCAGCCTAAGAGCTTCACCAAGTTCCTATGATGAAGGCCGCCTATCGTAGTGACCTCAGCAATCATGTTCTTCCTTCCTTGTGGATCTTTCCTTGATATTCTCTTCACAGCCACCACCTCGCCCCTCAAGGTGCCTTTGTAGACTATCCTAAAACCGCCTCTCCCAAGCTCGCTTTGGGGATTGAAATTGGCAGTTGCAGATTTGAGCTCGTTAAGTCGGTACTTCTTCGGCCCTATCATATGGATTTCAATCTCATGCGCCAAGGAGGATTCGCCTTCTTCATTCTCATCTCTATCCTGCCCTTCTTGATCCTGATCTCTTGCTTTCCTGCTCTTGCAATATATGTTATAAGCAATCATTAATAACAAAATTGTGATGGTTATGGGAAGAACAACCCAAACCCAAATGGGAGTGACATCCCGAGTACTGGTGGGGAACTCCAATGTTGTAACAGAATTATTATGTTTACTTTTAACTCTGGAAGAAGAACGATCAGCATCCCTTTTTCTGATAAAGGTACAGGGGCCAGGGCCAGAAAAAGATTGAAATGTTGATTGGCCTAAGCTGGTGTAGAGATCCTGGATTGGCAAATAAGTTGAGTTTTCGTAAGCAGCTTCCGTTCTCACGAGCTCAAGGGCGGGACATGTTGGTAGTGATCTTCCATTGAACAGCTCGAAAGATTCTGTAGCAACATCCTTGTATTCAAAAATGCTTAAATTACTATAATTGTGTTGCAAGCATGTGGACTGATGAAAAGGAAGTATAATGAAAAGGAAGAGAGGCCTGAATGCCTTGAGAATAAACATTTTACTGGAAATTAAGAACAGGGCAAAGTCAAGAAATGGACTTAGCTAGAGCAAATAAAAAAAATGAAATCAGAAATGGAGATATGAAAGGAGGGGGGGCTTGGAGAACTTATATCCATGGCAGTTTGCAAGAGCAATACAATTTTGCATTATGAAGCTGCACTCTGTCTTATGCGAATTGGAGTATAAATATGGTTTTGAATAGGCAGGCTATGCTAATTTGCTTGAACAAGTACTGTTGGAACAAAAGATTTCAATTCCCACGTCGAAAAACTATATCAAACACCACTAGCGTATATAGGAAGGGTGAACGTGGATCCCGACTTTATATGTTAAGTATAAGAACTCCTGACACGTCATCTGTTTTTTTCGGTCCCCGAAATATAACATGATATTAAAGCATGTTCGGTCCGGGTCCGATTTTCCTAGTACAAATTTGGGTGTATTGTTAAAAAGAGATTGAGAAGCTAATCACCCGTTTCTAAACCAAAGATTTTATACAAAACATTGTTCAAGTGCTAACTAGGTCAAGCTAGTTACCACTTAAAGGGCGTGTTGGTTACTACTTGAGGGAGCGTGTTGAAACAAAAGATCTCAATTCCTACATGGAAACAGGGCTAGCATATATAGAAAGGGTGAATCTCATAAGGCGATCTCATAAGGCGAATCCCGACTTTATATGCTAAGTGGTTAAAACTATAAACACATCACCCGTACTAGTTGATTTGGTTAATTAATAATTAATTCAAAAGGATTAGGTGAATACCAATACTCAGTTGATCTAGTGGTAAAGTGGTGCTAAGCATGTATGGAAAAAACTGATATTGGGAGGATCTCCCCCAAAATGGGGTCATAAATTACCCGATTTGAATGTAGAGCGGTGTACAATCGATCGAACCGGACGAGCCAAAAGGCAACAAAAAAAAATAAGGATTAGGTGAATGCGTGTGTTGACCGTTGACCACCCACTGATCCATCTGAAAGCATCATTTTGTTGACTTGTAAGTTTTTTTTAAATGAATGGTGATTTCATTTATAAGTTTAAAGTCTACTTACAATTTAATCTAAGTCCTCATTTTCATTATAAATACTTTTTTATGTATGAAAATTTTGAAATGCGTGAAAACAAAATTACGTTGTGATTAAATCATGTATAAAGTCTATCTATAGTGACATAGAGAATGATATAACAATGTATATATAATTTAATGGTAGAGCAAATATAGGTTCAGGAATCGGGTTCGGATATTAGGTTCAATGTTCGCTTATAGGTGAATCGGATCGATTAATGCCACCCCAATTTATCCGGTTTGAAGGCTAATCGATCTAAGACTTGCTTATGGGCTATACACTTTGGATCAAGCTCCTTTGCCCATACAAATGAAAGGCCCAAGCTGATACAACCCAAATCACAGAGCTTTTTGGATCGAAGTTGAAACGCGTCGTTTTGGGAGCTCATTCCTTGACCTAGCTAGCGCGGCGCTTGAGAGCTTTCCAGAAACAAAGAGAGAGAGAAAAGAGAGAGATTGGAGAAAGGAGTTCTCCGGTGAGCCAGGCGGTGGAGTTCGGTGACGGCGTTGAAGACGGCGTCCTAGCTCGTTGAGATCTACGATGGGACTTTCCAAAAGTTTCATCCAGAAGCTTGTGTAGCCTATTAGGGGGTCAATACCCTAATCTTCCCTCTTCTTCCTTTAGATCTACTTTGTAACTTCTTGTTTCTGTGTTTTCTTTCCCTTGCTTGTATGCGTTGAAACCTCTCTTGAATTTGATCTTCAAATAGTGGATTTGAGACGAGTCTCCACACTGAGGCTCCGTGGATGTAGAGTTTACTCGAACTGCGTAAACAAATCTAGTGTTCTTTACTGTTCTTCCTTCTTGTTTGATTGTTTCTTCGAGCTCCTGAGTTCTTCATGGGTCTAGAATCATATCACTTATTATTTTGACCATGTTTAACTTGATGATGCTTGTGAGTTATTTTGTCACACAGTTCTGTTAATTTTAGTTGTTCTTCTATCAATCAATTGAGGTTTATGTGAGTTAAAATTTTGTTTTACTTGTTCAAATTCATAGACTTGTCAAGTGACCAGTAACAAATTGTTAGGTAGATGAAGACATGTAATATGATGGAAGAATATAGCATGGACTACTTATGGTCCAATTGACTTGCATACATTCACATTACTTTATTACTTTTTTCTCATCGATAATCATTGGATTTGCAAATTACAGGAATAGAGGTAATTGCTTGTCCATCTTCCTTAGCGTGTTCACCATGTCAACGAAATCTATATATGACAGGAGAAATTTCCACCACCATGAATGTTCACAGTACATTTTTCACACATGTATCCTAAATTCATAATGTTGTAATTTATAAAGATTTTCATTTACATTTTCGCCGACACTTAGATTTAGTAGAATACTAACAAGACCCGGTTGTCGTGTCATGCACTACTTTGACTTGAGAAATTTTTTTATGTACGTAGGAACAATATATTAAATCAATATTATTAAAAATTAAATAAGTGGTGGTAAACCTCATATTTTAAAAAAAAAATATGAGGTGTACCTAGACCTGGGTCCGGTTTCGAAACCGGCGGTTCCGGTTCCTCGGAACCATGGAACCGGAACCGGAACCGGAACCGGAACCGGCCTTGGCCCGGTTCCGGTCCCGGTTCCTGTCCGGTTCCGGGCGGTTCCGAGGCCGGTTCCTTCCGGTTCCGGTTCGGAACCGGAAATAATAAAAAAAAATTAAAAAATAAATAAAATTTGACCTCCGGAAGAAAACCGCGGTCGCGGTCACCCAAACTGCGGTCGCGGTCACCCAAACCGCGGTCGCGGTTTGGTTATTTTTTTATTTTTTTGGGGCGGAACCGGCGGTTCCACCCGGTTTGGAACCTCTGGTTCCCGGTTTCGGAACCGCCGGTTCCCCGGTTCCGGGGGTGGACGAACCGGAACCGGAACCGTCCCGGGAATCGGACCCGGGACCGCCGGTTCCGGTTCCGGCCGGTTTCCCGCCGGTTCCGGGACCGTTGGTTCGCCGGTTCCCCCGGAACCGGACCCAGGTCTAGGTGTACCACCACTAATCTCATTACAAATTGATATTATACACATATATATATATTATACATATACTTTAATATTATAAAAGTGACACCTCACACATAAGGGGAGACGAATAGCAAAGCCCTATTAAAATTTATGTCCATAAAAATAAAATTATATAGATCTCACCTTGAATAGTTTCATATTTACCATAGAAAAAATCATGATACATATATCTCACGTACTAATATAATTATATAATATTAAAGTTTCTCAAATTTTGTTCATAAAAATAAATAGTAGAGATATCATGTACTAATTTAGTGTGTGTAAGGAATTAAATATCACCTACTAATATATTATCTACAAATTTCTACCAAAAAGAAGCTTATGTGGCATAGTTAAGAGATTGACAAATAAGATAAAAGCTTCGTTCGGTAACAATGTATTTATATGAGTTGATGCTGATGTAGTTGATGTTTATGCAGTTGATGTTGAAATTTGTAGTTGAAATGAGATGTTTATTTTTTATATAAACTATATAGTGTTCGGAAAAGAATAATTTATGAGAGTTGAAAATTAATGTAAAATTACAATTAAGGACATAAGTTGTAGAGAAATCTGATGGGCTCCATTTGCCTATGATAAATATGTTATCATTGACAATTTGATTCTCTTACTTTCGTGCTTTTAATTGCTCTTACTTGTTGTAATTGCATACTTCATGTCGGTTAATTAGGTGAACTATTTTTACTTGTTGTAGTTGCATACTTCTTACACTTGCGCACAAGTTTTTTCGAGAACAGAGAAGAGAAAACTCGGCGTGAGAGAAGCGAACGAGAAAGAAGAACAATGGTGAGAGTATCGGGGTTATGTATGGATAAAAGAGGAGGGGTAGAAAAAGGAGAAAATTTTTAACGAAAGGAAATAAACTCATTTCAACTCTCTAAGGTCCCTCCCCCCACCTTATTTTTTTCCTAAGATTTCAACTAGTATCAATAACATAAACGTGTTACAACTCCATCTACCAAACACTCACACTAGTTGAATTTTGTTAGAATCAATTACATAAACGCATTTCAACTAGCATATCAACACTATCGAACAGAGCCAAAGAGATTCGAGTTTAATAATGATATATAGATTCGTAGAGGAAACTTGAAACATGTTCAAAATATGCCATTTAATACTTGAGCGCATGAGCCGATCGAGATGGCTCATGGAACAACCACTTAGCCTTTTTTGTCAAGTCTGGCTCAGTGTAGGCAGTAGCTATTAATTTGCATGCATGTGTGTTAGGATCTAACAAGATGGAGTTTGATTTGTAAGAATCTCACAAATCAAAAGTTAATTGAAGTATCTTTAATTATATAATATTCTTCATTCATTTATAAAACACATCTTACATAGGGCCATAGGGGGTCCTCTAGCCTATTTATATGTAGAGCATGGATAAGGAGTGAAATTCTCTAGTAGAGAATTCTCTAGATAAAATACAAAATATTTAATATATATTATCTTAGAGAATATTCTAGAGAAGAATTCTCTAAATTAACAAAAGAATAGAATATATAAGAATACTCTAGATAATAAAATACCTAGAATTAAGAAAAATATCTGGAATAAGAGGATTCTAGAACTAATATTTTGATAAGTATAGATATTATTTTTTAAGAACATTCTAGAAATAAAACTAAATATGTGAATAACTAGAAATTATTTAGAACTAGTAATTTATTAATAGTTGTGGTGTTGTATTAATGTGCTTGGGCTTATTTAATTTGAGCGATTTGGGCTCCTGTCTCAATTGTGGTGATCATTGGACCTGCATGTCCTCCTCTTCATTTGATGAAGCCCGATGTTTGCTTAATGAAGAACTGACTCTCTCCTAGGAAGTAGGAACGAAGGTGTTTTGGTTAATTGATGGATTAGACCATGTGTATTGGTGAATCCGGTGAAATTCATAAAACATAAAAAATACTCATTTTTCTATTTTTCTCCCTTCCACATCATCTTATACTCTCTCAATTCTATTTCATGCAACCTACTTAAATATCAATGAAACCTACTTTTTTACTTTTCTATTTTTGTTATTTTCCAACAATCATTTATTTATCTATACACAATTACAACTATACCCTTCATTTATTAATTTTAAATATTTCTTTAGCTAATTAAACAAATTACAATTTGGCTAATTTTATTATATTTTTGAGTTTTGGGTTTGTAAAAATATCTCTTCCACGTCATCTAACTCGCCACTTCTTGTCTTCTTCTCATGCTCTCGGCATTCCGATATTCGGTTCCAAATCTAAATACAATAGCACTAAGTCTAGTCCATTTAGACTTGCACGACTTCCACGTTCAACGTTGGTTGGTGGCTTTCTCGTCGTTGTAGTAGTCCCTAATTCGCTTCCAAAAAGTTTTGCTCTTTTGTTGTGTGTTTGTGATGACGTCTTTGCTTGTATTGAGTCAGGAACTCACTAGGCGCAATTCATCATCTTCACTCCAGGGTAATCCCTTAATAATAAAGTCTCGCTCATCGGAAGAGATACTGTTTGCACGATTGGATCCACCACCACGAGTTGCACGACCACCACAGGGTCTACGACCACCACCTCGAGCTTCACGTCCGCGAGAACCTTCTGGTTGAGTTTTGTACAAAGGTTCATCTTCCGGCTCAACGACCACATTTTCATCTGAGCCTAATGAAATTGGCGATTGTTGAGGCTCGCCAAAGGTTTGGGAAGCTGCCCATATGAGAGTTGTTGCCAAGGATTTGGTTGGAATTGAGAGTAAGATGGTGGAGGGCAATTTTGCGGGATTTGTGGTTGGAGGTTTTAATTAGGGTAATTAGGATAGAACAACGGTTGGAAATTCTGAGGGTGATTTTGTTGAAGGTTTGGTTGCAAATTGGGTATGAAATTTGGGTACCAATTTTATGGAAAATTTGATGGAGGATTATCACCTGAATCCATGATCAAGATCGCGATAATCTAGGTTTGAAAGATTGGGAAGAGATAAATTGTTGAAAGTTTGAGTGTGTTTTAGAAATGAGAATCTCATACATATTTATAGCAAAAAAATTAGGGTAGATGAAACCAAAAAATAATAAAATAGTAGGATAGATATACTTATAACCCTTTTAAAATAGGGTCGATAAACTAATATGTAATAGAATAATTGGATAGATACACTAACTCTTTTAAAATAAAATTGCTTGTGTTTAATAGATATAATTAATTTAATGATAAGGTAGATACAATTAATTTTAAAAGTTGATGCAAATTAAAATGGATATATGTATTTATATATATATATAATTATATAAAATATATATATATATCAATTGCACCAATTTTTAACTTAATATATATATATATAATTGGTGAAAAATAAATTAGATAAAAATTTATGAATCAAATATATTTTTTATAAGTTAAAACCATGAGTTATTTTAAAAAGTGATTAATATGTGTTTGTTTACCCATAATCAACCCAAAAAAATAATAATTTAATTTTAAAGAGAATCAAATATATACAAAATTGTTTCTATGGATAGATAAAAAAATATTACTTATAGTGTAATTTATTTTTATTATTAATAATTTAAAATTAGTTAAAATAACCAAATAATAACTTATACTAATATGTATTTAACTAGCCAAAAGGAGTGCTAAGTGGAAAACTCCCGTTGACTATTATGTATATGGCACTGTTCAGGTTCCCAAATCCACGAAGTTCGCCAGTCGAAATTCAAAGCACCAATTTTACCGATTTTGTCTTTTTTTTACTTGAAACTCAGTGAAACCAGCATCAGTTTTGCGGATGCTGATGGTCTTAGGGTGTTGTTGGTATGAGGGAGCCGATTCTCTTCTCGTTGTTCTTGTTGTTCCTTTCTCCTTCTTGTTGTTTCTTGCCTCAGTATTTTTCTTTTACTTTGTTGTCTTTGTTCTTGCTTTGTAATTGAAATTGTTTTGACCTTTGATGTCTAGTGAATTGAGTGAACCTTCCTTCTTGAGACTTTGTAGACTGAAATATCATTTTTGGTGTTCAACTTGTATATTTTGAAGTTTTAGAAATCAAAACCCAAACTTTTGGCCTATTTGGCTCGTCAATTTAATGTATTAAGTTACATTAACTTAATATATTAAAATTTACGATCCAATTCATGGGCTTTGATCTAGAAATTGAAGTGAATCGAAAAATCTGAACAACATGAAAAAATGATCTTTTCATTGACATTTTGGATGATATAACAAACTTGCCATGCTAAAACCTATCAAACTAAAATAACCATAGATTAGCTCCTAAATCAACTAAGCTGAGAAGCAACAGCCATAGGACTTCTAACGGTGTAATACCCATCAAACCAACTTAGCCATCCAAAAGCATACTTCTTCAAATCACCTTTGCTAACTCCTAACAACCCTGGCCTCACTTGAACCATAACATTGAAGCTCTTCTTCTCCCCAACATGGCTAAATCTCAATATACTCGGCGAAATCGTCACCTTGTACCCCATTGGAGGCTTTACCGAAGCAAAGTATACGCTCTTGCTCGAACCGACATTCGTCACCGTCCTCTTCACCGTCGTTGTACCATTTAGGCTATGAATTGCAATGGATGGATAATTGAGATCGTTTGTCTTTGGTAAACTATCCTTTTTAGGGCAATTATAGGACGAATCAACATTTTGAAGCCTCCACTGCAGAGGTAAAGAAGGTAGTCTTCGTATGAGGCGTCGTAGACGAGTCCCGGGTCGATTGCTTTAGTTGGGCGGACGTGACCCGATCCAAACTGAAATGGGTCTGCTTGATTTCCCTCGGAGTCGGTTATTATTGCTCCCACATTGTTCTTCAAACCAGCTGCATAAATTAGGGTATCAATGTGAGTAATGAACTCTAGTAGTAACCTTTAATTTGTGTTTCCAAAAACCTCATTCGGGTTTGTAAATCACTAGGACTTATCAAGACTAGAAGAATTAATTTTAGTACGTATTTAATTATCCTAGCTTGTAAGGTGATAACATTTGTTACCACCAGGTTACGAGTTCCCTCAGATTGTTATAATGGCTTAAATGTCTCCTATCAAACCGAAAAAAATGTCTAACACGAAACTCATATATACCTGTAGTCATGATTGCAGATCTGATTGCAGCAGGAGACCAATGTGGGTGGATGGCTTTGACGAGTGCTACGGCACCTGCCACATGAGGGCAAGCCATGGAAGTTCCGGAATCGAAATTATAAGCAACCATTCGATCATCGGATGATAGCTTTGTGACGGGATCGCTCTCTGACCAGGCTGCTAGTATGTTAACTCCAGGTGCAGCTATATCAGGCTGTCACAATCACAGGTATTAATGAGGTTTCACCTTCAAAACGTGCATTCAATAACCTATCCAACTAGGGTTGAGTACATACTTGTGCTGCTTAATAAGTCCTTTGTACTTAATCAACACTAAAATGTAACTACATATTGCATAAAATATAAGCTATCGGATATGAGCCAAACATAACATAAACCTTAGAATCACTATAGTAGACAAACTATTAACTTATATAGCAAAAGTGCGTAATGCATGTAATCTTTCTAGTTGAAATTGTAATGAATAAATTAACATGAAATACAACAAACGATTGATCAATTAGAATAAGACTCATTAATGATTGAAATATAAACTATAAAGATTGAGATCATGTATAGTACGTTTGGCTACTCATTAATGACTCTTATACTTTATATTATTTGTGTTTATACTCTGTATCATTTTTGGTCATTTTCCTAATGTATAATAATGGTGAACGTTGTAAGCATTATTACCTTGAGAATGTTGAAGTCGATGGTGTTAGGACCTCTACTAGTGAAAGAAGCCATGGAGGGAGCTGGTTTGGTGTGTATCACAGTAGTAGGAGGGATGAGGTTAGCCGTAGGTTTCGACGTGGAGTTGATGTAGTTAAGAATCTTGACGGACTCCTTCCATCCAACGCTGGTTGCAGGGAGAACGTGTGCATCTACAAGTGTACTCTCCCCGAATGCAGGCGGGTTGCCTAAGATGTAGCCAGCTCCGCCTGCCCTTTTAACCTCGGACCCTTTGCCGATCCTTGTCCCTAATCCTCTTAAACAAAACACAATCTTTCCTTTGGTCTTGTCGGGTGAGAGTGTGTTTGGCATGCATTGCCCGGAGATGTTTCGAGGGAGGCCGGGGAGCTCGACTTGGGCTCCAGAGACTAGAGGATACATGGTGGTTTGATCTAGTGTTCCTGGACTCACGGTTGATCCCTACCAATTAAGATGATTCAAACAACCGTTGATCCCTAGTAAACAATAAGGGTCTGTTTGGATTACACAGAGTAAGACATTATCTTGTATTATAATGTAGAATTTAATGCAAGATAATACATTATTCTATGTAATCCAAACAGGCCCTAAAACGAGAAATAAGATTAAAAAAATAGTGGTTGCATAATCTACCGCAAGTTTCAAGCCATTTCCGAGGAGCACGGGCGCATAAAAATCCCGATCAAGCGTACTAGCACCAACGGTCAAGATCCACGGCGCCGTATTCGACAGGGTCCCCGCCGCGGGGCCACTATTCCCTGCGGCGCAGACCACCGTAACATTCTTCTTCATCGCGTGGAAAGCCCCGATCGCGATCCCATCATCGCCGTACATCAACGGCTCAGTTGTGCCAATGGAGATGCTCATGACGTCAACCCCGTCAGCAATCGCGTCATCCAGCGCCGCCAACATATCCGTCTCGAAACACGTGTTTCCCATGGCCTTCTTCTCGTCCGGGAGCGCCCAGCACGCCTTGTAGATTGCCAGCCTGGCCAGTGGGGCCCCGCCCGAGGCCGTCCCGCGTGCGACCTTGTCCATGAATGACACGTCCGCGACTTGGCGGCCCGCGGCGATGGAGGCGGTGTGGCTGCCGTGGCCGTCGGCGTCCCGTGGGGAGCGGTAGTCGAGGGTTCGGTTGAGTGGGTGGCCGTAGTATGTTTCGTATTCTTTGATGTAGTAACGTGCTCCTATCACCTTCCTATGTGCATTTTGTGTATATAGGACTTAGGTCTTTTAAAGTAAGAGTTTTAGTTTTCAAATATAGTTCTAGTTTTCGGCATATAGGATGAAACCATTGGTTTGGAAAATAAATAAGGACAAAGAGATTGACTAACTTGTTACAATGTGAGGAGTTAAATGCATCTCCACTTTGACATACACCCTTCCAACGTTTTGGGATGGGTCCCATCCCTTCGTCGTTAAAGCTCTTCGACTCTGGCCAAAACCCTAACTCGGGCAATAATACACAATGCAAGGTAAGATGTCAAATGGTCACCATGAAGATTCGAACTTAAATCTTCTAGTTAAATTTTAGTAAAAGGAGTCTAGTAGTAATTATATAGACCAACCGAGTATGTAAATGAATTAATTCGTACCGCTGTCTAAGAGACCAACAATGACATTGTTACCATAGTTGGCCTTTGATAAAGTGTCTTGGCCTTTCTTGATATGCCAATGTGGACCCCCAAGTTGGTCCATCCCCAAAAACTCCCATGACCTTGTGGTTTGCATCACGTGCTTCTTTGGGTGGCTTCGAATCACTGATACCACTCCCTCCAAATCTGTTTATATCCGAATCAACCATGCAAAACCATTTAAAAACGAGTCAATTAATGCATTTCTTCACGTTTAATTAATCACAATATAATATGATGCTTAAATATAACTATTCTAAAAAAACTAGATGGCTTCGCCCGTCCGTTGGACGGTCTATAGTCATTAATTTTATATTAAACATAAATAATTGTGTATGTTATTTAAGTTAAAATAGAAATACAAATTATATGTGTTAGTTGTTAAAAATAAAAAACGAAGAGAAAATGCTTTTAAACATTTTTTTAGCTATTTTCATTGATCCTGGGATATAAAATGCATAGCAAATCAAATCTTCTACTTTCTAAATATACTCCCTTTTATACTCTCCTACGATGTGATTGGGTGATGAATTTCCAAATTACATTAAAAAAGAAACTTAAATATTGATAAAATATTAAAAATATCTTCTAACCAGTTAAAACAAGGGAGTATATGAGGGAGTATGATTAGGGAGTAGAGAAATCGGACCGCATAAAATGATGATAATAGAAGTCGGAAAGACCAAACTCATTGATTATCTTATTATTTTTTAACCTTTCTCTTTTAAATGGATTAAATGGGGAGAATAATGCAATTTTTTATTTAAGAAAAATGGATTAAATAAATAGAATAATTAAGGATAGTAGAACATTTATTATCTCTTGAGGGAGAATTTTTAAAGTTGTAAAGATTTAGGGTTTAGCAAAATACATTAGGGTTATATAAACTCTACGAAGTGTACTTTTTTTAAACTTCCCGGGAAGCCATAGATGGATTTTAAACCTAAATAACTCTACATATATACCATATGAAATCCATACACATGTCATTTAATTAATTAGTGCATGATCTCAAGTATAGATAGAAAGGCGTATCAAATTAGTTTAATTGGTTTATTGATGAACAAGCTAGTCATATAATTTGAATCCGATCGATATGATGAAATTTAGAACAAGAACACATACTCGAAAGCTTGGCGGCTTCATCGGGAGTAAGCAAAGCTGCGAAGCCATTGATGCTGTGTTTATAGCTGTAGAGGAGAGAAGCCCTAGCTTCTTCTGATGATCCCTTTACAGATTTCAAGTAGGAATGGTGGAATTCTTCAATTTCATGCAATACCTTGTCTCCTTTGTGTTCTCCAAAGTATACTATATAAACCTAATTAATTGATAACAAGTAACAACCCATAACAAGAATTAGTAGTGCTATAATTTGTAGATTAGAATTGAAATTAAAGAGATGAAATTAACCTGTGATTCAGAAGTTGAAGCCAGTAGAGGGAGGATAAGGAGAGAGCAGATTAGGGCAAATAGAATTCCATTACTTCCTCCCATCGCTTATTCGGATTTCGGAGGGAATGAAATTTTGCAATTGGGCAGAATCCTGCAAACTTTTTTGTGATTTATATATACGGAAGGTAAATCCCATCAATTTTGCAAGATAGAATCATTTTTTTTTTTTTTTTTTGGTCATCAAGCGGGCTAAAGCCCTAAAATTTTTATTAGAATTAAACAGTAGAGTCAATCCCCCTTGAAAGACATTCGAGGAGGTACAAATTAAGAGCATCCGACGGTACATCATAAAATTCAACATATGAGGAGTTCAACGAGAAGGATAGATTGGCAAGGCAATCGGCCACTTTATTAACTAGCCTAGGAATATGCTTGATCTGGGTTTCCCAATCTTCGTCATAGATTAACTTCCTGATTTGCTTGATAAGATGGTAGTCCGGATGAGTCTGGACCATTTCGCCTTGTAGAAGATTACAAGCAATTAACGAGTCACTCTCAATAATGAGTTTATCAATGGTCAGTTGATGGGCCATAGTAATTCCATGAAGAAGCGCCCATAATTCAGCCGTAAGAGCCCCACAATCTCCACACTTAAACGAGTATCACTTCAAAATTTGACCATTGTGATCCCGGATTAACCCTCCACCACCGGCCATGTGAGATCCAGTTCGTGACGCTCCATCCGAATTCAACTTGAACCAACCAGCAGTCGGCGGTTCCCATCTAGAGCTCGGAGAGTTACAATTGGTAGGACCAGTAGGAGGCAATAACTTTGCAGCTGCACGCGAAGCCACATTGAAGAGTTCCACTTGTTTAATTACTGTGCGTGAGAGATTACTCACTGAATCTTCATGCTTGAAAACCAGTTGATTTCTCGTTTTCCAAGTAAACCAACTCATGGTAGCAAAAAGGGCACCCCATTGATTATCATGATTTAAATTCAACTCAATCCACTTCACAATATCATTCTCTAGGAAGAAATTCAGTGGGAGCTGGTTGCCAGCGAGTGCGCGCCAAACATCAGAAATTTGAATGCAGTCCCTCAGCGTATGAAGACATGTCTCTGGCTGGCTACATCTTGGACAGTCAGAATTCATAGCCAGATTACGCCGCACCCGGTTAGCATTACATAAGATGGCATCATGAGCAACAAGATGGAGAAAATGCTTGATCCTCTGCTGCACTTTAATGCTCCAGATTTTTGTCCAAACCGGAGTGCTACGGGCCTGATCAGTTTGATTAATATGACATTGTAGCCTAATAGCAGACGCTGAAGTGAAGCAACCAGAGCTATTAAGACCCCAGAAAGGCCTGTCAACAGCATCATCATCATCGATCACTCGGAAAGACTGGAGTTTGGTTCGTATTGTAGGAGGAAGAAACTCATTAATTATCTCCCATTTCCAATCATGACCACTCCACATTTCATGAATTGTTGCTCCCTCAATATCATGGTTCATCGGAGTTGTGACCCAGTCAGACAAAGGTTTCTGATCTGCCCATGGGTGAGTCCAGAAAAGCGTCGACTTCCCGTTTCCAACTGAAATACGGATCCCTTTTGTGAGCAATTTCGCGCCTTCAGCAATACCATTCCACGTTCGTGAAGCTCGGGTCCACCTATGGAACATGTCAATGTCGGCACGACCTTGGCAATATTTGCCTCGGATAATTCGTGACCAAAGAGAATTTGGCTCTTGAAGAGTGCGCCAACTCAGTTTAGCAAGTAAGGCGGAGTTTGTTTGACGCATTGGACGAATGCCTAACCCACCTTCTTTGCTTGGCCGAGTAATTTTATCCCAAGAGAGCAAGTGGATTTTCTTCCTTTCAGACGTAGAGCCCCATACAAATCCTCTTACGCATCTGTCCATATCATCACACAAGGCTCTCGGAAGCTGCGTAGACTGCATAGCATACAAAGGCAAACTGCATAGGACTGATTTGGCAAGAGTAACACGGCCCGCCAATGACAACGTTTTCGATTGCCACCCCCGCAGCCTGCCTGTCATTTTGTCGAGGATATACTGATAGCTTTCTGGCGACAATTTTCCACAAGTGGTAGGAACCCCTAGATAGTTACCAAAATCCTCGGTAATCGGAATCTCAACCAGCGAACTGATTAAATTCCAGGTAATCTCTGGAACAGAGCTAGCAAACAGAATATTACTCTTGTTATAATTGACCCTCTCTCCTGATATGTCACAGAATCTCTCAAGACAACCCTTAATCGCCAAAGCTTGGGTAGGAGAAGCATGTGCAAAGAGAACCAAGTCATCCGCAAAAAACAAATGAGATAGTTCCACACCACCAACATTTATCGGCGTCCAGCTACCATCCGCAACAGCCTCATTAATCATATGAGACAAAATTTCCATGCACAATACAAATAAATAAGGCGATAAAGGATCGCCTTGTCGAACGCCTCGAGACGGGGTGAACTCACCAGCATGACAACCTTGCCACAGAACATTGGTCTTCCCACACGTTTGACTGAGCATAATAACATCAATCAGAGAAGGCGGCAAACCAGCCTGAACTAACACTTGCTTTAGAAAACTCCATCGGATTCTATCGTAGGCTTTAGCAAGGTCGATCTTCCAAATCATCCACCTATTAGATCGGACCGAATTCATTGAATGCAAAACCTCATGGACGATGACGATATTATCCACAATTTGCCGCCCGGGGACGAAGCTTGTTTGAGCCGGTGAGATGAGGTCTGAAAGAATAGGCTTTAGTCTATTTACTAAAGCTTTGGTAGCTATCTTGAAGCATACATTAAGGAGGGAGATCGGCCTGAAGTGTGCAGCGGTTGTAGGAGCATCAGTTTTTGCAAGAAGAACCATGAGAGCATCCGACATGCCATGGGGCATAATACCATTGTTGAGAAAATTCAGAACTGTCTCCACTACTTGATGGCCAACGCAGGACCAATTTTTTTGGTAAAAGATGGCCGGATATCCATCCGGGCTAGGAGATTTATACGGACTCATGATCTTTAGTGCATTCCAAACATCAGCGGACTAAAACTGTCTTGAAAGCATCGTGAAAGATTCAGAATCAATAGGAGGGAAACCCTGGCCAAAACTTGACTGGAGATCGGACGTGCTGTCCTCAGTGTAGAGAGAATGGAAGAAAGAGCAAATCATCTGTTTAATAGTGCCCTCATCAGAAATCCAGACGCCATCATCATTCTGTAATTCTGTTATTTTATTTGATTTCCTGCGGATCACAGTAGAAAGGTGGTAGAATCGTGTGTTGCGATCACCATCTATAAGAAAACCAGCTCTCGATTTCTGAAACCATAGGAGTTGTTCCTGATTCAACACTTTCTCCAATTCTATGCGCAGCTCACGTTCCAATTGAATATGAAAGGAAGCCGGCCGTACAGCTAACCGACGTTGCAAACCCTCTAGTCGAGCCCATAATTGTCTTTTCCTTTGGAAAATATTGCCGAATACATGTTTATTCCAGTTAAGCACCTGCCCTTTAAATTCAGATAAAGAAGACGGAAGATCAAGATCTCGTCGCCAACTTCCATCCATGAAATCTCTGTAGTTATCATGAGTGAGCCATGCAGCGAGGAACCTAAAAGGTCGGCGTCCTGAATTAGGTACGACATTAGGGTTTGTTTGCAAGAGTAGAGGCCTATGATCAGAATGAGGAGCCATTAAGTGTTTAACTCCAGCTTCAGGAAAGCGGAGCCGCCATTCATCAGAGCAAAGAATCCTATCCAACCTCGCACCTTTGAAGGTTTCTGTAGAGTGACCTCAAGTCCATGTGAACAATGGCCCGGAGAACCCTAGATCAATCAAACTAAGGTCGTTAATTCGGTCACAAAGCTCTTGAGAGGCTTGGTTTGAACCCACAGAAGAATAAGAACGTTCATGAGCATGAACAGTAGCGTTAAAGTCCCCTGCTACTACCCACGGGAGATTGTTGGCAGCTGCAAAGTTATCCAAGCTATTCCACAAATGTGACCGGTCTTCAGCAATCGGAGAGGCGTATACAGCCGATAAGACCCACGGTTCTTCACCCCTTCGAGTGACCTCCACCGTGATATATTGAGGATCCAGTAAAAGGGGTTGAACGAGGACCTCAGTAGTCCTCCAAAGCAGCCACAATCCACCAACAAAACCTTGTGATTCAATTCTCAACATACCGTCAAAGCCAATTCTAGCACAAACATCATCAGCTCTTTCTCCACTGATTCTTGGTTCAACAAGGGCAAGAACAGAAGGATTATGTAGACGAATAAGTTCTCTTATAGAGTTTAGGAAATTCGCGCCACCTGCGCCACGGACGTTCCAAACAAGAATGCTTAGCTGATTCATAATAACTGTTGAGAGAATGCGGTCCCACGTCATCGGCAAGGTCGTTTGAGACCTTAATCTTTGGTAATCACGAATGGCATCATCTAACCGATGCAGAGCATCAGATAGACGAGGAGGCATCATTACCCGGCAAAGAACCGGTCTTGTTTCCGTTGTCAGAGCCTGGAATTCCACTATCATCTTTGTTGCTATAGGAGGAAGGAAGGCCATGCAGGGGCCTGTCCGGAGGGGTGACACCAGCATACTTCGCCTCTTGAAGACTGGATACATGATTGGATTGTACTGTTGCATTGCTCTGGCCTGGGGTTTGAGATTTCGGGACACGCTGAACAGGTGGGTTATGGCTTTTAACTATAACTGGGTTTGGCGGCTGTGGTTGGGATTTTTTGAGATTTTCTGCCATCTCAGAAATTAAATAAGACTTTTTGATATTTGCTTCCTTAGATACAACCGTTGTGATGGAAGAATTTTTGCCTCCAGATCTTCTATTTAAGGATAACGCAATATCTTTGGCCTCTTTTTTGTCTTTCTTTTTATTTACTATATCTTTTTGGAAAGATTTACCCTGATTCTCGCCATTCATATTGCCTGCTGCTATCTTTTGAGACGCGCTCGAAATATTCAAATTTCCATCTTTCATCTACGTAGCTGGCCTGATTTCCGGATTTTGTGCAACAATAGCATCTTTTTTAGGCAAGTTTTCCGCCAGTGATTGCTCAGCGGCAGTAGTCAGGGAACTGGCCGTCGTGTTGGCCGTCGGTGTTGCCACCGTTGCCGGAATTTCATTTTCCACCTCCAAAGCAGAGAACCGAGAACTTGCAAGATTGTTACTTTCCTGGCCTTGATTATCATTGGATTCGACATTATGATTCTGTGATGCATTTCCTTCCCCTGATTGATTGGGTTTCCTCTGCCTTCTTGTCGGCCGGGTCGGTTTCATCCAAGGACCATATTTTCCTTTCGGTGGCGATTGAGATGTCTCCTTAGAAGAAGATTCAACTTCCTCATGAATTTCTGGGTAGACCAATGGACATTTTGCTTCCTCATGTCCTATCTTCCCACAGTGGTAACATAGTTGTCGGACGCCCTCATATTGTATTCTCCAAGACTTTCCTCCAAACCGGAAGGTCGAGCGAAGAGGCTTGGCCAGATCAATTTCAACACCAATTCGGACATACTGACCCCTTTCCGCCTTTGCCGTCGTCTTGTCAATACGAACAACTTGCCCGATCTGAGTTCCCATCCTACTTAGGAACCTCTCATTGAAGTATTCTAGACTCATTCCTGGAATTCTTACCCAAGCCGTAAGAATTTTAGCCTTTTCAGTGTAGGGATCAAAATTTGGTTGCCACCTCCGTATGATTAGGTAGTTATCTCTGATCATCCAAGGACCTTGAGTGAGAACATGGTGGCGATCATCTTCGTTTGCAAATCTGACCACATAATGGTCATTTCCGATGTCGATCATAGAAAACTGGCCTTTCAATTGCCATTTTTTCTCAAGCCGGCTTCGTAGGAAAATATATCCCGGCCCCTTATCAAACATATGAATGATGATCGATCTTGCCCATGGTTTGCGGAGATAGCGTATCTCTTCGGCCGTGAGAAGAATAGTTGGACAATCTGGATCATCTTTCTCGGGCGGTTCATCATCATCCGTGTCATACAAGTCTGGCCTTTCCTTCCATATGATGTCCTCGTTTGGTACGGCAGTGGCCTGCAGTTGTACTTGAGATTTCCCAGAAGGCGTCACAATTTGATTAGTGGAAGTATCGTTGGAGTGCCTCTGAGAGTTTCCACCTATTACCACATCTTTGAATGATAATGGTGGGGACTTGGGTGGACTCTATTGGTGACTTGGACCATTGGGCAGAGCAACATGAACTTGGGTCTCCAAAGGAGGATTGGCCTGGAAAAGTGGATTCAATGTCCCAGAGGAAGTAATGGCTGGGATTGAGTTGGGGTCAATTTCCATTGCGTCATTGGGAGGGGATGGGTCTCCCGGAGAGGAGGCCATAATCGGCAGCACACGCGTAACAGACAATGGCGGCGCCGGCGACGAGCGAGATTAATTGGAAGAAGCTCTCTTCAGGAAGATTTGAAGTTCATGCTAATCCATTCTCTACTAGTATTTAAGATAGAATCATTTTGATTAATACGGTTTGGCTAATGTGTGTCCATGGGCACACAATAACTTTGTTAATTTTGGAAATTATTTCAAAACTATTCCCTAAATTGAAATTAATGAACCCTTTTAAAAAAATTACATTTAACAAATAATAATCAAATTTACCAAAATTAGTATCTTTATTGTGTGCCCATGGGCACACATTAGAAATTCCCTTTCCCATATAGTATGGATACTAAAAATCAGTCTTTCTAACCTAGACTAGGATATAAGAACTTAACGATAAAACTGTTCTTAACTCTTAGAAGCTATATATTCACTATGTATCATTATTTTTAAAAATCATCCCAACTTTTTATAAACAATCAGTCTTTTCATATTTCTATCACTATTTTTATATTATTAAAAGTCGATGCAATTTTGAAAAAAAAATCACCATTTTTTCATTTATTCAAAAAAATTAAACTTTGTATTTATTTTTTTGAAAAATAGGTGTATTTTAAAAAAATTCTTTTTAAAAAATAATATAAATTGGATTTTTAATAACAACATATAGTGTCACGAAAATTGTGTAAATAATGTAAATATTTTACAATTTTTCAAAGAGGTTATAAAAGTATGTGGTTTTCTAAAGTATTTGTAAATTTGACATATTTTTATAATTTTTTAAAAAATAATAAAATTAGGTGATTTTTCTAAAAAGATAGATTAGGTAATTTTTTATAAATACCTAAATATATAATGATTTTATATAATTAAGTAAAACCGGGCTAATATTTAATTACTTTTTAAGTTATATAATACTACAAGGTTACCTCATGGAATTTATAAAACTTTAAGGTCACAATGTAGTCTTTCAGCCGAATTTGCCAAAACTTGTGGTTAGCATGCGGATTTTTCTTAAAAATAGAAGATTGAAATTGGTTTGACTTTTTTTTCACTCCAATACTTCGGCAATTGGAGCTCTCTGGCCTTGAAAAATGCTTGAACCAGCCCTTGAGCTGTTGAGCATCTCTGATTTTGGTTCCCAATTGGTAAGGTTTCCAAAACACGTTCTTTTTTGGATTATATGGTTGAACAGTTGAACTACCTTGGCATATCCTAAGTGCTGGAACAAGACACTTCGAAAATTTGGGCTTAGTATTATTTCTTTGTTGGGCCTCTTAAAGCCCAATTACATGACTATACGGCCCCACCTCCTACTTTTCCCCCTCTGCGACCCACTTTTATCTCTCTCTTTTTCATTTTTGGTTTGGGTTACTCTGTGACACATCTTTCAGTGCTGACTTCTGCGCTCTCTCTCCACTTCTCTCTCAAAATCGAAGCTTTCCTTTGATTTCTTTCCTTATTCGACAGAGAGAAAGAGAGAGCAAGAGTATGTGTTTGTCTGACAGAGAATGAGCTCGACGTTTCCGCAGAGCTGAGCAATTCCATGGCTAAGAATCCAATGGAGGTGGAGCAATTTCTTTTTCGTGTATTCTCCACTTTTGAGCATCGGCCGACGATCGAATATTGAGTTTTCCTTCTACACGCGATCCAGGTCGGAAAACGCTTCCTTCAATTCCTATTTCTGAGCCCTAGATGAAACTTGATCTGAATTTGATTTCTGTTTGATAATTGGGAGGCTCCTTTTCATCTTCTAGATTCATCAAGAGCATATAATTGAGGGTTGTTGATTTTTACTGAAGGTTTTTTTTTTCCTGTTCTTTTCTGGCCAGATATAATGAAGCAGCAAAAGTAAGGCTTTCCTTGGCTGGATTTGGCTGAAATTGGGAAAGCTTGTTAGGTTTTAAGATTCGGTTTCAGCTGTCTTGAGTTCGAAATTAGGGTTTTGCGTTGAGTTCAATTGTTAATTTGGAACGAGAATAAGGGGCTTTTTCAATTGAGACTGTAAAACTTCTGCCATGGCAGATGAGGGAGAAGGTGTGATGAATCTAGATTTGAACTTGGGGCCTGTGTCTCCTGTCTCTGGTGGAACAGCTCCCGCTACCGGGTCATCGATGGTGGATCCCGTAAACTTAGAGGACTGGGTAGAACTATCTCTCCACCGCAGGTTTCGGGAGGCCCTTAGGCAAAGGAGCCGACAACGTTGGAGGTGGCGAGATAGGGACCATGCTCGAATCCCCTTGGAAAATCCGGATATCTCTGTGAATTTGATGGTTGATTCTGCTGCTGTTGGTGAAGCCATTGGTGGGACAATGCAAACTGGAGAGGGAAGTAATCCTGTGGAAGTGCGGAATGATGGAATACCAAAGATGTGTGAGAATATGATTGGACAACCTGAGGCCGAAACCCTTGACAAGCAGGAAGATGTGGAAAAAGGAAGTAGTGGCGATGGTAGTAGCTTTTTTGACTGTAATATCTGCTTGGATTTGTCTAAAGAGCCTGTTGTTACTAGCTGTGGCCATCTCTTTTGCTGGCCTTGTCTTTATAGATGGTTACATATCCATTCTGATGCAAAGGAATGCCCCGTTTGCAAAGGAGAGGTGACTGTCAAAAATGTCACTCCAATTTTTGGGAGAGGTAATTCTATGCGCGATTTAGAAGAAGATCCGGGTGTTAAGATTCCTGATAGGCCTCCTGCAAGACGGGTTGAGAGCTTAAGGCAAGCAATTCAGAGAACCGCATTCTCCATTCCAATGGAGGAAATGATTCGCCGTCTTGGTACTAGGTTTGATCTGACCCGGGATTTCTTTCAGCAACAAGAAGGCGACGGCCCCCGCTCCACGCTTGACAGGACGAACTCCTTGCTCAACAGGATCTTGACTGCTCGCGGGCTTCGAAGAGAGCAGAACGTCGTTCTTACCTCAGATGATGTGGGTTTAAATCCTGATACTGAAATGAGGCCTGAAATTGCAGAGAGCCGAAGAGTTCCTCAATTGTTCTACAGAAGATCACAACATTCTTATAGAGGTGTTCCTCCTCCTGTAGCTGCTGCAACAGGAACAAGCTCAACTGAGAGGTTGTTTGATACTTTTATCAGGAACCCGCCTTTGGGAAGAAGCCAAGATCAGCAACCTCCAAATGTTGAAGATAGAGATTCTTTCTCAAGTATTATGGCGGTGATTCATGGAGAGTCACAGACAGTGGATACTGCTGTTGAGATTGAATCCACTGTGTCACTCTCTACCTCGTCTTCCAGAAGAAGGCATGATGCCACAAGGGGTATCTCTGATGTCGATAGTGGAGATTCCCGTATGCCGAGGAGGAGGAGGCTAAATTAAAACAACCTAAAGGTGTTTTTTTATAAGTCCCCATTTGCTCAGTTTAATTTCATATTTTAGAATCAATAGGAGAACTTGATAATTTTCCATACCTATCTATGTAAGTGCTCAATGCATCCTTATTCTGTCTGCGATGACTCTCCGCAGCAATGATGTGTTTATTTGTGCTTGGAACACTTTAGTTGATGCAATTTTCTTTGATAAGTGTTTTATTTGGAGTTCATAACTTCCCTGGCAGCTGATTTGCTTAGATGTGATATTATAGTTGCATTTCTTGTTCCTGCTTGAATGAGAATCCTGTTGCAATAACTGTTCTCTGGCTGTTTTGCAATGGACCCTACGAAAATGGTGTTATAAACTGGTCTGGTGCAGTTTTGCTTGGCAATTACTGTTTCCTTAGTCTAGAGAAGCGTACGGTTTGGGCATCAAATAGTTTCAGTTAGTTTACTTTGATGTCATATGTGTACTTTTTCTTAATTTGTACTTCCACGTTCAATGGAAGTCTTACCATTGAACTTTTTTACTTTCACAGATTTACCTCATCTTTATGAGAAGGGTATGCATCCCACCTTCTGAAGTACTATGTACTATTAAACGCTGATCTTTTTCCTCAATTGCTGTTTTCCTTGAGGTGTATTGCGCCATTACTTCATTAGAGTGAATATACGGTCCGGGCTTGTCAAATAAAAATTGGTTCATATGATTATGCAAAGCATTCGTAAAATTAATTGGGGATTTCAGTAAAAGTGTGATGGCATATACAAAGCATTTTAATGCAGTGCAAATACTGCAGATAATACAGTGAGTTGGATAAATTACCAGTCGAACAAGTGTTTTGCAATCCTTTTTTTTTTATTGATTCAATTATGAGGTCAATTGAGCATCGGGCAGGATTAGATCATGTTCTGGGGTTATTTTCCAAATATCTTTTTTCAAGTGTTTCAATGTCAATAAATAAATTTTTATAAATGAATGTTGGAACCACTCAACACCAATGACGCTTTGGCCGAGTGGTTAAGGCGTGTGCCTGCTAAGTACATGGGGTTTCCCCGCGAGAGTTCGAATCTCTCAGGCGTCGTTTCTTTTTTTTTGTTCTCTTCTACTTGTAAAACGATATTTTTTAGGGAAAAATTCCACAATAATCCTGCTTTCAATTATTAATTTCAAAAATATACCCCAATCCTATCTTATTTCCAAAACTAATCTTTTCATTAAAAAATCCCAAATTACCCCCTAATTAATAGATAATAGATATTAAGTAATTCTAATAGATAATACCCGTTCTTTTCACGCAGCTCTCTCCATCGCTCATGAATTCCTACCCTTCTGCAACTACTTGCTGCTCAGCTCTCCTGTTCGCCACACGGTATTTTGCAATTGCACGTTGCTTCTGCAACAGCACGGTGACGACTCCCACGGTGGCCTTCTTGGGATCGGTTCATAATTATATTGTTCGGTTAGTACAGTCCAACCAATTCCATGAATTAATCTATATGTATAATAATTGATGACTGAATTAGGGTAAACCTAATAGAATTAGTACGGTATCAGTTATGGTTGATAACTGAATTAATTACTTGCATACAAATAACCAGTAGAACATCATTCTCAAAATCAATAAACCAACTTCCACTGCAATCCTCTCATATCATTTAAATTAGTTTAAAAATGAATTTAATAATACCGTATGAACTAAATTAGTGTAAAATATAAAAAAGTTATTATACATTAATTTATGTAACAAATTTATTGTAATAAAATTAGTGTAACAACTTTAATGTAATAATTCTACATTAATTACCTAGCAAAATTATTGTAATAATTTTTTATCTAACAATATTTTACCTAAAAAATTATTCTACTAACTAACAAAATTATTGTAACAAATTTAGTGTAAGTACTTTTATGTAACAACATTAACCTAAAACAGTTATTCTATATTAATTTATGTAATACAATTAGTGTAATAAAATTACTGTAAATACTTTTATGTAACAATATGTAAACTAAAAGAGTTATTCTTCATTAATTTATGTAACACATTTAGTATAATAAAATTAGTGCAACTGTATTTATGTAACAATCTTTAACCTAAAAGATAGTTTTCATTAATTATTGCCACAAAATTAGTGTAACTAAATTAGTGTAACAAAATAAGTCTATCATTTTTTATGTAACAATATATATATATATATATAGCCTACAAGAGTCATTAATTTATGTAACACATTTAGTATAATAAAATTAGTGCAACTGTATTTATGTAACAATCTTTAACCTAAAAGAGTTAGTTTTCATTACTTATTGCCACAAAATTAGTGTACCCAAATTAGTGTAACAAAATAAGTGTAACATTTTTATGTAACAATATATATATATCCTACAAGAGTAATACTTCATTAATTTGTGTCACAAAATTATTGTAACAAAATGTGTAATAATTTTTATGTCACATTCTACAAGAGTAATGAAATTTATGTCACAATTATTCTACATAAATCTATGTCATAAAATTAGTGTAATGAAATTTATGTATCACCAATTAATTTACATACTGTATCAAATACACTAAATTAACTTAGTGTAGCAATTACAATATAAAAACCTAATAAGTTAATGTAATAAAACCCTACAAGATGGAGCATTCTTTTGTAGACGAGTTTAACCGTTCATGTAACAAAACTCTACGTACAAGCGTCATTTACATGCTTCTCTGTAGATGCGTTACACGATGGAGGTGGTTGGCACGGGGCTGGCAACGAGTTTTCAGCACGTCGGCGGAGGTGGTTGGCACGGGACTGGACGAGTTTATGGCGGCAATCCCACGATGGCTGCGCGAAGACGGCGGTGGGACTGGACGTGTTTCCGGCCAGTTTCCAGCGAGTTTGGATCGCAATGAGGGGTGGAGGTAGTTTCCGGCGAGTTTGCTGTTACGTGAAAAAGGAGATTTGCTTGAAAATTGGGATTTTGTGCTCATACGTATATTTAATGGTAGTTATTTTAGGGGTAAATTTGGCCAATTTTTTATAATAGGTTATTTTTGTCAAAATATTAAGGTGAGGATATATTCTTAGAATTGATCTTTGAAACTAGTATAGTAGTTTCTTTCTCTCTTTTTTTTTTAACTCGAAATAGAAAATCTGTCGGGCCTGAAGTTTCCCTCCCGAGTCCCGACCCCCGACTTCACTGTTTTGTGCCAGTCTTCTTTTATAGTGCATGTTCGATCAACAACTAATACGGTCTTTCGATTTACTTATTTGTTTGGTGAATTGAATTCCCACTACTTTAAAAAAGAAAATTTAAGGCAATTTATTTTTTTTGTAACCTTGGGACTTTCGGTAAAAATTAGAAGGTTGACCCTATTCATTGAACATGATTAATATAATACGGAGTATTATTAATTTGAGAATGAATATGAAGTAAAATCTAAGTTCTAATGGGATTTTTATAGGTGGGATTTTTTCAACGACTCAAAAAAATTTGGTTTTTAGGGTAAGCATGTTTAAGCTAGAAAAGACCACATAAAATTCTAATTGTATGACTAATAAGTTTGAAATCCCTTTAATATCTAAAATTTATTGTTTATTAACTTTCCAAGAAAAAATCTAAAATTAATATTGCTTTAATATTATTAAATTGGTGAAATAATCATACAAATTGGTTGTGAACATAGGGTTGAAAGAATTATATGTTTCTCTTCACTATTTTGTTAAAATTGGTTAAATAATATTAAACTATGAATTATATTTTTCTTTTATATTTCAAGAATTAGTTAAACAGTATTTAAATAAGCACAAAAAATATTAACATATAGGGTTCGTTCAGTGAGCCTTATTTTGACCTTATACAACTTTAATCAAGTTTATGGTAAAAAAATAAAGTCTTTACATCTGTTCGGTAGTTAGAGTTGATGATGTTTACAGCTTATAAGAGTTGATGAGAGTTTATATTCCATCCAAAATTTAATCTACCCCTCTTAGTCTTTTCCAACCTTATAGAATTTGTTTCCTTCGATTGCCCCTCACTACTTTAATTTTGAAAAATCTAAAAATTAATGCTCTCTTTATAAATTTATAAATATATCTTTTTGGATAATATTACATCCATCTTTTATAAGATCGATTTCAATCAATTTAGTCTACCGAATACTTACATAATTTTTCACAAAAATAAGATAATAGTTCCAACTCCTAAAATTAACAGTTAAAATTAGCATCAACCATTAAATCAATATCAGTATAACATCAACATCAACTTATATCAGGTTTGAAGCATACACAACTAAATACTAAACATCTATTTAAGACTAATTTAATGCAGTGCATAAACTGCAGACAATAATACTACAAGACAAGTCTACAAGTCGGATAAATTACCAGTCGAACAAGTTTTCTGTAACCTGTTTTTATTTAAGACTAATTTAATTATCAGGTAAATTGAGCATCGGGAAGGATTAGATCATGTTCTTGGGTAATGAAATATATAAATTTGAAATCTCGTGCCTAACAATAACGACGCTTTGGCCGAGTGGTTAAGGCGTGTGCCTGCTAAGTACATGGGGTTTCCCCGCGAGAGTTCGAATCTCTCAGGCGTCGTTACTTTTTGTTTTCATTATTGTTGTCTTGAAACCATTTGTCAGAGCCCACATTCACAAATAGCGACTTCCAAAAGTGATTGTTATTAATTAATCCAAACATATTTTTGATCCTCTTTCTTGGTCATCTTGGGCTCTAGAGTAATTTGCCAATAATGAAGGTATTGATTATTTGATATTTAACAAAATTTCAAGTATAGTCTTGCATGGGGTAGTCTATGGAGCGGTCTAGTAGTTGGAGTTATGGGTGATGTTTGGAAGGTTTAAAGTTCGATTCTTGCCTCCAATCCTTCACTTTGGTGAAAAACTAACACTGGGTCAAGCCGGTAAACGCAAACCAACATATATTTATTGATTGTACCTTATAGCCAACATATTTCGCAAGTGTAGCATCACTCCTTACAAATGTATCACCATAGTATACAATTATTTCTATTTCCACCATCTGCAATTTCAGAACCAAAAATCAAAAACTTTCATATTAAATTTAGATTTTAATGTGTTGTTTAATACATACAAGGGGTAACAAGGCACACAATCAATAAAAGAAATCAAATCAACGCCCTTTTAGCTTGGAGATACTCAGCATAGAAGAGAACTAATTGTTTTTATTTTCATGTGAAAGAGTCCAATAGAAGTGGAAGTAAGAGCAGAGGAAAATGGCGCCAATATCTCCGATCTCCCACCACAGTTTCTAGTACATCACTTTCTAGAATATAAAAGAAGAGTAAATTACACAATCACCCTTTAAGTAAACAAATTTTCACAAAACCACCCCTTTGATAGTGATAAGTAATTAAGTATGCCGTCACATAATGTGTAATTTTAAGGGTTTTTGAGTTTTCTGTCCTCTTTATGAAGTTGGAGGACTGAGTTAAACCGAGTTACATTTCAGGAGTTATGTGTCCGGTTTTATAAAGTCGAAGGGCTTTATAGGTATTTACGCCTTATAACTTTTCAAGTGATGTACTGATGCATGTTTCGAGTCCAAAGAGATCTTTTATAGGCTATGGAGCACAGTGGAATCCAACCCATTTGGTGAAAAGAAAAAACACCCAGCATTCAATTATCTCTCATCATCAATAACAACAAGGATATTGATCCGATACAAGCATTACATTACACTTGGCGATTTCAGCCACAATCTTTTATCTCAAATGTCTAGAGACCGAATCCAAAGATTGCCCGAATCTTATGGAATATAAGATCCCGCCACCCTCTCTCTGTGTTCTCCACCACTGTCTCATTCCCATATCTGCAATCATCCAAAAATGGACGACATTAAACAAGCTACGAAACAAAACATCAGATCAAACTCACTATATATCTATAACCCTGGTTAACTAACCTGTCTTCCTCTGGCACATCAGTTTGGATCAGCTTAATAATGGTGACCCCTGGTTCTGGCTCCTCGAATGTAAGCCTCACCTGAAATAAGACACCCAATCAATAATATCAATTTTTCAGCACTTCCAATTTAATTCAACAACATGTAGCAACAGCAATAGCAAGAATCTTACCGTTGAATAAACACCATCAGGCCAGCTACCAAACCTCCATTTCTGCACAATCAGCTTCCCTTCCTGCAATTCCACATTGGATCCACTCACCGATCCATCAAAGATGCTGAATTCTCCCCCAACCTGCTTACTGATCTTCGCATTGCTCTGCGTAAACCCCTTCCACCGATTCTCATCCATCAATATCTCATACAAATCCACCGCCCTGCAACTGAACTTCTCCGTCAGCTTTATCGTCTTGAACCCCCTCTTCTCCTTCACCACCTCCTTCTTCTCCGGCGCCGCAACACTCGCCGCCTTTGCAGCCTTAGGCGCCGCTTTCTTCGTCCCCAATTCATCCTTACACGGCCCGCCCTTGGCCATAGCATCCACATAAACCCTAACCTTCTCCAAGATCACACCTTTCCCCTTCGTCAACATTGCATCCTTCAATCTCTTCCCAATCGGGCCCTCGTCCTTCACCGTAACCCTAATTTCCGGATCCTCATCGGCGTTCTCGTCGGAGATGTACGGAATCTCAACGGTTCCCTCCGCCTTAAGAAGCGAGCTTCCCTGGTCGTCCTTGGCTTCGCCTTCCCATGAAACTGAGACGCTGAGCTCGTAACCAGGGATAATCTTCCCCTTGCGAATGTTGACATAGGCTTCGCCTGTGACCTTATCGACCTTCTTTGTGCGGATATGGAGGTTGCCTTCGCCGGAGAGGATAGGGAGGTCGGAGAGAAGCTTCGGCAGCTGGGAACGTGACCATTCGATGCAATCGGTCTCCGCCCAGTGCCAATTGTGGACGTTGGTGCCGTCAGGGCGTTCTTCCACAATCCAGCGCTTGTCACCTTCGCCGTATCTCGCCATTGATGAGCTCGGAGTAGAGAAATTTGGGAAATTTGGAGAAAGCAGAAGAATGCTGTTGTGATTGCTCCGGGGGGCAAAGAGGAAGTAAAAGAAGAGGGAAAGAGATCTCTAGAAAGTGGGGGAATGCTGCAAAATGGAAGGATCTAGAAATTCAACTTTGAGAAGGATCTGGAACTCCAACTCCTGATGAATAGTTTGTTTCTGATCACAGTTGGCCCAATTGAACTCAATTCCCCACTTCTTCTTACAAGTTCTATAATTTAAGGACAGATGTTATATGGACACATTGGGCAAACTTTTCAAAATCTAGTGGCAAAAGGATGAAAGTAACATTTGATTACAAAGAACAAAAGCTGTTTTGATAATGTACTTTCTTTATACCAAAGAAGGTTGAGTTACAAAACAATACAAACAACACAACCAATGTGTGTTCTTCGACACACATCTGATTTTTCAAAATCCTTCGCGGGACAAGCCGACTATAAGATCCTCTAGGAATATCAACCGACAACAGGAGAAAGTCGAAACGAATTACAGAAGAATGAACAAAAGTAAGAATGAAGAGCAAACGTGTTAAGTAACTTGACCAATGTCACGCACGCTGTTCTGCTCCTGCTGGCTTTGCATTGAGCAAAGGTTGCAAGGCCTTGACCACAATCGTCATGTTCGGCCTGAAATCTGCTTCGTATTGAACACAAAGCGCCGCCACTGCTGCTAGCTGAGGTACACAAGGACAAAAATGTTATTAGTAATGGACACTTGCAGAGTTGAACTAGTTGGACTGTTAAGGAAACCCACACAAAACTCAAAAGAACTGAACATTACAAGACTACACTTTGTAAAATCTGACTTTGCTTGGAAAACCATATCCAAAATATCCTCCATTGTTTCAATTGGTTGAATCAACGTTTTTACTGTTTTATTGATGAATAAATTTATCATCTGATATAATTTAGAAATGAATCAGTCAATCATGGAATATATTGGGAGCAGATTTGGGGAATGGAGAATCTCAATTTGAACCCGACCCAATTTGACATCCGATTAGCTAAATTGATCTAAATCCAAAACAGACCCAACCAAAATTTACCAATTAGCCAAAATAAATTAAAATCTTGACTCTACCTGTTTGGTTGCCATGTCTAGTTAACTACAACAAAATTCTAGTTAAGAGACATTGAACTAAGCAAACTTTAGAATTTTATCATGATTGCTAAATCCGGAAGTAATGAAGGGGAAACATAAATAGATTGATTACCTTAGCTACTGCCTTTGGCGGATAATCTTCATTCAATTTTGGATCAACACATTGCTTCACTTTATCTTCACTTAACCTTGGAGTTGCCTGTGACAAAAAAAAATTCAATCTAGTCATAAAACATTTCAAGTCATCAACAGGAGTATTTGACCAAGAACAGTCATCAACACACACCCAAGTAACGAGACTCTGTTGTCCTTTCGGCATTGTATGATCAACTGGCTTTCTTCCGGTCAGCAGTTCCAAAAGCACAACGCCGAAACTGTAGACATCACTTTTCTGAGTAATTTGTCCTGTCATTGCATACCTGTGAAAAGTAAGGACACATACACAGAACCAACATAACCAAGTTAATGTACCATTCTAAGAAGATGAGTGATATAAAGACATTCTAAGAATAAATCCTAATATAGATATTTACATTGTTCTTGAATAATTTTATTAAACTACTCTTTTTGGCCTACAAAAGTGTGTAATATAAATGGAATAAGACAAATAAGGAGGTCATTGCTTTACTCTGGGGCATGGTAGCCAAATGTTCCCAAGACTCTAGTGGAGTGCAGCCGAGCTGCTGTGTCAGAAGACGCACTCGTCAGGTTGAAATCCGCAATCTTGGCCACGAAATCATCAAACAATAAAACATTGCTTGATCTGACATCTTTGTGAACAATAGGCGGTTGCACCTTTTCATGGAGATACTCAAGACCCTTTGCAGCCCCAAAAGCAATTTTAACTCTTTGGATCCAAGTAAGTACTGGACCCGGTTCAGCCCCTTGCACGCCTTTTCTCCCTGCAAACAGAAACCACAACATTAACTTTAATAAAAATTGAATTCCAAGCCTTAAGTTCCGTTTGGATTACCCCCACATAATGCAATCCAAAGGCACCCTAAGTTAGCTAGTACAAAGCTCATGATAGAAATTGATTTATTTTTCATACCATGTAATATGTCGTGTAAGGAACCCTTGGATGCAAATTGATATACCAAAATTCTGTTATTCTGTTCCACGCAATACCCCATCAACTCCGTAAAATGCTCGTGCTTTAGTTTTGCTACTACAGACAACTGCATTAAAAAAATCATGTCATAATTTACATACTTACAGCCTCTAATGTGATATGATCATATTTTAACAGATTGTACCTGGGAGGCGAATTCCGCATCTGAATCCTGTGAAGAATTTGTATCCAACTTCTTGATTGCTGCTTCACATCCATTGTTCAACTTTGCGTAGAAAACACGGCCATAGGAGCCTTCTCCAACCAATGCTTTTTGGCCAAAGTTACTGGTTGATCTATTTAACTCATCCAATGGCACTGATGGGATATCTTTTGGTAATTCTGGTGGAGGACCACTTTTTACTGATTGTGCAGCTCCTGGCTCTCCCCTGTCTCCACCTATGTTGAAGAAAATGAACCTCATTTCAGAAGCATATAGAAGTAACTGTAGTAATTAAGAACTTTGTTGGGCTCTCCTCCTTTGCGTTACGCCTGGGGGGGCCCTATCTTGACCCCCCAGATTTCCCGTAAGGGGAGTTCAACTGGGTAATTGTTGTTGTTGTTGTAGTAATTAAGAACTTGAACTGCAGCATTGACATACTATAGCAAAACAAAACTATGAATAATCAATCTTCCAAGAATGTTACTCTCAACCCTCCAAATGCCATCAAAATACCATGACCAAAGTTCCATGATGTCACCAAGTTTAAGCCAAACACCTTCTATAATCAGCTCAAATTTTTACATTCAATAAGCCGCTATATGGGTGATATGCACACCATTAGGTACAAGATCAAGCAACATTACAGAAAAGCAGTGTTAAGAACATAAATTTTTTCAACTACAGGACTCAAGATAAACAACAAAATTTGCAAGTACCAAGTGTAATGCAAAATAGGGTCAAGTGTTGTTGAGTTACCTCCAAAAGTATTCCCTTTGGGTGGAGCTGTATATTGATTAGCAGGGGGGCCATAGTTCTCCTCTTCTGTATCTCCACAGCAGAACATATTTCAAGTTGCTGCCACAGCAACTACTCGACGCCTCTTAACTTTGAACAGTTATTCTATCAAATCCCTACAATTCAAGACAGAAACATTATTATTCATTTACTAGAACCAAAATGAAATAGGCCTATGTATCTAACAGCATACATGTTTGAAAAGATCAATAGGAAACCAAGAGCACAACACACACACAAAAGAAAAAAGTTTTTAAGTCAGCATATGAAATTTGTGCACATATTGAACAATTTCAAGGCCCAAGTTAAAATCAGTATGAAATATCTATAGGAAGAGGAGTTTGCAACAATAGAAAGACGCAATTATTCATTTTTTTAATTTAATAATTGCGTGTCATGCGCATTCAGGAACCCTCATAACGATCGTGGGATTCGAAGTGCAAAAAAAAAACTGGCAATCGAGGATGAAATTCAGCAACCATCAAACTACACATATTGAACTTCGTCGCATGAAACGTAAAACAATTTTTAAAAAATGGAATTCAATAAAGAAGGCATCTTTGAATGAAAAAAATAGCTCTAAAATGGGCAACCATAAGACGTTCAAAAGAGAGAAAAACAACAACCATATAATAAAATCAAACACAGAAGGGCAGAAAATTAAAACAATTACCCGGAAGAAAGCAGCCTCTAGATTAATCAGAAAGGCTTATGAATCAGACTCAAGCGATCAAGGACCTTAGAAACAGACCTCCAAAGGATTGATTCAAAAAAACTGCAATTTTAGTGAGCCACGACGCAAAAAAGGGAAGAATGCGAAGGGAAATTCGAAAAAGAAGCCGAATTTGGAAATGGGAGATGAATGAGATTATGTTTTGCTTCCTCCTTTCTCTCTTTGGATTCGGATTTTCGTTGGGAAAAAATGTGATGTTGATGTGGATGAATTTTGGGGGATTGGTGCGAAAGCCGGAATGTATGTTTGGGTGTTGGGCGCGAAAGTCGCGAGCCACTTCTTAAACTCCAAACAAGCGTCAACAAGAGAGGAGGAAGAGGGTGGTGTTTCATGATTCCAAGCAACGTGCCTCCCATGTTTTGTTGCACACTCGCACGTCCCCTTGTCTTCTTACTTCGCCACCAGCCACTTGAGTACTTGACTATTTGGCTATGGCCGGCTTCTTCTATTAGACCCCCCAACACGATCGGGCTTCGATCGGGCTTTTAAGAGTACAAGTCTAGACCTGTCAAATGGGGTCGATTTAGTAGTATGAGTTCGGGCCCATCGTGTTATAGGTCATATCGGATTGGATTATGGCAGGTTATTGTGTGGGGGTTCATGTCAATCTAATACTCCCTCCGTCCCATTTTGTTTGTCCAATTTCCATTTTAGTTGTCTCAAAATGTTTGTCCAACTTTTTTTCTTTCCTTTTATATCCAACTTTTCTTACAATATTACCCCTATTCAATCCCACTTTTTACCTACATTAACCAATAAAAAATCTACCCCTCAATCAACTTTTTAGTCATTTCCTTTTTTTTTCTCTTTCTTCCCACCTTTATCCATCAACATCATACACTCTCTCTTCTTCCTATTGGCTACTTTATCTCCCATCTCATTTTCTTAAATTGTGTGTAAATTGTCCTTTTGGACAAACAAAATGGGACGGAGGGAGTAGGTCAAAAATTCCGACTTTTTATATACTTTAATAATAAATTATATTATAATATTTAAGATAAATGTTAAATTTTTTCATAAAAATAATTCGATCAATCAAGTGAAATGGGTTTCGGTTTTTAATTCAATCGGATTGGTTTAGTCGGGTTTGGATTTTTCTATGTCTCATTGATTTTTAGATCTAATTTCAACCCTACAAATTTCGGACAATTTAAGTTGAATTGTCACGTCGGGTTGAGCGTTGACACAACTCTAGTACAACTAGAGTACAATTTATGTAGGATTATTATTTCCACCAAAAAAAATGTAGGATTATTATAATGTTTTATCATACCCTGGAAAAAATATTCTATAAGTATAAAAAAATTTGAAGATGAAAAATCACACTCACTCACATCGAACATGCAATGCTGGTGGAAATGGACCATTAGGAGATCAATTGGAGGTTATACGTTAAATTTCTTAATTACATTATCTATATATAATGTCCTTATATATACACATTTATTTAAATGGTTTCGTATGTGTTCATTTTTTTTATAATAAAAATTTAGGGTGAGGGGATGGTGCCCCAGTCCAAGGACAGGAAAAACCCATTTCGTATGTGTTCATGCTAGTCGGGATGGAGTGTGAGGTTCACGGGTCAAAACCCCTTAACTCGAGTTAATTTGGGCGACGACATAATGATTATGATTATATGATGTACACATTCATACATTATGTTACAAATAAAAAGGTAGGTGATGTTGTAAATACAATTGAGATTTATTTTTATATTAACATTATATCGGTGGTATTATTGAATTATTTTTTGTTTCAATTATCTCCATCCAATTCAAACCAACCTCAATGATCGACAATGATAGGCCTACCTCTCCTCGAAAAATATGATAAGACCTATTTTGAGTTTTGAGCAATTAGTGGCATGCACATTTCTAGCTACAATATGCAATTTTGGGCAACAATTTGTAATCTGTATCCTCTCTCCCTGCATTTTCTACCATTCACCATAAACTCTTACATTTGTCAACCCTGTGCTCATCCATAATGCAAGTGGAGAATCAACAATGCCTTACAAACCGAAGATGTCACGTAAAAGCAAAGCACACATGAGCAGTAGAATCAACACAAATGCTTCATTCTTATTGACTAAATAAAATGAAAAGCAAAATTCATGACAAATGCTGACCTACCTTCATCGACAGAAGACAAACGAAAAAGGGGGCAAAAAAACTTAAAAGAAGAAATTAGATGGCTGGAGATTATATGCTCAAGTATATATTTGAGGTGGGTAGTTCAGCAAACATTACAAAGTTCTCAAATTTCTAATTATTCTGATGAGAGAAACAGGTTAAAATATAAAATCCACCACCTCTGAAAAAAACATCTTATTGTTTATATCAAAAGAACGAAAACTCTATCCCTTTACTCGCTGCAAAAAGCTTATACTCTTCAATCTGTGTATCTTTTTTATTCCTGCAAGCCTGATCAGCACCAACAGCAAAATGGTCAGTGGACAAACCAGGCGAAACAGCCTCCAAAAACCCGTCATCCAAGAGCTCTGCGCCTGGCTTTACTGTTGCAAGAGCCCTAGGCACAGGCCCGGCAAATTTAAACAGGGAAAACCCTGTGTTGCCAGTCTGGAGATCAGCTGTCTTCTGCTCACAGACGCTTATCGGCGCTTGCTTTGGAATTTGCTCCTGTAAGTGAGACGCAGCGTTTGTATGAAGAAGTGGCTGGTACACTGGCACTTGGGCAGTGTTCAGCACTGGAGATTGTAAATGTTGAACAGCACCATATGGCAAAGTATAGCTGAAGGGGGTTGTAAACAAATAAGGGTTTGGATGAGTATAGGGCAAAAGCCCGTTACCAAGAGGAGTTGGCCAAGAAACCTGCTGATTCTGATGATAATATCCCATTATTGGTGGAGACTGGTAAGGGTAATGAATATTCTGCATATTGAGGATCTGAGGAATTAGGGGGCCCACATTTGGAGCGACTGTCCCCAGTACAAAGGCAGGTGTCGCCGTCTTGCTAGAAGCTGCATTTGTATCTTTATTTTCAGAAAAGGGCATTTGAGTGCATGCTGAAGCAGTCTCTCTTTCTTCTGAGAGTTGACTACCATCTTCCGAGTCAGAGGTAGCTGAGGAGGATTCTTGGATTGGTGAAGTGGAAGATGCTGTGTTGTTATCTCCCTCACTAAGACAAGATGAGCAGTTATCGGAACTTGAAGTACTGCTGGCAGAGAAATCAGGTAATCCAATGGATTTACAATCCACACTATCAGCAATTATCATCTTTTTGGTAACTTCAAAGGAACACAGCTCATTTTCAGACTTTTTCAAAGTAACATCAGAATCTGAACTGCAACGAGGGTACCTCTTCTGTGATGCAACAGGCTCCCAGACTTTCTTGGTATGAAGCGATTCTCTGCTGGGAGAGTTATTGTTGTTATTACCATGGTTGGGGATTTTGTTCCTTGACCTTCCACAATTTTCACGGGCATGAGGAGGATCATTTTGAGGCGACTTATTAGAGGAATCTATCTTCTCCAAGGATTCTTTCTCCCGATTGAACCTGGTTGTGAAACCATGAGGCTTGACTGTGTAATCATTATTTCCATTACACCCACAAAAATTAAGATCATTCCTGCCAGCTGTCCTGTTGCTTGTACAGTGCAACTTATGGTTAAACCGGGGGCCACTGTTTCTGAAAGTGAACTTTGCAGTACTGGATCTTGATTGTCTGCTCCATTCCCTTGAAAAACAATCGGAATTATCATTGCGATACCATGATTCAGATTGGTACATCACAGAACCACTTTCTGTGCTTTGATATCTATCAGCTCGTCTTCTTAAATATCTCGAGTCCTCAACTGTAAAGGAATCATTCTCATCTTCCCCAATGGTATTTTCCTCTTCAGGACTGTTATTCTGCAACTCAGAGACCTCAAAATTATTTGGACTGGTAACATCCTGCATATCTGAGGAGGCAGGACTAGATCCCGTAGGATCAGCAGATTCACTAAGCATTTCATCCGTGCTATTATCTGGTTCCTGAGTTACTTCATTACTGAAATCAGGGAGAACAGAAATTTCATTTAATTCAGAAGAATTGTTTACTTTATCTTTTCCTCTCAATCTCTCCTTTCTTCGAAGCTTCTTCTCTCTTTCTTTTGTTCGTTTCCTCTCTTTCCGTTCCTTGCGTTCCTCCTCCTCGCGCTTTTCCTTTTCCTCTTCTTCAAGAAGTTTCACCTGTAGGACAGATAACTATGAGATCAGAATGCTAAACCATAATCAATATGTATTTTAAAGAAGCAAGTATTTATGCTGTGAACACAGCATAAGCGTTTTGTTTACGAATATAAACCTGCTTTTCTAAGGTTACAATTTCTTTGCATGCAACAAGAGCACACTCTTCCAGCAGCTTAAGGGCAAGGCAAACAAATATGCTGTGAGCGTTTTGGCGAGCTGTCCCTTCTCTAAAAGCTTTCTCAACCTGCAGGGAGCTCACATCAGAAACCTCAAATCTCTACAAACAAGAAACATATTCTACACTAAATCCTTGTCACTATGATGTACTTAACAAGCATCAACAAGAACTGCATGAAAACAGAAAAATGCGCAAAAACTACACATAAACGGCATTGCTTTAAACCATTTTTAAGTGATTTGCCTCAACAATACCCCCCGGCAAAGATTCACTAGATTTCTACTTGATTTGGCTTGGTTGTTTGGGACTATTTTTTGATATCATACTAAATAAATGTTCAGATGAAGAGTAATATGGTTAATGCATAAAGTAAGCAACCTCTTAAGAAAGTCCAAAATGGGGAAATGGGTAAAGACAGAATGCATCCCATATACAGAAGTTCGTTAATAGAGCCAACTGCCAAAGTTCTTAGGTTTTGAACCCTTTTGAATAAAACAACACATATTGCGTCAAACCTTTGAAGACCATTGATAGTTAGGTGCTTCATTAATTAACTTACAATCTAAGATATCTTCATCATATTGTGAGCAAAACTATTATCAACTTTAATAAAACAATAATATACAGAGAAATAACAACATGCCTGTTCCTTGAAAATAACAGTTGCAGCATCTAGAAGAAATTCTCGAGCAAGCTCAGGACTCTTTGCGTGCTTTTGGGGTCGGGAGCATTCATCATCCAACTCATTTCCGTCCTTGTCAATTAAGTTATCATCCTGAAAGAAAATGCAATATGCATAATAAGTATTAAATTCTACTCAGCATACAAGAATATTCATTTCTGCATACATGATACTGCATTGAAAAGATGAAACTGTGAACAAGCTGAAAGTTACTGGCTCCAGCTACCTCCTCTTCTTCAGCCTCCTCAGCATGCTCAAAGAACGTTCTTATACTCTCTCCATGAGAGATAGATATATATCCATCCCCAACCATGAGCCTGCAGTGAACACATGACTCACCCTTCAAAGCATGAGCTTTCACAGAAATCTCAGTACAACGGCCATCTAGTTTCCAAGCCCTCAATGTGATATAACATGCATTCAGGCCACCAAGATCTAGACCGTTTACTTGTACACTTCCTTTCATACCAACATTCTCATAATCCAAAATATCAGATTTTCCTTCTCCTGTCCCAACTGCCCATTCAAAATGATGATATTTTGCCATTGAGTCTATGAAGGCTTGGTTCCAATCAGCATGGATTGTGGTGTTTGATACCTAAGAAAGTTGAAGCATAAAAATAGGTAAAGAACAATTGCAGGAACTTTATACAAAAGGTCAAACTGCAGAGGACAAGTTTCCAAGATTTAACAAATTCCCTTCTCACTATACATAAGATCACAGTGATACAATGTTCAAGATTAAGTGGTGTGCACAATAAATCACAGAAAATACAAAATGTATTGAGCTGAAAAGTAATAAATGCACCTCATACTGAAAAGCTGTATCTGCGACACAAAACCACGTAGTGCAGCGAGGTTTTCTCCTCATGCGTTTGAGCTCTTTCAGCTCCTTAAATTCACGGATAACATTCCTTCTACAATCCCGGCAAAACCTCTTGCTGTCAAACCTTTTACAAGAAAAAAAAATGCTTAAACTCATATTGAATCTTGATTATACAGCCACACTATCATCCAATTGACAAGCATGACTGGAGATAGAGTGGAATCAAATAACATGTGTAATTTTGTTAATTGAAATCTTGGGATAGCAAAAGCCAGGTGGGAGGAAGTTCAGGGGGGTGAGAGAAAGAGGAAGAACGAACAGACAGAAGCATAGTGAAATTTCGCAAAGAGAAAGTACTGAACAACTAATAAAGAACACAAACTTCACATGACTTTTATCATAAGGAAGGTACTTCTGAAAAAACTAAATTTGCGATCATAGCTTCCTAATATCAAGTTCCATGAACTAAAAGTGCATCATCTGTACTAGCTTTACGTGAAACTTCAAGATCCAAACCTATAAAATGATTAACTTCTATTGATACGTTTTATATAATAAATACAAATAAACTTCCATCAGATATGGAGAGTACCGTGCAAAGGATCCAATAAACTTCTACAGAACTGATGGGTGGTGTATTCCTTAAGCACCAGGGTATAAAAAGTGCGTGGATGAAAAAGAAGGCAGGCCAAGAAGATTGTTTATGTCAGAGAATATTTCCTAGAAGAAATAAGCTGCAAGAGAAGCAAAGATCATAATATTTGTCTGTAAAAGACAGCCTTAAAAAATGCAGCATCCAATCCCAAAACACGTTTTAGTTACCTGTGCCTTTACTCATAATAACTCCACGGCATCTAGTAAAAGAGTACATGTTTTAATTCACTTGTGTGCATCTAATAAAAATGTTTTTTTTTTCAGTTCAACATCTACACCATGAGGGCTAGTCCAGGTAGATGACATCAGTCAAATGAATGCATCACTGTCACTTCATAAACATATTTCAAACTAGACTGATGCACCAGCTTTTCAAGCAAAAAGAAATTTTCATTATTTTATGCGGAGTCTTGCAACTTTAGTGGCATGAGCATAGCACATAACGTATAGCAGAACAAAGTGTACCTGTACATAAGCCTTTCAATAAAATCCTCTTCCTTCATCCTCAAGAGGGAAAAGCGGGTATCTTCACTAAGGGCTGACCAGAAATCCACCAATGTGTCACAAGAAAGCTTGGCAGTGTGCAAGGCACACGTTTCCCTTGTTCCATGTCCTCGACCATAACTGATCATTCCTTGGCTTATCCAACCTCTACCTCCCCCACCGCAAGCATCAGGATATAGCAATTCCCTTTCTCTCTCCCTTGCACGGCCACTATCAAAGACCTTTATAAAGCTTAAAGTCAGTTCTAGAACAAATTAAATAAACAAGATACCAATAACAACCAACCACTTTCACGGTAAATATTTTTTGCTCACATTTTGGATTCCCTTGAGAGATTTTGAATGTAAATAACAATCTAAAAGTGTTAGCGCTCCATCCCTAGTGGTGGTAATACCGCCCCAAGGATGTGCAGAAGGGTCTTGAACTTCATTTTGGCACACCAAATTCTCACTAGATCCACTATTTATCTGAACTTTTGAGACACCTAGTTTGTTGGAAGAGAGCTGTCCACCTGTTGCCTCCTGCTGTAATGACTTTCCATACATCACAATTTGAATGAACACTTCCAGCAGCAACCCATTACACCTAGAGCAATACATGTTTTTACGGGCATGTTCGAACAAGGTTTGCTTGTCGATCCTGAGCAGGTCCTGCCTAGCTTGAGGAGAAAGCTCACTCCAGAACTAAACAAACACGTTTATATAAAAAAAAAATATGTCAAAAGGCAATGTCAATAATATGACTTGTCGATTACACAACTCCATAAGAATGAACATCAGATAGTTGAACAAACTTAATCCTTCTAAAACATGTAACTGATGTCACTTAGATGGCATACTTGTGGCAGCAAAGAAAAAAGTATGACAGCATAGAAAGTAGTGGACCCAAATTTCAAGCTGAGAATGCCACTGAGAGGATAAATACCAGGTTACTATCTCAATCAAAAATCCTAAAGAAGAAACATGAAGCCAGTGTTCTTACAATCCTGAACAACTAAAATTGGTGAATGCAGTCACTTTTTGCATAAAATGGTTAAGCACACGTAGGAAACAGGGCACTTGATACACATCAAACTTTCTCCACTTATGAGCATAAAGAATCATATATTAAATGCACTCAACTATGTGAGGTTTTTAACAAATCCAATGAATAATAAAGCAGCATTACTGAACTAGAGAGCCTGGTCTAGCTTATTCTTCCTTCGATAGTACGATCCGATCAAACTCCAACAACTTCCCTCGAAACTAACAAGCTAAACAATCGCTCTCAATTACATAGCATAAACCCTTTTAATACAATAAACATATAGAAGCCGGCTACGTACCTTTTGTAGCTGATTGTAGCTAATATCATCGCCATGTTTGGACCAGAATCCATTGTTACAGGACAAGGAATAAGAAGACGAAGTCGCATTGCTCGATTGATCATTCCTTTGCGCTAATCCCGGCATCTTTTAATTCACCAATTTCCAAATCATCAATTTTCTCGTACCATATCCATCAAAAACTGCAAACCTTCACCCCTAACACCGCTGTTCAATCACTGAAACCAAAAACAGGAAAGAAATGGAAAAGAGACGGGCAACACCGATCCAAATCTGGCATTTATCCATCGATATCAGATAGATCGAATGTCGCTCGTCGTATTTCTCCCATAACTACTGCAAATTCGATGTGTATGTGAACCTGATGCTGCTCCAATAATTCGAATCAAACAATTTCAATCATCGATAGAAGCGATGATTTGAAGAGTGACGAAGAGAAAGAGGGAGAGATGCAGAGGCGTAGGGGTTTTCGGTGAAGAGATTGGGTGCTTCTGCTTTGCGTTATATAAGATGGAGAAAGGGGGGCTGCGACGTGATGTAGGAGAGTAAGGAAAAAAATAATTATGGATTATTTACGTTAATTGTGTTTGGATAGCTATTGTTTTTTTTGAGCAAATTAAGTTCTTAGTTAATAAGAATGGTTGTCATTTTATTTTTTTGAGCAAAACAAGTTTGGGAAAATAGACTTGTTGTCTTGAATTCTAATACACCTATATAGAATAATTCCAAGATAGACTCTATTGAAATCAAGTGAAAATGGTCATCTTTTTAACTCTAAAACTTATCAACACATAATCTAATTATACTATAAGTTTGGATAATTGGACATGAAATTATTGAAATTAAGTAAGAATGGTCATTTTTGGGCTTTAGGACTTTCAAAAAATAATCTAATTATACTATAAAATCAGGAATAATTGGATGTGATTCTAGACACTCATCTTAGAGTACAAAACTTCATGTGGTAAATCAATAGAATGATCTTTTTCACCAAAGTAGTGCTTGTTGTAAAGAGAGTTCTAGTTTCAATGAGACATGTGATGAGTAGTTGTACTCATGAAGACAAAGCTTTCAATTTAGAATAATAATCGGAATACACAACAAATTAACACCTCAGAGGTCGTCTAATAAAAGTTTCATAGCCCTGAAGGTGAGTTCAAATGTACATGATAATTGCTTGAAAGGAAGAAGCCAACATTTGAAGTGAAATATACAACTCAGTTGCCTTCTCGTAAAGTGTGACTCAATTGAATGTGTCATTTGCGTTTAAGGTAGCCTTAGCACCTAGGTATCAGGCTCTAAAGAGGATGATGTGATTCAATGTCCTTGTCAAGGAGTCGAACCACAAGTTCCGAGCCAATCTAAACTTAAAAGAGGCGGACTCCTTAGTCTCAAGTTGGCCGAAGGCCAAACAATACACCCCATGATTGAACTGTTACTCACAGATTGGTCGTGAACATATAAGTCCAATTGTAAAATAAAACATCATATTACTAATAAGATAAACATTTTAAAATAATTTATAAGTTGTAATTGTGTGCTTTATTAAGAAATAAATAAAAAGTAGTAAATAAAACAACATGTAAATCTTAAGAGATATTATAAAAATTAAATTAATATTAAATTTTAAGTGAGAAAAAAACAAAACATCCATACCATTTTTTTTCAATATTTATCAAAAAAAAAACAATCAACAACATTTATCAAAAATTTGTGCTTGACGTTCAAGATTTACTAATAACAAGGTTTAGTCTATATATACTATACAATTGGTGACTTGAGGGTGATGGTTTGGGAAAACCTTGAATATGTGATTGATGTGACTCAAATCGAATTTTAATTAGAGACTTTCACATTTGTTTTTTAAGATATTATCTTGTGCATTTTTTTCAGTTGACATCTTTTCTACTCTTTCAATACAACATGTTTTTCTTGTGATTCTTTAATTCTAGTTCCAACTTTGATCAACATTCTTCATTTATGGATTTCTTTACTCTATAGCTTGCTTGTTAGCGAGCGTGTATGTCATACCAATTCGTCCGACTGCCGATTTTTTTCATCTACTCAATATACCAAACATGTGTAATGAGCTCGCTCATACCAAACGTCCCCTTAATTTAATTGACCTATCCTAAATCAGCTACCCTTGTACTCGACTCTTCAGTAAACCCAAAGGAGAAGAAGGAGAGGGCAGTCTGTGAAGCCGATGGCGGTGCCGTTCATTGTTCCCGGCGTAAAGTACTCCGACGGCCTCACCGTCCTCGGAATCTCGGTTCTAACCGCCGCAGTCTGTGAAGCCATCTCTTGGCTCCTCATCTACCGCACCGCCTCCTACAAGTCGCTCCGATCCTCCATCGACAAATCCTCCAAGAAGCTCGATTCCATGAAAACCCTAGACAGGTCGAAGAAACCGTCCTCCTCCTCCTCCAAAGCCAAGAAGCTTGATCGCGTCGAAAACTCCCTCAAGGACGCCAGCCGCGATCTCTCGCTCTTCAAGTTCAAGTCCGGCGCCGTCGTCGCCCTCGTCCTCTTCATGGTCTTCGGATTCCTCAACTCGCTCTTCGATGGCAAGCCCGTCGCTAAGCTTCCGTTCGTCCCGATCAGGCTTGTGCAGAAGATGAGCCACAGGGGACTTCCCGGCGATGATATGACGGATTGCTCCATGGCGTTTCTGTATTTGCTCTGCTCGGTTAGCATTCGCACGAATCTTCAGAAATTTCTAGGGTTTGCTCCTCCCAGGAGCGCTGCCGGTGGTGGCCTCTTTCCCATGCCTGATCAGAAGACCAGTTGATTGTTCCGTTCGGTATCAAATTTCACGCTGATTCACCTATTATATTTTTAATCTATTTGCATGTTTTGGCTTGAATTTTACTGGAATTGGCTAGATGTCGGATTGAGCATTTGAGAACTTTGGTCTTTCCTTCGGTAGATAGAATAATGCAAACTCCACATGTGATTATTGTTTGTGCTGTAATGTACTGTTAGATCTTCTAATCCATCAAAAAACTAATGAATCCAATAAAGTTAATTTCTTTAGCTGCTGGATGTGTGAATTTGGGAATGCTTGGTGCGGGATTTGGGTTCATACTCACATTAATAGCTCAATCGTTTTCTTCTCTTATCATGTGGTGTTTTCTGTTGTTGTGTTTCTTGTTCTATGAGATGGGTAAGAAGTAAGAACTCTAATAAATACTTCTAATACTTTTCAGTTTAACTCTACATTAGCTTTAGAATTGATTACTGATCTAATTGCATGATAGCTATAACGAGTGAATCCAAAGAAATTCAATGGAAGCACACATTAGGGATATCACACTTCTAATGGACTACAATCGTAAGCCACCCAAGCTTTTGAGACATAATTTCCCTGGAATCCTGGATTGCAGCTCACTGGTTTGACAAATCCTAGTCTTTTCTCATGTAGGATTGGCAGTAATTAACCCGCTTCACGAGCCTATTTGCAAAAATAACCTTAATTTTTTAGAAAATGGGTGTTTGGCATATGTAAACACGATGTGTCAGTCTCAAAAGATTTCAGTTCACATTTACTAGTGGGCTTAGTTTTGCAAATGTCCCTTTGTTTATCTGTTGTAATGATCTCTGAACTATTCAATTCTTTCATATTGTTTAGTAAGATGGTTACCAATAATTGAACCTTCTCGATATGAAACATTGTAACCTTTAGCGTAGATGAGTAATCTGGGAAAATTTCTTTACATGAAGCAGCAAACTTGCAGCACGCACAAGCTGATCCTGAAACAATGTTATTGGCCGCTTTTTTGTTAATTTTAAATTGTAAATTCCTTTTGTTTGATAGTCTTATAAGCTGGCTTTTTATCATCTGCTGGCCTTTTCCATCCTTCAGAATTGTGTTTTCCTTTATGTTGAAGACTTTAAGGAAAGTGGGTTAATGGTTCATGCTTGTCAGCTATCTCTTTGTTCTTGCCTGTTATTTTGGTGCTCTGTATCAACCATGATGAAATTCGTGAAGGGTTACCATGGTCAAATTTTCATTTCAATTTCCTTAGGTGTCCTGAATGTTCCGTTTAGAGTACTGATCAATAAGGTCTATATTGTACTTATAAGAGAGAAGTCGTTCTTTTATGTTACTTTGCCTCTCTTTCTCATTATTTTTCATGTTTCTGGTTCTCTCTTTGGTTTGATTGTTGTGGTTTGTGTCTGTAATGCATTATGTTAGTACATGAAGTTGATGATTTACAAAGTAGCTTTGGCCATGTTAGGTAGAAGGTTAGGTCTTGACATTTGAATAGCTGTATGCTTTTCTCTTTGGCCTCATTGATATGGTATCACTGATAAAAATCTTAGATTCCAGTGGCGTATTTATGAGCACTTTGAATTGATATGCTTTTGAAATATTGGTTCTGAATCTTTGTGCGAGGCTAATATTTTTATCCTATTGGTTTAATGTCCTTCATGTGTTATGAAGCAATAACTATATGTAGTGTGTGGAAATATTATTAGAACAATCCTATAATTTGATGGTCACTTCTTCTAATCTATGTGTTATTGATGCTCTACCTTGTGTCCATGGCTAACCCGCCTAACCGGATCTTTCTTGGCTAATCATTCCTTTGATCACTTTTGCTTATATCAGTGCTGCACATACTATATTTTACTTGACTTTTTGAAATGTACCCACAAATTGGGGATAATTATATTTGGTTATTTTAGAACAATTTAACCCTGATTCTTTTTTTTTTGGTAGAAAATTTAACCCTGATTCTAAATAAGGGATCAAAACTTGTTCATTGATTCTCTCTTCTTTTTTTTTTACCGAAATAAGAAGTGGGCTTCTTTTTTTTTTTTTTTTTTCTCTCGTGTCTGGTTCACCCGTACAGGCTACGTCCAGACCGGGATACTGAATGGGATTACGGCAGACCCCTCCCAACGACATTGCGGGGAATCGAACACACGGTTCGTCCTACCAAGCGTAGCCCCAACGCCACTACGCCAATGCACCGTTGGTAGAAGTGGGCTTCTTGTGTTTAATTAGCTCTTACAATATACTAACATCTTTTACACTAATCGTTTTTTAATAAGGAAATCGGTTCTATTATTTGGTTGGGTGTGTGTGATCAATGAAGGGAGAGGAAAGGAGTAGCTTTCGCGGTGGAACCTGCATCGGAAGGACCCCGGATAGCTCGTTACACTTGGCCCCGGTGTTGTTGGAAGCCCTTGATTGTTTCAGAGTATTAATGATCAGGGATTTGAAATATTAATCGATCGTTTAGCTCGATTGGTTGTGCCCCACAGTTTTGATAGAATTTATAGGCGGCGAGGATTTACAACTCTTTTGCCTCCTTAACAAAGGAAATTAGTTGTTGCTCTCTACTGAGAATCTATCTTGAGATAAGGAAGTTCTATGAAGGTAAATATTTGAACAACGACGACCAATTTGATTACTTTTTCTTATATCAGAAAATGGAATTTAACCCCTTGCGAGATATATTAAAACCTTAAGAAGAGTCATGCTCACTTGGGGCTACAATGTTAGAAATTAAATGTGATAAGACATTCAGAATGTCCATAAATTCAACAAAGTTGTCAAGAGAAATGGTCCATATCGATCCTATATAAAGCCACCTAGAGGAATCAAAAAATTGTGCTATATGGCCCAAAGCTCTACCTTGAATGCATCATACATACACAACATACTGAAAGGCAAAAGCTTTTATAAGCTTACTAGAGGAATCACAAAAGAGTCCACCTCCAGCCGCCTTCCCCGGGTTGCCGCTCTTGAACACCACGTCCGTTGATCCAGCCTTCTAGAGGACGAGGCCACTGATCCAAGCCTGGTGATATCGGAAAAGGCTTCTCGTGCATGTCCAAGAGAGTTTGAGCTTTCCTAGCAGCCTCCAAGAGAGGTTTTGAAGAATTACCCAAAAGTGCCAGCCATACATCACGAATTATTGGGCAATCGCGTAACAAGTGAAGCCCGGTTTCCTCATTAGAGCATCTTGCACGAGCAGGGGATCGAGTTAGGTGACGTTTGCATGGTTTGATATTAGCCACATTCATTCAACCTTCGCACCACCATGCATCATTTTCTATACGAAGTAAACGAGAAAATAAATACTACAGTATTTTTTATTCTTTTTGTACTCTTAAGTCTAATACATACAAAAGTATTTTTTTTTATCTCTCACTCGGTTCGATTAGCCGGTGCCGATCTACGTCCGAACCGGGTACTGTAGAAGCCCATTGTTGGAGGCGACCCTCCCAATTCAATTTTTTCCAATAAAAAAAAGTATATTGTAGATTCAAGTTAATTGATCCATATTGTCCTAAAATATTTATAAATTATAACAAATTTTAAATTAATGCAATTCTAACTAGTTTAAATGTTATCATGTTGATCCGGTGTTTAAAATACGTACGATTCGAATTGTGTGTTAAAAATTGTAGCAAGTAGGATTGTATAAAATCATAGTGAGATCGTAGGATTATGGTCGTCGTAAGTAGTAAATCACAAATTATCATTTTGGAATATTTTTGCTCAATTTAATTTGGTCATTAAACCCATGTAGCTTATACATTAAATTATTTATAAATGATCCATTTTTACCTAAAAATTAAATAAAAACTCAAAAACATGTAATTTGCATTTTTTCTATCTCCCATCAAAAAAAGCTAACCGCAATATTGAAAAAATAGTTCGTGGCTCTTTACCATCGATAAAGTATTAATTTTTTTACTTAACAGTCATAACTCTTAAAAAATTTCTAATTAATAATCCATGTCACATACACACCAATAAAACTTAACCAAGTCGAATATTGAGTTATTCCTCCCGTCCGACTGTACGGCTCGGTTCGTTTACAACCTTACCTAACCTAAATGTATATGTACACCTCTTGGATTACTTCACTGGATAACTTTCTTCCATCACAATCTAGATGCTGTTACTGATGAAATTCAGGTAATTTGCATGCAGCTGAAACCTGTGTCTTTTTCCACCTTTCTTCCCCCACTTTTCTTTCCTTTTTCTCCATTTTCTTAATTCTCTCACCCGCATTTTTATCCTCTTGAATCAAGGTATCCAATCCGCCCACACACTCCATTTTTCCCAATCCCCAAATTAAACTCCCCTATAAATACCCTTTCACACTCTTTCTTTCACACTCCAATCCCAATACTAAACAAAATATGGCAGACCAAGGCCACCACCACAACAACAACAACCGCCCTTACTCGTGCGACCTCTGCCCCAAAACCTTCGCCTCGCTCCAAGCCCTCGGCGGCCACCAGAACGCCCACCGTAAGGAGCGTCGGCTCGCGCGCAGCCTCGAGAACGAGCGCAAGCTCCCTCTCATCCGCCAGGCCGAGATGGAGCGCCTCCTCCTCGCCCACTGGGCCGCCGCCTCCGGCTACAACTGGCCCCCTCCTTGCCCAATTGTGGGCCCGGGCCCGAGCTTCGGAGCTCCTCCCGCTAATAATGATATTATTGCTAATTATGCTGATGTTGATGCTGATGCTGAGACTGAACTAGACCTGAATCTAAAACTCTAGTAATTAGATTTGATCGTGGAGAAAATAATGATTTTGCTAGCTCTTTGGTTTGAGGTCGATCTTGTGTTTTTTTTATTGGACTCAAGAGAGTTTAATTAGGGTTAGGGTCTGGTGATGGTACACATCCCCATCAGAAGTTTGTAATGTAACTTGCTTTATAAATATATGTTTGTGTGTAGTTTTTAAGAGACTGTGTGTGATCATTTGGTTAAATTAATTATGCCCTAATTCTCTCCTAACATTTCAAACATTAATGTAAGAGCTTGGAGGAGCGAAATACACACATCAATCGGACTGATCGATACCATGACTATCAAGTAATTTTTTTTACGAGGAACTCACCTTTGAATTGGTGGTAAATTTCAAATTCGTGAACTAGCCGATAAAGCGCACGAACCATGTAAACCGGCTTATACAAACCGACTCGATCTAGTGATAGGAACTATCAAGCTAGTCATTCGTTTTAGGTTAAATGACAAAAAAAAAGTTATGAAGTTTTTCTTATCCAAAGTACGTTTAATATATCCTCCTCGACTCTATAAGATAGATAGTCTAGTACTAATGATCCAAAAGTGAGAGTTTATATATATGCATAGTTTTAATTTAATTAGAGAGGTTTATATCTAAAGATGTACAAAAAGTTTGTATCAGGTCTTGCTCAAAAACATTCCATGAAAGGTAAGAGCATTTTAATCAATACTAAGCATATGGCTCTTAATTCCAGAGGGTGAAGCATGAAGAGTATGATCAGCTTAGTAAAAATATTTTTTTTTGGTAGAAGAGCTTAGTAAAAATATTTGTTGAAAAGCATGGGATTGTGGGTCCATAAACTATGTGGGTCCCTAAACTATGTGGGTCAAACTGACACATTTACTTTTGGAAAGCTTTATCTCTAAGGTATCTTTATCCCATTGGTCTGTTTTACTTTCTGTTATGTATAAATTTAACATCAATCCATACATAACATAACACATAATTCAATTACAATATTAGAAAAATATATATAATCCAGCTCAAATTTACCATCTTTTCTTAAATGCGTACAAAGGCCAACTTTTCATAATTATTTTTGTTGCAAACCAAAATTTCTTGATTAAATTTACCATCACGTTTTTATGAGTAGGCCGGGCAGTAGCTAGAAAGAAAAATCCAAAGAGTGCTTAAGTTCGTCATATTGTTATATTGCACTTATATTAACAAGATTCTTTTCATTACATTTCACTTTCTCATTTTAGGGTAGTTTCGGTGGAGATAATAATTTTTCACATTTAAAATTTGAGACTAAATTAGTTTGATGGACTACTCTATTATTGTTACAATTCTAAGATTTTTTAAAAAAGCTCACTGGCTTTTTTTTTTTGGGTGAAAGGGAGTTACTCTCCATCCTCTCCAAGAATTTTTATTAATAAAAAAAAGAAGTTAAGTGGTAATTAAGGGAGATAGCCTGACTTCTTACATCGATATTTATTAAATTTAAAGATGTGTTTGATTTATCATGGATGTGCACCCGGACTTCAGCAATTAATATGAAGATTTGAAAGTAAAATAATGATGAATATATACTTGAATGTTCTTGTTCTATAAATGTTGTTTGATCCCCTTGAGGGACCGGAGAGTACCGTCTCTCCTTCTACCAAAAAAATAAATGTTGTTTGATGATCCAATTGTGATGGAAAGCAACAACGTCATAATATAGTTTGTGAGGATATATGATGACAACTTGAGAAATATATAGATGTAAAGCCAATCAATTTGTTTAGTGAATGTGTAAGATGTTTGCTTTATATATATATATAATGATCTTTTAGTATTTAGTTTGCATAATTCTTGATTTAATATGAAAGAAATCAGGTTATGCCTAATTAAAAGCATACGAATCGAATAAAAATTATCACAAGTTGGAACGAGCATAGCAAGACCTAATACCAAATAACAACAAATATATTGACTAGATTAACGACCACCAAACATAACTGATAATAAGTTGCAACCCTATAAAACTACTTTAGCGACCAATATACGTACAACGACAAATATAGCGACTACCGACCATATTTAGCTTTATCCATTATTTAAAAATCGAACTGAATGTGGTAAACTTGGTCATTGTATTAGCAATCAACTTAGCGGCATTTTTTGTGAGGAAACTATCAACCCTATTAACAACGAATAAAAGACTATTGCATGATTTTGGCATCAATAATAGTGTTTGTAATACCAACCACATTAGCGACCATTTCACCAACGGTGCAACAACGAAATGGATGACCCACACCATTCGCCTCTATGCTCGTTGAAATAGCTACAACACCCCTCCAAGTCTGTTTTGGCAACCGATGTCTATGTCCGTCGCTAAAGTTGGCCCCAAAATCAGGTGGCCAAATATCGACAATGTGTTTAGCAGCGACTTTTATAGTGGTCGCTAATTCGGTGGCTACGACAAATTTTTCGTTGCTAAGGTCGTAGCTACGGTGGTCACTATTTCAACATTTTCCAATACTGGTCCATGGACGTGATTTAAATTTAGTTGATGGAAGCTTATTGAAGTTTAGGCGAATAAATTTACTCCTACACATGTTCGACGCGTATAGTTAATGGAATTTTATCAAAGTTTACTAAAGTTTGAGTTAGTTGAAATCTTGTCCACTTTGCAACCTACATCTTACTAGTTTATAAGAGCTTATGAAAAACTTTTGCACATATTACCTCAAATTATTAATAGAATCTTATAGTTGATTTATTTTAATATATTTTCATAACCCCTTTCACCTTTTTGTATTGAACGCCCAATTTTTTTTATAACAATAATAAGTTTTGAATTTCAATTACTAAATTTAGATACTAAATAAATTTCAGCTTTAACTTTAGCCTATAACTCTATTTGACAACTTAAAACTTTATAACCTAATGAAAATATCGGCACTGACATTGAACCTAACATTATGAGATGAAATTAATAGCTAAGATAAAGAATATAATTTTTAAATAAATTCACAGGATGTTCGGTATAATGTAACTTCGTCTTAACAACGAAAAAACCCCAATATACCAACTAAACTGATTGTCTCCAACTAATTGATATTGATTCCCTTCCATAAATTTTTTGAATTTTGCTAAACGATTTTGGAGCTTAAACACACTTGAGAAATTTACAAACACTAACCAAATAACTAGCAAATCACCCCAACCTTAAAAGAGCAAAATCTTAAAACAAACATATATGATTTAGCTACAAAACACGTTAAGACCATGTTTATTTCTATACCCATGATATAAATGGGGTTAGAAAACCCATACCAATGTTTGTTTTAACTAGAGGATGAGAATGTATGATTCTCATACCAACAAAATACACTAGAGTTCATAACCTTTCCAAAATTAAGGTATTGGTGATTCTTATTCCAACCCGATTTTAAGTATAGAAACAAATGTGCATGAGAGCTTCAATAGCATTACCTACCCATTGAAAAATTCAACCATAATAGCCACAAAAGTTCTGTTCTAAAACCATAAGCATTTGACACCAACAAAAGCATCATAATTTTCTCTAAACCACCTTATAAATTATGCCCTCAAAAGCACTAGACACTAACTAGCCAACCAACACAAAGTCATGGGTTCGGATCCATTTGAACTGTGGAATCAAACTGGACTGGGAAAAATGCTTGGTTCAGAACCAGAATAACCGAAATCGGCGGTTCGACACTATAGTCGATCCTAGTCCCGACATATGCCAAACGCTGAACTAGTTTGAACCGTCGGTTTATAGCCATTAGGCCCTAACGAGTCTTTTTTCACCATTTGTACCCATTTTCCCATAATATTATCCCTATAAATACCATATCCAACCTTTGATTTTATTCATATCAATCTCATATTCTCTTATATATATATATCTCTACTAGTCTCATTCACAATCTCATTCTCTACATACAAGCTTCCAAGTCGTACATCTCTTCTTAAATTTCTTATTAATAATCCTATACAAAGTTCAAAGTTATTAATAAAAAAATGGAACACCACAAATTTATTGATGAGTTTGCCAAACAACTCTTTGGTGGTTGACAAGAAAATCAGTTTCATTTAAGGATGTTCAACGTGTTGGACTATTGGATCGACATGTGACGAGCAAAAAATATTATTTGACCCGCGGACCTACCCGTGGGTCAACTCGTTTGACTAAGTCAATCGAGTCAATTTTTTTTAATTGCACTTATAAATTACTTTATAAATGTTTATATTACAAAGATCTTTTAGATTCCTTTGACGCTTGATATGTTTTGAATTCGCAAGCAATTAAACTCTTTTGGGACCAATGCTACAAAACCATGAACATTTTAAAAGTTTTCAATGATGCAACTTATACGAGTGGTCATGCCAATGAACCAAGTGCTCATATATATTGTTTTGAAGTTTTGAATGTGGTGAGTGCCTATAAGGAAGAGCTTACATGACCCGATGTTTAGCCAATGTGGTCACATTTTAAACGAGAAGAAATCAAGATTGGCACCCGATGCATTGGAAGTTCAAGTTTGTGTCGAAAATTGAAAGATGGAGAACCTTAGAGCACAATTGATGAACTATACAGAGTCATCAAATGATGTACTTAACAATGACACAGGTTGTGCTTCTTCCATCAGTTCCTAAGGGTCGTCTTAGGTAAGTGGGTTTCGTGTCGAATGTAAGAGAAATACATGGGATTTGATTCCTCTATAACTACGAGATAATACGTAGGCAACTTAATATTAAGTTCAAACCTTTCAATTTCCAACCTTTTTTCCTTAAGTGTACAATCGAAAAAAATAGGATAGTCACAGAGTGAGTCACGATCGTGACTCTTTGTTGAGGCTGGGTCGTGGCCTAATTTTTTTTATTGGGAGGGTCCGGAACCAGTCAAAATTGAATTGAAACCGAAATAAAACCTTGGGTTAGTCGGTCTTGGTTCCATCCTTCAATCGGTCCCGGTTCCACCCTTTTGTGGAATCGAAATGGAACCGTAGGTCATTTGGTCCTGATTCTATGACTACCAACACATCCTTCATTGAATAAAACTAGAAAAACTATAAATTCATTTCTATGGTTAAAAATCCAACTAAAATTGAAGAGATTCAAATGCTCAAATTGAAAAGAGACGAGATTCATAATTTGAACGAAAGAATCGAGAGAGCGCTTATGATTTGAGAAGAGTTAAACAACTTCTGGCAAAGGAGAGAGTGAGGTACGAAAAATGGGTATTAGGGATAGACAAGGCCACAAACATCTATAAGCTATCGTAAATGTAAACTCCCAACATTATTTGTTGGACTAAAAATACTCATAGCCAATGATAAGGTTGCTCAAACTTTCACAGAAGGATCGTTCAACAACTATCATTTATCGAACACATAAATTTATTTGAAAAATAGGTATTTTATTTCAGCTACTAATTTTAAATATTAATTTGAGCATTAATGCCTTAGCACCGTCAGCTACAACAGTAATAAACGGACCCTCAATTATCTAACACGGGATATATAATTTCTTTTCATAAACTTATGTAAGTTTTAATAAGTTTGAAATACTAACTACTAAAGGAAGCCTAATTTAATTTCAGCTTTAGCTTCAACCGAAACACTTCTTTTTTTTTTTATTTTTATAAAACTTCTTCTTGTATTGATTTTATGCTAATTGAGAAGATGCTATCTATTTCAAAAAAAAAAAAAAAAATTAAGGCGGAAAACTAAGGACAAGAAGGAGTTCATAAATATCCATTTCTCTTTTTAATACTCCGTAATTGAAGAATAAAATCTATATTTTTTATTTTCCGTTTTCTTCTACAAGAATAATAGAACGCAGCGACGACCATCACGAACTTCTCGAGCGACTCTCTCACTTTCCCCCTCTTCCTCTGTAAAACCCTAATCGTCCAATCCCGCTTTTTTCAGTTTCCTTTAATCCTCCGCTCTTTCACGCTCTCTACAAATTCCGAACATCCAATCAATCGATCAATTTCGAAACGCGTACGAAGCAACTTCATTTCTACCGATATCGTCGATTTTGAATCCCTAATCTCTTCCATGTTTTCTTGACTTCGTTTCGGTGGATCTTGAGCCTGTTTTCCCGTCTTTGATTCTCCGAGCTTGCACCATCCTTTGTTTCCAGGTTGTTTTTCTGCATCGATCGAGGCTGGCGAGTTTTGGGGTGTTGTAAATGGCGGATCCGCCGGGTTGCCGCTGGCCATTTCGTTTCTTGGAAGTGTTTGGTAATCTTGAATTAGGTTTAGCGTTTGAGTGCGCAATTCGAAGCTTTGAGTATATAGTGGTAGAAAAAGTTGGGCAAGCATGCTGAGCGTGATAAGGGTGTATCTTCCGTCCGATATTCCAATTGTAGGCTGCGAGCTCTCGCCATATGTTCTTGTTCGCCGTCCTGACAAGACTGCTTCTACAGATGATATCCCCGAATCATCTCCAATTGATGGACATTTCTTGAGATATAAGTGGTAAGTATTGCTGATTAGTTTCGTTTAATAAGCTCCGTGGACTGGATAACGTTTTGCTTTATATTTGAAATTTGAGGCTTCCGGCAGCTGTAAGAGCTGTAAGGTTCAAATCTTGTACAAAGCTGGTTTTCTATAGTAATAATCTTCTGTGGCAAGAAGTATTCAAATCTTTAGTTTTCTATAGTAATAATCTTTAGTGACAGGAAGTGTTCAAATCTTGTACAAAGCTGGTTTTATTGAATTAGCTTTAGGATTATAATTGATAATTATCCTTGAGCTTGTAAGTCTGCACAATCTTGCACAAAGGTCGGTTTTCAATTGTATTTAGCTGTTGTCCTCTATAAACTGCACTGCGGAAGTGTATAATGTCAAGGGTCTTACTGCCTTTTCAAGTGTATTTGTCTAGTTTGGTTGAGTAAAGAACTTTTCTATGTTTGATTTAGGTTAGCAATCAGTGCCCCTCTTAGGGTTTTTGGCATTCATGTGTTTGCTTTATTAAGAATTTGTATCAGCTGATTTTTAGTCCATCATCTATCAGAAGCTATATTTTCTAGTCTTATTTGTTGCTTTCTAGTTCCATTTATTTGCATTATAAAAGTATTTACAAAACCCAAGTTAGGATTTGGAATGCCATGTGACTGTCACGTGGCTTCCAATTGAGAGATTTCTCGTTCAATTTGACCTCTTGTGTATGCAGGGATTGGGCTTAGGGTCAGTGTAGGTTGGTAAAGTAATGAATTGTAGTACTTGGTTTGTTCAGTGCCCCTTGACTCATTGTGCAGTCTTTTTTGGCTAGTAAATTCTGAGTGGTGTTATCTCATAAGCGATGAACTTCAAAAAAAGTTATAGTGGTTACTTATATGATGTTTATTGCAGTAAGTAATCATGCTTTTGTATAAAGCCCAAATTTGATTTAATGTTGTTCCCTCTATGCCTTTCTAGTCAATGTAAGTTTAGTCCGTGATGAATGTTTGTAGGTTGTTAGGATGTAAACTATATGTTTGATTGAGGCATATATTCTTTCTTAACTTGCCTTTTGGTTCAGCTAACATAGTCGGTTCTTGTTTTTATTTACATGCAATCTTTTGACATCTACAAGTTGAATTATGGTCAGAAGTGACGGTGCTTATGTGTATTATATGTAGCATGATTAAAAATTGGTTATATACGTGGAGTGTTGAGCAATATCATAAAGGTATCTGAACGCTTTATAAGTTATTAGTTCACGCTTAAAATTTAATGAGAATCAAATGAACTGCATTTTAATGCTGCCTTTAAAATGAAAAGTAGAAATTTAATTGCATTTTGACAAGAGTAGTTTACTTAATATTTTCCTCAATTCTGAAATTCTGAATCCTGTAAAGAAGGCCAAAATACTCTTTACCTAGAGAAATGGTATTTTTGATTCAACCAACTGATGTAAGTCTTTATACTGTAATTATGGAAGTGTCGATATCAAAATTTGTAGGTTTTCTTGTGCCATATGCTGCAGTAAAATCTTAGTTATTATGATTTCCTCAAAGGTGGCATTCTCTCTCTTTTCTTAACCATAAATTCTAAAGGTGGCGCTCTTTGCATTTTTTACTATACCTGTCATTCAGATTCATGAGGCTTGGTTTAAATTTGCACCATGGGTGTCTGCAAAAGAGTGAGGCTACTGGATTATACTACTAATTTAACTCTCTGTACATGTTGTAGGTACCGTATAGAAAGTGATACAAAAGTTGCAGTTTGCAGTGTCCATCCAACTGAGCAAGCCACATTGCAGTGCACAGGCTGTGTTAAGGCTAAGCTACCTGCTGCAAAAAGTTACCATTGCTCCCCCAAGTGCTTTTCAGATGCATGGCAGCATCACCGTGTTCTGCATGACCGTGCTGCTAGTGCCCTTAATGAAAATGGAGGTGAAGAGGAAGAATTGTTTGGGCGGTTTAATAATGCAGGATCCGGAGTTATTCCTCCATCATCTTCAAGCACTAACTTAGCTAATGGATCAGTAGCGTCTGCCCCTCTATATCCCGCTGCAGTTGCTCAAAGGAGAGGTGCTGAAACGTGGTTTGAAGTTGGACGCTTTAAGACGTATACCCCTTCAATTGACGATGTTGGTCATCTTCTTAAGTTTGAGTGTGTAGTAGTAGATGTTGAGACAAAGCTTCCTGTTGGACATCCCAGCACTCTGACAACTTCTCGTGTTATTCCCGCTCCAACCCCAACTCCCCGTCGCTTGATTTCAGTCAGCGGGATGGATATGAAGGGTCGTTTGGATTCAGATGGCCGTCTTTCTTCAAATGGAAATTTCACCGTGCTCTCATACAACACTTTAGCTGATGCATATGCCACAAATGAAGCATATAGTTATTGTCCTCCATGGGCTCTTTCATGGCCCTATCGTAGACAGAACTTATTGAGGGAAATTGTTGGGTATCGTGCTGACATCATTTGTCTTCAAGAGGTAAGGCTGCTTATCTTTTCCTCTGCTTAAGATCTCATTTTAGCTATGGCTTTTGTTTATAACATGCTAAATTTTATTTGTTTTACTTTCACCATTTCCCCACTAGCAAGGAATATAGTAGAGTAGTTGATGTCAGTATGTTACACTATGAAAAAAAATTTTCTTCACTTTTGACATTATTTGAGTCACCATTTTTCATTTTGAGTAAGGAGAAAGCTCTAATTATATAGAAATCAAACTAAAATAGCTGTACTTGTATTTTTGGAAATTGGGCTTCAAGTGTTATTTTTCATCATCAATTCTCCAGAGCTTAGATGATGTCATTTATATTCTACAGGTCCAAAATGATCATTTTGAAGAATTTTTTGCTCCTGAGCTTGATAAACATGGCTACCAAGCTCTTTATAAGAGGAAAACATCTGAGGTTTGTATCCTGAATTTATAAATTCTATCTGGATTGTGGCATTCATATCATGTGAAGGTGTCTTACTTTTTGTTCTGTATCCTGTAGGTTTCCCAGACATTTGATGGTTGTGCTACATTCTTCCGTAGAGATAGATTTTCGCACGTCAAGAAATATGAGGTAAGATGTTATTGCACTCTTGTTCAGTTTAGCTTTATCATCTCCGTTTTTATTTTCAAGTTCTCAACTGTATTCATTTTTATCATCAGGTCGAGTTTAATAAAGCTGCACAATCTTTGACGGATGCGGTTGTTCCTGGGGGTCAGAAGAAAAGTGCATTGGGTCGATTGGTTAAGGTATATTATTGAGGTTATGGCTTAAATTATTCCTTTGGGGATTTGTTTTTCCTGCGTTTAGTGTTTCTAAATGTATAGTTGATGTAATTTGATCTCATTTGTAGGATAATGTTGCATTGATAGCAGTTCTGGAAGCAAAATTCAGCTATCAGGGAGCTGATAACCTTGGGAAACGGCAACTTCTTTGTGTGGTGGGTAGCGTTTATTGTGGAACTATCTTATATTATTCATGTGATCTACTGGGGATTCCTGAATTAGCATTTTCTAAAGCTGTGTCTCGTGAAGTTTTAATGTGGAGATGTGCTTTTGTACTATACTAGTATGGTTGCTCTGTCTACTTGTGATTGCTATTGCTGTTGCTCTCCTATATTTGTCACTGTTGTTTCACAGGAATAATATAAATTTTAATTTCAAATCTATTAACTATTATGCTTGATAAAATTTGATCTTAATTTGGCCGTATAGCTACAGCATATACAGATGATAAATTTGAATCACCAATGTTATGGCAATGGTGTTCTATTAGGGTTTTATGTATTCACCATGTGTGATATGTTGTGAATTCATGATTGCTTAAGTTGTCAGATCTTCAGATGCTTTTGAATTGACACACCTTCCATTTAGATTCAGATTTAAAAAAAAATTATTTATGTGCTAGAAAGTCATTTAAAGGTTCATTCTAAAAAAAAAAACTATCCCTTTTTAAAATTTGCCGTGCTTCCTCGTACAACGTATAATATTCACTTCGAGCTGATTATGAGTATTTGACTCCCCAAAATATAGCTGTTTCTTTTTTGGTTTTACTATGTTAATTTTATACCTTGCTTCCATCTTACTTTCAAAACATACATACAACTCTTGTGTTCATCTCATTTGCTAGTCTATAATCATATTCACGTCCATAATTTTCTATTTTTCTCTGTTCTGTTCCATCTTGCTTTTTGATTTTCACTTTTAGTTGATTTATATGGTACTTCTTATCATTACTCATTCAACCATCTTGATATCTTGGAGCAGGCAAATACACATGTAAATGTCAGTCAAGATTTGAAGGATGTGAAACTCTGGCAGGTTAGATGTGTACATACATAGGGGGTTCTTAATTTTCTTTGATGGTTTTTTCTTGTGGGATTAAACTTTTGCGTTGTCAACCATTTTAGGTTCATACTCTACTGAAAGGCTTGGAGAAAATTGCAGCAAGTGCGGATATCCCTATGTTGGTCTGTGGGGATTTTAATTCAACACCTGGAAGGTTATGATTTTAAGTCCACTCTGGATAGTGTTTAAAGTTATCATACCATTAATATAACCATGATTTCTGAAAAGTTATGATTGAATGACACTGCAGTGCTTCTCATGCCCTTCTTGCAATGGGCAAGGTTGATCCACTACATCATGATTTGACAGTAGACCCCCTGGGCATCTTGCGCCCTCTCTCAAAGTTGTCACACCAGCTACCATTGGTAAGTACACATCAGTCAAGTTAGGGTGTGCTTGGTAAATTTTATAGTTCACAATCCAAAAAGCCCTTTTTTCTGTGTGCACTTCCTGCATTATTGAGGTTTGACCCCTTTGGTAAATTTTATAGGTTAGTGCATACTCTTCGTTCGTTAGAGGGATGGGACCCTATATAGAGCAGCAGAAGAGAAGAATGGATCCGACAACAAATGAACCTTTGTTTACATATTGCACTAGGGATTTCATTGGCACCTATGATTACATATTTTACACTGGTACACATTCTCAACTTCAATCTCTTTGCCTTTTTTTTCCTTTTCTGGTTCTTGGTACTCGCGTACTACTTCTGGCATAATAATAAAAAGTGGTGTAAGCTTGATTGTTCAACTGTGGTTTCAGCTGACTCCTTGACAGTGGAGTCTTTACTTGAACTGTTGGATGAAGATAGCTTGAGGAAAGACACTGCTCTTCCATCTCCAGAGTGGTCCTCTGATCATATAGCACTTTTAGCTGAATTTCGCTGCAAGCCTAGAACTCGACGTTAGCTGCCATATCAAGGTAGAGAAAAGGTAACAACACACTGACAATGTCTCATGTGCAATTTTGCTAAGGAAATCATCTGGGTATTGAAACAAATTTTGACATCAACAAACACAACCTTATGTTATATCTGTGCCTTGTACAGGTCTGAGTCTGAGAATTCTTGATTGGGTGTGAGGATGAAGATGATGTACTACTTGGGAGATCAAAAAGGACAGAAAAGTTACAGTGTAGATTTTGGGATTGTCTCCTCCAAGGTACTATACCATCACCAATTGCAGAATCCGGGCAAATGACCAGCTCTTGTATCATGCCAATAGGAAGAAAATGTGTTCTATTTCCCCCTTCTTTGTTTCCAGTTTCATATTTTCACCTTTTCTTTTTTTCTTTTTCGATAGAAATCACCCACAGTTACGGATGGGGGTGCTCACAGCGATTATGTGTAAACTCTATGAGTCTGAATTTCCAACAAAGCATTTGTTGGTGGCATTGTCAGAAAGAACAAATCTTTAGCTCTCATCGGACTTTTTTCGATTCGTCTTCACGTTTTATTTTTCTCCGAGGTCAGAAGATATGTCGGACTTGTAGATGTGATTAGGAAAGAAGTATTTTGTTTAGTCTGTTATGAAATTTGTTATTCTAACAAATTTCAGCTGAGAAGATCTTAAAATGCGCTGACTTAGGAGAAAAGTAAAGAGCATCTTAACGTAGAGGTGAGTCAACGAAATGATCTGTTTTCATTAACATTCTTGGTATACTTCCTACTATATCTAACAATAAAAGTTGTTAAATTTTTGTAGAAATGATGCAATGTTAAGAAAATAAGCTAATTAACGAACTGTATGGGGTGCACGTTTACTCTACATTGATCTCACATTTTTATTCATCTAAAATGATTTAAACTTGCACATGATTTGAAGAAGAAAGTACACGTACAAAATCAAGACATGTAGTAATGCATGTAAATGGGGTTCGTTACCCATTGCTGTCTTGGAAAGTTAAATAAAAAGTTGAGTGATGATCAACACATGTAAAAATGTAAATATCGGATCCTTTTGGAAATAGAACCGGGTTCTTATGAAGTAGGCCTCCCAGAATATTTCGGTAAACCAGCTTTTAACTTTTACCGATCGGCTTAATATAATTAAAGTAATAAAATAATGAGACTTGATTTTTCATACTCCCTCCGTCCCATTAAGTTTGTCCAATTTCCATTTTAGTTGTCCCAAAATGTTTGTCCAACTTTTTTTCTTTCCTTTTATATCAACTTATTCTTACAATATTATCCTCACCTTTTGCCCATATTATCCAATAAAAAATCTACACTCATACCCCTTTTAGTCATTTCCTTTTTCTTTCTCTTTCTCACATCACTAACAATCACAATCACAACATCTCTCCTAATCCTATTGGTTGCTTTTTCTTCTTCCACCTTTTCTTAATTGGTGAGCTTTTTGTACAATTGGACAATCAAAATGGGACGGAGGGAGTATAAACCACGCATGTGGGCAGGCAATACACATGACTTTTTCACTGTAAGACCCTATTCTCCCCCCCCCAAAAATGTCAATTTCTAAAGATTTTACACTCTGAAAAAAGTCCCAGATAATAAATATCCACAATCTCCAATCGCGCGTGTAGTATTTGCGCCTTTCTCTCCAACCAGAACAGAACGTGTATATCACATTCCAACCATCGCGCGTGGAAACAGAAATAGGAAATTGACACCCCACCGTTTAACACCAAGATGAATAACTCAACGCCGTCCAACAAGTCGTATATAGTGAAGAAGAATGTTCGTGCTAATCTTCCATCTCGAGTTGAAATCGGAAGTAGAGAGAGAAAGAGAGAGGAATTAGGGATTGGAGAGATCTATCTGTCTGAATTTGCGTCGAGAGATTTTCTCGCTTTGGTTTGTCTGATCCACGCTAGCAGTAAATCTAGGGTTTGTGGTGCTTCCCTGTTTTCTTTTTTTCCTCGATTCGTCAACGCCAATCCGAAGTAAAAGGTTCGTTTTCCTCCTGAGTTATCTTCTTTATATGTGGCCTCAATTTGTATATTCAGAAGTTTTTTTTTGCTAATAAATACTGGATTTGTATTCTGTTTTGTGTTTTGCTCCTAATTTGATAGCTTAGGTTTAGTGGTTAGGTCAATTTGCTAATCCTCGGTGTGGAATAGGTTTTCAATCGCCGTCGGTGGTAGATTTCGCTGCGTTTCTTCAATCGGCTTGAGTTTTTGGATTGAAAGAAATTGATTTCATTGAAGGAATCGTCTCTTGCCTTTGCTTGGGGTTTTCCTATTCCGATTGCATGTTTATTCATAGGGAATGTTGAGTTGCGATTTCGAAGTTGGGAGATCCTGCATTTTTCTGAACATTGGCAACCATGAGAAATTCTTGGGCAGATGTTGCTAGCTCCGAGGCTGACAATGTAGCTTCCCTGGACAACAATGGTTATGGTGGGGCCTTGCGTCCCACCAAACCTGCTTATTTACCACCACATCTACGTAACAGGCAACAACAACCATCTGAGCCGACTGCATCGTCTAACTTTCCTCCACCATCCTTTAACGATAGGTCCTCTTATGGTGGATCCAGTGTTGGGCCCAGATGGGGTGGTCCTAGGGCAGATTTTGGGCGCCAGGGTTATGGTGGTGGTGGAGGTGGTAGAGGCGGAGGTGGATGGAATGGAAGAGGTGGAGGTGGATGGGATCGTGGGAGGAGCCGAGAGGTAAACCCTTTTGAGGACGATGTTGATGATCCCGTTCCTGAGCAAACATTTGAGCAGGAGAACACTGGCATCAATTTTGATGCTTATGAGGATATTCCTGTGGAGACTAGTGGGGATAATGTGCCTCCACCGGTAAATACATTTGCAGAGATAGACCTTGGGAACGAGCTGAATGCAAATATCCGGAGATGCAAGTATGTGAAGCCAACGCCTGTCCAGCGGCATGCAATCCCAATATCCCTTGCTGGACGGGATCTGATGGCTTGTGCTCAGACTGGGTCTGGGAAAACTGCAGCTTTCTGTTTTCCAATAATAAGTGGAATTATGAGGGGGAACAATCCCCCAAGGCAACGTGGATCTCGAACTGCAAACCCATTTGCACTTATTTTGTCACCTACTAGGGAGCTATCAATGCAGGTTAGATGCTGGTTGAGAGCTTGAATTTAAACAGCAAGTTTTATATTTCTTTTTTATATATGCCCTTGAGTCTTATATTTCTGACGCTTTTTAAAATATATATTTGTTTATGACACCTTTTCCAGATAAATGATGAAGCTAAAAAGTTTGCCTACCAAACTGGTGTGAGAGTGGTAGTTGCATACGGGGGAGCACCAATAAGCCAACAGGTTAGGTTTTGAGATCATCATTGATTAATCTTCAAAGTGCCTACATCTTGAAAGATATGATCTTTGGTTTGATGTCAGTATCTTTGGTTGTGAGCTTGTAGCTCTGACTTTTCTTGGTTCTGGGCCTATTTTATGGTTATCTAACGGCAAATTGTCTTGAAATTTTTGCTTAGTTAATCTGATCTAACCATATACGACTAGTGTGTTTTCATACAAAAGAAAATTCGCGAGAAATGGTCTTGTAAGTTGAATTTGTAGGCAGCTCATGGTGTATATTTTAAGTAAATTGGTGGTATAGTTTGCTTTGGATGTTAGGTAATATCATATGAATTGTCTTGCATTGGATGATTTTTCTATATGGGACTTGGTTCTGGTATTAGGCATGCGATTTCATTTTTGAAGCACAACTATTTTTTAGTAGACATTGCAAGATCGAACCCTGCCTGTCTGAATCTTGGTCCTGCTAACAAACCGTCCATATTTTTCTTATTATACTATAAATTTGTAAGGATGGCTCTTGTATAATGTAATTATTTTATGGTTGAAGGACAACGTGTAGTGTGCTGTTTTCTTTCCTGATTTAAGTGCAAGCATTTGCTATAGTGAATGTCTATTTATAACTGATGTTATTTTTCATATATATCCAGCTGCGTGAGCTTGAGAGAGGGGTTGATATTCTTGTTGCAACTCCAGGGAGGTTGGTGGATTTGCTTGAAAGGGCCAGGGTGTCATTGTCAATGACCAGATACTTGGCACTTGATGAAGCGGATCGTATGCTTGATATGGGGTTTGAGCCTCAAATTAGAAAGATAGTTGAACAGACTGAGATGCCTCCTCGTGGTGTGAGACAGACAATGCTTTTCAGTGCAACCTTTCCAAAAGAAATACAGGTTTAGCTCATCATTCTGTTTTGTCATTGGCTAATATCTCTAAAATCTCACCCATTATGATCAGTATCCAATTTCCACTTGATATGACTCTTCAGTGTGACTGTTTGACATTAAAAATAATTAGTTTTAGTAAGTCCAGGCTGTTTATCCAGTTAATACAGTAGTTGCCAATCACATAATCATAGCTAACTGCTAACTGGTCAAATGGGAGCTTGGCTTTCTCAAATCCTGCCATCCTAGTCCTTTACAATATTACATTTATGGAACAGTGATAATGATCGGCTGATTTCAATATTTCTTACAAAGTGCTGGCTGGTTGTTTTAGGTAGTTGATAGAAAGTGACTTTCTAATTGAAAATCTTGTCTTTTTTCCCCCTTATGGTCATTATGTAAAATTTACGAAGCAACAAAAACAGAAGATCTGATGTGGATTGAATAGATAATTATTTAGCTAATGCTGGTAGATTAAATTACAACATTTGTTGTTATAGAAATTTCAGAGACCATGTATGTCCTCCGTACTTGCAACACAGAGTTTTTTAATAAATTGAATTGATAATATATCTTTTGTTTTTAATGGAATAGCTTCTACTTCACATCCACATTGTGGTTCCTTTTTTCATGTACGTTCTTTTGTATTTATGAATTTGACAATGTTTTGAAATTCATGTTGGTATATGTGAGAATGCTAATATAGAAACATGATGTTATTAATTGTGATAGGGATGGTCGATATGTGTTTAAGGTGACAAGAGAGTTGTATTTAGAGTGTGCACTGGTGATGGACTTTCCACATCAATTAGTGATTTAGTGGAAGGGGTGGGGGCAAGTAGGATCCCTTGTCATTAAAATTTTTGGGTATAATTACCACATGGCTTATTGGCTTTTATACAATGTCTTGAGATAGATATAACCCCTATATCAATTTTGGTGCATTTTAACTAAATTCAGTTATTATTGTCACATAGCTGAATTTAGTTTTCCTTGGGTCTATCGGGCGCATCCTCCTGACATGTTCAGGTTATGGGTGCCCCCATCTTGACCCCCCAAATTCTGCTTGAGAGGGGATATACTAGGACTATATTGGGCAATGATGATGATGATGATGATGTTGTGTAGCTATGCAGTTTGACTGCATTTTATTCTATATAGCGGTTGTTTTCTCCTTTTAGGCTATGTCCTGCTTAGCATGCATTATTAGTTTCTCCTCACAAAATTTGGAAGGTCTTGACGCTTTCAATTTGTGTTTTTCAAACTCCCATGGCATTTGTTGTTTGTCTGCTATGCATCTAATAGCTGTTTTGAAACTATGCAGAGGCTCGCTTCTGATTTTCTAGCAAATTACATTTTCCTGGCCGTGGGAAGGGTAGGTTCTAGCACGGATCTGATCGTACAAAGGGTTGAATTTGTTCAAGAATTTGACAAGAGAAGTCATCTGATGGATCTTCTACATGCACAAAGGGCCAATGGGTTTCATGGCAAGGTATCCTATATAGTTTTGCTGTATCCTATGCATTATGGTGACCTATTGGATGATCCATTGGCTGCTGTGTTTAAATCTCTATAAAATTTGAATGATTTTGGTGGTTTAAAACTGAATCTAAACTGATTTCTTATTTGTGCTTATTCTGACAGCAATCTTTGACACTTGTGTTTGTGGAGACTAAGAAGGGAGCTGATGCATTAGAGCACTTCCTTTCTGTGAATGGATTTCCAGCTACCAGCATTCATGGAGATCGAACTCAGCAGGTGATATTCATGGATATAGATTTGATTGCAATTAGGACTGTCAATATATGCTTACCCAAAATCCCAAAATTTAGAACTTCCTAACCTGAGAAAATAATTAATGGCTCAAGGACCTTTCCTGATACAAACCCAAATATTAGTTTTTATTGATTATAATTATCATCCTTATTTTCCCATTTTCTAGTTACTTAATCTGATTTGTCATACTCCCACTTTCTAGGTTTTAGGCACTTCACCATTATGAATTCCTATATTGGATTTATTGTTATTTAGTTTTAGGAGTTTGACCTCCCAGATCCTGCTTGTTCTGGGATCCACCTGTGTAGATGTAGTTGTTAGTTTTAGGAGTTTGCTATCATGTTCATCTACGGAGTATTATAAAAGGAGGATGCATATTGTAATGTGCAAGACTCGATTATTGAAATGATTGACAGAACGCGACGGTAATTCCTCATAATGGACATTGAGAGACTGGCTTTTCATCTCTCCTTCTTTTATCTATTTTAGGGTTCTAACATTTTGCTCTTGTGACCTAAACTACTAAACCCACAACTGATCTGAACTCTAAGCTACCCTCACCTAAAATTCAAATAAAAAAAACTTTCAATGCATCTCTTCACATTAATTTCCTTTTTCGGGATGGTATATTCTTACACAAGCGCATCTTTAGTTACCAAGCATCTTTCTTTTGGTGTGTTTTATCATGTTCTGGATTAAAAAATTCATCTAGTTGGATTTTGTTCGGAATACCATTTTACAAGCTCTTGTTGACATGATTTCTTAGTTTACTAGCCAAGCAAAAATTACTTTCTTTTGCATTGTTGTTGGTATGAGCTTGAAATAGGTGCTCATAATTGTGTTCTCTTCTAAAAATTGTTTCCAGGAAAGGGAATTTGCATTGAGGTCATTTAAGAGTGGAAATACACCAATATTAGTCGCAACTGACGTTGCAGCACGAGGTCTAGACATCCCCCACGTTGCCCATGTAATCAACTTTGACCTACCAAATGACGTTGACGACTACGTTCACCGTATCGGCCGTACTGGACGAGCTGGAAAATCCGGATTAGCAACCGCCTTCTTTAACGACGGTAACACTTCCTTGGCAAGACCACTAGCTGAGCTGATGCAAGAAGCCAACCAAGAAGTACCCGATTGGCTTACCCGCTACGCAACCCGATCATACAGTGGAGGTGGAGGAAGAAACCGCCGTTCTGGTGGTGGGCGTTTTGGAGGTCGTGATTTCAGAAGAGATGCCTCTTCTTACAATAGAGGCGGCGGTGGAGCCACAGATTACTATGGAGGAAACAACAGCTATGGTGTTCCGAGCCATGCTGTTTCGGGCTATGCTGGGGGTGGTGGCGGAGGATATGCTCCTGGTGTAGCTAGTGCTTGGGACTAATAATCTAAAATCCCACCTGTGATGACATCATCTTTCTCATGGTACCCTATGATGCTTTCGTTTTTTAGTTTCGGTTATTTTTTAATGCGTTCCGTACTTTTCCCGGAAACTGGTGATCAGTAGACATATTGGGAGTGTGCTAAGAATAGGGAGGCGTGTAGTCGCCTTTCTCTTTCTCCTCGTACATTATTAGTCATGAGTAGATGATGATGATGCGTGATATCAGTTAGGTTTACAGAACTGATAGGTCTTTAGACTTCTGCTGGTTCAGTATTATGCTTTTTATGGGAAAATTGTTTGCTATGATGGTTTGGTATGGTTATTGTCGTTTTGGTTTCGGTTCTTAGAGAGGTGATATTTTATTCTCAGTTTTAAGGTAAAATTGAATCTAACTCGATGGAAAATTGGAATGCTATGCTTTGCATTTTGCTTGGTTTGCTTTAGGAGGCCGTTTTGCTCGAGTCTTCTGTATGAAATCAACACTACTGTCATCTGAAGTTGACGAATCTCTGATCATATTTGGAAGGCTTCCTGTTTGTGATCTGATTCTTGAATGATATGTTTTGTTTCCCTTTACAATCACATGCTTTGCCATTGCTTCATGTGCTTTAGTTGGGGATTGTATTTGTTTCTAGAGATGTTTTATCCTATATTAGTGGGGATTGTATTTGTTTCTAGAGATGTTTTATCCTATATTAGTAGTAGAACCCAGAATTTTGAAGTTCAACTTTTCTGTGAAAGTCAGCTGGGTTAATTATGACCTCTCTAGTTTTTGATGTCAATGGTAAATTTGCATCGAAAAATTAAAGAACTGCACATACTTGGATAGTTCACTAAACACCATTGGCAAGCCTTCCATGGAAAGTTTAGGTTATGGACTACGGAGTGTATTATCATCCCATTCCAAAAATCTTTCTCATAATTGCCCATATTTCAGTACTCCAAACTCAAATTTAAACACCTACCTATACATGATAAAATTGCCCCAAAACTGATAGTTTTATCATCTAGGCTGTTTCAATTGACTAAACAGAAGGGTGTCCTATATATTTGTAATTTGGTGACGTTCAAAATGATGGTACTATTATTTGTGCCATAAATAGATGCTTTTTTGAAGAAACATATGTAAATAGATAATGTAAAGGGGCTATAACAACACAATAAAGGCCATTCCATCAGAATCTTAAGATCAAAAGGGAGACCCAATATACATCCTAATCTCACCATCGATTTTGTTTCATCTGATGAGCAAGTTATAATCAAGCATCATGATAGCCATTCAAGCAAGGACGCGATTGAGAATTGAACATCTTTCAATATTTTCATAAATAGGTGCTCTTTAACAATTTTATGGGATTTCCAAATTCATTGTGTGCTTGATGTGTATGGGTCATTCTAAAATCTCCTCTCTCTTTTTCTTCATTCAAAATCATCAAATAGGTCTTAGCTTGTGTATTGTGTCGTGCCATATATTGCACAAGATGGAATTTTATTCATGTTGCCGTTGAAAGCTTGATCTAGATCCATCTTGATATGAAAACATCACATTTTCTAAGATCATTTTGAATTTGATATTTAATCATTTCTTAAAGCATGTGACTTGTTCAAAGATAATTCAAACTTCAAATGATTTCGATGATCGCTAAATCAAATCTAATATGATTATAGGATCAACATGAACCAAATATTATCCAACTTTCTACTCGTATAATGTGTGTCCATAGACACGCAATAAAGATACTAATTTTGGTAAATTTGATTATTAGTTGTTAATTGTATTTTTTTTAAACGAGTTCATTAATTTTAATTTAGGAAAAAGTTTTAACATAATTTCTAAAATTAACATAGTTAATATGTGGTCATGGCACACTTAGCCGGACGGATCTTAAAATGACCCATAGGGATTGGCGGATTGCTACAACTTGGTTATCTCCATAAGCAAATTGTACGTACATTTGGCCACTAAAAATAAAATCATCACAATTATGGTTTTGACCAAAGAAAGTTGCAACATCATGATTCACAATATTCAATCATTATTTTAAAAATAGTAAAACAAGCTATCATTTATCTTCCCGCAATATATATAACCTTAAAATTTTATTACGTAAATGACTATTATTGATGAATATAATAACCTAAATTACTAAACTAAACTATTTAGTCCTTATTTTTTATGAAGCTTTTGACAAATTCAAGATTTTAAAATATATTCCGTGATGCTTATACAAGAATTTCACTGTCATTATGACCAAATTAATTTCGTCTAATTAAACAAAAGCTTTGAATATTTGAATTTCAAGTTCTTAAAATTATAAGAATCTCATATTAATTTGTTTTTTTTAAACAAATACTTGGACATTGTTAATATTATGCTATAAAATTGGCATGGATATATATATATATATATATATATATATATATATATATATATATATATATATATATATATATATGATAGCAACCTCGGATAATATTACGATGTACATCAAACATATCAATAAAGGGATTAGAAAAAGATAAAGAATTTTCGTTGACATTTTGATGTGACGATTGCTTTGAGTAATTCCCTTAATTTTGGCTCAAGTTAAGGCTTAATTACCTGTAAGACTCGACCGCTCCCTATCACGCCTCCTTTGTGACGATTTAGGGTGTGGAATTGTAAGCAAAGTTTTTGTTATTTTTATTTATTTAGTGATTTAAATAATTTTTTCCTAAGAGTTTAGACATTTTCTCTTGTAGGATTTTAGTTTCCCTACAGGATCCATAGTATAAGATTCTTCATGTATTTTAGGGTACATCTAGAAAAATCAAATCTATGACTTTCATTCAAATAATGGAAAATTCGATCAGATTATTTATCTATGAAATTTAAAGAGTGTTTGACATCCAAGGTTATTCATCATCCTCTCGATCATATAGATAATAGATGTGTGCAATGATGTTATGCAAGTTCCCATCAAATGAATAAATCTGTATCGATCGTTATCAAGTTGACAAATCATCCTTTGATATAAAGTTTCTCTGTTTCAAATCGTATGATATTATTATTAAAGTTTTGGTCTCACGTGCTGGACAACATTGTTGTAGCAAGCAACATCTTATCAAAATGCAATTTAAATACCTATATTATTACGATAGAAGAGGGAGATTTCAATTTTTAATTTGAAGATCGATCACATGATTCACATCAGATGATATCATCCTTTATCAATTAAGCTCGTAAGGGTGCAAGTATGGGATTTACAATCTTTCAGAAAATAAGTATGGGATTTATAATTCTGTTACAGGATATTTGGTCAATCCCAAATTCAGATTATCACGAGCTTATATTATTTCTGCATACCTTTCTGACTAGTCGTCTTATTTTGAATTGCACATCTTTAAAAAGAATTTAGTTTTCTTAAAACCAAATCCAATCGTCTGAAACGCGCCGTTCTATAACGGATTTGACATACAAATATACAATGCAAAATATTTGAGTAATATATGACTTTTTGTTTAAGTAAAAATAGCACTACGTATTGATCAAAGGGCATGTATATAACTCACATAAATATTGACTATGCCTCTCCTATTCTAAAATGACAACATACAAACTATGAAGATCAGAGGCATCGGCGTCCAATGACTTACGAGGGCCCGGTTTAAAATAGATATTGCTAATAAGATTTGAACACAAAATTTATATTATCCCTTTTTGTTCACGAATCAATTAAGCTATCTACTTTAATTTATCTAGAAAAATTAAACTTTCATTATATAATATTAGACTATATAATTTTGGGGTCCTACTTAATTTTAGAACCCTGTGCAAATGCACGTCTTGCACATGCCCCGGGTCACCCCTGATGAAGATACAAACTTGGGGTGAAAAAAAAAAGCCTAATTAAAATTGTACGTATTCTAAAATGGATATTAATCCAGCCAATTTTATCAGCTTTTAGTTATACCAACTCTGTTTTATTATGCGTAAGACATATTATTAATATAGATTAGTTACACCGGAACAAGATCGTTTTTACTTCAAGAATTAAGTACAATTGCATGTTTGAATCCACCCCATTATAAAAAAACTCATTTAATATGAACGAAGGAGAAGTGCATAAATGATTCCAAGCATGCATCTCATTCTTACTGTGATCAGACACCGTTGTTAATTAAATGTTGAGAATTCCATAGGAATAGGATGCTCCTCATTCTCATTCCCCTGTTTCGCGACGGAAAGTGGGCGGTGCCCCCTGAAACCGACAGGCCACGTGTCGCCATTGAATTGGCTTCTCCATAACGGCAATAACGACCCTAGCTGTACACGTACATAATGCCATCATTTATCTTATAAATTACTACTGATCTGATTTTATTTCTATACGCAATTAACTATGGAGAAAATATCATAAAAAAATTTTAAAATGTTCTATATAACGGCATTATAAACATTAGACGCATAATTCCAAAGGGAGGTAGCTCAGGATGGATGGAATTTAATTTTTTAAATTTTTTTAAACATAATTAAGATAAAATCGATGGAATTTGAAATTTGAGTGAGTTTATATTACGGTAAGGTATTTGCCAAAAATATAAAACACTAAAAGAATAGAGGGACACTAAAAAAATCCCTTAATGTTATATTTCATGACGCTAGTATCCTTCGGAAAGCATGCTTTTGTTCAGGAAAAAACAAGCATGACCAATACTCAGTGGTCTAGTGGTAAAGTGGTGTTAGATTCTTTAAGTTTTGTCCAAGAGATTTGAAGTTTGAATTCCACTAACTGCATGTATGGAGAAACTGATATTGGGAGGGTCTCCCCCAAAATGAGGTCACGAAGTACTCAGTCCGGATGTAGAGTAGTGTCCGACCGATCAAACCGGACGAGTTAAAAGGTAAGAAAAAAAAAATGAGGAAAAAACAAGCATGGATCAAATTAATATGTGTATATATACGTATAGTCACTAGTCAGCATAATTCTAGAACCACAGTAAATTAATTGTCTTTGACATTAAATTAAATAATTAACTAAGCTTAAGAAAATATATGTCGTTGTGAAATCGAGTTAAATTAGCGGAAATTCTTTTTCGTATCTACGTGTTAAAGGGACGTTACTTTTTCTTTTTGGTATTCTTGAAGTTTTGGGTTTTTTCGGTTAGTGTCTCTTTCCGGTTCAAATTTATCATTGTGTTTTTCACTATCAAATTAGTAGAATTCGAATCTTAAAAACATTCATATTCATACCTAAATCACCCATATCTAACTACCAGAGGTGTCAAACGGGTCGGTCAGGTCGGGTTCGGGTTCGGTTATTTCGGGTTCGGGTTGAGTCGGGTTCGGGTCATAACGGGTCACCGGTCAAATCGGGTCGGGTCATTGCGGGTTGTCGGGCGGGTCGGGTCGACCTAACAGATCAAGAAAATTAATTTTTTTACAATTATTAAAATATTTTTTATTTTAAAAATGATATTTAATAATAAATCTATTATTTTTATATATTTTAATAATAAAATGTATTATAATTTTCAATATATATTATATATTCTTAAAATATAACAAATTGGGTCAACCCAACGGTTTTTTCGGGTTTGAACCCAACGGGTTTCGGGTCTATCGGGTTCGGTTTATTTTGGGTTTCGGGTGTTAATTTTCGGGTCTTGACCCTAAATTTTTCGGGCGGTTCGGGTCGGTTTTTCGGGCCGGGTCAGCTTTTGACAGCTCTACTAACTACCATTAGAACCCCTTAAAATGAAAATTGTTTAGAAACTCAAATTGAGATATTTGATATTTTGTGTATGAATTTTGGTGTTTTAAGAGTCGAATCTTACTACCTTGAGGGTAGGAACAATGAATTGAATTTAATCCATTTGAACTGAAAAGGGATAAAAAATTTTTTTTAAAAAAACCCAAAAACTTAAGGAAACAAATAAAAAAAGAGTTAAATCTTTAAACACCGATAAAAATACCCTTAAATTTAGTGAAAAATCCTCTATTTCCACATTTATATTCCACTTTCATGTTATAATTAATTATATAAATATTAAATCAATGTAAAAAAATAAAAAATATATTATGTTTCAAACAACTCTATGCATATGTATGCAAATTTATACTTAATGTTCATATTATAAAAATTTTAAAAATTAATTTAATATGATTTTTAAGCTAAAATTTTACAAACATATGCATATAAAAAACAAAAAACATTGAACTAGTGCAGTTTCCCTAAAAGTGATCGAATGTTGGGGATCAAGATGGGACACCCTTATCTTAACACAAGGGGGTACGCGCGAAAGACTCGACGGAACACAAAACAAATAGAACAAAAATAGCAGAAACTAACAAAAACATAACACCCAAGCTACAAAGGCCCCCGTGAAACCGTTTGTCCAGGTGTCCACCACTCAGTTCTTCTCCCTCCAACTATCCATGCATGCTGTTAGATTTGAAGAAATCCCCAACTGGCTGATATCATATCTTTACTATATCTTTACTATCCTTCTAACAATTCCTCAGTCGTCCCCTCCATCAATGTAAGTCTCCAAAGATCAAGCTCTCACACCTACGAACTAGCTCCTCGGGACACTGCCTTTGTACATGCCCAAATCAGCACAATCTTGATTATCAGAGCCTGTTCCCTATACTCGCCACCCCCACCCTACTCCTAATCGCTTCATTAATTTCTAATCTTGTCCAACAACACGTGTTCGCTTATCCACCTTAACATTCTCATCTCAGCTATCATCAACCTCTTTTCTTGTGTTCTTGTGTTAGTCTATATCATTCTTACCCATAAATTATGGTGGATCTAATAATTGTTTGTTGAACTTGCCATTGAGCTTGAGCGACACCGACTATTCGGAAAAAATTTCCGGTTCGGATCGGATAAGGATCATATACAAAATTTTGTGATCCATTCAGATCAATCAGGATATTATCAGATAAGCCGGATCAGTAGATGGGATCAACCGATCGGTATTTTTACTTACCCCTAATTTGAATGGTAAATCTAGGTGTATTATATAAAACTTGCCTAAATTAATATAGGATCGTAAATTAAACACAGTTACTTTTAGGAAATTTCATTATTTGACTAGTTTCAAAACCAAATTCCACAAATGTTATTTTAGGGTTTAGTTTCAATAACTTTACAGTGAAGTTAAAGAGATTTCAATCGTAAAGTAAAATATAAATAATTAAAATTAGGTTTTTCACTTATCAAATCTACTTTGATTTTTTTAATTATTCCCCCTAGAGGTCATTAAATGTCTTAGTCTAATTGTGTGAAAGAAAATGTATCATTTTGATAAAAGTTTATCTTGTGTATAGGTCCTTGTTTGAGTTATTTATCCTATTGCTAATTGATTTAAGGATAAATTTCACTGGACTTATGTATTAAACCTAATGTTTATTTATTAAATTTATTGTATATATGTGCTGATACGTTAGATTATATTAGTTAGGTTAATTAGGATAATAATTTATATTTAAGAATATTATTTTCTTGTATTTAGGATTTAGTTTTATATTTTAATAACATATTATTTCAGCGTTATCTTTTTCAATTTGGCTAAATAGGAGAGTTATTATAAATACTCTCATATTGTTATGTTTTGAAGGAATCAGAATGAGAAATTAATCATCCCAACCCTAGTCTCCTTCTTTGTTATCTCGTCTGAGTCACTCTTAATCCCCGGCTTTGGCCCTTCTTCCCTTCACCGGTTACTTTATTCATTGAATCCGATACGAAGTCACTACGATCGTGTATCATGTGCACAGATAGACATGTATACCCTAAGTTGATATTGGTCCACTAAAGTGATGTTAAACCCTAGCAACAAATAAGGTGACGACTAGATGGAAAATTTGTTCTAGTAGTACGATGTTAGCCAGTGCTTACTGTGGAGGTCGTTGGCAAAGTGGGCTTAGCCACCGACAACAAAGTATACAGAATAATAGAATGAGATGAGCTAGGTTTGAGAAAGCTAATATAAAATGAATGTTAGGATGGTTAACCTTCAAATAAATAGGTCAGTAGGAGGTAATTTGGACATTTTTCGTTGTTTCTTAACATTTAAATAATATAAAAAGAATGCAAGTGGTAACAACGCCAAAGTAATGGGCTGTTTTGTGCAAAAAGAGCAAAATAAGGGACGTGTTTGTGAATTTACCTTCGTATAAATACCGTTCGAGGCGCGCCATCGAATAAAAAAGCACCCCAAATCTGAATATTAATGGCGATCGGAGAATCCCAAGATATGATCCCCGGCCTCCCCGACGAGGTCGCCGTCGAATGCCTCGCGCGCTCCCACTACTCCGCCCACCACCACGCCGCCGCCGTGTGCCGCCGCTGGCGGGGACTCCTCCGCAGCCCTGACTTCCACCGCCTTCGCCAGCAGACCGGCCACACACACCTCGCCGCCTGCCTCATCCAGGCCGTCACCGGCGCCGCGGATTCCGCCGCGAAACCTGGCAACCCGGGCCCACCGGCCTTCGGCATCTCCGTGTTCGACTCGGTGACTCGGTCATGGGAGCGAGTCGAATCGGTCCCCGAGTACCCTGACCGACTTCCCCTGTTCTGCCACGTAACTGATTCAAATCTCAATCTCTTTTCCAAACACCTGATTTTGCCTCGATTAATCTTAACTTAATTTTTCTAAATGGTTATTGACAAAAAAAATTAGAGTAACCTCCCTATAAATTTTATAAAAAATCACTTAAGTAATGTTTTGATAAAACTTCTAAGAACAATTTTGACCAACATGTTAATTGTTGTCTATTGATAGTACTCCAATGTTTATTATTTTATTTTTAAATAGACTACTAAGATCATTGCACAAGGTTATATTGAATACTGAATAGGTATTTCGCTAATTAAAATAAATAGTTTGTGATTTTCATACTATTCAATGAAACGAGTTGACTAAACGCAAACTGCAACTAAATTATGGATTGATGAGGATTATGTTACCCTAATATTGATTGATTTTTTTTTTGGTCGAACCTAATATTGATTTATTATTCAGAGTATATTTGTTTTTAATTGATCCGTGTAATGTATGCCATTTATTGTAATCTCAGATTACGAGCACCCAAGGAAAGTTGGTCATGATGGGCGGGTGGGATCCGGATACCTACGATCCAGTCAAGGACGTGTTCATATACGACTTCCGGGCCCGGAAGTGGGCCCGGGGTCGTGACATGCCAACAAAGCGCTCGCTCTTCGCAATCGGGTCGGTAAACGGGTGGATCCTAATCGCGGGCGGGCACGACAATTCCAAGAACGCACTCAACTCAGCTTGGGCCTACAACATCGACTCGGACGAGTGGAGCGAGTTGTCCGCGATGACCGAGCAACGGGACGAGTGCTACGGGCTGGTGATCGGGCCCGAGTTCTGGGTCGTAAGCGGGTACGAGACGGAGAGCCAGGGGAGCTTCAAGAGGAGCACGGACGTGTTTGATACGAGGACGGGCCGGTGGAGACGAGTGACGGACGCGTGGGACGCGTGTCAGAGCCCGAGGTCGTGTGTTGGGACCGGGGAAGATGGCGGGCTTTTTAGTTGGGCCGGGTTGGGCCCGGAGGTGCGGGTCGGGACGTGTGCGGTGGAGTTGGGGGGTCGGGCCTTGGTTTGCGGGTCGGAGCGGTATGGGGCCGGGTTCGGGTTTTTTATGGTCGAGAGGAGAGGCGATGGGGTGTATGGAGAGATGAAGAGGTTGGATGTGCCTGATGAGTTCAAGGGGTTTGTTCAGTCTGCATGCTGCGTTGAGCTTTGATTGGTTATGAGAGTAAAACGCAGCGTATTTGGCTGGGTTCTGAATAATTGCCTTCATGGACCAATTGGAGGTACTAGGTGAGTGTCTCATTTTGTGCACATACTTAGAATATGACAAATAGTTATATGTGATCATGAGTAATATTTTAGAGCGTAACTGATAAAGGTACATACATAGTGTTTTCTGAATCACATGTACGATGTGATTTGAATTTGTATGTGAAGAAATAACCGGGTGTTGTCTGTACTCATTATCCAAGTACAGACAAGGGTTCATGACAAATTTCAGGTCTTTGCTGCGTTGATAAGTTTTGAAGAACCACTGTCATTTTTATGTACTTTTGCTTCATCAACCTTTTGATGCTGTTGTCATTTACCTTTACGTGAAATATTTGGTACATTTTATGTATATAATATATGTGAAATCCCTCCCACCTTAAACCCACTTGTGCCATCCGACTTGATCCAATCGTAAGAAGGATTGAGACTCAATTTTCACCTAAGAGACGGACAATAATCAAATCCAAAACCTCTCAACAACCCCCATGCTACATTGGCTACCAATAGGTCACTCCATGTGGAGCAAAATAAAGGCTTAACCACAATCAAGGTAAGCATCTTTTTTTCATTACAATTTACAACTATTTTCATGCTTACTAAAGGTTCAAATTGTATACACTTCACAAATAGGTTGAACTGGGTTTTTCTAAAAAAGAGTTTGAAGTAGCTACGAATTGTTGGTTCCAATTAGACTTGTCAATATCACCCAAATCCTACAATCTGCCCAAATCCAAAACAAATATTTGGTTTTAAACAAAAAAGTATACTTGCAAAACAACAAGTAAATGATACCTTATAGATGCAATGCAATATAATTCAATTCAAACTGATTACATTTTCCAGCAGAAAAGACCAGAAAGCCTTTCCCCTCAAAAGAAACTTATGCACCAGAGATTCAAGCAAAATACAAAAGAGGGAGGGATCAAAATTTCAAAGAAGGCAGAATAAAAAGATGTGAAAAGAAAATAACAGACCCCTAAAAAAAACATGGTTCAGTGTTACCCTTTTGAAGATGACACCAACATGGTACCTTAGTATTCCTCACCCTCATCTTCGTCATCTCCACCTTCAGCACCGACTTCCTCATAGTCTTTCTCAAGAGCAGCAAGATCCTCACGAGCCTCTGAGAACTCGCCTTCCTCCATTCCCTCGCCAACATACCAATGTACAAACGCCCTCTTAGCGTACATGAGGTCAAACTTATGGTCAATTCTTGAAAAGACTTCTGCCACAGCTGTGTTGTTGCTGATCATGCAGACTGCTCTTTGCACCTTGGCTAGATCGCCACCTGGAACTACGGTTGGTGGCTGGTAGTTGATACCACACTTGAAACCGGTAGGGCACCTAACAAGAAGCATAATCAAAAAGGCAATCACATTACAAATTGCTAATAGAAAACACATGAGGTAATACAGCATATGTTATTTATATGTACATAAAAATATAATGTACTTTGGGTCATACAACTTAATGCATATCAAATCCAAAAATGCATTCTGAATTTTAATGCCCAATAATGCATAACACCCAAACAAACTGTTTGTTCATCCTAGCTTGTTAAAGGAAAATGGTAGAAGCAACATTTCTTTTGATTTGAGGGAGGATGTTGATGGGGTCTTGAGATGGGTAGCATGACATGATCCAACCTAGGACTACAGATGTGTTTTGATTATCCATGATAATGCATTATATTATATTATAGTGCAGAATTTAGACTAACATAATGCATTATCATATATAATCCAAAAGCACCCCACATGAGTTAAAAATGAGATGCTTATCCTACAAAATAACATATACTGATCAATAATTGATCAGAGGCCAACTCACATCAATGTCTTTAATGACAAAACATGCCACTTGATTAGCCAAGACATCTTCAAATGGATAGAAGCAAAGCCATGTGCTTTGAGTATTATTAAATGGGCCCACAAGGTTCATTATCAGGATTCCATACAGCCTGGGCAACAAGGTAAGAAGAGTAAGACATGTTACTCACCAGTCAACAAATTGAACAGTTCGTTTTGTCTTAATGCTGGCAACAGAAGCATTGACATCTTTCGGAACAACGTCTCCACGGTACATCAAGCAACATGCCATATACTTTCCATGTCTCGGGTCACACTTGGCCATCATACTTGAAGGTTCAAACACAGCTGTTGTTATCTCAGCAACTGATAGTTGCTCATGGAAAGCCTTTTCTGCAGAGATGACAGGGGCATAGGATGATAACATAAAGTGGATACGAGGGTACGGGACAAGGTTAGTCTGGAATTCAGTGACATCAACATTTATGGCCCCATCAAATCTCAATGAAGTGGTCAGTGAGGAGATGATTTGGGAAATTAAGCGATTCAAATTGGTGTAACTTGGTCTCTCAATGCTTAGGGATCTCCTGCATATATCATAAATTGCTTCATTGTCCAAAAGCACAGCAACATCAGTGTGTTCAAGAAGAGAATGTGTGGAGAGGACACTGTTGTATGGCTCTACAACAGCTGTGGAAACCTGAGAAAAAGATTAACAAAATTAAGTCAGAACTCACAAGCATTGTACAGCAGCTGTTATCAAGATATGACAGCATATGGTACTAATAGAATATTTAAAAGGCATAAAGTACTGAATATATAATAAAGGAGTTTCATTCCCCATTCAAAGTACCTGTGGTGAAGGATATATTGAAAAGCCAAGTTTTGATTTCTTTCCATAATCTACAGATAGGCGTTCTAGAAGTAATGAACCAAAGCCGGAACCAGTTCCACCACCAACAGCATTAAATACCAAGAAACCTTGCAAACCCGTGCAGTTGTCAGCCAACTTCCTCACTCGGTCAAGGCAGACGTCGATAATGTCCTTCCCCACTGAAAAATGCAGATTCAGAACAGCAAAATACAACTAAAAGCCAAATAATCATCTCATTTAAAAGAGAATTACCTGTGTAATGACCCCTGGCAAAGTTGTTAGCAGCATCTTCTTTTCCAGAAATAAGCTGTTCAGGATGGAACAGTTGCCTGTAAGTCCCGGTCCTAATTTCATCAATGACGGTGGGCTCCAAATCGATAAATACAGCCCTAGGCACATGCTTTCCCGCGCCAGTTTCACTGAAGAAGGTGTTGAATGAATCGTGCTCAACACCTACAGACGTATCACTGCAAGATCAACAGATTAAACAAGTCAGCTCCCAAAAACAAAGGAAAATTAGAATACAAAAATGAGATCTAGAAGACACAAATCCCCTTTCTCAGAGCATATCAGCATAATGATTTATGTATCAATGACTTTAAAGACCATCTCTTTCATCACAGCCCCCACAATGCCAATCAAATATTAGATCGGACAAAGCTCAACAAACTTCGTATTGTGCCATATAATTTGCTTTGTAGATTGAAATTGAGCACTGCTGATAATAATAACAGACAGATCAACATCATTGGACTTCTAATGTATATGAAATGCAATGGCATGACATGAAGAAATGAACAAACACGTTCGACCAAAAAAAAAAGAAATGAACAAACACGGTGTAAAAGTATTTCTCCAGAACATATGAATTGATATCCAAGCTTGAGAAAAAGGCGAAGAAACGGCGTCAAACAAAGAAATTGATCAAACATCTTAATGTTCCCATACCAAAACATTTGCAAAATTCGAACGGAACTCTCAATTTCAATTTCAATTTCGTATTAAAAAAAAATGCGAAGCGAGAGAGGCAAAAAGATTTGACCTAGGCATCATGCCATCGGGCTGAATTCCGTGTTCAAGGCAATAGAGCTCCCAGCATGAATTGCCGACCTGAATTCCTGCCTGTCCTATGTGAATGCTGATAACTTCTCTCATCTTCAATCTAGACAACAAGAAGAACAAAGAATCAACAAATCAAACCCTAAAGAACGTTTTCTCTTCTCTCTCTTTGGCTGCGGGAAAATTGTGGGTAGTGGCGGAAAGTTTTGGAGAGAAGGTGAAGAGAGAGGAGGGAGGTATAGAAATCAGAAAATGCTGCCCTGTTCCACGTTCTCTTGAGTTTACAGGGTGTACACCCTCATTTCTATTCTCTTTTTTTTTCTTTTGAAAAACTCATTGTTTATTTAGTTTCTGTAAATATCTTGGAATAATATTTTTTCAGTGTTGCAAGTTGTACAAGTTGTGTACAAAATGTTTTCTCTACTGGGTGTTTGTTTTCTCAAACTTTATTATAAATAATAAAATTTTATTTACTGTTTCTCACAGTTTAATAAAAGAAAAAAGATTAAAAAAATCTCCTCTCACCAAAAATATGGGTAATTGCATTCATATAGATTCAAGAAAATATATCTAATTTCTCACAATTTACAGAGGACAGCATGACATTGGACCCAAAAAAGTTGGTTTCGTAGTGCCTAATCTATATTGTGATCCGCAATGAGTTGGCAAATTATCAAGTTGGGCTAATGGGCAAGATTTATGTAAACTCAGATGTTTTGTATTTTTCACTTAATAAGTATAGCACTACTTATACAGTTATAGGTGATTAACAGGCCATACAACATTTCTAGTACACATCATAAATTGCTACAGTAATAATCTTTGAAAAAAAGATTGCATGCTGACGACGGTTAATTGGTGATGGAGTCTTGTAGAGAGCTGGTCCATCATTTGAAGGGGTGGGCCGATCCAGCTAATTCCCTCCCGAATGACAACCGATTCCCTCTCTTTGATAGTACTAATCATCTTCTTGACCTAACTGCACGTGGCACGTGCCATATGGCCGATGCGATCATCAGTATATATGAATCTTTGGCAATTAGCATAGACATGATTTTTATTTAGCATTGCAATATCAAAATTAAATATTTATTTCGGGTAGTGAATTTTACAGGTAGGTAACGCTTTATGTAGTAGTCAAGCTATAAGCGCGGCGAGGGGCTGCGAGGGCAATGGAGCGGGAAATACTAGTTCAAGGGTTGGGTCGGGTCGGGTCGACCTGCAATCCGAAATTGCGACCCGCAACCCGCAAATGAAATTGCTTTCGATCCACCCATTTTCATTTTCGTTTAAGATTTTACTCCTATGTCCTTGTATTCATACCCATGCAGAGAACGAAAATTTTTCCCGTCCCCAGTCGAATACTCGTCCCATCGGGATCCTCCATCCCATTTAATTCTTGTTAAAACAACCATATAAATTTTAATGATTTTTTATATTCATGTAAAATTTAATTTATTAGTTATGTACGTTTTAAAATAAAAATGTCATTGTAAAAATAATTACATTGATAAGAAAAATAATAATATTAAAATGTATAAAAATTGGTCATGAACGGGTCCTCCCTGTGGATATATCCCTGGTGGGGACGGATGCGGGGTGGGGACATCTATCCGCTTTACAATCTTCAACTTTTCCTTAGCCTCCTTAATAATGTTGTCACTTCCACTCCTTCGACCATTTTTTTTGAGTCTTCAATGTCGTCTTCTTAACATCACCACCTACAAATCTCCTTCACTACTAGTCTTCCCACTAGGGCTGGATATTATCCGTGGGTGACCGACTCACCCGCTTCAACCGATCCAAATATACGGCTGAAAAACCGAAGAAAAGCGGGTGATGGGTGGGTCAGGTGATGGATGATGGGTCGGATATGGGTGAGATTTTACACCCGATTCACCCGACTCACCACCCATCACCCGACCCACTCATTTACCACCCACATTCCTCACTCTAATCGCCACCTCTTTTTAGCGTCATCACTGTCAATGTTTCTTTTATTAACTCTAGAAATTATAAAAAAATATTATTATAATTTAATAATTCACAGGTGGTAGCTCACCCGACTCACCCACGAATGATGGGTGGGTCGGATATGGGTAAAATGTTTCACGGGTGATGGGTGGGTCGAGTGAGCCATTTTTATTCACGGGTCGATCGAGTGGTGCAAGAGCTTCACCCACCCATAACCCGACCATGACCACCCCTACCCATACCCATTCGAGGAATCATTTATCCACCCCCTCCCCGTCCCCATCCCCGTGATGAGGAATCCCCATTTCCTTGGAGATTCCCCTCCCCATTGCCATGGCCCATGGGGATTCCCCTCCCCATTGACACCTATAGTCAAGCCATTAAGACCCATGGTTGTATTATAAGGTTTTGGTTTTAACTTTTGTGGATAGTGTCTTGATCGATAAAGTAGCGGATTTCATAAATATATAACGTGTGGGTCCACAAATTCGTTCGAGTGCATAAGTCCATAAGATTTCATGCTACCAATTGGTATCAGAGCCAGGTTCGAAATGCCCGGATCATAAGGGGCGGATCTAGGCTCGAAACGCCCAGATTTTCACCAACAAAAGTAATCGGGATAAGTACGAGACCACAAAGTGGACTCATGGGCTTCTAATGCTCGTCGGAGCGAGGGTGGGGCGAGGCAAAGGGGTAAAACGTCGGTCCATGTATGGACTCGACAACAGAACCGGGGTGACGTCGGGCCAAGGGATAGGAGGAAACTCGACTCTACTATAAGCTTGGCTATTTCATTATGACGTGAATAATAAAAGGGGGCGTGGCTCCTTTATATAGAGGAGGTCACACGAAACCCTAGTTCTAGATGTGGGTGGATTAGGGTTATCAACATGCTAGACCCAACATCCAAGCCCATAATACTAATAATAGAAACTAGCTAAAGAAGGAAATAACAAGGCTAGCCCATCCTACAAGAATGGAGCACACGCCTAAAAGGGAAATGACGAAATAATATAATAAATACATAAATGGACTAAGTCCTAATCCATAGGGGTCTCCAAGGTCTAGGAAGTCCCGAATCCGTAGGAGCTGGGTCCGAGTTAGGGCAGAGTCGCATCATTTTCCCTCGCTTAGCTTCGAAGCGTCCTCGCTTCGATGTGGGTCGAACAAGGGAAGAAGGCGACGATCTCAGTAAAGCTTTGCCATCGACATGGGTAGTCTCTAATAAGTATGGTGTCGACACAGGGGCAGGCTTGAGCATGGGCTCGGGGTCAGCGTCGGACTCTAAGGAGGGCGCTAGTGTAGGTAAAGGCTCGTCAAGTTATGGCAGGTCCTCGACCTTAGGTGTCGGCGCTGGAAGGATAGGATCCTCGGTATGGACAGGCACGCTCGGCACCGGCTCGGGTGCTGGCACAAGAAGGACATTGATATCGAAGGGTGGATCCTCGGTACCGACACTTGGCACGAGTGCCGAATTTGGTGGTGGCACTGGGCTAAACTCGTGTGTTGGCACATGGGGTACGGTGCCGACCACGGTTGAGACTCTCAGTTGGCCTCGGAGAGAAGGCGCTCGAGCTTTGCGATCCGTGCCATTGCGTCCAACGGTGGATGTTAGCACGTAGGGGGAATCGAGTGTGTGGCGCGGGAGTTCGAGTGGTGGACTCGAGCGCGGGCCGGGGGAGGCCTCTCGGCCTCTAGGGTGCGGTCTCGGGTACGCGGGCGCCGAGGGGGCGGACTCCAATCCTGCTCATCGTATCGGGGACGCGGGCACCGAGGAGGCCGACTCTAATCCCGTTCATCGTAGGAGCGACGACGAGGTTTTGGAATTTCGTCATATTAGCGGCCCGATTCTCCAGGAGTCGATAGGGTGGGATCCAATCTGGGTCGTCCCTCGGAAGTGGCCTGTAGGGACGAGTGTTGACTCGTTGATGTGGCCGATCCCAAGAATCTGAATCGTCCCATATTACCAAGCAAGTCCAGGACATGGCTCGGGCTCTCGGTTTTTTTTTTACAATATCACGAGATCGTCCACAATCTAAAAGATCCCGTTAAAAATGGAAATAATAAACTATCCTAGAAAAAAATAACTAGAAGATCTTTTATAAGATAAGATCTTTACAAAAAGGAATAAAATCAGAACAAATAAATGCAAAAATAAATAAAAATAAAATAACAAGATATGTATCCGAAAATAACCAAAGAGATCTCGGGAATATTCTGCGAGATCTAGGGTTTCCTGATTCAGCGCGGGGCGGTTCAGCGGCGGTGCAAAAGCCTTGGCACGAGTGGGCTCGCACAGGCTGGTCTTCGGCACGCTACTGGAGCGGAGACGGCGCGCTACTGGTGCGTCGTTGCTGGGCTGGACAGTGCCAGGATCCGTGACCTGGCACGCTGATGGCGAAGTCCTGGCACGCTGGTGCGTCCTAGCGCGTTGTCTGGTTGGTATTTTGGCCTTTTTGAGGGGCAAACAACGTCCGTTTTGGGCGAATTTTATATGCACGGACTCGTATCAAAAAGACCAACAGTAATATGGAAAAAAGTTGTAGAATTTGTTTTGTGGTCGAAATCTGGGTAGAAGTCGACTTCATTTTTTTGGAAGAGACCGTTCGAGCCGCCTTTGCTCTAATACCAATTGATGCGACCCTAGGGTCACAAGGGGGCGGATCTAGGCTCGAAACGCCCGGATCTTCTCCGACACAAGTAACCGGGATAAGTACGAGACCACAAAGTGGACTCGCGTGCCTCTAATGCTTGTCGGAACGAGGGTGGGGTGAGGCAAAGGGGTAGAACGTCGGTCCACGTATGGACTCGACAACAGAACCGGGGTGACGTCGGGCCAAGGGATTGGAGGAAACTCGACTCTATTATAAGTTTGGCTATTTCATTATGACGTGAATAATAAAAGGGGGCGTGGCTCCTTTATATAGAGGAGGTCACACGAAACCCTAGTTCTAGATGTGGGTGGATTAGGGTTATCAACATGCTAGACCCAACATCCAAGCCCATAATACTAATAATAGAAACTAGCTAAAGAGGGAAATAACAAGACTAGCCCATCCTACAAGAATGGAGCACACGCTTAAAAGGGAAATGACGGAATAATATAATGAATACATAAATGGACTAAGTCCTAATCCATAGGGGTCTCCAAGATCTAGAACGTCCCGAATCCGTAAGAACTGGGTCCGAATTAGGGCAGAGTCGCATCATATAATTAAGATTGAGGCCAAACCATCCTAATGTAATTTAACCTTGCTACATATACACGCCTTCTTATAGGCAATTGTGATCGTTTTAAATATGTCTATATTTCAGTTTGAGCAACGATCCATGAGAGTTTACATCTATTGATCGAGGAAGCTGAACACTTAACTAAGCTAGTGTCATCATCACCATCATCATCATCACCATCATCATTGACCTAGTGAGATTCCGTTACAGCAGAATTTGGGGATCAAGATGGGGTACCTCTGTCCAAGAGAAAGGGTACATCCGATAGACCCAAGAAAAACTGAAATTCAATTATATGATAATAATAAGTGAATTTAGTTAGAATGTAACAAAATTAATATAGGGACTAAATCAATCTCAAAGGTAGTATATAAAAGCTAATGAGTGTGAGAATGCGCCCCACTTAATTTATCTAGTGTAAATTTTTTGATAGAAGTTCTTTTTTCCCCCAAAATCACTTTCTCTCCAAAACCTACTTTTAACAGTCTTGAAATTCATGCACCCCTCTCTACTTTTTATGTTTTTCGAGACACAAAAAATAACTTTCAGCCAAAAACAACTTTCAATCTACTAGTGAAACAAGGCCCTAGTGTAATTAGTTTCAAAAGAATGTCTATATTTCATGTTTGGTACACTCCTTGTGGTTTGGGGCCTTGTGAAGGAGGAGGGCTGATCATTGAGCATCTGTTTATGTCTACCAGACAATGCTAGCTGCTTGCTCTGGCCTGTGCCTAGCTAAAAGTGCTGCTGCTAGACCCATCACCCATTGCAAAGCCTTTGCAGATAGAGCTCCTCAAAATCCAAGCTCAGTAATGTATTCTTGAAGGTATAGTTAAGTTCATGAATTTATTTGTAAAGGTCTTATATGTTGAAGTAATTACAAAAGAGATTAGCTAAAAAAAAAACAATCTGCAAGTTGTCTTTGTAAGAACAAATTAAAGCTACAAAAGAACGAGGGGTTGCGCCCAGTCCAAAGCAAATGTGCGTCGAGATAATAAAGCTACAAAAGTTTTGGTACCAAAAAATAAAAAAGAAGATAAATTTAGGGGTGGTTTAGTATGATTTCCAAAAAAGGGGTTTGTTTGTGAAAAATGGCCTAATTGTATAATTGGTGGTCACGTAAGAATGTAGTGGGGCTTCACTAACGAAGTAACGAGGTTGAGGCCCTCACGTAACAATGTTGATTGGGGAGTTGAAGAAGGTTTGTTTTCTTCTTCTTTCCCACCCACCACCTTTAGAGGTTTGCTTTCCACTTTCCAGGTTTAGGCCCTCAAAAGAGCTCTTCTGCTTCATTCCAAAAGCACTCTTGTCTGTGGCTTTGAAGTTCATTGCTAGCTTGTGCACTGGTAATTATAATCTTCTCTTCTGCTTCATCTCCGGCCTTCATATGTTTTGGTTCTCTGGTGTCCCTCCCCATTTGCAAATTCCATTCAATCATTTTCTAACACATTTGTATTCTAAACTGTAGATTAAGGTTAATATGATTGTATTGTATGATCAACCAAAGAATGGATTAAAAATTGACCTGTATATATGTGGCTTCTTTGGTTTTTCACAGTGGACGATGGGGAGAAATGCGAATTGGTTTCGTGCAGTAAAGAAAGCTCTCGGCTCAGATTGCAAGGAGCACATAGACCAGGTTCTTATTTCATTAAAATTAACGACATTCCGTAGTACTATACTATATTATACTCAACGTGTTTGAATTAGCAGAGATCAACCAAAGCGAAGAAGAAATGGTTTGTGAAGAAGAAGAACAAGAAGAGTTCCCATCCCATTTCAAAGTCATCAGGTACCACTGCCATCGATACCACCACCACCACCACCACCACCATCACCCCGCCATTGCCATTGCCATTGCCATTGCCTCCGCCTCCCGTAGCTGTTGAAGAGATTAAACAAATTCCGATCATTCCTTGTGAGGAGGTAAAGTTGAAAGAAGAAGAAGAAGAGGAGGAGGATGAGCAGAAGAGGCATGCCGAGTCTATTGCTATTGCCACAGCAAAGGCAGCTGAGGCCGCAGCTGCTGCTGCTCAAGCAGCAGCTGAGCTTGTAAGGCTCACCAACGCTTCTCCGTTGTTTCCTGGAAAGCCCAAGGAAGATGTTGCCGCTCTCAGGATACAAACAGCATTCCGCGCATATCTGGTGATGTTTCATAACTCTTCATTTGCAACTGAACTCCTACAAATCTATCTCATAAATTCTCACTTTTTTTCCACAGGCAAGGAGGGCACTCTGCGCCTTACGGGGCCTAGCTACGCTGAAAATTGTGATGCAAGGGAAGTGTATCAAGCACACAATGACCACTACTCTCAAGTCCATGCAAAGTCTTGCCCGCCTGCAGTCTCAAGTATGTACAAGGAGGCTCAGGATGTCAGAGGATAATCAGGGCCGGATGGCGCACACTCTTGAGAAACAACAAGTCAAAGACTTGGGAAAAGTAGAGGTATAACCTAGCTCATACATGGAAGTCATACATGTATATATTTTGTCTGATCATATGGCATTGATAGAATCTGCAGCGAAACGCAAATGACTCGAATGCAATCCCCAAATCAAAGGAGCAAGCTGAAGTGCAACCACAGAGCCAGCCCAAGGCAACCATTAGAAGGGATAGAGGTTTGGCCTATTCCTTGAATAATCATGATCAGGTAACTCTTAAATTAAATCAATCATAATTTCTGCCTTGGTTAATTAATTTGCCAACTGTTCATTGAAAACAATCATCCCCTTGACGAGCACCAGAAATCATGGAGAAGCTCACCCACCTCCAACTCCAAGTCAGCACATACAATTTTTTTAGATATAAAAAATCAACAGCATCATTCGGGATGGAGCTGGCTAGAGCGTTGGTTAGCGGCCAGGCCTTGGGAGAAACAAGCATCCAACGAGGAGGAAGAGGACGCTAAGAGCGTATTGAGCGTGCAGTCGGACTCAGATCATGATCATGACGACTACAGTACTAGTCCCGCTGCTGCCCACACTCACCCCCTCCCGAGCTATATGGCCCCTACTCAGTCGTCGGCCAGGGCCAAGAAGAGGCCCGATAATAATAAACCCGAGGCAACTGGAAGGCTGTCAGTCTGCTCCGCCAAGAATGCCAAATCGAGGCACTCTACTGCTTCTGAGACCGATGCTTATAACTTGGTTAATGTTATGTAGAAACTCATTATTTCCTTGTTATAACTAACTACTCCTAGAGTAGAGATCGACGTGTACGTGTTTCTTGGTGAAAGAAGTCACCCTAAGGAATGCTCCATTTTCGGAAACGCCCTCTTGATATGTTCGGGTAAGGGCGCATACGTATACCTAGACCCCAACATCCTGTAACAACGAGACTATATTGAGACAATATTGTTGTTTCTTCTTTTCCTTCCCAGTTTCATTCTGTTGTACCAAGAAAGAAAAGTCTTATATAAATACGGGTTTGTTTCTTTGAGTTTGATTATTCGTATCAAAGAAAACTATTGGTTATTTGGTATATATTTTACTATGGATCTGTGATGCAAGATCCTAATACATAAAAGACACTTTCACAAAATTATAAATAAATAGTACGGAGTACTATTAGTTTAATTTCGAAAAATAAATATAAAAATATAATGTAGATTTTTTGGTCGAATATATGAAAAGGGGTTTTTAGGTGAAAGGTTAATTTTTGTGTTTCGAAAAACGTAAAAAGTAGAGAGAGTTGCACGAATTTCAAGAGTATTAAAAGCCGAGTAATTGCGCCCCGATCAGAGTTGTAGGGCGCACCGGCTTTTTAGCAGCGGTGTGCCCTACCGCTCTAAATTTAAAAAAAAAATTGAATAAAAGGCAGCGGCAGCGGCCACCGCTGCCGCTGCCTTTTTTTTAAAAAAAAATTATTTCATATTGCATAGAGCGGAGCGGTGGCCGCTGCCGCTCCCTTGTCCTCAGTAAAAAAAAATACCGCGGCTATTTATACCGAGCAATGAGGCGAGGTCGGAACGCAGTAACAAGAAAAAAGCTCTCAAATTCGTCCCTAAAATTACCTCTACCAAAATAATATCGGGTTTTTGGCCATTCAACGAAGGGCAGGACTATTCTAGTTCAAATCCGGTAAATGTGAACGACGATCAATATGGCGGTTTTGAAGGAATTCCTTACGGTGGACATGGCTATTCTACTTCAAATCCGGTGAATGTGAGCGACGATCAATATGGCGGTTTAGAAGGAATTCCTTATAGTGGACATCAAAACGATGAGGTTTTGCATCAAAACGAAGAAGCGGTATGTAATCGATCATTTATTAAATTATTATTTTTATTATAAGCAATCATTTTTTAGGGTTGTTATAACTAATCATATTGATACTTGTAGGGTACTTGTATTTATAAGATATTATTATGGTTATTATTATTTTTGGGACTAGTATTTGTATTTGTATTTCTATTTCTATTGGTACTTGTATTGGTACTTGTATTTGTATTTCTATTTCTATTTCTATTGGTACTTGTATTTCTAGGGTCTAGGGTTTCTAGGATTTAGGGTCCAAGGTTTAGGGTGTAGGGTTTCTAGGGTTTCTAGGGTTTAGAGTCTAGGGTTTCTAGGGTTTAGGGTCTAGGGTTTAGGGTTTCTAGGGTTTCTAGGGTTTCTAGGGTTTATGGTTTAGGGTTTAGGATCTAGGGTTTAGGGTCTAGGGTTTAGGGTCTAGGGTTTGGGTGAGCATACTGAAAAAACACAAATAACTAATCCCTAAAACAAATAACTAATCCTTAAAAAGTCCATAACACATTCAAGTAAATAATCCATAAAACATTTAAATATCCAAACATAAGAAGTCAATAACATATCCAAACAAGTAATCCATAAAACATCTATCGGTAATAACCGGCATCACTACGCCGTCCAGGCTGGTAACAGGAGGGCGGCGGAAACGGGCGCATGTCTGGTTCAGCTTGGGGCAACTCTCCAAAAGCTACGGTCTCAATAGCATTGACATATTCTGTGGCATATGGACCTCTCAATTGACTAGCGTATGGACGGAAACTTCGGACAATCCCTTCCAAGTAAGCATGCGCTGCGTCAAAAAACATGATTATTTAAATAGTAATATATTGGTATAGGTAATAATGAACAACATATATGGTTCGACACCGTACCTGGACAAGTTCGACCTCACGGGGAATTGGCGGTAGATGAGCACGTTGATCTCTCATAAGATACGGATGAGACCGGAGCTGAAGCCATGGTGCATAGTTTCTGTCCGCTGCATAAGGGAATATGGCCATCTCCCCCTCGGGCACCAAGGATTGATAGCGGGATTCCCAACGGTCATCCTCGTCTCTGAAAGTGACTTTATATTTGCTTGGACCCAATTTTGATTCTCTTTTTAGAGTCTTTGGCCGAATGACGTCCAACATAGGAATCTTTTGGTGGTAGCCGAGCTGCCTGTAGAATCTGTCCGGCATATACGGCTCCCTCACATCGAAGTAGGTGAGTACCCCACGATAACGAGATAGCACAAGCTGGCCGGTAGAAAAGTTAAGGCCCTGGCCCCACGGCATCCAAATAACCTGATCAATCTTGATCTCATCTAATTGACGTCGTATGGCAAGACATTCTTCATCATTGCCGTGTCGGTTCCGATCTGAATGGTACGGCGTCGGATCATCACCCAACGATCTGCTCAACCGACCCCTAAAGGTCGGGAAGTACCTCCAAATCCAAGTCTGTGAAATATATAAATATGTTATGTTAGATGCGTGTACAAAACGTTACAAATATATTTAAAGTGTATATAAGGTTAGGTATACTCACGTGTAGGACGTACATGCACCCACTAATACCCGCAGGCTCTCTGCGGCTTGCACAACCCAACTGCCTGTACAAGTAGGCCAATGTACCCGCTGCCCATGCATAATGAGATGTCGTCGTATGGTCTAGTACCAGATGCAAGAGCTGTAGCTGGGTAGCGCCGTCAGACTTGTCCAAAAACAACGTGTTTCCAAGCAACATGAACAAGTACAGAGATGCGATCAAATTTGGGTCTGCTTCTTGTTCCACCAGGGCTGACAACCTTTCCTTCAACACCACCGTGTTGATGCCACCGCCTGAGGTCTGCCTGTTCACCTCCCTAACTTCAACTCCTAGCATTTCCGCCATCCTCAAGCGTAAAGCGTCAGTACTCAAAAGCCCTTTCTTGACCTTAGCGCCATTCAATGGAAGATTCAATATCTTTGAGACGTCGTGGAGGGTGATGGTAATCTCTCCCCAAGGAAAGTGGAAACTATTCGTTTTCGGGTGCCATCTCTCCACGAATGCAGAAATCAGCGCTTTTTTCATTTCCCGGAACTTCCAATCCTTCAGATGACTCAAGCCGCTTTGGTTTACAAGCGTCACCCATTCCTGGTTTGAATGATTGTCTGCCAATTCTTTCAAGAAGTCTAACGTCTCGGACCGACCTTGCACTTTTAGGTTTTTCGCCCACTGTTCACATTACAACAAAATTTAAGTTTTTAATATTATAAATAATATCATAAATTTAAAAATTATAGGCCGTTCTTACCTGTTGGTGATCCCATATGTAATGTGCCCTATGGGTATGAAAGTGGGTGAGTAAGGACGTGTCGCTTGGGCCGCCACCATAACCGCCCACCGGATGGACCGGGGCCGCTAATGCAGGGTCCTCATAAGCCGGGACCTCATCATCATGGGTCGGGATATCGGGCTCCGGAGGAGCCGAGTAGCGCATGGGAGGGGGTGGGTTTCTGTACGACGGAGTAGCCGGGTCAGTGTACAACGTCAACTGCATGTACGGCTCTTGTGGTGGCATGCTATGGCTCGTACTACCATAATGGTGCGTCTCTGGGGGTGGCATATAGCTCGTACTACCACCATACTGCATCTCTGGGGGTGGCATATAGCTCGTACTACCACCATACTGAGTCTCTGGGGGTGGCATATAACTCGTACTACCGTAGTTATACGCCTCTTGTGTTGGATATTGCAGGGGAAATTGATAAGCCCCGTATTGCCCATGAGCAAATGATGGACCAGTTTGCCCATAACCTGTATTAGCATGTGTGGGTTGGGCAGGGTCCACATAAAGGTCCGGAAAAATATCACCACTTCTATTCAGCAATCTTTCGATTGCTGAAATATGATCTGCATGCATTTTTTACAATATTTCTCTAAAATCTAATAACGTGCATAAAACTCATTTAAACACATAATTAATATATCAAACTATTAATTCATCCGTAAATATAGTAACCATGCACATTAAGAAAAATTCATATTCACCCTCAACAACTACTTAATCGCTTATTTTTATAATACTCATAAATTAACTTACTAACATGTATGAACCTAATTTAAACTCATAATTAATGAAAAAAACTAATAATTACACCATAAATAAATTAACTATTCAAATTATGAAATTTTATAATTATTTTCTACAACTACTTAATCACTAATAATTATACATACATTAGTCTATAAATTATACATTGATTAATTAATTAATTATTTTTAGGGTGTAAATTAACATATAAATTTACTATCATGTAAACTACTTAATCGATCAAACTCTCGGTAATTAACCTATAAACTACTTAATACATAAAACTAATAGTTAATTCATAATATAAAAATAAATTTAATACTTTGCGTACCTAAACCCTCCAAGGGGGCAATGGGGGTGACGGGGGCGACGGGTTGGCTCGTCGTCGCTTCCGGAAGCGGGACTTCAACCTCCTCTCGAACTCTCGAGGTTGCCTCGCTCTCATTTAAGTTAATATTTCGTCGGGATTCATTCCGCCGTCTACTTGAAGATGACTTCGAGCCAAACAAATTCTAATAAAAAAATTAAATTAGTTTTAACCTTAATAACTTAAAATAATTCAATTAAAATAAATAAAAATCATACATACCGATAGCGAAAAACTTCTCATTTTTGGAACCACTTGAATCGAATTAATGAAATTTGGAACACTTTCAATCTGATTTAGGACCTTGCAAAGAATTGGGCCGAAAATGAAGAGGGCTCTCGGAGCTGTTGGTTGATGAAAATGGAGAGGGAGTGAGGAAGAGTTGGAGTGAAATTGGTGAAAGGGAAAGGACGGAATGGAGGTCTTAAAGGGCTCGAACCGAGCATTTCAGCAAAATTCCGCATCCCCACCCGGTCAAACTGGGATCCCAGACTGCAGCGGCAGCGGTGGCCGCTGCCGCTGCCTCTGCATGCGGAGGCAGGGAAAGATTCCCTGCCTCGTTGTCTGTTTTTAAAAAAAAAAAAAATCATTGCAGCGGCAGCGGCCACCGCTGCCGCTGCCTCGTTACTATATTTAAAAAAAAATAATAATAAGCAAGCGGTAGGTTCTACCGCTGCTATGTGCAGCGGTAGGGCCCACCGATGTCAATACCGGGGCGCCCTACAGCTCTGAGCGGAGCGCCCCTCATTGACCGTATTAAAAGTAGTTTTTGGGTAAAAATTAATTTTTGAGTAAAAGTGAAACCAGGCCCCAGAGTACAATGTAGATAGATACAAAGTGCAGATCAGTCAAATGTATCAAAAAAAAAAGTGCAGATCACTCGAGCAAAAAGCACAACCCTTTGCTTCCTTTTTTTTTTTTTTTTGAGGAAACGTACTTGGCCTAATTCCAAGGCAAAGCTACTTACTTCTTCGTCCGCCTCCTTCTCTGGCGAGCTTTTCGAGAACCCGCTGCTTTAAAGGGAAAACAGGACCTTCCACTTCTGTCTCCATATCCCTGAATCCCCGACTTCTCCTTTTGAATCCCTCTTTCCCTCGCTCTCTCTGAATTAACTCGATCCACAGGTTCTTCATCTGTGCTATTCGTACTACAGAGACGACGAAGTAGAAGGAGAGATGGCAGATCAGAAGGCGAATTCGGCCGGAGTGTGGTCCACAATTAAACCCTTCGTCAATGGCGGTACCTCTGGTATGCTTGCCACCTGCGTCATTCAGCCCATCGACATGGTTAAGGTGTTATCCTGATTTCAATCTCACTCTCATTCGTCTCAATTTTGTGCCCGCCCAATTTGTTTTAGGTCTAGGGTTTAATTGGTTGCACGTTTTAAGATGTACGTCTTCAATTCTCTCTTGTGTAGGTGAGGATCCAACTCGGTCAGGGATCTGCTGGCCAAGTCACCAGTACAATGCTCAAGAACGAGGGGTTCGGCGCTTTTTACAAGGTTTGTTCTTTGTAAATTCTTCATTCTTCAATCTCACTATCTGGATCTGATTTTGAATAACCTGTCATATTGTGTTAGAATACTCCATTTAACTATTCATTGATCCTAGTGTAGCTCAATTTTTGTCTCTCATTAAAACACTCTCTTTGAAATATGGGGTATTGACTATAGCTCAAGTATTGGAGTTTCATAATATGATGTTGGGTGCTTTTTTTTTTTTTTGTAGGGTCTTTCAGCTGGACTGCTGAGGCAAGCTACCTATACCACAGCAAGACTTGGATCCTTCCGGTTAGTTCACTTCTCAGTGCTGTTAAAGTAGTTAGTATAATTTGGAAAGTATAATAAAGGTTTGTATTATCAAATTGTTGGGATTTCGTTCATGAACTTAAATTGATTACCTTAATGTAAACTTGTGTGCCTTCTGAATTCTGCAGCATGTAGCTTTCTGTGTTCCCTGAAGCTAATGAGCTTGTATAATAAAATTGTCCAGATCACATGCATTAACTTGAAATGATTTCCTTGAAAGTAAAGTTGTGCGACTTAATAGGAGCTGCTGAATTTCACATAATGCAGTTCAGTCATTATGCTCTTTCTCTATGTGCGAAAGGAATTGAATACCCCTGTTCTTAAATAATTTTCCTTTTAATCTTGATTTTTTGTTCATAAATAATTGCCCATTTATCTATTTTGGTCATTTTAGTTTGATTTTACCCTTATTTAATTAGGAATTCATTAAGTGTAAATAAAAATCAATTGCTACTATTGATATTTGTGAAGAGTTGTATAATTTCATGGTACACATGTTTTGATTATGCATTCCCAATAAAAAATGGAGAAGTAAATTCAAATCATAAGGCATTTTAGTCTACTTTGTATATGAGGCTAAAAGGACAATTTTTTAGGAAGAGAGAGATTATATTATAGGAATCGCCTTACATGGAATTGCGCTTCTTAAATTCTGCATTGTGTAGCTTCCTGTGCTTCCCAAACTCAATCAGTTCATTATTACTGTAGGATCCTGACAAACAAGGCCATAGCAGCTAATGATGGGAAGCCCTTGCCTCTCTATCAAAAAGCACTATGTGGTTTAACGGCTGGTGCTATTGGAGCATGTTTTGGAAGTCCAGCAGATCTTGCCTTGATCCGAATGCAAGCTGATGCCACCTTGCCAGCTGCTCAGCGTAGACACTACAAAAATGCGTTCCATGCTCTTTCCCGTATTGTTGGAGATGAAGGAGTATTGGCGCTTTGGAAAGGAGCGGGTCCTACTGTTGTTAGAGCAATGGCGTTGAATATGGGAATGCTTGCATCTTATGATCAGTCAGTAGAACTTTTCAGAGATAATCTTGGTATGGGTGAAGCATCCACAGTTGTTGGTAAGTTAATTTACTTTCCCTTTTCCTCCTTTGCTGTGTGTCCTTGAATTTTGGTGAGCTTTAGTGACAACTCTGATTTACTGTTACTTGATTGTGGATATTTGGTGCATCTGATGTTCTGAATGTCTTTATTTTTGGCATACCTTTTTGCTGGTGGAAAAGTTCTGTTGTGCTCATCCGTTTTCCTCCTTTGCTGTGTGTCCTTGAATTTTGGTGAGCTTTAGTGACAACTCTGATTTACTGTTACTTGATTGTGGATATTTGGTGCATCTGATGTTCTGAATGTCTTTATTTTTGGCATACCTTTTTGCTGGTGGAAAAGTTCTGTTGTGCTCATCCGTTTTTCTCCAGCATTTATTGAAAAAAGCATCATTTTGATGGTTATAAGTACCAAAATTATATTTAACGATTTCAGTTGGTCTATAAACTACTTATACTTCTATGCAGAAATCTCTTGTTTTAGTTCTTTCATGTCCTTCCTTCTTTGGTTCAAGTTCATTTAATATCTAGAAGAGAGAATTTCATTGCATTAGGTAATATCACAAGTTAGTGCCATTAATAAATAGGGCTTGGCCCGTTTTTAAAAGTATTTGTTTAAGGACTTGATGAAGTAATACTTTTGTATAAACTACTATCCTCACAGGCACTACTTCTCAACTGCAACCATAGTTATGATAAAATAGTTAATTGTAACCGCTTTCTTGTTTCTTGCAGGAGCTAGTGCCGTGTCAGGATTTTTTGCTGCAGCATGCAGTTTGCCGTTTGATTACGTCAAAACCCAAATACAGAAGATGCAACCGGATGCGAGTGGGAAATATCCCTACACTGGCTCCATGGATTGTGTCATGAAAACACTAAAGGCTGGTGGACCCTTGAAATTCTACACAGGATTCCCAGTTTACTGTGTTAGAATTGCTCCTCATGTTATGGTACTTCTTCTTCCCTGTTCCCTCTTACACAAATTTATCTGCATTGCATTCTCCCTCTCCTAAAATCCAGTTTGACTCCATCCCATAATATTGCCCAAGCCCAAAAAGATTTTTATATGCTGACATGTCATTCAACCCTAACTTGAAAACCTGAAGGTTAAGGTTTTGTAAATGATGTGAATATGACTTCGACCAAAAAAAAAATTGATGTGAATATGAAGACATAACTATTTCAAGCATTTATTTGAGTTCTGAATTATAGCTTTTCTGGCCTTGATATGCAGAATCTTCCTTTGATGCGTTTCTTTCTTTTCTTCTTGATTTTGTGTGACCATTAATTAACAACTGCTAATGCTTTTTTCTACCTTTCAGTTGACATGGATCTTCCTCAACCAAATCCAGAAGTTTCAAAAGAATGCTGGGCTATAAAATCAAGTAATCTGGTTCATGTACTTTCATCTACAACCTCATGGGACTTGTTTGCTTGAATTTTGCTGTTTTGTTTATCTAAATAAGCAAATGATTCTGTCATGGAAAACTTATGTTAGCATGATTTTTGAAGGATTAAGTAGGAATTTCTTTTGTAGCTGGAGTGGTTGGTCAGTGGATTGATTTGGCCAACCTGTGAGAGTTCACTCTAACCTTGCGGGATCTTGTTTTCAGTAAGATTATTAGAACCTTTTTTTAGCTGTATTCATTCTCTGGTATTCATGGCTATGTTTGGCATCCTGTCTGTCTTGGATTCTCAAATTTTTTATGCCCAAACTAGTTAAACTGGGTAACATTATTGGGTCTTTCCATTATTATTTCAACGGCACATTACATAGGATAAATATATATTGATGTAAAAATCTTAATAAGCAATGGCTTCTTAGGCGGAAATAGCACATAGTAGGTATTTTAAAATGTCAATTATCATCCACAATGTCAAAATGACCTGAAAATTATGAAATTACTTTTTTGGTAAGACTTATGAAATTACTTTAAAAATCAATTAACTTTAAACGTTTTGTTTTTGATGAAATGTAATCCTTTGCTCTAAAAGTTTAGACTCTCATAGTGCAATCTGACTATACAATTTGCACATATGATCGTCAATTCTCTGTATAACTTCTTTTTTGCTTTGGTGGAGGTTCTAGAGTATACGTCTGATGTGCTGTTCAAATTACTAAACGACGAGTTTAATCCGTTAAATTACTAAACGACTTCCGTCCTACTCCTCCTGGTCAATTAATTTCCAAATGCTGTTAGTAAGAGAAGTAAGAAGATGAGAAAGTTAGGGCATGTTTGGTGTGCATGAAACTGACGTTATGGAATATTCAAGCGTGTACACAACCAATCCCACGAGAAGGATTTGCTTGAAAGCCAATCGAATCTTGCCTTGTCCGTTGATTAATTGTGTTCATCACGTAGACGTGTCTACATGTAGACTATTATTGATTTTCATATATGTGTTATTTCTATTATTTCTTTGTCAAAACAAACCTATATAATTAATTATCTTTGAGAAAGTCTTCTCTGACAGCTTTGAGAATCAGTGACATGGAAATAACGAAATACAAAACATATTAAATTTTAATTTGTAACCAAACTCGTATAACTGGTGGCAGTAGCTAGGGTTGTAAGTGAAGTCAACAGAGTTGTTCGTGAGAATTTTGGTGTTCGGCTGGGTTAAATTTGTTCCTGTTTAGTTCGGTTTGTAAATGAACCGAGTTTAAGCACAATTTTAAAGCTCGAAAGATGAATGAATTAAGATTGAACACAAGATAACACGGCTCGTTTGCTCATGAGCATATAATCATCATTTGTTCATGAGCAAATTCGATTATAGGCTCATGAGCAAACTCGATTATACATTCATAAAAAACTAGATTATACACTCATGAATAAGCTATACTATATATAATACACAATATATAGTTTATGTTGAGTTACATAGTTTTGGTGGTGTTTCTCAAATTGCACATTTTAAATTTTATTTTCATTTGCTTGTATTGATCACGTAAAGTTGTAAACAAGTTGTTTAAGAATTTGTCTCTCGAAGAAACTAAATGAGTGGTTCACGGGCAAGTTCGAGTTCGATGAACATTTAAATGAACCAAGCTCAAACAAGATTTAAGCTCGAACCAACTTCGAGCATTCAAGCTCTAGCTCGTCTATTTTTAACCGAGCCGAACTTGAGCAACTCAAAGCTCGACTCGACTCGGTTTGATTATAGCCCTATCAGTAGCTTAATGATATTACAGTGAATTTTGCAATTCTTTAGTTAAACCGGTGATTTTGTCTTATTTTACCTCAAAATCATGATGATTGATTCATTAAAAAACAGGTAAGTGATTTTGATATTTTAGACAAAATTTCTACGTCGAGTGACTGAATAGATCCGGTATCTGGAAAAATCAATAGAGTATAAGAGAGAGCATTAATGATTAATGTTGATCTTCATGTAGCATCATGAACAAAAAGGAAGGGGGAAAATATCTGGAAGGATTAACGTCAAAAGAGCCATTTTCAAATTGACATCCTCCACTATAGAAATTAGAAATGGACCACACCATCACGTCTTCACGTGGCACCACCTACACTCCAAGTCCAGGTTGAACAAGGTCCATAAACTTTGATTTGCCTTGCTCGATCTCCTTAATTTTCAAGCCTAAATTAGGGTGATCATAAGTCATACTGAAAAGAAGCAACTCAATCTGATTTGGAATTTTCTTTTATACAAATCCAATTTAGAATTTGAGAGATCCAAACGCATTCTAAATGTGTGAATATTCAATCCAAGTGTCTAATTTTAGAAACTACAATTGTATTTAAAATTCAATTTTTTTGTGCTTTTAGGTTTCAAAAGTAAAAAAATTTATCGGGAAATCAGGGCACATAGTACATTTTCCGTCCCAAATCGGGGATATAAAATTAACGCACGTCTCCGCCACGTTCCTCTCCCTACGAATTTAGTATGCATCCCTAATTGTATAGGCTCTTAGGCCACATGATAAAAAATTGTTAGTTTGGAAAACTAAATCCTAAAAAAATTATATAAAAATATTAAATATACCTATTAAATTGCACATATTATTATATTTTATCCATCATTAACATCCTTTACATATGTCCTTATTGGGTAAGGACTAAGGACTGATATAACAAAAAACACTTATTCCTTTTAATGTTTATAATTTATATATACTTTTAGAATGTATGATATTTTTTTTTTTTGCCTTTTAGCTCGTCCGATTCGATTAAAAAATATAGCTCTATGTCCAGATTACAGATTTTTTTGTAATCCCATTTTAAAAGACATACACTCTCCCAATGTCATTTTTTACATATATAATGTCATGTAAATTCAACTCAAATATTTTGAAAATTAGCATTGTTTTAGTACTAAACTAATTGAGTATTGTTTTTAGTATAAAACTATAGATTTCTACCCAAAAAAAAAAGTATAGAACTATAGATGATTGAACATCATTTTAGATTGAACTAATATGACCCACTTCATAGTTTGTTTGGAATAATTAATTCCCCACAAATCATGGGCAAGAGGACAATATTAGAAGGCTAGGGGAAAAAGCTTATCAAATTAAAAGTCTCCTACTCGATCTCCAAATGCACATGAAAACCTTTCCTTGATCTCTTGTCAAGTTTGTTATATTGGATGATTGAGAAAAGGTGTTTTAGTCACGTTATTAATACTTTTGTATCTTGTAAATGACCTAATTAGTGAAGTATATATAACGTATTAGTAAAAAATATCTTGTTAGCGTGACATTCAAAGAGATTCCAATAATCTAAGCAACTCTTTCCCTCTACAACTACAAAAGCTTCACATGCCAACCCCTAAAGGAGCAATTACTAAAGATTCACCAATCATACTATCTCATAGCCTTCTTTTTGAATATGCTCTTTCAGGGTTCGTTTGGTTTACTTATCATGGAAACATAAACAAAAAAGAAACGAATCTAATCTATTTTATGTGTTACAATACATTGTCAAATAAATTATCTTAACTTAAAGCTCTAATATTTGTGTATCTAGAGAAGGGTAGAAGGAAATACATTCACTATTTTGTTTTGGTTTAAACTTTCACTATTTTGTTACTATACCCTTAAATTAGGGAAATTGATAGAGTATCGATATCGCAAAGGTGCTTGTGGTTTATTTTGTATGAAAAATAAGATATATAGACTAGATTCATTTTCTTTTCGTTTATATTTCGTGATTGAAAATCAAACATGTCCTTAATATTTTAACAAACATAGTACACAAACAAACATCTAGCTAGAGCTTACAAAAATAACTCACGGGATATAACCTAGTACCTAACCATATCGGTGCAATATCATATGACTTAATTATATGATTAAAATAAAATATTTACAAGGACTTATAAAGGCCTTGAGATGTTACACATATCTAATTTTTTTTTTAATTTGATAAGATTTAGAATAACTCAAGTACTAACTAATGAACAATTTTAGAGAAATTAATTTGAAAGTTTTGTCATTGATGGGTGTCAAAACGACGATCTTGGGAATCTCTCCAAAAAAACGAACCGTTGGACGGTGCTACTTATCCTGTTACACGATGTTGAGAATCCTCTTCCCACATTGGAAGTTAATTAAACCACTATATAAGTCGTTGGTTACTCCTCTTATTACCAATTGATTTTATGATAGAACTCCATTGGACTTGTGTGCTGAGCTTACATACGCACGACCCGCCGATCCATCAATGATAATTTATCACTAATATTTTAAAATAGAACAAACAATTATATTTAAAGTGACAATTACATGTTTACAACCTTGTTCATCCACTTGCCGGACCAGATATAATCTACGTCACATTCAAAAGGTCCTAGCACAATTTTTCGGGTCTACTTAACTAGTGTCACGACAATTTATCACTAAGCAATCTCATTTTGAATTTTGGATTAATAATATCATGAACTTTCTATTTGATCGACTTGCAGTTTATTGTTCAATTATTTCTCTAATCTCCTTATATAAGCTTCTCTTTCACTTCTTCCTTCCCTCCAACTCTCCATTATTACTCCATAGCCTTTCATTTACAAAGCAAACCTTCGATTTTTTGATGCGATGGAGTTGGAGGAGTGGGAGTATCTATCCGACGATGGTTTCATCGATCAGCTTCACCACCAAGACAGGAAAGGGAAACGAGTGATTCCAAGGGAAAGCCTATCCCTCCAACCAAACAGCCTGATTGACTCGGAATACCTCCAGAAATTCATCGATCCAAAAGGGGTTTCGGTTTCACCAAACATCGTGATTCCTGTCCCAGTCGAGTTCGATCTCTCAATCCCGGAATCATCACCCAAATCCTGTATGTCCAATGATTCGGTTGTTAAGAAGGCGATTCCCCCTGAATCCCCCGCGATTCCATTCCAGGTGTTTGGTTCGGAGCCGGATCAGGAAACCGTTTCCTCCCAAGTTTTCTTCAAGAAACTCAAGGGGAATGAATTCGCCGACATGAAATTGGACTCTCCCAAGTCCTCAAACAGGGGGCTTGCCCCCCAATTCGATCTGGGTAAGCCTCAATTTGAGGAGAAAGAGGAGGGTGGTGTGAAATCTGATGATGAGGCCTGTTTGTTTGATTTCACTCAAAATTACAAAGACCCAGATGAGAAAGAGTCCGAAACTGATGAAAATCATGGTAGATTGAACATTTGGAAGATGGGTATGACTGGAATTGGAGCCGTTTGTTCATTTGGGTTTGTTTGTGCCACCATTTTTGTGATTGCTCTTGGCACTCGCCGTAGGGAGATCAAGCAACAGGATCAGAAGCTTCATTTCCATGTCTACACTGATGAAAAGGTTTAATTTCCCACTTTAATCAATCAGATTTATTGTATGAACTTGTGTTCTTATTTGAGAAATAATTGGTTTTGATTTGATGGTATGTGAAATTTTTAGAGGATGGAGCAAGTTGTTCAGCATGCCACCAAATTGAATGATGCAATCTCATCAGCAGTTAGAGGAGTGCCTTTAAGCAGGGCACACATAGCTATTGGTGGTTATTTTGATGGTCTCTGAGATCATTAAAAACTTGTGGGCATGTCACAAGACTTGGATTTCTGTAAATTATAGATAGAATTATGGTAATAGTGTATGGGTTAGGGAGTTAGGGTTATGGGTATGGATGTATGATGTGAGATGAAGATACTGTCTCAAATCTCATCTTTTGTCTCATACACTTGCATTAAAAGCATAGCATGTGTATATCTAGTTTGATACATGTGGAATGTTTTTAAAGAAGTTGTGTATAGAAGATGAGATATTGGGACATCTATAAGAAGCTGTATAGATCTTTACTTTGATATATGCCATCTGTAAGATCTTTACTTTGATATGACAAATATAAGATATTTTCTTCTCATTCAGCTTTTGTATCTATAAGAAGTAGAATGAGTGATCCAATTTGAGGTGAATTATGTAAGATTTTGAATCTTTGGTTGTACTTCGGCAGATTGATGTTGATAAACTGACAGAAAAAAATGGGGATTTCATTAGTAAATGCAGAAGGTGGCCTTTTTTGCTGGTCTTTCTATTTAAGGTGCTCCTAAAAACCACTCATAACGCTAGTTTTTTTTTTTTAATGTACAGTTGCAAAAGTATAAAAAACCAAGGTTTGGGTCTCTAGATAAAAAAAAACACAGAAAAAACTTCTTTGTACAATCAACGCATGTTCGGCTCAACTTAAATCAAATTTAAGAAAGCTTAACAAAGCTTACACAACTAAGTATACTCTCAGCACAAGTCCATTATTAGTTGATTGAAGCTTATCGAAGCTTTATAGAGTTAAAGGTACTTGATATTTTTGCCAAAATATAATGTTAGAAGATAGAAGGCTGAGTTTTGATGGTTCCAGAGTCAGTGACTCCGAGTTTGTAAGTCGAGTCGGTGACTTGCCAAAGTCACTGACATAACCAGCTGGCGAAGTGATCCATTTAAGGAAGGACCGCATAGCTTATGTGCGAACATTTGAAAACAGCTGCATCGTTCTATTTTAGGAGAAAATCATCACAAAAGAGTGCTAAAATCAAGATAAAGACTGTTGAGCGTCATTTCATAATTGTGTGTAAGAAAGAAAGAGAAAACTTGTGCGTGTGATTCGTACAAGTGGTGTGTCGAGAGATCTTAGGCATAGCGTGAAATTGAGAGTGTGAGTGCAAAGATAGAGCGTGGTTCAAAGTGTGGGATTCATTCTTGTACACGGAAGAGCTTTGTAAACACTCAAGAAATAATAGAGCGAGTTTAAGAACTCTTGAAATCCGACCAGGTGAGAAACTTGGAAGGGAGTGGTTTTTCTCTAAGTAAACTAGTTGGTTTACGAAGAGTTTCCACTATACATCGCTTGTCATTGACTGTTGGTAACGTTTGTTTTACTGTCTAATTATTCCCCTGCTTTATTACTCAAAGTCAACGACTTCGCAGGAGTCGCCGGCTCGTTAAGTACTAACAATCCTACATATAAGCTATGGGTTCGTTCCGTGTAACTTAAATTAAACTTTATGAAGCTTATCAAAGTTTATGTAAATAAATAGATTCGTGTACACCTGTTTGGCACGTGTAGTTGATGAAAGTTTAACAAAGTTGAATGTAGTTGAAATTTTATCTAAAACATAAGCTATATCCCCCAAACTTATATGAGCTTATTGGAGTTGATGAAAAACTTTTCCATATATTACCCTTAAATTATAAATAAAATCATTTATTTACTTTATTTTAAAATCCTTTTTCACAATTTCTATCTATATTATTTAGAAAGTCAACTTCAATCAACTTTATGTATATCTACCAAAATAAGTTCCATCTACTAAATAAGTTTCGGTTTCAGCTTCAACTCATATCAACTTTAGCTTCAGCTTTAGATTATATTAGCTTCATAACACCGAACAAGCCCTATATCTCTCAAGCTTATATGAGTTCATGAAAGCTTTTGAAAAACTTTTTCCATAAGTGATGTAAAGAATCATGGTTATTAAGAAACTTTTCGTTGCTATTATTGTAATTGCTTGTAAATTGTAATTAAAGAATATATTAAGCGATGTCATGATTTTGGTTTTGTTAAATAATCTCGCCTCCCTTTTTGACAATTTGTGGGTCTGTCACTACCTCCATATCATCATATGAAAAAGGATCAACATTTAGAGCAGCCGACTAATGATGGGCAATCTTTCTTTAAATGGAACATAGATGGAAAATCCGAAAATAAGATCATGAACAATTAAACACCCTACATGAAATGGAAAATGCTAAGATTTCTTACAAGATTAATGGGCATGTTGATAAAGCCACAACAACAATATTACTTATTGGGTTTATCGATTAACTAAGAAATTGGTGTAGGATAACACTCTAGAGAGCAAAGGAATGCAATACTAGAATTCACTCTAACAATTACAAAAGATGGGAAAATATTAGAGTAGAGCAGGATGCTATAACCTAGTTGATCTATACCATTAGAGTATGTATTTTGTAGGAAACCCTAAATAAGAATTAACAACCACTAAATCTATCCATATAAACCTTTGATGTAATGCACTATATGATTATATGTGGTACATGGACATCTTCCTCACCTACATCTATAAAAGACCCAAATACAATCAAGCCTTCTGGAAAGAAAGGTTTGTCTTTGGGCTACCCACTCTTTTCACTCAAAGAATAATAAACAAAATCAAAGAAGTTATATTAGCTAAAGAAATACCTTCAGAGTCTACAACTTATGCTCAATTAGGAAAATTTATCAAAAAAGAAGAATTAGCTCTATGTCCAGTGCTAAAATTCAAGCTAAGTATGGAATTAGGTGAGTGGAATTGGCCGCCGAGGTCCCAAACTCACTTTAAGAGGCACGAATGGACGATTGTTATCGTGATTTATCGTTTGACATTGGACGACGAAGTACTTACTGGCATGAAGAGCTCAAAGGTTTGAACTATAAGGCTCGATTCCTTAGAAGTGCTAGCCCATGCAAACAAAAGGACTTTCTAGGAGGTCTTGCCCATCCCAGTAGTGCTCTTGCCCCTACACACTTAACTTTAAAGTTTTGTCCTCACTCGAACCGTGAAAAGGATGAACTCTTATTAACATTTGTAGCACCTTAATCCTTTATAAACTGTCGGGGTGTTATAATCTCCCCACTTAAATACTTGACGTCCTCATCAAGATCCAAGAACTGTCCTTTTGATCGAGTGATTGCCTTCAGAGCCAAGCCAATTCGTAACCCAGAGTTGAATCTGATACCATTTGTAAGGCTCGAGACCTTAGAAGCGCCATTCCATGCCAGCATGAGAACTTCCCAAGAGGTCAACCATCTTGGTACAACTCTCGCCCTTACACGCTTAACTTTAAAGATCTTTCTCCTCACTTGAACCCTAAAAAGGAAGAGCACTTGTTAATATAGGAAGCACCTCAAGGTGTTACATGAGAGATGGGGTCACCAAAGGCGGGTGAACAATTCCGACACACCCCTGCGTATGAAGGAGTAGCTAAGCAAATGGGAGTACGATGACAGTGGTAAGTTTCATTGGATTGTGGGTATGTCATAAGCTCGCCAATTGCTAAGTGTAGTAGAGTAAATGTGAAATTATGTGCCATATTTTGAAATCTGAAATTTAATAAAATAAATCCAATTATGCACTGATTAAAAGTAAGTTCAATAGTGTTACTTTCTTTATAAGATGAAAAGCACTAGCAAAGCTCCATTTTTGCCTTGTGAAAATGGTGAATTGATTAGTTGGTTGATTGTACGAATGTTTTGATAATTAATAATTCCAATAAGAATTAGGTTTTCCTTCAAACTTTTATAAAATTGTGTAATTAAATAGGAACAATTGCTTTTTTATTTTCGATCTTGGGGTGAAAGAAAAAATAATTTATTTTCGATCTTGCGTGGCACAAAAAAGTTGTTTGGACTACAACACATATTGTGAATCCATTATGAATTTGGGAAAGGAGATTACAAAGAAGGGGTGGTGACGACGGTAGGAGAAAGGGCGGAGATGGAGTGACAATGTGTGGTGTTGAAGCGGCGGTGGTCAAAGAGGTTGAGGCGGTGACAGTTTTATGATTTATGAATGGTTTATATATTTTAAATGGTCTTTTTTCTACCCTATTTGTTGGATCCACCACTTTCAGTTTTTATTTGACGTCTTCCCATGCTTGAGACTCTAGATTTGAAATTATGCCTTCATTTTCCTGATTCTGCAATTTTTCAAGAGACATAAAATTTATTACTTGGAGTTGTTAGTTGACATTTATTTATAGTTTTGTTTATACTTGATGATCTTCAAACACTTATAAGTTGATTTCTCTTCACATCTCTTTTCTATAAATACTCTTTGTTTGAATAATTGATAGTATAATGGAAAAATCTCAAAGAGACATGGGAGTAGCTTCTTTGATCACAACCATGTTAGAGTTGGAAGATGTGGGTGTGAGCCAACAAGCTTTGTTTGGTTCAGAGTAGATCTGGAGAAATGGGGACACTTTGCTTCGTTCACCAACAGTTGGAAGGCATTTGCAAAGGTCTACTCTATAGCTCTGGGTTATTTCCTAATCTTCAACTACAATGAAACTCCATCTTCAAGGTCCTCATCTGCGATAGATCTTTCTAGGACAAGCACGTCGAGAATGGTGACTACTCCAATGATAATGGAAAAGAAAGGAGGGAGAAAAATATACTCAAGAAATGGTTAACTAAACATAGGATCACGATTTCATTTTCTTTTCTTTAAAATTTATTTATTTATGATGACTATAATTATTAATATATGATTGAAATAAAATTTGCACGAAAAGTGGAGATTACTCCGACCTATAAAAAAGCGGAGGCCTTCAAAAGAGGCCATTATGTAATGTGGAGGCCTTCCAATGTAGAAAAAGTTTTTTGAATATCAAATTAATTCAAGAAACTCGAATATTCTACTAATTGGTGTGTATGTATTATGTAATGATGTGTTGTACGTAGCATGACTCGTTATTACAAATAAAGATTTACCTCATTGGAGCAACGAATGCAGCTCTTCAAGAGGGAGCATATTCGTCCACTTTGGTTCAGACTTTTTTTTTTGAGGTCGACGAAGTGTGCAAGTTTGAGCTCATCGACCAGAGAGACCCCATTTATCAAGTTCACATCTTTCACTATCATTACGAATAGTACCAAACCCATCTTCAAAACGATAACTTTTTATATAAATATTTTTGGTTTGGTCTATAATTATTCTTTGTTTGCATAAATTGATATATAATAGAGAACATATACAAACCATTCTCACATAAATCTCAAAGTGGCATGAGAATAAACCTAGGGTTGTGTTAGAGAACATATACAAACCATTCCCATTTTAGAGTTGTGTTAGAGACCGGGCCGAGCCATCGGTTCCATCAGCAAGGCCGGTCTGGGAACGGCGTAAACTGAGACATTTGCATGATTATTGATAAGTATTTATTTTTTTAATTAATGTAATTTTTAAACAGAGTGTTATAAACTCCTTCTCAGGTTTTCTTTAGGGTTTTTTTCCGGAACGCTTTTATCGAATTGTTAGGGCCTAGTATAAATACTCGTATGAGGAAACGCCGAGACTTTGTTTCATTCACCAACGGTTGGAAGGAATTTATAGAGGTCTACTCCATAGCTTTAAGTTATTTCCTAGTCTTCAAATATCAGGGAAACTCCATCTTCGAGGTCCTCATCCACGACACATCTTTCTACGACGAGCACGCCGAAGATGATTACCGCTCCGATGATGATGGAAAAGAAAGGATGGAGAAAATAGACTCAAGAAAAGGTTAATTAAATATATGATCAAGGTTTCATTTTCTTTTCTTTAAATTCTAGTTATTTATTTATTTAGGATGATGATGATGATAATTAATATATGGTTGAAACAAAATTTGCAAAAAAGTGGCGATGTCTCCGACCAATGAAAAAAAGCGGAGGCCTTCCAATGTTATCATTATGTAATGCAAAGATCGTCCAATGCTATTATTATGTAATGTGTAGTCCGTAATGTTTTTAATGTAATATTTTTTTAATAGTAAATTAATTAAAGAAACCTTAATATCGCGCTAATTGATATGTATGTATTTTGTAATGTTGTGTTGTACGTAGTATGTCCCGTTGCCATACAAAAAAGATTTATCTCATGGGTGTAGAGGAGACAACTCTTCATGTAGTGTAGATAAGATTAGAGGTTGTTCGTCCACCGAAACTACTTGGAGATCGATAATGTGTGCAAGTTTGAGTTGATCAGATGGCCACATTTGCCGTGTTCATATTGTTGAAGGGTGTTTTCTTGACAACAAATAAATTTATAAGTCAAGACCCCGCTAAGTATAGAGGAGTTAGGATCGTTCCACGGGAAGCATGGTTGTTTGTCTATCAATTACTAAAAATAAAACAAAGCAAAACAACAAAAACACCTACGACCAACCTCGTTAACGACTTTGTCAGGGTCGTTAACGAACCTGGATAATACTACGAATCATACACTAACGAACTTAAACACAGGTTCGATACCGAGGCAAGTAACTCGATAACGAATATAACGACGATAAACACAAATAAGAATAAAAATCTAGGACAAGGGTTACCACAACATAGCTATGCATAAAAACTTGTAAGAAGATAAAGATCATGCCTTTAAATAGATATATTCATCAAATTTCGCTGATTAGCAAGCAAATCAATTAATTCTCATAAATTAATTCACTCAATCACTTGTTTTGGATCCAAAGCTCGAAACTTTCGTAATCGAACAATATCAACCTTCAAGTTAACAACTTTCTCTTTCGATCAAATTGAGAACTCAAATTACCTCGACTATCATCTAGGCATAAACATAACAAGCAATCTAAAAATAGATAAAAAGGCATTCAAAACATCGACTTACTCATAAAACATGCATAACTATGCCGGGTTTCAACCTCGACCCTAGATAAGAAAACTACTCACTACTCATAACTATTAAACAAATAACTTCAACAAAAGAAGACATTGAAAACAAAACAAACTTCAAATTAATAAGAAAATATCGTCTTACAAACCTCAGAAGATACCGAAAAATACAGAATCACCTCGAGCTAATCTCCGACTAACGACCCAAACTCTTTTTGTCGATCGACCTTGGCTCGTTATTCCCCACACTCGACTCCTTCTCTACTCGGCTCTCCTAACAGAAATTGATCTCCTACTCACTACCCCCTTTTCTAAGCTAGAAGGAAGGATATTTATACTAATAAAGCTATCTGTTAAAAACTCTAAACTATAGAAACTAACTCTAAAAAGATAGCAAAATATAAGATATAAGATATAACAACCTAAAAAGTATTTAAAAAATCCTAAAATCACTTAATATCCTACCGACACGGAATTATCATCAACAACTTCCGCACAGGGTCGATAGAAATACAAAATCCGCCAGAAAATTCTATCTTTAACGCCTCGTTAACGACCCTTAACGGGCTCGTTAACGATCCTGGAATTTGGCTTCTTCAATTCTTCTCTTCCTCAAAGCTTGGAATTTTGACTTTCTTATCCTCATATCCTTCTGTGCAATCCTCATACTCTAATTCGGCTCCAAAAGCGCTCTTTCCTGCTAAAAACCTACAAAAAGACACAAAACGTAGTAGCTTCCATATTTTTCACAAAATGTGCAAACTTATCCAAAAACATATAAAACTAACTCTAAAAACTACTAAAACTAAACCTAAACAAACTAAAAAACATATTAAAAACTATATTAAAAACATGAATATCACATATCTCCCATGGTCACTATTATTAGTACCAAATCCATCCTCAAAGACAACTCCTTCGATTATATGAACTTGATTTTGAAGTTATATATTGTAGGAATTCTTGTTGAATTCTAATCAATTATATATGTAGTTTTTATGGATACAAATCGGACCTCATAACTTCACTATTTTAGTATGATTTTTTTCCTTGTAGTTTGCTTGGGTGATTATAAGTTTTGAATTTATTTTTCCTTATCAAAATCTAATTATTTTAGATTGATCAGGTTAGATTGTCAAATTATAAAATTTATCTCGACTATAAGAAAAATGTAAGATTATAAACGGTCAATTCAAATCAATTTCCTTTTGAACGTGCATCAAAATTAGTATCATATTCATGACACCACATATCTTGCAAGTCTTACACTAAAAATAGAATTTGTTCATGAAGGAGTTGTATATCTTGAATTGAATGGGCCTATCGAATATAGAGTGGACCACCACTAATTTAGATTAACTAAAATATAATACCATATTATATAAATTTTCTTAGTAGCGACGAGAAAGAGTAGAGAGGACAACGACGGAAAAGAGTGGGAGCCGTCCGGACAAACTTGATATTCCCTTCGTCCTATAATATTTATTCATTTTTTTATTTCGATTGTTCCAATAAATTTGTTCATTTTTCAAACTTTCCATTTATATCATACTTTTCTTACCATATTATCTTTATTCAATCTTATATATTACCCCCATTATCCACCTTTCCCATCAACTTTATTACTTTTTTCTATAAAATTACAAAATTACCCTCATTCAATTTTATATATTACCCCCAATTATCCACCTTTCCCATCAACTTTATTACTTTTTTCTATAAAATTACAAAATTACCCTCATCCAATCTTATATATTACCCTCAATTATCCACCTTTTCCATCAACTTTATTACTTTTTAAACTTTTTATACCCTAATTATTCAATTTTTCAACTTTGTATTAATTACCGTGTCAATTGTATTTTATGGACAAATAATTTGGAACGGAGGGAGTATTTAATTGGGCCTGTGGCCCACCGGCCCAACTTTGATAGCGGCGCGCACGCTAACGTACAGGTGGCGGTGGGAGGTATCAAAGTTGAGTTATACTACTCCACTAATCGCCGTTTACAGCTCATTTGCTATTAGTTTTATCTTAGAATTTTCAATTTTGGAAACAAATCGCACCTACAATTCTAAATACCGAGGCCACAAGACTTTCTTATAAAAAAATCATATTCTTAAACTTATACATTTTGTTTAAAAATCAAACTTTAGTCTTTCTTATTGCTAATTTAGACAGATAATAAGGTTTGGCAAGTGATAAGCATCATTAGCAGGCTGTTTTAGAGCTGTGTTTTGTGAGGATTGAGTCGAGATTAGGGTAGCAATCTACCCTAGTACAAATATAAAGCAAAAACCAAGTCTTTGTAAAAATTTGAGCCACATGACAAATTTGAAATATTTTTTGATTTTTTATTTCTCATTTTTAATCCACTTTTACCTTAACCACTTCCCCACTATCTCAAAAACTATCATTCACTCTTTTCTTCTAAATAAATTAAAATTTTATAATTTTTATTATTAAAGAAAATTTCCATCCACTCTTTTCTTCTAAATAAATTAATATTTAAATAATTTTTATTACTAAAGAAAATAAAATTTAATCGTGAAAATTTATTTTGAATAGATATTTAAATAATAAATTAAAAATAAAATTATTTTAAAATATATCCGTGTAAGGTACGGAAATAACACTAGTTAAGTTAATAATGATGAGTAAGTTTGGTAAATTGGTGGGTCCCATCCACCTCATAAAAGGCAGGTGTATTATTTTAATTTTAAACCGTTGGTGACAGCTCCGTCGCCACCTGCCCCACGGGCAGCGGGTAGTCTTTCTCTCATTCAATTTTCATTTTTTCTTTTCTTTTCTTTTTCTTTTTTTTTAAAAATATCATACACATATTGCAAACTTGAGATCATAAGAAACATGAATTTAGAGCTTATATTTAAATACTATGAAAGTAAATGAAAACATGTTATTTCCTATGCAAATGAATCATAAAACAGAGAGTCATCATCATTCTAGCAAAACAAAGCTAATAATAAAAGTTAGTAAAAAGTATTTGACCGTTGCAAATTTGCAATCAACGTTCTTGCTGCCCGCAATTGTCTCCCTCTAGTCTCGCCCCTTCCTCTTCGCCTATAAAAGCCTCCTTCAGGCCATCTCAAAACACACTCAGTACTCACCTCTTCTCTCTTCATTTTCCTAATTTTCCCCAATTACAAATCAACACTCTTCAATTCCTAACAAAATGGAGTCCATCAGATTCAGACTCTTCGCCATCGCCGTCGTGATGGCTCTGATCGCCTCTTTCGCCGTCCAGAACGCCGCCGCTCAGGAGTCTCCGGCTTCGGCCCCAGCGCCCGGCCCCACCTCCGACGCCGCCGCATTCGCCCCTACTGCCGCCGTCCTAGCCTCCTTGTCGGCCCTCGCTTTTGGCTTTTTCTGCTGAGCAATTGCGATTCGATCTCTTCTCTTATGTGGAGAAGGAGCTTGTTTGTTTATTTTTTATTTAATTTTGATTGTGATTTCTTATGTCTCCTTTAAATTCTTTGTTCTTGAGTTGTATGAGGAATATATATTTGGTTTAATATATATCCACATTGGAGTTCATTGGCTTCAGACTATTGTTAATTTGATGGCGGAAGGTGTTATTTTGGTTTACGCTTTTTACTTGGTGAAAACGGATTGAACACATCTTTGCTCAGAATGATGAGATTTCAGGATGAACATATCACATATGTGTACATTTTCTTGTATGCTTTGAATGTGAGCTTCCAATTTGACCAAATAATTTGCAATATATAGTATTCAGATCATTCCTTGAATTAACTCTTTTACAAACTGAACAACATTTTTGCCACATGAAATTTCTGGAAAGAAAAAGTACACAACACAAGAAAATTCAGAGAATAGGGAAAGCCTAAAGATGACCAAATTAGATCACTCGTTTAGGCAAGAGACCCCCCATGCCTAAAAGGTGAGTTGTGCAAGGCATGGCTATGAAGGCATAAGATATAGTCATTACTAGGAAGGCAAAGACATTAAATTTATGGTGTGAGTTCGTGAAAATATCAATTTTATCTCGATTTTCTGTTCTTAGATTTAGGGTGAGAGGATAATATATCGATGGATGTTAAAATATAAACTTACTGAGGTTTATGTAGGACTGTAATCAAACCGAGCCGAGTCATGATCGGCTCGGTTAAATATAGGTGAGTTCGCGCTCGAACACAAGCTTGGTTCGAGTTTAAAATGGTTCTTTTAAATGTTCACCGAGCTTTCGACCAAAAAAAAGTGTTCATCGAGCTTGTACACTAGCTTGGTTCAAGCTCAAAATCTTATTTGAGATTGGTTCTTTTAAATGTTCACCTAGCTCGATCTTAGCTCGCGAGTCTCTCATAACAACTCATTACGTGATTATTTATGTAAGCAAATGATCGAAACTATTTTTTTTTTGGTGATCTGGGCCCTCACCCAGTTTTGTGCCTACGTCAGTGTGGCTCCTCCCAAGCCTCTCAACCCTCTTTGTTACATCCACACCGCCAGAGAGTCTCGAACTCGAGACCTTTGGACAAATGCTTAAGTGACCAAGCGCCAATTACCACTAGATCAAGAGGTACTTGGTATCGAAACTAAAATTTTAGCTACATAGTTTGAGAGAAATCACCAAAACTATGTAATTTACCTTAACTATATATTGTATAAAATATATATAATAGAGCTCATTTAAGACTGTATAATATAGTTTGTTATGAATGTATAATCAAACTTGTTCATGAGCATATAATTGAGTTTGCTCGTAAACAAACGAGTGAGTTATTTTGAGATCAAGTTCAACTTATATATATTTTAAGCTGTAAAATTATGCTCAAGCTCAACTCATTTACAGATTGAGACAAACACAAATAAGACTTAACCAAGTCAAACAACGAATTTCTCAATAACGACTGTTCATTTACAACCCTAGGTTTATGGAGTGCTAACGAAGAATTGATAAAAGAGCATATAAGCTGGCTGACGGGCAGTTCATGCGTTATTGGGCCAGTGTGTTAACTTTTTTGGCCCATTAAGTTAAAACCGACTCACTATTAGAGATCGAGTTTTTTTCACTATATGCGCCAATTAATGGACCTGATAATGGGCTTATTGTTAGGATCCGACGGCTGCAAATCCAAATTCTCCAAGAAAAGCAGCCAGAAGGTTTTATTAGAGCTTCTTCCTCCGTCCACTGTAAGGTTCATAGTTGATAGAGCAGAAGAGACTGAAAGGCAGTTAATGAGAGCGGAAACCGTCGACGCCTGGTAATCTGTTCACGGATACTCCATTGTTTCAAGTCGATCTCCGATTTCCTCTATTGTGAAGAAATCGACGGCTGGATAGTTAAGAACGAGGTGCGAATTTTTGTGGAGAAGCTCAGATCTGAAGGTAAAGGAATGGAAAATATGCCGATGTGTTTCTTTCTGTATTAATTTTTGTCATTTATAGTGGATGGAGTTTGCGAAGGTGAGATTGTACTTATCCTTTTGGATTCCTTGCATTTGCAGCGGTTTTTGAGTTAGATGGATAGAGAAGAGAAGAATCAAGGAGCTAGTAGGCCACTGGAGCCGGAATTCGTGCTGCAATGGGGGAAGAGACTTCGGTGCAATCGAGTGAAAAACCCTAACCACTCCCCTAATTCTAACGGCGGGATTCGCCGCCGAATCACGTCCGGCGCCGGTGCAGAGCCATCTCGTCCTCAATCGAATGGTTTTGCCAGGTTCTCTTCAACTCGATCCAGCATTTTCATCTTGAATTTATCAAAAGATGTGTCCAATTTCGTTGTTTTTCTCCGTTTATAGTTCTTCTGACCGATGTGACTCTGTCATCTTTGTTTTGCAGGGGATCTCAGATTTCATCCTTTAGATCGCCGTCGATTGAGAGACGGAAATCGGTATCTCCGGATAAGGAGGATAGATACTACACCACTAGAGGTTCCTTGGTTGGCGGCGGCGGCGGCGGTTGCAGTGCCGTTGAAGAGAATCGGAAGCCAAGTATGGATGGTGCAGGAGAGGAGAAAGGAGGAGTTAGTGTTGGTGCGTTTGTTTGGCCAAAGCTTTACATATCGTTATCAAAGAAGGAGAAGGAAGAAGATTTTCTGGCAATGAAAGGTTGTAAACTTCCGCAGAGACCAAAAAAGAGGGCTAAATTCATTCAACGATCTTTACTTGTAAGCCTTCTTCTCTGTCTCTCTTTCTCTCTGAAAACCAGTCTAAATCCAAGAAAGGCTTTTCACAATTTGGTTGATGGGGGATTTGATTGCTCATTGCTTACTTGAGAATTTCTTCTTTATGATCTGAACTTTCTTTTCTAAATTTGTGATTAATTTTACTTCTTTTTGGTTGCGGTGGGTAGCAGTTGGTGAGCCCAGGGGCATGGCTATCTGATTTGTGCCAAGAGAGGTATGAGGTCAGAGAGAAGAAGACATCCAAGAAGGTAATCCCTGCATTTGGCTTCAGTAAATGTCAAGATCTGGAAGATGTTAATTTGGTATTTTATTTTTCACTTACGCGTTTTGAAAAATTTCACATACTGTGGGTGCAGTTCTTTTTTCTGTGCATGTGGTTCCTACTTACCAGTTCTTTGACTTTTCCCAATTAGAAACTTGTGGCTGTTTTAAATGTGTTGCAATTTTCTTAAGAAATGAAGTACTACTTGTTTCTTAAGAATCATCAATCTGTTTTAGTTTTCATCTTAACGTGTTGTTTGATGATTGTTGTTTGTTTTATGTTTTTTAGCAGAGACCCAGAGGACTAAAGGCCATGGGAGCTGTGGAAAGCGAATCAGAATGAAGAGGCAGTGAAATTAAGAAGGGGGTAAAGGGTAAATCTGCATCCCTCATGCACATAGTTGTTTAAGAATGAAAATCCAACTTCATGGTATCTTTTTTGTTTATTGCTTCTCCACCCCATGTTAAGCATTTGTCTTGGTAAATAAGCTTTTGGTGCAGTTTGTTAAGTTGTTGGTAGCCAAGAATTGCAAATTTTTGGTAACCAATAATCGAAACCAAAACTTATTGGTTTAAAAGACAACTACGATGATACTTTCCCGATACAAATTAGTTCATATGATTTCTTGTTCTTCCAATTTTTGATGCCAGTGCTTATTGTTGCTCTTTTGTTTTTGTCAGAAACTGCTTCATACATTTAGAATGACAAAATGAACATATACATTGATTTTTACCCCAAATCTTGCTGAATTCAGAATGGCTATTTGAAAAACTAGCATCATTAACACCTCATGTGACCTGTCTAACACAATCTTCACTCTTTGTTTGAAGAAAATAGCTGACATTTCTGAAACTAGAACTATACATTTATGTCTGAATAAAGAAAATCAATTGAATCTGCTCACTAATCCAAAAAAAAATTGCCCTTTTTTGACTAACAATTGAAATCTGTATTGGATCAGATTGTTGCAAGTCTTTCGGGACCTAGCTAGTGCAAGCAGCAACTGGTTATCAGGAGCTGCTCTGCTAGTTAAGGAAGTGAAGGCCTTGCTTGCAATTGTGGTTCTCATCTACCGTCAAATCACGTGTATCAAAGACACCAGATTTAAGCCAATTGCGTGATCGATTTGCTTCAGACTTTGCAACTTGGAGCATTTCAATTACGAGATGCTTCAGATCCCCCTGAAGAAGAGGCAAGGAAAAAAGGTCATTTCAATCACGAACGTATGAACTATGGTTATCACTTATCTGGTCATCACCTTTTCTTTATTTCCTGCTTGATGCGCTCATCTGGTCAATTTGCAGATATTTTGTCTAATAGAGATCATAGATAGAAGAGAACTGAAAAATAATATAGAAATCATTCGTGGTTGTCTCTTACCTCTCGTCCCTTTCTTGTGTTAGTTGGATAGCTGAATGTAAAAGGTGTACCACTTGCCTTTGGAGGCTTTTTCTCAAAGCTTCTGAACTAAATATGAAAGTTCAAGCTTTGTATAATATGTTTCTATTTCATTTCTATTCCATTAGATAAAAAAGTGACCTCATGTGTTAGCCAATCGCAAGATTCACTGCTGAAGCTGTAAAAATTAGTTAGCGTCAGTACTGAGAACCAATCTTGATTACTTGACATTTATTCCAACCACGTTTGGGCATGTAAGCAGGTATGTACTCGTAAGTTAAAAGGGTTCGAGTGTTTGACCTTATGAGTTGGGGCTGATTTGGATAATGAGTGAAATGGTAATTTACTCGTGCTTGCTTGGTTTACAATCAAATTTCCAGGGTAGAATATCCCGAATTCCATGAACTAAGAATACCCAGAAGTAGGAGTAAAATCTGCTTATTTTAATTTCTGAAATTTAAAATTAAAACAATCATATCTTTCACAAAATCTCAAATTTAAATTTATCGAAAGTCAATTATTGTGAAATAACTTCATGCGGTTGGTTCAACGAGCACTAAACTTTTCTAGATCTGTTTGGTTAGCTGGACTAGTTTTATTTTATGGGTCCATCTGTTGTCGATTGGAAGCAATTTGAAAAAATTCAAACATTTTGAATTTTGAGTACAAAGTTGAACTAGGCCGAGCTCTTTTAGGTTACATATCTTGAAAAGGGGCAATCATATTGAGGGCTCGGGTATCCATATCTAAATATCAGATTGAGGGCTCGGGTATCCATATCTAAATATCAGATATGAGTATCGGGTGATATCTTATGTTTGGTATAATAAAATATGATATCAGGTGATATCTTTTTTGATATCAGGATATCAAATAAATTGGGGTATATGAACACTATCTTTCTTCTCCCCTCCTCTATCTCTTTCGCTTCTTTCTCCACGCAGTAGCAGTAGCAGGAAGGAGGAGCTCACCGACCTGTTACTCTCGCCGGCCTCGTCAACTATCGGTCGCCTCTTGTGCGCCTTGTTTGCTCTCCCCGATCTAAACCTGGCTCACAAGTCACATCAACGATGATTTCCGGATTTGGAATTTGTGGAGCTCTTGAAACTCTAATCCAATCAGTATTCAAACCATCAATCGAACTTTAGGACTTGTAAATTATACGTATTGTTTGTGAAGGGTAATAATCCTCACCAAAATCTGGATGTTTTTGATTTCTTAAAATTGAATTTTCAATTTAGATATGACTGATATCTAAAATATATTGTACCAAACAAGAGATATTGATATCAATCTCATACCGATATCCGATACCCATATCTGATATCCGATATCTTTGATATGTTATACCAATGATATCAAGACTTTTATTGGAGGAAGAATAATTGAAGTAATGCAAAGAAATGCATACGCTTTGAGGTCAATAGTTATCTAGACTCATCAAGAAAAAGTAATGCAAACTTCTACCAAAAAAGAAAAGAAAAAGTAATGCAAAGCAACAAAGAGAAAATTCACAAGACTTGGCCAATGATAGTCTCTAATCTCTGTCACACATTACATACATCACAATTAACCATTCCCTTTCTAGAAACTATTGCCCTACATACAAAATGATAACCCTATAAGAAAATTTGAAATTTGAAATACACAATATTGTATAAACTTGGCATTGCTTTGGATACGAGTTACCAACTTACCACACAGAATGTAAAGATATTGGAATCTAGAAATTTGGAAATTTACCTAATGTTGTCTCCACCCTCTCTTTGTTAAACACATAAATAAGCCTTCTTATATCACGTGGGTATGTTTGGATGGTGGGATTTGATGGAAATTTTAGGAAGGGAAATGGTGGGAATTATTTTTCTATGGCTTAAAATATATACAGCTCCCTGTACTTGTGCGAATTTGTCACTTAGACATCTCATCTTTGGTTTAGACCTATTGAACACTTAAACTTAACAATTTGGACCTATTAAACACCTCTTCGCTAATGTGGCAAAGTGCGATGGTACCGATTACGAGGTTGAGGATGACGAAGAGAACGACGGGAGTGAACCAGCTGTTGACGGAGGTCCAAATTGTTATGTGGCATAAATTATGCCTTTGTGGCAAAATACCAAATACGCTTATGTGGCACATATGTGGACAAAAAATAGGCTTATGTGGAACACATGTGGACAAAAAATTGGACATGTCAGCGCGAGTGTGTTACACTCAACGATATTGTCAGCGACCAGGTGTCTAATAGGTCCAAATTGTTAAGTTTAAGTGCTCAATAGGTCCAAACCAAAGGTGAGGTGTCTAAGTGACAAATTCGCACAAGTACAGGGGGCTGTATATGTTTTAAGCCATTTTTCTATTGTTTGGTTGTAATTTTATGTGAGAATTTATTAGAAAATTTGGAGTGAAATGATGGGAAATTGAATCCCACCAAATTGGTGGATTTGATGGAAAACTAGAAATACATGTTTCAAATAAGAAAAAAGAAAAGAAAATTTTATCCATATTTTCTCATCAAAACCCACCTCTAGCCAAACAAAAAAATCATTAAAATTCCCTATATTCTCACCTTTTATTTTTCTTATTATTTCCTTTCTCATATTTCCCCGCCCTTTCTTTTCTCATCAGTTCTCAATTGCCAAACAGGCTGGTAGAAGTAACAAACAAATTTACATTAAAAGCTAGGAAATTACACAAACATACAACAACTTCCTGAAATTCACACAGCAATGCAAATTATGTGACCAGGAGAATAGACAGCCTCAGACGTAACAAATAACATAACCTTCATATACACTTAAAGAAATTCAAAACAAAAAAATCTCATCCCAACCTGAAGAAACTGAAAAACCCAAAAGCCATGACGATCGACAAAGCCATTTGTTTGCTCCTTTGCGTTGCCTTGCTATCCTTCATGGCCGATTCTCGTAGCACAATTGGAACAAGGTACGACATCACGGTCATGGAGAAGAGGTTCAAATCATGGCTCGAACAGAACAACAAGCATTACAAAGACAGAGACGAATGGATGCTTCGGTTCGGGATCTACCAAGCTAACTTGGACTTCATTGGTTTCTTCAACTCTCAAAACTTGTCATACCAATTGGGTGACAATGAGTTTGCTGATCTCACCAATGATGAGTTCATGGATTTGTATGTCGGTCGTTTGAACCTCTTGGATGTGACAAGTCGCGATACAAATTCGACAATGTCCATGAGTAGTCCTCTTGAAGCTCCTCTACCTGCAGAGGTTGACTGGAGGAAGAAGGGTGCAGTCAATGAAATAAAGAATCAAGGCCGATGTGGTATACCTTACTCTTCTCTACTATCATCTTAGTATATGTTCTCCAAAATTGGAATTTATGAACCCTTAGAAATTACAAAAATAACAACAACAATATACAACAACATTGACCTAGTTCAGTACCCCTCAAGAAGTATCTGCCATCTGGGGGTCAAGATGGGGCACCCCTGGCTTAACGTTGAGAAAATGTGACCGAGAGACCCAAAAAGACCGACAACCACAAATCAAACATACAAGCAAAGAGCGAAAACAAAACAGAATGAGAGCGAGAACGAAAATCCATAGCAAACGTACAAAAATAATGAATAAAAAAATTTTGGGATATGGTTACCAAATTAAGATGATTAATCCATGTCCTTAGAAAAATCATATTTTCCTAGTGCAAACACAAACAATTGATTACCTATATCTAGGAAGTTGTTATGGACAAAACTAAATGCAAAACTATTTTCTTGAGCCCTACAACATGGATTATTTTTATCTACCCAACCTTTTGATGCATACACCAACACTTGTTTACTCTTATGCAGGAAGTTGTTGGGCATTTTCGACATGTTCATCAATAGAAGGCACCCACCAAATCAAGACCGGAAAACTCGTCTCCTTATCCGAGCAAGAGCTCGTAGACTGTGACACACAAGGCAATAACAGGGGGTGCAATGGAGGGCTCATGGAAGAGGCATTCAAGTTCATCAAGAGCAACAATGGTATATCCACAGAACAAGACTACCCTTACACAGGAACAAAAGGATCTTGCCGAGGATCCAGCTTCAAGAAAGCGGCGCAAATTTCAGGGTACAAGACAGTAACAATGAATTCTGAAAAGGATCTTTTGGCGGCGGTTGCTCAACAGCCAGTGGCGGCAGCTCTTGAGCCAAACGGGTCGCCTTTTCAGTTGTACCGTCAAGGTATTTTTAAAGGGGCTTGTGGGACAAAACTTAACCACGCAGTGAATGTAGTCGGATATGGGGAAGAGAATGGCGTCAAGTATTGGACTGTGAGGAATTCGTGGGGGACGAGTTGGGGTGAGAAAGGGTATATCAGATTGTTGCGTGATGCGCCGGAGCCAGAAGGAACTTGTGGTATAGCCATGATGGGAAGCTATCCCTTAGCGTAGTGGAGCCAGAAGCAAGTAATGATCCATGGATCATGTCCTGGAATAAATAGTAACAGTGACTAATAATGACTAATAATGTGTTTGGTTTTCAAATGAAAGATGTAATGTTAAGAAGCAATATGGTATACTATATAACAGTCACAACATCAATGGTTTGATAATTGCAAACACTTGTCTCATTTCAATGCAACAGACAATAAACAGTCACTTTGTACAAAAATTGCAGGTGGATAACAATCTCTAAGATAATAAGATATGCAGTAAATCCAGTAATGCACTGATTAAACAAAGTGAAAACAAAAGTTACAGCCAATGTAACTTACAAGACAACACTATCAAATCTCTCCACACCAGCTGAAATTCTAAGTTCTAACAGATTGTCCTCCATGCCTAGAAGAGAACAAGCCTTGATTCTTCTGTTTGCAACTACAAGTTGTTGATTTAGGTATTCTGATATAAAAAGAAAAGTATCATGCATATGGTCCAGGGTGAGCCTACCTGCATAGAAAAGCATCCTTCAATGTCCCAAGTAATATACCAAATGCAGTTTGATGGAATCAAAACACCATGAAAAATGCACACAGAAAAAGTTGGGAGCAGAGGAGATGCAAACAAGAATCATTCTTTGATTACAAGCTCCATGGAAGGAGATTAGAGCAATCAATAATTCCAGACATGAAAAGATGTTGCCGATTGAGATGGTTAACGGAAGCGCACCAGCAATCCCTAATTTGAACACATTCCCCTAAATTCGATCCAATCTTAGCGAATTGGAGTGAGGAAAACGATGATAATGACGAAACTAAAACTAATTTGCAACAATCCATCAATCAATTGACTGCAATACGCAATCACACGCCACGATTGCTACAGCATAACACATGAACAAAAAAAGAGAAACAGAGGAGCGAATCATACGAATCAGAAGCGGCGAATTGTCAATCGGAATGGAGATCTTCGCCATCGGAGGAAGAAGCCGAGGAAGAGGAGGAGGAAGAGAAAGGGGAAAAATAGGGATCGCCGACGGGGAAGCAGAAGAAGGTCCAGAGACAGAGAGAGAGGCGACGAAACTGTTGGAACGGAAAGCAGAAGATGAGATCGAGAACATCTTCGCTATCCAGTCTCTCAGGGTTGCATGCTATATACTGGCAGAGGTTCGCCGACACGTTCGCCACCGTAACCAACACCTGGCTGCTCAGCACCATCTTTTTATTTTTTGGATTTCCGAGGGCTAATCCGCCATGGATGGATTCGCTCTGAGCTTTTTGCTGGTTGGAGCGTGAAGAAGAAACAAAGACGAATTTTCGTAGTACGTGTGTTTAAAAAAAAACGGTCTTGCATAATAACGCACCTCTATTTTTTCATAACGGAGCACCTTCTACTCATATAAAACAAATTTGGCCAAAAATTACACATGTGCCATCCGTATTCTTTCTTCTCCATCTTTCATTGCTCTCTGATTTTGAAGAGTCAAAAACGATTTCTATAACTATCAATATAATCACCCTCAAATCAATACGAGCACCTAATTCTAACTGCTTTGAGTTTATTTTTTTTTTCTTGTTTAGAAATTTCATCCCACTATTTCGTATTTAGGTTTTTTTATATCTTAAATAAATTAGGTTGATGAGCTAGTTCGGTATATGTTTCAGAGATCGAATTTGCATCTTAGATTCTTAGGAGTTCAAGGTGGATTAATTCAATAAGTTTAGGGTTTTGATTTGGGTTTAAATTGAACAAAAATTTCCGTTGTTAAGTCTCCCATCATCGAACTGGAATACGAGGCTAGGCCAATCGCAAGGAAAACGAAGCCCCTAATGTAACAGCACGGACCGTAACGGCCAAACGCACCCGGGCCGTAACGGCCATATGGTTCCGGACCGTAACGGCCATGTGTATACATTGAACTTAAAGTACTAAATTATGTAGATATTTAAGCAAATAATGATGTATCTCAAACTGGCCTCGGAGCATCAGTTGATCTTCAAAAGGCGTCGGTTTATCCAGGAGCTAGTTTACTGTTTATCATGGGAAAAGTGGGAACAACAAATGGAAAGATTATTTACTTTTAATGGTTAATACATATAATATGATCAACTTGATTTGAACATTCTGAATTACTATAATGAAGATTATTTACTTTTAATGGTTAATACATATAATATTTGAACTGAAAGACATGATGAAGATATGTAAATGATAATGAAAATTGAATTACTACAAACCATTGGCACTTAGTATGCTAATAAGGAACATAGCCCAAAATGAGAAGATTAAACATATCAACCATAGCAATCAATGATAGTAAGTGAAAGAGGGTTGATCAAATTGAATATTCACAGAGTTTTTTGGTGGGGTAATCAGGTTAGAGGGCTCTACTGTATGGCCGTTACGGAGGAATCGACCTCAACCGTTACGGCGGAATCGACCTCGACCGTTATGGCCGGAGCCACCTTGGCCGTTACGCCCGGTGCATCGATCCTCCTTCTTCATCAGATAACCCGATCACTGTTCCATATGTGATGTTGAATCCAATTCTTTTTTGTGTTACACAGATTAGAAACAATAAATTAGTAGTTGATATTAGATTTATTCAAGAGCTTCATTATCCAAGACTCAAGTTACTATTGATGAAATCCTTGCAAGTCTTCAGAAGTATGTGGGGATATTGATGCCTTTCAAAGCTAGGTGCTGACCTCTCTTATTGCTTGGCATAATTAGCAAGCTAAATTCAGCTAGCTAGCTTCTTGTAATTTGAGCATTGCTTTCATTTATGTGACTAGTTATCCATGTTTATATATCATTTGTTGTGACAGCAAATGTGTTAATGTGGTGGTCTTAGATTTGATGTGACGGTTGCACTTAAAGTGATAAGGCACAACATTGATTTTCAAGCTCACGCAACAGTAAGGTAGTCATTCTGTACCAAACATCAATCCAGGCAAAGCAATAATGGTTACTTTCCATGAACATCGCCCTTTCGCCCCACACCAGAGAAACAAGCCAAGCTCAGGCTAAATTGCTTGCGGCCGTTACAGCCAAATCCCGCGTCTCCGTTACGGCTGAAGCCAACATAGCCGTAACGGCCAACTTCATCCTCTCCATTGAACCAACGATGTCGATCGACAATGGCGGAATTCTTCTATTAAAAATCGAACCCAATCTTTAGTTAGAATCTAACACTTCTTTACATCTATTATTTTCACATTCTAATGCACAGATTGAATCAAATAACTTATCAATCCCCTAAACTTTTACAATTAAAAACTTCAAACACCATCAAACCCTAATCTATTTGCCAGATTTGAAGACCTATAGAACACAACATATCTTGTGTAGACGAGTCTTCAAATTTTACCCTTGGCTGGATCGTTTTGGCTTTTTGTAGAGGGAGAGAGACGAACTAGAGTGAGGAAGAGAGGCAATCTCTCAAGTGTGTGATGAGGGTAAGTTGTGTAATTTTGGGATAAATTTATTATATATTTATCAGGGTGCGTTAGAATGAAAAAATGAGGGTGCGTTCTAACGAAAGGGCCAAAAAAAATTGCTGACGTGGTTTAGTTTCGTTTGTTTTAATTAGAAAAAAAGAGTTATTTTGTTTGGATGTGTGATAATTTTTTTTGGTCTTTGCCTTTTGGCTCGCCCGGTTCGATCGGTCGGACACCGCTCTACATCCGGACCGGGTACTTCGTGGCCCCATTATGGGGAAGACCCTCCCAATATCAGTTTCTCCATATATGCCGCCAGTTTGGATGTGTGATAATAAATGACGTTAAAAGCCATTAAATTATTGGATTAGTTATACAAAATCACATTAGGATACGTTATTTTGAAACAATCACTTCTTAACGTTTGCTAGTGGGTTAGGCTGTTAGCCATGAAACTCTCTCTCTTTGACCGAGACCGATGGCTAGTAGCTACTCCCTCCGATTTAAATTAAGTGTCGTTTTAGTACTTTAATTAGTTGAATTCCCGTGCCATATACGGATTTTACTTAAAATATATTGTATAAATAAACTATTTTTCAAATTTACCTAATTTAAATAATATTTTAAAATTTGAAATTTGAAATGCCTAGATATTAGAAAGTTTAAGTATTTGTTATTTCAATAATTCTAAGAACTAATTAATTTAAATACAATGGGCCCAAATTATTGATAAAATAATAATTCAAAAACACCAAAAAAATGACACATAGGAGAATTGAATATTAGGTTGACATGTGGCCAAAAGACTTCTTCTTTAGTATATAGATAGATTTGATTCAGTTTATGTGTCGTTTTAGATTTTTTAGGCAATTTATTAGGAATTATTTATGAGAATTGTTATTAGAATGTGTTTTTATTAATTAATGTCATTCATTCATTGGTTAAAAAAGGTGATGATTGATTAAATTTATTAACAATTTTCGTTTTTGATATTAGTTAATTTTTTTCTTAAATCTTGTGTCAAAAATTAAAACGACACGTATTTTTGATTGGAGGGAGTATGTATTATGATCATTGATCTATATCATGCTTCCGTATAGAATAATTAAAGAGAATAATTAATGTAACCAATCGGGTTGATTTGGTTTTAACACGTTTTGATTACAGATCTTCCGATAATAGGAATCCGGTCGTAAGCGTCCGGCTAAAGCCACAATAAACCTTTGCCTACCGATAACATAAACTCTCAGGCATAGGTTTTACATCCTAGGGTTTATATCTGCATCGGATGCACTTATTACACTCGTAGTTTCTGAAAGATAAGAACCAACTATGTAGTATCTATAAAAATAAAAAGATTATATTCTTCAGAGAGTTAAAACAAATCATTATATAATAAGATAATATTACAAATGCTTTAAAAACATTTTAAAGTTTAAAATTATAATGATATGAAATTATTAATATAAAACACAAAAATCAAAATTAAAGAAAAAACAAGAAGCTAATCCGAAGAATGGATTTTTCATATTATAAGTTATCAATCATAAGATTCAAGTTCAGGAACAAATGGTTAAAAAGATGGAGATATCTTAGTGATCATGGTTAAAATTTATGTTTAATATTTGGATTATTACTAGTTATACCCGTCATGTCTTGCACGACTACATGGATTTAATTCTTAATTTATTTATTGAATGTGATTTTAATTTATTATAAGAAAATAAAAATAACTTTTATATTAGAAAAAGATTACATAAAATTTTACACTTGTTAAAATGTGAGATGGAGCCAAAATCATCAAGGTGAGCCCAATATGATTTTGATGGCTTAATGATAATTTATTTATGAAAACATATGAATAAAATTATTTTACATAGAATAATTCAATTTTTGTAATTTAAAATAGACAAAAATGAAAAAAATGTAAATTCTTATAATTTTTTAATCAAATTCAATTCTTTAAAATCTTTTAAATAAAAAGTTAAAAAGATAAAAAAAAAAAGGAGCAAAGATTGGATTTTTTAAAGATAAAAAACTTCTATATTTACATGAAGAAGTCAAAAAGAAAAATTAATGAAAAGATAATGTAATTTGTTTAATCAAAATTCAATTTGGGCAAGTAATTACCTAGATATTGAAAATTTTAATTTTTTTATCAAAAATTTTTATTTAAGATAAACGTGTTACATATATAGATGAAAGGATACAGATAAACTAATTTTTAATTTTTAATTAAATTCGAATTAAATTTTTTATTTCACATAAATAGATATAAGGGAATGTAATTGAAAAAGATAAATTAATATAGATAAAAAAAATGAATAAAAATTAAAAATATACTTAATAAAAAAAATGATGAAAAAATATAAATCAATATCTTATTTTTTAATGTTAAGAAAATCATTTATATTTACATAATAATTCAAAAAGGAAATTAAGGAAAAGATAATCATTTTTTTTCAAAAGTCAATTTAGGCAAGTAATTATCTCGATATTGAAAGTTCTATTTTTTTTATCAAAATTTTATTTAAGATAAATCTCTTACATAAATAGATAAAAAGATAAAGATAAAATAATTTTCTTTTATTTTAATTAAAATTCGAATTTTATCTTCATAACAAATAGATAGAAATTTAATTGGAAACAATAAATTATTATATGTATCTTAATATATAATATCTAATGTTCTATAATTTATTTTAATTTTAGATAAAATATTTTAGGTCTATCCTAATTCCTAATATATAGTAGATAACATCTTTATTTTAGATAGAATCTTTCCTACATTAATTTATCCTATTTCTATATTATCCTAAAATAATATCAACATATAAATTCCTAAAATAAAAAATCCTATGTGGCAAAATCGTAGGTGGCTTAACGTGGGAACGACACGTAAGAAAATCCTAGGTGGCGCAATGTGGTGGTCTTATTCCTTGCGTCTTTTATATATATACATAGATTTGAGCAATTAATTTTTTTTTTTTTATAAAATATGTTGAAGGTATCGGACAAATTGAATCTACAATGATGATCTAAAATGTTAAAATAGTCAAAATATAATTATATTTTACAAAAAAATTATAGAGAATCTAAGATGCATAGCTATATTAGCTTATATGACTCATATGAGATACATATATTAAGTGGCTAAAGGTTTGTGACACATTGATTTTGTTTTGAGATGTGTGGAAACAAAAAAGTATAAACAAAGTAGGAGAACCAAAAAATATAAAGACTTGATCCAAAGTAGAGATATCCTCGACTAAAACGACATCCTCCTCATCCTCGATCACGATCATATCAATTATCACATTGTGGTTCATGATCATGGTCGAGGGAGAGGGGGTGCAGCTTTTGTCTAGTGTATAAATGTGAAATTAATTATAATTATCTAGCTATTAAAATGGTAAATATTGAGGATCGGAAGAGTAACTATTTATAGAAGAAAAGGGGTAGGTAAGATTAGCTTAATAAAAAAGCTAATATAATGTTAAAATTTTCTAAATATATATTTTACTTACAAATTAAGCAAAGCACCGATTAGGAAGTTATCTATAGCGAATATTTTATATTATCGTGCGTACTTAGCTTGATTAGAAAGATATCTTTTTAGAGTTATTGAGAAACATAATCTATAAATAGGGCCTCATGAAAACCGAGTCCGAAACTGAAATTTATTTTTATTTTCTACTCTAAAAGAATTTTCTAGGTAGATTTTGGGTGTGTGATTGGGGTTTTTAATTAATTTCCACACTTTCACAAAATTCTTGACCGTGAAAAGATAAAATGTGATCGAATTGAAAAGTTTTTTATGAACACATGTGACTTGCAAGGGGTAACGTCTATCTCATGCATGTCCTATGTGTTCATGAAAAACCGTTCAATTTAGTTACATATGACAATATAATTAATTAGGCTAGTGTCGAGACTTATCGGTCAGATTCAAGTTGGATTGGGGTTAGAAATTTTTGGAGAATAAGAACTTGATAAGATAAATCTTATTTTGATTTCGTTAATTTGGTGATTGGGTCATCGATCGATCTAGTAATTTTATTCAGTACTTTAGATCGTATTCATAATTAATTACACACTTCTTTTTCGACAAACAACAATCCTTTTTTATTACCTTGCTTGAAATATTTGTGTTTTTCAGTAAGTCTCAATTGATGTATCATTATGAATGTATTTAAGACAAGATTATGTTTATTGCTAAGAAAAGTTAGTATTTAAACTATGTAGTTATTTAAAGCCGTTGCTCCGGCAGCCGTTGACGCAGGGAAGACCAAGGCAGTTATTGAAACGAACGTTGAATCGGGAAGAGGCAAAGGCAGTGGGAAAGGCAAGGAAATCAAGGCCAACGGCAAAGCATCGGGATCGAAGTCCCAGACTGTGATTGCGGCGGGTAGTTCTTCCACCCCTATTCAATTTGTGTCGAAGCCCAAGAAAGACAATCCCAAAGTTCCCAAAAAGGCTGCTAATAAGAAAACTAATAACAAGAAAGAAAATGCCCTTATCCAAGCAAAGATGAGTAATGGGCCTCTGAAAAGGCCCAGAGGAGTGGAGGCCCCAATTACCTTCAATCCTTACGCTATTCTTGGTAGCAAGGTTCCGGACGAAAGCACAGGAGGCCCATCGTCTGAAGCCACGCCGATGGAACAGGCCCACAATGATGTCTCGAGCAGTAGCGAGGTCTCGGAATTGCTGGTTGCGAACGAGACCATCGCAGATCTGCGAAACCAAATTCTGGCCGCCGATGGGGTTCAGGACGATATGGAGGCTCAACAGGCCGAGGACACGATGGTGGAAGATGGTGGAGTGGGTGAAGAAAACCCCCAGGCTTGATTTCTTCGTCTCCCTTCTATTTGATTTTATCCATCCTTTGTTAGACATGAATTGCCTTGTCTGGAATTGCAGGGGTGCTGGAAACGTGGGTTTTAGAAGGGCGGCGAGATTTATGATCAAGCATCACAAAATCGACGTTCTTGGGATTCTTGAACCAAAGATATCTAGGGATAGGGCGGACGATGTCTGCTCCAAACTCAAATTTCCCAAGTATACTAGAATTGAGGCCACCGGTTTCGCAGGAGGGTTATGGCTCCTGTGGAATGATAGTAATGTTGATCTTCAAATTGTGCAATTATTTGATCGTTTTATTCATGCTAGCATTAACCTCCATGGTAAGATGTTCAATCTGATTATAGTCTATGCTCCTCCGAATGAGAATGATCGTGTGGCTTTTTGGAATGACTTGCAGGGGTTTTCTAGGAGCGTGCAGGGTCCTTGCATCTTTGGAGGCGACTTCAATTGCGTGCTTCACAGTTGGGAGAGCAAGAGGACAGTCGAACAGCTTTCCCCGGACACCGATGTTTTCCAGGATTGGATTGATGAGGCGAGCCTCATTGATATGGGATTCTCTGGCAATGAGTTCACTTGGACGACGGGGAAGACGACCCAAACCTTTAAAGCCCGCAGACTTGATCGCATTCTCATGAACTCCTCTGCTAGACTTGATTGGCCTGATGCGGCCACTAGGCATCTGCCGGCTCTTGGTTCAGATCACTGCCCAATTCTTCTTTCGCTGGTGCCGTCTAGGACCTCGTGCCGCAAATGGCGCCCCTTCCGGTTCGAAGCTGCTTGGATCAGTCATAACAATTTCAAGGAGGTTGTCGAAGAGAACTGGCAGGCCAATGGTGTGATCACTGGGGCTCTGGACTCTTTAAAGGATGTTCTTATCCAATGGAACAAGCAGGTGTTCGATAATATCTTTGCTAGAAAGATGGAGGTCATCAAGAGTATTGAACGGGTCCAGAAAGCTGTCGGGTCTGGTGTGTGTTCGTCTCTGATTGAAGCGGAGCAGAACCTTCAGAAAGATTTGAGGTCTATTTTGGAGCAGGAGGAAATTCACTGGTTTCAGAAGTCTAGGGAAAAGTGGCTCTCCTCAGGTGATCGAAACACGGCCTACTTCCATCTTTCCACGGTCATCAAGCGAAGAAGGAACAGGATTGATACTCTGCAGACGGACAGTGGCATGGTGTTGAGGGATCCTAAGCTTGTTGAAAGGCACGCTATCGATTTTTTCAAAGATCTGTATTGTGCCCAGGGGAGCGAGTGTATTAGGCCAACCTTATGCGCTGGTCTTTTCCCTCAGATCTCTCGTGAGGATTGGTGCTCTCTTATCAATCCGGCTTCCGACGACGAGACGTGGCAGGCTATGAACGAGATGGGGAATTTGAAAGCCCCTGGCCTTGATGGTTTCCAGGCCCTTTTTTTCAAGCATTGCTGGGGTCTTGTTGGTGCTTCAGTGAAGGAGTTTGTTTCGGATTTCTTTCGGAACGGGCAGCTTCCGGATGGAGTTAACGAAACGCTGATTGTGCTCCTCGCCAAAGTTGCCAAACCTGAGAAGATCTCGCAATTTCGCCCGATCAGTTTATGTAATGTGATTTACAAGTTGATCACTAAGATTCTTGTTAACCGTCTCAGGCCGCTCTTGAATGACCTCATCGGGCCTATGCAAGGGAGCTTCATCCCGAATAGGCTGATTTCGGACAACATAGTGATCGTTCAGGAGGTCGTCCACACCATGAGAAGAAAGCAAGGGAAGAAGGGGTTAATGGTTTTGAAGATTGATTTGGAGAAGGCTTATGACCGCCTCAATTGGGAATTCGTGGTGGATTCGCTTCGTGAAGCTGGTTTCCCGTCGACTTGGATCGAGTGGGTTAAGGTTTGCATTAGTTCGTCTACGATGAGGCTCCTTTGGAACGGTGAGGTTACGGAAGCCTTCTCGCCCTCCCGGGGTATCCGTCAGGGCGATCCCCTTTCGCCTTACCTTTTCGTTATCTGCATGGAGAGGCTTAGCCTTCTCATCAACGAAGCTGTGAATGGTGGAGTGTGGAAGCCGATTAAAGTCTCTCGTCAGGGTCCTCTGGTTTCGCATGTGCTCTTCGCGGACGACGTGGTCCTCATGGCCGAGGCTTCGGTTTCGCAGATGAGGGTTATTATGGATATTCTTGACTCGTTTTGTGCGGCCTCAGGCCAAAAACTTAGTAAGTCTAAATCCAAGCTCTTTGTGTCGAAGAATGTGAGTCAGGATATGATGGAGGCGCTCAGCGTCGAAAGCGGTTTCGAGGTTACGACGGACTTGGGCAACTATCTGGGTATGCCGGTCTTACATAAACCCGTCTCAAAGGACACCTTTGCTTATGTGGTGGATAGAGTGAAAGCTCGCTTGTGCTCGTGGAGGTCGAAGACTCTTAGCTTGGCTGGAAGGATCACTCTTGCCAGGTCGGTTCTGACGACGATCCCGGTGTATCCTATGGCGACTGTTTTGCTGCCCAAAGACACTTGTGATAAGATCGATCAGGCTGTTCGTAATTTCATATGGTGTTAGAGTAGTAGCCAAAAGAGTGTCCATTTAGTCGGGTGGCCTGAGGTCTGCAAACCAAGGGCGGAAGGTGGGCTGGGCATCAGGCCTATGCGTGAGCTAAACCTTGCTATGATCGGGAAGCTTAGCTGGCGGTTCCTTCACGACCCGGATAGCCTGTGGTGCAAGATCTTGTTGGCTAAGTACACTAGAGTCAGCGGCAGGGATGTTAGCAACGCGTCGGCGGTCTGGAACGGTGTTCAAACTGGAGTCAAAGAGGTGATTTTGAAGGGCAGCGGGTGGAATCCTGGAGATGGCCAGCAGTTGCGGTTTTGGTTGGATTCGTGGGCCTCCGAGGGTCGCCTCCTTGACTCGGCCATTGCCCCAATTCCGGCTGGCGATTTGTCTCTGGCTGTCCGCCATTTCTGGGATGATTCTCTCGGCTGGAAGTGGGAGGAGTTGTCTTCGCTGTTACCGGCGGAGGCTCTGCTGGGTATTGCTTCGATTAAGTTGACGGATCCGAACACGTCGATGGATGCTCTGAGTTGGAAGGTCAGCCCGGACGGCAACTATTCGGTGAAGCCCGCGTTCTCCTTGATCACCGGAACCGGTAGCTTACAATGGGCTGATGGAGTCTTGTATAAGGGTGTGTGGCAGCTTCAGGTTCAGGAGCGTATACGGACCTTTATCTGGCTTCTTTCTAAAGGGGCTATCTTGACGAATGCGGAAAGAAGACGACGACACATCACCAACTCCGACAGTGTCCTTTGTGTCACGACGGCTCGGAATCCTTGATCCATCTTTTTAGGGACTGCCCAAAAATCTCTCCTTTATGGTCTTCTTTACAGATTCCTGTGCAGCTCCCTTATTTTCGCTCCTCTGAATTTGCAGGCTGGCTCAGTGACAACGTCCTGGTGCGTGCGAATGGTGGTGGTTCGATGGGCTGGCCGACGATCTTCGCCACGGCGCTTTGGTGGATTTGGAAGTGGAGGAACGAGGTGGTTTTCGGCACCACTCGTACGAACCTTGCGGAGGCGGAATTCATCATCAATCAGGCCAGCGAGTACGCAGCAACTTGGAGGACTCGGAAGAACTTGACTATGGTCCCGTCGGCGATCGAAACTGAGGTGGCTTGGTTGAAACCGGCGGACCCTTGGGTGAAGGTCAACACGGACGGATCTGTGGGGTCCGACGGCATCGCTACGGCTGCCGGTGTGCTCAGAGATGGTGATGGGGTCTGGATTCAGGGTTGCGCCCGGAAGATTGGCCGTTGCTCAGTGCCTTGCGCGGAGCTCTGGGGTGTTCTTGACGGTCTTGAGATGGCTTGGAGACTTGGTTACAGGAATGTGATGCTCGAATCTGACTCGGCTCTTGTTATCAATATGATCAAGAAAGACATCGACCCTTCACACCCTCTGGCGAATCTTGTTGGGCATTGTCAGAATCTCATCAGACGAGACTGGAGGACTCGTCTCAATCACGTCTACAGGGAAGCGAACTCAGTCGCCGACTCTCTCGCCAGGCATGCTCATGCCTTACCCCTCGGCTTCCACCCACTCGAGGACCCCTCCCCCCCCCCCCCCCCCCCCCGTCTTCGGCCCCATTCATTTCTTTTGATATTTGTGGGCGGGCCACTGGCCGTCTTGTAAGACACCAGTGGTGCTCTTTGGGCATTGTTGCCCTTTCTTCCACCCAAAAAAAAAAAAAAAAATAATATATAAAGGTTTGTACACTTCAGTTTTTCTAACGAACATATTCTTTCGATGATTTTTATGTGAAATATGGTACTATAACTTTTACATGTAAATCAAATAAATAAGAATTTATTTTTGGTCTCAATATAAATAAGCATTTAGAAAGACAATACGCCGTAGAAGATTTTCTTGGTGTAGTCACGATTCACATAAAGATTTTGTTATGAGGTTGAAATTTGCAGGATTATAAATCCCGGATCAGATTGTGTAATTATGGAAATTCAATTTTCTCAATTGTAAATACCGATATACTTCGGGTATCGTTAAAGAATCAAGATTCATTAATCTTGTTATATTTATGATTTTAATTTTTTTTTATCTTTTTCCCATAATTTAGGGCAATAATTTTCAAATCACAATTATGAACCTTCTTCCTTATGTTAGAAAAAGACCGATATATATTGACAATTGTTTCTTCAGGCACATAGCAATGGTGTAGTCTCTTGAGGTTAATCTCGAGTCCCCTGCTTTACATTCTTTACTCTGACCTAATAACTCAACTTCGACCTAATTTACGCATAAATCAAAATTAAATTATCTTACAAGCTAGCATTTTGCATATATTAATGTTGGGACGTTGTTGGGACCTCTGGTTCTAAGCAACGGATCAACGATTCACTTCTCTTTAAGTTTTGATAATGACAAATACCATAGGGAACTAATGTGGTTTGTTCAAGTATTTCTAAGGAACACAGGTACAGCCAAGAACTCCTATGAATGACAAAGCCACTGCTAGCCACAATGAAGAGTTTCCATCAAGGGAACTCTGAAGAGGAAAGTTCCCATGAAGTGGGAACTCCCAGAAACAAACAAGAAAACACAAGCTTACAACGATGAAGAGTTTCCATCAAGGGAACTCTGAAGAAGTCAGTTCCCATGAAATGGGAACTCACATGTGAAGACAACGACCGTTCAGCGCAGATCGCGGGATTCTGTCTCAGACAGCCAGAGGGAACAGTCTGAGGATCAGACTGTCACGCTTCATCCAACGGTCCGATTGATTCAAGAAGTTGACCTAGTTCAAACCAAAGTCACATGTGAAGAAAGTACAACTTGGGCATCAAGCAAAGGGCATTTTGGACACAAACGAAAGATGCGACTGCCCAAGACAAATGGACTATAAAGCCAAATGAATAGTACTCGGTCTGAGTACTTCTCCCAGAACTTACAAACACCCACATCAGAGAAAAGAAAGAAAAGGAAGAGAAGTCCCCGCCGGCGAGTGTGTGATCTCGACGACGGTGAAGCTGAAGTTCCCTGGAGCAAGGGAACTGAGAAGTCAACGTAAGGTTTGAGTTACTTGTGTTTTGCTGTTGTGAGCTTAGGAACTCAGTTGAGAGGATTTACTAGTGTTGCTAGAGTTAGGAAGAACTTGTAGGAACAGAGAAGTGTAAATCCGGCTGTGTAACTAAGGAACAAAGCAATTAATATAAGTAAGTCATTCAAAATCCTCCAAGCGGAGGTAGAGGTTTACCCATACAACTGGTTGGTTGTAGTGGGGTTCCTCTATAAAGGAACTGTGCCTTTCACTGTTTTTATTACTTGCGATTATTTACTTCCGCTGCCTTGGGAACAGCTTAATTGCCAGTTCCCAAGCTCACTGCTAACCGATTACGATCCAACAATTAATCCATAGCAACCAAAATAAAGATATAGTTAGCCGCCAAGCGACTAGAACTTCAAGATAGTACTATGAAATTTCGGATATCTTCGCTTCAATTCCCATAACAGTGCCTTTGAAAAAACCAAAATAAAATAAAAATAAATGCTACTCCGTTAGTTTATTTTGATAAGGAAATGCTACTCCGTTATTTGATAAGCGACTACTCTGCTTTAGAAAATACTTTTATATATCGTTTTGGCTAATGTGTGCCCATGGGCACACAATAACTTTATTAATTTTGGAAATCATTTTAAAACTATTCCCTAAATTGGAATTAATGAACCCTTTTAAAAAAATTACAATTAACAAACAATAATCAGATTTGCCAAAATTAGTATCTCTATTGTGTGCCCATGGGCACACATTAGAAATTCCCTTTATATATTTACTTACAACGGCCGGGGGAGCTGCTAGATTTCGATCCCTTGATTTGTAACATGAACATAGTGAGCTCTATCTTAGATTTTTTGTTCCCCATCTTAAATCCAAGGGTTACTAGTACGTATTGACATAGCAAGCACGCACTTTTCATGTATTTTATAAACTAGACCAACAAATGCTTTATTGCCTATAATAGTACCATCTTAATTACTAGCAATATATATATAACAGTACACACCACCCTTGAATTTGAGACTTGGTAATTATAAATTAGGGTGCGGGTGGTGGAAGGTAGCTACTAAATTCATGCCTGGAAAGCTCATGGTGGTTGCTAAGGCTGCTGCTGCCTCCGCCTGCTCCTCCTTCCATGGGATTGGTGTCGTCGTCTTCATCGACGACAAGTCTTCCGGCATCTGCACATAAGCAGAGCTCTGCACCGATGATGAGGAATAGGATGATGATTACACTTCCTTCAACTCTCATCTTTCTCGTCTAGCTCGCTCTATGGGTACGTACACGTTTCCTAAACCATCGAATAGATCATTAATTTATTGCGTGATGGATCAATATCTAATAAGAATCAGTGATTGCTAATATAAGTAAGCACTGATTATGATCGATGAGTATATATTATCACATCATGTATGATGATTCATGAGTATTAATTAGTTTATTGAGGCTAAATAAACATGCATGCCATATATATGGACCGTACCTGTTTATTTTGTATATATACGTGAAGTGAAAGCTCAAGGTAAAATGAGATTCAGAGCCTACGATCAAAATAAGAGGAGCTAGGATATATGAACAGAAGTGAAAAGATTATATGGGTTACTTCTTCCATCCCTTGATTACAAAGAGTATATATAGAGATAGATTTAAGGCCGCGTTTGGTTGAAACTTGAGTATGACCGAGGTTTTGAGGGAAAAGTACACTGTTAAGGATAATGTGTCAAATGTTTTTTTGGCTAGATTTATTACTGGAATTTGACAAATTCCAGTTATATAAATCTTGTACAAATTCAATTTGTACTTATTAGTTTTTTCTATTCAAATCTTCTCTATTTATTAGTTACAACTAAAGTGAGTAATTAAAATTTTAATTTAAGAACAAAAAAATTATAATTTTTCACCTTATATTTTTTTATTAGTTATGTCAAAGGTTAAAATGATACTATTTTCTCCGTTCAATTCTACTTGTCCTTTTAGAGTTAGGTACATATATTAAGAAATTTTTAATTGGATAAAAATGTCCTTAATTAAATGTTTACTTTAATTTATACATCTACCCTAATCTACTATATATATACAAGTAATAATGTTTGGAGCCACCACGTTGCGCCACCTCAGCTTTTTCCACATGTCGTTTTGAGAATACGCCACCTTGGATTTTGCCAAATGTCACTTTTCCTTAAGCCATGTCATTATATTTTTTACACGTCATATACCACGTCATATTATATTCTGCCCTATCATTAACATGTCATATTTAACTATAATTAATAAATAATAAATAATTCAAATAAAAAATTACAATGATTACATAAGGCAATTTATCTTAAAATCAAGAAGAATTTTAGGCAATTTATGTACCACCACCATATCAAGGCATATCAATATATATACTTTCCAACTTTTCAATTAATGAACGAATTGGAAATTATAAAAGAGTATATTTGTTTGATTGAATTCATAATTTTTATAATAACAATTATATGATTTTATATGTGAAATATCTTCTTACTACATATTACGGGTAACAAATTACTTACAGTAATTTTTATATTATATTTTTATTTATTAATATCTTTTTTATAGTATATCTAAAAAATATCGAGTCATAGTCGTGCATGGCACGACGAGGACAACTAGTACATTATAAAGCAGAACTCAAATCTGTTGTAAAATTTGCGCCACGTGGCATTTTTGAATAAATTAATGTGAAATTATTTTTTAATAAATTTTGTAATAACTTATAGTATTTTTGCTATATATACTAAATAGATAACATGTTTATCTAATTTTCTATGTATATAATTTTCTATCTATGGATTATGTATTAGTTTACTACAATAGATAACATATTTATATAATTTTTATATACATAAATTTTGTATATCTTTTTTATTTTGTAACAAGATTTGAGATCCAAACATATAATTTTTTTTATCTATATGTTGATAATAACTTGATCTTATATTTTTTATATTAATTTTGTGCACAATATTTTTTATCTCTTAACAAGACTCGAGCTTCAAGTATATAATTTTTTTATCTATATGTTGATAAAATATGGGGTACAATCTTAAAGATTTTTTTTATAAATTACATAATTTTATTACGATATTATATACTAACTAGTTTTACCCGTCGTACCATGTACGACTACGATTCGATATTTTATAAACATTATAAATAAGATATTAATAAATAAATAAATAAAAATATAATATAAATTTTAATATAATAAGTAATTTATTGCTCGTAGAATGTATATAATTTTTTAATCAAATATTATATTCTTCATATTTTATTACTTTTCATGTACGTAAATTTAGAGCTTATCAAATATTTCAATATATTAAATATTTTATTATCTATTTTTATTAATTTTAAAAATTGTATATATTTATCATTTTTTATAAAAGAAAATCACTATATATATCTATAAATAAATTCGTGAGAAGACATCATCATGCTAAAAAATAAAAGATATTTATACTTATTTAAAAAAAATTAAAATTTTTTATCTTTAATTTTATTTATTTGTATGATAAGGAAGTTTTCAAAAGATATTGTTATACTGAATAAATATTTGTTTGATGTTAAAGATAGATTTAAATAGTTAAAGAAGAATTTAATAAAAAAAGTTAAAATATTAGAAATAAAAATCAATTTTATAAAAGATAGATAGTAGATAGATATCAGATTTTGAAAAACGATATTATTTAAACAATATTTTTTGAGTGTACGGGTCATAAAGATTATTGGAATAAGATAGAAATAAAAAAAAGAAATAATAAGAATGGAAAATAAAGTTTTTTAAATATGGGGTGGGGCCAGAATCGTTCTGGTGACTCGAAAAGGAATAGCTTTAATATATAGTTATAGATACAAGTGTTTAAAATATTATATTAATATCATAATTTTGTATAATCTTTAGTAAAATTATCCCGTGATTATCACGGGTATTCAACTAGTTGGAAATGAAAACAGAACAAATGTAATTCACTTTTTTTTATTAAATATAAGAATGAAAGCAAATATGTAAGAGAATAAGTTTTTTAAACAAGATTTTATATCTAAAAAAATAAGTAAACTTGGAATAATATTTAGTGAACCGAGAGTGTATGTTTAGATGTTTGGATGACGTTTAATATAATCAATTAGGGTTTTATAGAATAAAAATCCGTTCTCTGCCGCCACTACCAATCATCACCGCTACTCTAGAGAGTGAGAGCACATAGACAAGATGAGAAACATTAATCACTCGTCTAGTGTATCGCTCCAAATTTTCATAGCTAGGGTCACTATTGTTTTTACCTAAATTTGTGAATAAATTATCCTATTTAAAATTTAGGATATAAATTACTTAGTGTATAAGTTTTCTCCTCCGTCAGTATTGATTCACTGGACTTCAATATGGTATATGGGCGATTCGATCCTAGGTATTTTGTTTCTTGGTTATTTGGGATTTGGTCAGTGGTTCATCCTTCATTAGTTCATTTGAGTTGAGTTGACTAAAAAAGATATGTCATCATCTGTTATATTGGACAACTCCTTGGTTTCATCAATGAGCTGTACGTGGGCTCTAAGACCTTATAATTGTCAAATATCAATTGGATCGGATAATTATCACTTGATAGGACGTGGGAAGAAATTATTCCACATATATCTAATGTTTTGGACATGTGCATATAAATAGGAATAGAAGTGGTCTTTCTAAAAAATATCGGCTCGGGCCTCACTTCAGATTTCGGGTCGAAATGTGTATTCGATTTCGGGTTGTAATAGAGAGATTCATTAGCATTATACAAATTTCCTTTCATTATTGACGCTGTTATGCTTAATGATAAATCCAATTTTAAGTTCTAGGGTGACATAAGATATGGTATAGCACTATGTAAATACATTAGGTAGACCAATAAAACAAGAACCGGGTTCATAGCTATTTTACGAGTTGGTTTGAGGGGTGAACCGGGCTTGTATGCCACCCCGGGTTTACACCGGTTTGGAGGCAACAAACCGGGCTCGTCTCTCTTGAGCTGGCTCTTGTAATTAAGCTGGATTGGGCCTAAATCTCGAGCTTGGCCCAAAATCTAATTGCCAGCCCATTCTCCTTATCTGAAGAAGCTCCGTTAGGTTGAACGCCGCGTTTTTGAGCTCGATCCTGAGAAGCTTCTGGAGCTCAATATAAAAGCCTTGCTTCAGCTCACGAGAGCTCATTCGCCGCTTTGCAAAACCCTAGATCCAGAATTGAAAGAGAGAGAGGAAGAGGGAAAAGAGAGAGCTCGACGCCGGTGTTGACGGAGGAGAGTGAGAAGACGATCCTTGTGCCGGAGAAGACGTTGAAGGCTCTCGTCAAAGCTTTAGCTAAAAGCTTTGTCAGCCTCTGGGGGGCCGAATCCCTAGATCTTCTTCCCTAGCTTCTTGTTTTCTCTATTTGATTCGTTCTGTGTTGATGTGTTAGGGTTCTTGATTGATTTGTGGTTTGCCGTGTATGAACATTTGTGTAACCATCTTTGAAAGGTTTTGATAGTGGATTGGGAAGGGTCTCCCCACTGAGACTCCGCGGACGTAGGCATTTAAGCCGAACCGCGTAACCATTCTCTGGTGTTCATCTCTGGTTAAGCTTTTTGGTTTCGATCTTGTTTTTGCGAGTGTGTGATTCTATCTTGATTGCTTTAGATCTAGATTTACAAAGTGGTATCAGAGCCAGGTTTGCTCTGAGTACCTGAGGTTTGATAGATCTGAGTACCTGTGTGTTTGCTTCCGCTATTTCTGAGTTGTTTTCATTTTTTTTGTTTTTCGGGTCTTTCGTCACTGTAGTAGGCCTTTGGGTCGAGGCAGGGGAATCTTGATAGAAGGGTAACGACTTGTGTCGGTTCAATCCCACTGTCGGTTCCTACATCGTCTTTTCTCTGTTTTTGTTTCTCTTAGTCACTGTATTAGACCTTTGGGTCGAGGCAGGGGAACCTTGATAGATTGGGTTTTGACTTGTGTCAATTACTTCCCTCTGTCGGGTCCTACAATAGAAGTCTAGTGTTTCTCTCTTGTGTTTTTTAGGTTTTGTCTTGCATTAATCTGTTTTGTTCACCTCCATTCCATCGTTACTGACTAAAGAAGTGCCTGTATTGACAGGTACCAAAATGTCAGAACAGTACAGGGTAAAGCCCTATGATGGGCACATGGACTACGCCATGTGGAAGGTGAAAATGAAGGCCATATTAACCAAAGAGAAATGTTATGGGGCTATAACAGATACCTGGCCAGCTGAACTCTCTGCTGCAAGAAGGCAAGAATTAAAAGACCAGGCTCATGCTGAGATTATGCTTCGCTTAACTGATGAAGTAGCAAGACAAGTGGTAAATCATACTGAACCTAAACCTCTGTGGGAAGCTCTTGACACCATTTTTCAGACTAAATCCTTGCCTAGCCTCATCTCTACTATCTGTAAGTTGTTTAACTTCAGGATGGATACTAATCTCACTTTAAATGAAAATCTTGATAAATTTCTTAAAATGACTCAAGATCTTGAAAGGTGTGATGAAAAAGTAAAAGAAAGCTATAAAGTAGGAATCCTGTTAAATGCAATCCCTAGTCAGTTTGATGTCCTTAAAGATGTTGTACAATTTGCTAGGGATGACCTTACAGTTGAGAGAATAGTAGAATACTTAACCCAGAAAAATGACTCCCTGAAAGTTTTCAAGAATAAAAATGGTTCTAAAAATGAGCAGAAAACTGAGTCTAAGAATGAGGTTATGTTTACTAAAGGAAAAGGCAAGAACAATAGGCAGAAAAAGAAGAAAAATAAGTCTAATGATAGCAATTCTTCTAAAAAGGATATGTCTACAGTAAAATGTTATTACTGTGGTGTTATAGGGCATTACTCAACAGACTGTAACAAGAAGAAAAAGGATGACAAAAATAAAGAAAAAGACAATCATGGTTCCTCTAATGTGTTTGAATACTGTCCTCAATATTCTTTTGAACTGTTAATGTGCACCAATCATGCTGATAACCTGATTAATATACATGAGTCTATTGTTAGTAATGACTGGATTTTAGACTCAGGATGCACTTTGCATGCCACACCTCATAGACACTATTTTAGTGAATTAACTGAATCTGATGGTGGTGTAGTCATGCTAGGAGATCATACATCTCTTAAGATCAAAGGCACAGGTACAGTTCCATTGAGGATGTTTGATGGTAAGGTAAGGGTCCTCCAAAAGGTCAGGTGGGTTCCTGATCTTAGGAGAAATTTGCTATCTGAGTCTGTTTTAGATGATTTAGGCTGTCAGATTGTTACCTCAGGAGGAATAAGAGATGTTATTAGAAATAAAAATGTCCTTATTAGGAGCATCAAGAAAGAAGGGTTGTACTATGTTATAGCTACTCCTGAACTGAATGTCTCTAAGGGTAAAATACAATCTGAAAATCAAAATACTTCTAAAATTTGGCATGATAGGATGGGGCATATAGGAAATAAAGGGTTACATCACCTATTCAAACTTGGCATGATATTTAATAAACCTGACTTGATTGATTTCTGTGAAGACTGTATCTTAGGAAAAAAGGTTGCTCACAGTTTTAGCAGGTCAACCTACACTGCAAGCAAGCCCCTGGAGTATGTTCATTCAGATCTCTGGGGGCCTGCACAAGTAGAGACAATTGGAGGTAGAAAATATTTTCTATCTCTGATTGATCACTACTCAAGGAAAGTGTGGGTCTACCTTCTAAAAACCAAGGATGAAGCTTTTGAGAATTTCAAAAACTGGAAGACAATGGTAGAAAGTCAATCAGATTTTAAATTGAAATGCCTTAAGACTGACAATGGATTAGAGTTTTGTAACCATGCCTTTAATGATTTCTGTAAATTACATGGTGTTAAAAGACACCTGACTGTCCCAGGCACACCTCAGCAGAATGGTACTGCTGAGAGAATGAACAGAACCCTACTTGAAAAAGCTAGGTGTATGCTCTTCAGTGCAGGAATGAAAAGTTCCCTATGGGGAGAGGCTGTGATGACAGCCTCTTACCTTATAAATAGATCACCATGCTCTGCAATAGGGTTTAAAACACCCCAGGAAATGTGGACTGGTAAAACACCAGACATCTCACACTTAAGGCCTTTTGGATGCACTGCATATGCCCAAATAACACAGGGTAAATTGCAGCCTAGGGCCCTAAAGTGTGCAATGCTGGGCTATCCTGAGGGAACTAAAGGTTATAAGTTGTTACTTATTCAACCAAGAGGTTATAAGGTAATAACTTCCAGGTCTGTCACTTTTAATGAAAAAGATTTTCATTTCAAGTCAATTCTAACACCAGTGATTGAGAAAACAGGTACCCCATCAGACCCTAAAGCAAATAATGGCACATTCTTTGAAGAACAAGATGATCTGGAGGATGATGAAAATTTTGACATTGGACACTCCTCCAGTGCTTTCCAAGAAGAAAGTGAAAGCAATAACAACCAAACTGAAGAGCATTCAGATGATGCAGTTCTGCAACCTCACCAATTAGGTGGGGCAGTAAGTAATTCTGATCCCTCTAGTTCAAGTTCTAGTAATGATTTGCCTGAGCTGCATGATGAGGTGGATATGCATGATAACAATGTTGCTATACCTGAACATATTTTGCATGAACCTCCCCCTCCAAATGACTTGGCTGATTATCAACTTGCTAGAGATAGGGAACCTAGAGTTAGGATACCTAATACCAGATTTACTGAATTTGTGAACTTGCATGAATATACTCAACCATATCAGAATTACTCTAAAATTGTTGAGTTTGCCTTCTTAGTTGCTGAGGTTGTTAGAAATACTGTTCCAGACTCTTATGAACAAGCAATTAAATGTGCTCATGCTAATGATTGGCTTAAGGCAATGCATGAAGAAATTCAATCAATGTATGTAAATAAAACCTGGATTCTAGTTCCCAAACCTGATAAGGTAAAATTAATAGACTGTAAATGGATTTATAAGTTGAAAGAAGGAGCTAGTGTCACTGACCCTCCTAGGTATAAGGCTAGGCTAGTAGCAAAGGGCTTTACACAGAAAGAAGGAATAGATTACAATGACATATTCTCACCTGTAGTTAAATACAAGACTATGAGACTACTTCTGGCTATGACTGCAGTTTATGATTGGGAACTTGAACAAATGGATGTCAAGACTGCATTTTTACATGGTGATTTGATTGAAACTATTTACATGCGCCAGCCTAAGGGCTTTGTTGATAAAAACAAACCTGAGCATGCTTGTTTACTTAAGAAGTCCATATATGGGTTGAAACAATCACCTAGACAATGGAACAAGAAATTTGATTCTTGCATGCTTAAAATGAACTTCACTAGGAGTAAATATGACTCTTGTCTGTACTTAAAAGATGTGAAGACTAAGACACCCCTGTATGTACTACTGTATGTAGATGACATCTTGCTAATTAGTAGCTCTAAGGCTGCTATCACTGGGGTTAAGCATGATCTTAAAAATAACTTTGACATGAAAGACTTGGGCCCTGCACAAAAGATTTTAGGAGTAAAAATCATTAGGAACAGACCTAAGAAAACCATATACTTGTCTCAAACTGACTATTTGTATAAGGTATTAGACAGGTTTGCTATGAAAGGATCCAAGCCATCTCCAATACCATTAGGAGGGCACCTAGAGCTCTCCAAGAAGGATTGTCCTGTTTCTGAAGCTGACAAGAAGAAGATGGAGAATGTTCCCTATGATGTAGCAGTTGGTTCCATTATGTACTCCATGTTATGTACTAGGCCTGATCTAGCTTTTGCTATTTCTGTATTAAGTAGATACATGTCTAACCCAGGAGAAAAACACTGGGCAGCCATGAAATACCTTTTGAAGTATGTAACAGGGACTGTAAATATTGGACTTGTATATGCTGAGCATAAACCGAGGACTGACCTACAAGGTTATGTTGACTCGGACTATGCTAGCAATAAGGACAACAGGAAATCAACCACTGCCTACTTTTATACTTGGGCAGGGAATTGTATTTCTTGGAAGTCACAACAGCAGCCCATTGTTGCTCTGTCTTCAACTGAAGCAGAGTGCATTGCTGCAACTGAGGCTTCAAAAGAAGCTACATGGATGAAGGGAATATTGTTTGAGATTGAAGGCAAGAAATACTTGCCTATACTGAACATGGACAGTCAAAGTGCATTGTACTTATGCAAGGACCCAGTCCTGCATGAGAGAACAAAGCATATCGATGTCCGATTCCATTATATTCGACAGCAAGTAGAGGAACAAGAAATCTCTGTGAAGAAAATCCTCGGAGATATAAACCCTGCTGATTTTGGAACAAAAATTGTTCCTTCTAACAAGTTCTTATTTTGCAGGGCAGCTCTCCACATCAATGATGTTACTTGAGATGTGGAGATGAGTCAATGAAGAAGGGAAACCTGTACTAATCCACTATTAAAAGAACTTTCTTCCCAAGAACCTAAAACTTGGTTTAGGAGGGCATTTGTTATGCTTAATGATAAATCCAATTTTAAGTTCTAGGGTGACATAAGATATGGTATAGCACTATGTAAATACATTAGGTAGACCAATAAAACAAGAACCGGGTTCATAGCTATTTTACGAGTTGGTTTGAGGGGTGAACCGGGCTTGTATGCCACCCCGGGTTTACACCGGTTTGGAGGCAACAAACCGGGCTCGTCTCTCTTGAGCTGGCTCTTGTAATTAAGCTGGATTGGGCCTAAATCTCGAGCTTGGCCCAAAATCTAATTGCCAGCCCATTCTCCTTATCTGAAGAAGCTCCGTTAGGTTGAACGCCGCGTTTTTGAGCTCGATCCTGAGAAGCTTCTGGAGCTCAATATAAAAGCCTTGCTTCAGCTCACGAGAGCTCATTCGCCGCTTTGCAAAACCCTAGATCCAGAATTGAAAGAGAGAGAGGAAGAGGGAAAAGAGAGAGCTCGACGCCGGTGTTGACGAAGGAGAGTGAGAAGACGATCCTTGTGCCGGAGAAGACGTTGAAGGCTCTCGTCAAAGCTTTAGCTAAAAGCTTTGTCAGCCTCTGGGGGGCCGAATCCCTAGATCTTCTTCCCTAGCTTCTTGTTTTCTCTATTTGATTCGTTCTGTGTTGATGTGTTAGGGTTCTTGATTGATTTGTGGTTTGCCGTGTATGAACATTTGTGTAACCATCTTTGAAAGGTTTTGATAGTGGATTGGGAAGGGTCTCCCCACTGAGACTCCGCGGACGTAGGCATTTAAGCCGAACCGCGTAACCATTCTCTGGTGTTCATCTCTGGTTAAGCTTTTTGGTTTCGATCTTGTTTTTGCGAGTGTGTGATTCTATCTTGATTGCTTCAGATCTAGATTTACAGACGCTTTTTGGGTGATCAAATCCATTTTTAAAATTATTATCTCTCAACCGAATGATCGGAATCGTCAATGTAATTATGAGAGAATACCACCAAATGAGGCAAAATTTGGTGGAGGGTTTCAAGTGGTAATTACTGTAAAAAAGACTTTAATTCGATCGTTCAATATCCAATTAAACCGTACTAATTAAATTGTAAGTTGGCAAGTAATCATCGTTAAAATCATACAAGTAACCCTACATATATGTCTGCAGTTTTCTTTTATTGCAAGGAATGGAAGGGTTCAACACGGTGCTTGATGATGTAATTCCATAATATTTCATAATTAGGATATTCAATAGGTAATATTCTCAATTAATGGAGTAGAATTACTCGATAGGAAGAACAATGATAAATCTCGGTGTCTAGATAATCATAATTACCATGCACCACACTTGTTACCTCATTTTGTGTACACTCCACTCCACTCTCTAGAAACTATCGTTATTTCTTCCTCTTTTTTTAATAAAGGATTTTTTACAATTTCGTGTAGTGCTTGTAACCTTTAACTACTAATAATTGTATTTGGTGTATAGATTTACCTTTGATTCATGTTTGTAGAGGTATTCTCTGATCTTATTAGATCTTTTTGTATATAGTTATTGTTGGTGTACAAAATCTCGTCTTTAATTTGTATTAAATACATTAATTAAGAATTCCGTCTCTTCCGCTCCTCTTCCGTCTCCTGACCTAAAAAACCTGCAAAACAATGGACAAAGGGGGCGGGGACCCCCTAATCCACCTCCGATGCCTAAGTCAGAAGAGCAATTGTCGTTCGAGCGTCGAGGTACAACAAGAGAACGATGAAACCCTAAACAGTCGAGCTAAGCGAATATTAGCCTGCCTAGGATTTCTGAATATGCAATGCACATGTGTCTCTGGCATGTATTTATAATGGAAGAGAGAGATACAGGGGGCCGAAAATCATGCCATTAGGGTCGAAAATCTTATCCTCTCGGGCTGGCCAACTGCCTTAAAGCCCAAGTAAGGAATATTCCACCCTATCTCCAATTTAATTCTATCTTTTAATAAAAGATAGAATCTTCCATTAAGTTGCATAACCGCCATATAATTCTATCTTTCAAATGGTCCAATTCGTATATTCGTATATCCGTAATTCGAGTCCACATGAGCGAATATCATATGTGTTATGAGCGAATATCATAAACTTCTTCATACACGCATATGAAAAATCCATTAGTGCGATTAACTAATGTTGCGCGACACATTTTTTTTATGCAAGACTCAAACTAATGCAAAAGAGCTGACTTTTATTGATAAATAAACGTGAATGTTATGAACTATAAAGCTAAACAAGATGAAATGCAAAAAGCGCAAAAACCTAAGGGCCTCATCAAAACCACATGGGAAAAAGAGTGCCCTATCTATATGAAGTCCTAATCTCGAGGTCCCTGCGCAGGGGAACCCGAGCGATCTCGCTTTCGACCCCCGTCTTGCGAGACGAGGTGTTCAGCTCCGGCGTCGCGGCGACGGTTTTGCCCCACGATCGGGGACTTACGCTCGGCATCAGTGTCGTGCTGGCAGGCCTGCGGCAGGCGCTCGGACTTCGGCTCGTCTTCTATTTTATGCATGAATTCCGACTTCGGACGACTTCCCTTGGAACATAGACGAGCATCCAATTGATTTGCCCAGACTCGAACGATGGCATCTCCGTCTCTGAATTGGACCATTTGATGAAGGGTCGATGGTACCGCTCCAATCCCATGGATCCAAGGCCTCCCCAAAATTAAATTGTAGGGCGAAGGCACATCAACGATCAAAAACTCAACGGTCATCACTTTCTTGGCAAGGCTGACTTGGGTTTTATACATTCCGAGCGGGTACGTTGGATAGCCACCAAGTCCAGTTAGTTGCATCTTGACAGGTACCAAATCTTCATTGCTTTTCCCAAGGAGCTTGAACACTTCGTAGTACATAATGTCGACCGAACTCCCGGGATCAACAAGAGCACGACGCACCTTAAATCCGTCTAGCTCGACTGCTAGAACCAACGGATCATTATGAGGGACTTGGACTGAAATGAGGTCCTTTTCTCTAAAGACTAACCCGTCCACCATACGCACGGGGGAAGGAGGTCGTCGAGGCTCGGCTTGTTGAACTCTCATAACTTCAAGCTCATGGCAAGACTTTCTGAAGTTGCTTCTCGCTTCATCATCTTCATGTCAATAAGACGCTGAAATAGTCTGGATCACCTCAATCTGTTTCTGCCCCGGCTCATCATTCTGCTCAAGCTTTTCTTTCTTGATGAACTCTTGCAAGTATCCCTTTTCCACCAAGCTCTCCAGATACCGCTTGAATGGCTCACACTGCTCAGTCATATGTCCCCGGTTTCTATGGTACATGCAATATTTTCTGCTTCGCGGATCCTCATCTCGGCACTCTTCTTTGGGGGGATATTGGAAGAAACCTTCATGCTTGATGTGAGGCAAGATCCGGTAGATTGGTACACTAAAGGTAGTGTAAATTGCCCTGACTTGACTTTCTCCCTTAAAATTATCGGCTCGGCGGCGGATTTTACGGGGAGGAGAGGACGACCTTCCTCTTATCTTAAGATTGGATTCCTCCAACCGCACATACTGATGAACGCTCCTGAAGCTCTACAATCGTGGAGGGCAAGCGAAGTGTCAATTCCTCTGTCAGCTTACTGTCTGCAAAGATTGCCCTTTTAAAGGCGGTGATAGCGGTCCTCGGATCGCACCCCTCAATTTCCGCATAGCACTCCATAAACCGATTGAAGAAGCGACGCAAACTTTCCCCTTTTTCTTGTTTGAGACCAAAAAGTGTGTCGAGTGAGGCGGCATCCCGACTGTTAGCTATGAACCGCTTTACGAACTTCGAAGCCAATCGTCCCCAACTTCGGATCGAACCTGGCCTCAGACTCTAAAACCATTTCAGGGGGCCTTTACCAAGGTTGCTCGGAAACATTTTACACATGATCGCGTCTTTGGACACCCACAACGCCATTTTATGGGTGTAGGAGGCTATGTGATTAACACGATCCGTGTTTCCGTCGTACACAGTAAAAGTTGGCGGAGAGAATTTCGACGGCGGCAGAGCTCGCTGAATATCTGGATGAAACGGCGTCGATGTCAACATGGCCAACTTGTGTTCTGCTTGATCCTGAACCGATTGCAGGGTATTGCCTTGCGCTCTCAAAAGATCAAACAACCTGTTTTGGGTATGCTCAAGCGCTCGGGCTCTTCCTTCAATCCTTTCCAGACTGACACTTCGATGTCGATGTTTTTCTCGGTTTTTCAGACTTCGATCACGCTGGGAAGGGACGTAACGATCGTTCCGCTCGCGCGAGGAACCGCGCCGCTCGCTCATCCCGCGGCCTTGATCCGATTCGCCACGCTCACGATCGCCGTGATCGCGATCTCGGGGGTGACGCTCGCGGCTTCGGCCGCGGTTGTTGTCGCGGCGGTGAGCTCCGCCCGACTCGCTGGATGTCGATCCGCTCGGCTGTGGTGGGTCGGCCCGCGACCTCTTACGCGACGGTGATCCATGGCGGTGGTTTCTCCCTCGGTTCCGTGGTGCCCTTCTTTCGCTATCGTATTCAACCTGCATATCGTCTTGCCCGTCAGAACTGATCGATTGAGGACTACGGCGGTTATCAGTGAATTCGATAATGCTAGCGAGTCGTCGAGTAATCCTCTCAGTTTCTGGTTCATCAACAGGGCGCTTGCCTTGAATCTTCTCCAAAGAATGTTTTAACTTGGCGACCTCTTCTAGGGCTTGCTCTAACCGAGATTCAGCTTCTGCACACCTCGTTTGATATCTCTCGTTCTCTCTCAGGGTGGTTGCCAAAGCGTGGGTAATCTCGTCCTCTTCTTCATTGGTAGTAGATGCCCCGTTCCCGCCATTCGGATCGGACGATAAGATGATGCGATCTTCTCTTCTGACGGGATTTGACCCGGCACGGCTAGACTGACCATGCTCTAAACGTGGACTAACCAGGCTAGGGTTCGACTCGCGGATGGAGCCCGAGGGTTCGGAAAATCGCAACCCGCGGTCGAGGTTTTCAGGACCGCGGGCGCGGTTCGATCGGCCGCGATCGCGGCTCTCCGGACCGCGGTTGCGGTTTTGCGCGACGCCAGTGTTCGCGCGTACGGCCTCGCCCTGCCTCGGAACCCTTCGATCTCCTTCGTTCTCAGCCACACGCATAGCCGAGTCCCATAATTGGTCAAATTCGGTTGACTCGGACCCTGGAGTATTACGATTGTCAATTCTGTCGCCTGACCCGAACCCTAAACAACCTGTGCGATGAACAGATGTATTAGCAAAAAGGGCCGGATCACGGTTTGAACCGTTTTCAGGCACCAAGGTTTGACCTTCCGAGCGAGTATCGGAATTACCTTGATCGATATCCATCGGGGCGCGATTTTCCGCGCGGACGTCCGGGTCTTCGATCTCGACCGCCGGTCCATGCTCGCTATCCTCGGTATCCGCGCTCGCGGTAGTCAATCCGCGCTCGCGGTTTCGCTCGCCGGCGGTGGCTCGCGCGGACTCATTCCGCGATGTCGCTCCGGCATCTTCAAAGTTAACTTCCTGATTTTCCGGTATCAATTCCAACACCATGATTGCGTGAATCGAATACTCGTTTCCCACAAACGGCGCCAATTGTTGGTGTACAAAATCTCGCCTTTAATTCGTATCAAATACACCAATTAAGAACTCCGCCTCTTCCGCTGCTCTTCCGTCTCCTGACCTAAAAAACTTGCAAAACAATGGACAAAGGGGGCGGGGACCCCCCTAATCCACCTCCGATGCCTAAGTCAGAAGAGCAATTGTCGTTCGAGCGTCGAGGTACAACAAGAGAACGATGAAACCCTAAACAGTCGAGCTAAGCGAATATTAGCCTGCCTAGGATTTCTGAATATGCAATGCACATGTGTCTCTCCCTACATGCCTAGGGCATGTATTTATAATGGAAGAGAGAGATACAGGGGGGCGAAAATCATGCCATTAGGGCCGAAAATCTTACCCTCTCGGGCTGGCCAACTGCCTTAAAGCCCAAGTAAGGAATATTCCACCCTATCTCCAATTTAATTCTATCCTTTAATAAAAGATAGAATCTTCCATTAAGTTGCATAACCGCCATATAATTTTATATAGAAAATAAGAAAATAACTGTGCAGTAATTTAATAAATACCTTTTTAATAGTCAAAATAACTACGGTAATTATGTTTATTTTACCCGCTCACAGTTATCTCTAAGAGTGTTTGGCAGAGCTTATATCGCATTTACATCAGCTTATTGTATATGCATGTTTGGGGTAGAAGTTTTGTATAAATGTATCATCGTTGAATTTGTCAAAGATTATTGAATATTACTTGATGATTAAATCCATTTCAAAAATAATCAATTGTCCCCAACATTATCAAGCGCAGTGTATCATCGTTAGTATGTTTAGGTCGTCGACCTCAGCTAAGTCGTTGACCTCTAAATTAAATGCAGCGTAAATGAATTACAAGAAAGACTTACTTGTGCACAATGATTTTTTTTATAGTGGAAACACTTGATGAATGAACTCTATTAATCAAGTGTGAAAATCACTCCCTTCCAAGTTCTCGCTTGAAAGGATTAAAAGTCGTAACTTGCTTTATTGATCTTTTGGATTGTTTACAAGAATACCTCGGATATAGACCTACTTCCCAAACAATCTAGAACTCGTTGTGAAACGAGTAACTACAACCCGCACTCAATCTAACAAAAGCCTACGTGAACCCACACTCAATCTAACAAAAGCCTACGTCTTTCTCTCGGACTCTCATTTCTTTCTTAGCACAAACTAGGTCAGATAAAAGAGAATAATATCTTCCAATTCGGTTATGGCAAGATATTATTTCTATTATCTTTACAAAATCATCCTAAACATATAAAAGGATTACAATAACAACGGCTTAGGGTAAAGGCAAATAATCGGCTAACAATATATTTTGCATGAGATCTTTCCTAAAACAAGATTATACTATCCAAACTACCAAGATCTCACGCGTCTTAAAGATCTCCGAGTTTTGCCTTCAACATACATCGACGACCTGACTGACGTTGACGACTCTGCTCAAAAACTCGAGATCGTTCACGTACTAAACGTATAAAATCATCAAAATCAAAGCATCTATCTTTTCTAACACGCAGCCTATGGTATCTATTGTCATTTCACATCTAAGAGGTTTTTCTTACTCATTGTTCTTTTTTTTTTGGTGGAACTCATTGTTCTTTCTTTGATATAAGAGGTTGAATCAAAAAAAAAACCTAAGCAAATCCTTTATTTTTTAATATAATAGGTTGGATAGTGAAATATATTGCTCTTTCTGTTACAACCCCGATGTGGAATCGTAACGCGCCCTTGTTGGTCAAGGGTTTGAGTTGCTCTCGAGGTGAGAACTACTCGGAAAATACGTTGGTAGCGTATGTAAGAGAGAACGGGAGAATTAGGGCAAAGGAATATATTTCTTCTATTTTAATTCCTGTTTAGCGTACAAAGAGTATTTATGCTATGCCCTACCGGTGCAATAAAAGCGATCCAGGAAAGAACCGGAAAGAAAACCTGGAAAGGGAGTTATAACTCCGACATAAAAAATTAAATAAAAATTGTTCTTAAATAAACCCTAAATAAAAATCATTCCTCTCTAAACCTGCTTGGTGGACGCCTAACCCGTATGGGTCTCGTGCTGGGTTGATCGGTATGGACTCGTTCCGTATCAATCTCTCCCTCGATGAGGTTCGGCTTGTCCTCAAGCCGCAAAGAAGGAAAGGACGTTCGAAGTGTGTCGACCGGCTCCCACGAAGTGGCTGCGGGCTCTCCGTCCTCCCACTCCACCAGCCATTCGTGTCTTGGCTGGCCATCCTGAATAATGTGTCGCTCGGCAGTGGCGCGTAGAGGGCGGGAGATGGGGCGGTCGTAGAGGAACTCGGATGGCAGCGTGCCGGGGGCGAGATTCGACCTGTCGGAGATGAAAGGTCGTAAAAGAGAGACATGGAAGACATTGTGTATTCTGGCGCCTGTAGGGAGCTGAAGTCGATATGCTACCGGACCCACACGTTCAAGCACCTTAAACGGACCATAGAACCTACGAGCTAACTTATGCGATAGTGGTCGGGCAACCGAGTGCTGGCGATATGGTTGCAACTTCAACAATACGAGGTCGTCCACTTGGAAAACCACCTCACGACGATGTTTGTTGGCAGTAGTGGACATCCGTTGTTGCATCTTGCGGAGGTTGTCGCGGAGAAGGGCGAGGACCTGCTCACGGTCCTTGACCGCGGCTTCTGCTGGTGACGGAGGTCCCGTCGGTGCGGTGGCGCGGCAGAGTTGTGGCGGTTCACGACCGTATAAAGCTTGGAATGGTGACATTTTCAGCCCCTCGTGAAAGCGGGAATTTAAGGCCAATTCGGCCCAAGGAAGGAAGTCGACCCAGCGTCGGGGCCGTCCTTGTGTAAAGGCCCTTAAATACTGTTCAAGACCGCGGTTCATGACCTCCGTTTGTCCGTCTGTCTGCGGGTGATAAGCCGTACTATGTCGCAGTTTCGTCCCGCTCAGCCGATGTATATCCGTCCAAAAAGCACTAGTGAAAATCGGATCCCGATCCGAAGTAATCGAAGCGGGAATGCCATGGTGTTTCACTACAATATCCACGAACACCGAGGCGACCTTAGCTGCGTCGTAAGACGATCCCAGGAGCCCAAAATGAGCATATTTAGATAAGTGGTCGACGACGACTAGGATTGTTGTGTGGCTACGAGACGGGGGAAGCCCGGTTATGAAATCCATGGAGACGTCGTCCCAAACTTGTTGTGGTACCGGTAATGGTTGAAGCAATCCGGCGGGTTTTTGAGTGCTATACTTAGTCGATTGGCAAACCAAGCAAGAGCTGACAAAGTGCGTGACGTCCCGACGCATCCCACTCCAATAAAAAACGTCGGCCACACGACGGAAGGTGCGGTCGATACCTGGGTGACCTGCGCTCGGCGAGGCGTAAAACTCAGCTAGAATCTCGGCTTTCAGAGGCGACTCCGCACTGACTACCAGCCGGTGACCGTAATAAAGAATGCCGTCGTGGACGCGGAAAAGCGGGCTCAATGTGCCGGCCACGTCCGCATCGTGCCATGCAATGAGATCCGACATAGTGGCGTTTTCCTGTCGGAGCCGCTGAAGAAGATCGGGCATAGGGGCGGAAAGTGCCAAGAATTGTTGCAGACACCCCTCATTGTCGTCAATCATACAACGTGAGAGAGCATCCGCTACTCTATTGCTAGCGCCGGTTTTGTACTTTATACGAAATTTGTACCCCATGAGCTTTCAGATAAAGAATTGTTGGTCCGGTGTTTGAATAACCTGGGATAAAAGTTCCTTTAAACTTTTCTGATCACTGCGAATAAGGAACTCACGGCCTAACAAATATTGACGCCATTTTTGTACTGCGGAAACAATAGCGAATAGTTCCCGATGATAGGTAGATGAGCCGCGGCGTCGAACGCCCAACTTTTTACTGAAGAAGGAGAGGGGACGCTCATCTTGTAGTAATACGGCGCCGACCCCTTCGTCTGATGCATAGATTTCAACTACAAAGGGTTTATCGAAATCCGGTAGTTGGAGGACGGGAGGTGTCATCATGGCCGGTTTCAACCTCTGAAAGGCGAATTCGGCATCAATGTTCCAGGCAAACTTATCTTTCTGGAGGAGAGCGGTGAGCGGGGCCGCGAGCACTGCATAGTGTCGGATAAACTTACGGTAATACCCGGTAAGGCCCAGAAATCCACGAAGCTGTTTGACAGATTTCGGCGTTGACCACTCAGCCATGGCCGACAGTTTGGCCGGGTCTGCGATGAGCTGTCCGGCCGTGACAAGGTGTCCGAGGTATTCCACCGTCGTTGCGCCGAAAGAACACTTCGAGCTCTTAATAAAGAAGTGATTTGCCTGTAAAATCTATAACACCACCTCAATGTGTCGAACATGTAACTCCAGTGACGAGCTGTAAACCAGGATATCGTCGAAGAAGACGATGACGAATTGGCGGAGATACTGAGCAAATATCTGATTCATAGCTGCCTGAAATGTGGACGGTGCATTGGTTAACTCGAACGGCATAACGAGGAACTCAAAATGGTCGTCATGAGTCCGAAACGCCATTTTGTAAATATCCGCCTGATGAATACGAATCTGATGGTACCCGGAACGAAGACCCAACTTGGTGAATATGGTGGCTCGGCCCAGTTCATCGAATAGTTCGTCAGCGGTCGGAATCGGGAATTTATCAGCTATAGTGGCTGCGTTCAATGCTCTATAATCAATACAAAACCGGAAACTGCCATCTTTCTTGCGGACTAGCAATGCCGGTGAAGAGAACGGACTAGTACTGTGTCGGATAATGCCCTGTTGCAACATTTCGTGAACCTGTCTTTCGATTTCCGACTTCTAAAAGTACGGATAACGGTAAGGTCGTACATTCACCGGCTTAGAGTTTGACTGTAAATGTATGCGGTGGTCCCATGTACGGGCGGGCGGTAGGCCTTCGGGAACTTTAAAGACCCCCATGTGGCCGTGAAGCACGTCACGAATCGCGGCCGGTGTAATATCCGCAATATTCCAAGCATTTATAATATAATATTTTCAATTATTTTTCTCTAAGTTAAAAAGAAGGATTTTGATATCGAATTAATTCATCTTATTTTCTTTCGGAAGAGGCTATTAGTAAAAGTCGAAATAGATGAAAATGTAATAAAATAACTTGAGGGGTATAGTTTAATAATGTGAGGTAAATCAATAAAAAGAACATTAATAAAAATAATGTCCTTTGGCAATTTAATTTATTCTAGGAAATAATTTACAAAAGAGCATAGAAAACTAAATACAAGTTTTGCAAAAAGAATGCAAGAGCCGGGACTTGAACCCGAGATCTCTTGCATCCTACACTCACACGCCCCACACTCCCATCCACTAGACCAATTGCACTTTCTTTCTACACCACACCCTTCTAATTAACTTAAACTAATTTAACCTTCTCTTCTACAAAAAAAATAGACATCAGAATAGTCTGATGTGAGTTACGTAGATGTGACTCTCCTCCAATGCATGCTTCCTCCACCACCATTGCCTTGCAAGACTCACCTTGGTGCATCACCCTTCCATCACCCTCAACTAACACACCCTTGGCCAATGCAAGGACACCTCCTCTTCCTCCATTGGTGCAATCACCATGGCATGGATCAAGGTTCAACCAAACTTTGCATATAAAAGGCCTCCTATTCATCCCTCTTCTCACGCCTTCAAGCTCTCTTCTTCCTCCTCTAACAAACACTCTAAAGGCCTTCAAAAATCAGTCACTCTTCCTAAGTGTTCATCCTTTCAAACACCATAGAAAAACACCACAATTTTCCCTCTTTCCTTCCCCTTGGAGTCGCCGGACCACCCTCGCCACACCACTGTTGGACCGCCGGACCGCCGCCGAGCCACCCCTGCTGACGCCGCTGCCTGCCGAGCCGCCAGAGCCCCTGGTTGCGCCGCCCCTGCCGCCGGTCCTCCTCCTCTGTTCTTCCTCTCCAGTATTCTGTAAACACAGAATTGAAAGTATAAATCTCAATCCAATTTTTCTACTTATTTAAATTATGTTTATATATTTACTAAAGCCTTTTTATGATTTTTGGAAAGTAGATAAATAAAAATTGGAATAAAAATATTATGGGAAAATCTTGTTAGTTATAGACTAGAAACAAATTAGAGTTACCATAGTAACTTAAGCTAAAATAGAACAATTAAATAAAATGAATTAATTTATTTGTAGCATGCTCTTTCATAAAATAAATAGACCTTATAAATTAAGTGAGACATAAAAAGTTATAATTCACTATTAGCAAACTATACAAAATTATTTAACAAGGTTGCTAGTAGATAAAAGTTATTTGCATGCCAATCATATTATAAATTAGATTTTATTAAGATAAGTATAGCTTACCAAAATTATAAAAATTATATTTTCATATTTGATCATATAAGAATTTTGGAAATTATTATGCATGCACTAAACTTTAGAACATATCATGTTCATAAAATGGATCATAATAAATAGATTAGGAAATAAATCCTTACTAAATAAAAATATGGATTTAGCATACCTTTAAGTGTAGGAAATACTATAAAGTGAGGAACTCTAGAAATATGTACATCTATGACTTTAGTATAGCATATAATATTCATCTAAGTCCTAGTATAAATAATTTGATTAGTGGAGAGACCTTATAAAAATATATAGTAGTGTCCAAAGATTTGATGACATAGACTATAGTTGACCTTGATTTTATTATCATAAAAATATTATTTTTAAGTGTATTAGTACTAGAATAACCAATGGGAAAAATATTAAATGACCTCTAAGTATAAAAGTTTGGTCACAAGACCAAAGTTGGGAATTAAATATGTTAGGTAGAATATTACAAATATTCTAAGATATTTATAGCATAAAGTGACTTGTTTGAAAAGAAAACCTTTTTATATAAGGAAAGATATTGGTTTATAAATTAAAAATATTAAAATAATAGTTTATGATCATGAGATGGGATATCAATAAGTGAGGAATTTATCTTATACAAGACATGAGGATATTAAAGTATTTGACCAAGGATAGTTTTTATAAACATTATAATATAAAAAGATTCTAGGAATAAAATAAATAAAGATAGTATAACATATAGTAATATTAGTAAGTTGCCTAATCAAGCAATTAGAAAATTCTATTTTTAGAAACTTCCAAGTAGAGGAACTATGAGTATGATATTTTTAAGTAATAAGAATTACGAAAGTAAATACAATTCTTTTAAAAGGATTAATTTAATAATTAATTTAATAAAGATTTTTCGGAATGATAAGGATATTACCAAAACTAAAATAATAGTAAAGGAATATTATTATTTTAGGAAAATGACTTTCTAAATTATTAGTATAATAATTTAGAAACTTAAACCCTCTTATAAATAGTATAAGAGGTAATTCGAACTCTAGAAAGAAAATCGTGTTTTGAGCTTTTTCGTAAATTCCATATCATTAGGTCGGAATCCTCGCTCGTAGTAGGAACTCGCCTAATTTTCGTCAAAGCTCGTTGCCAAACTCGTTACGCTAAGGCAAGTGGAATTTCCCCTTGTGCCCTTTTATATCCGTCTTTATGATATCTCTCGATGTTGGGAACTTCTTGTATGTTTAATAAAAATGAACTTAGGAAATATCGATTGTTAGAAATAACGACCCTTGTTAGTACAGTAGATATTCTACTCCTTGCTAGGATTATATTTGCTAGTGTGTGTACTCTTGATTGATTGCAATCTCGTTCAGAGATTTGAATTGAATAAACTAGAAAGGGGTGCGAGTTAGTCGACACCTCTATATAATCTTACTAAGTCGTACGTCCATACGACTTTCGGGATCATGATCTCCATCCGCTCCGATTGCAAGGAGGGATTGAGCGCACTCTAGTTAAGTGCAGGGGAATTGATGTTCTCCTTCGGGTGGCTCGGTTTATCCGTGTCCCACCACTCTCTCTTGTAAAAGTCATCAACAAGATTGAATATTTTCATCACTAATTAAGATAAGTGCGTATGCACATTTAAGATATCAAAACCGGGGCAGTCTCGAATGATCGTTCCGGCTCTCGGTCCGCCCAAAAGCGCGAGAGGTTTTCACTTGTATAAATTAATAAATGTTCCCAACACCCTATCGAAATCCTAAGGAAGACTACAATCTAGTAGTACTTCTATTGCTCATCAAGCTATCCCTTTTGGATATGATATCGCTATCGTTCGTATCTTAGCTCCACATAATCAAGCCCATCGTAAACACAACCCTCTTTCCTCTCATTACACCGATAAGTTGAAATTACCGAATTACCCTCGGGAAGTTCTATTCCCGCTTGCTTAGTCTCCTAGACTAATTCTTCTTTCCGCATGTTTGCCTGGCATTCTATCGCCCCTCGCGAATTATGTCAGATTCAGGAAACCATAGCAAGGCGAAGTGAAGGAAGTCAAGATTGCTCAAGATGTACTTTTATTTCCATTTTGGTTTTTGATGAAATCCGAAATAACGAGGTTCGCTACGAGACAAGAAATAAGATTATTATATTTGAGTGCAAACACTTGCTCCTTTATTTATGACTTTTCTCCCAAGTAACGAGGTTACACACCTATGAGATTGATGAACAACTTTAAGAATTACACCTAGACCTCCTACGAGGTCCCGAGATCAAACCTAAATGTTGCGAGGTCGACGCTAAAGCGAGGTAGATTTGGTTACGTGGTGTAGAGAGCTTTGTGAGATTTTGTAGCGAGGTCTTTAGTGTAGGCGAGGTCTTTGTATGACTTGGAGTCTTTTTGTGGATTTCTCTTATCTGTAACGAGGTCTGTTGACGGTATTCCTATCACGTCGATCTTTAACAAACAAGAGAGTTCTTGAGTTCAAGTTGTTTTTCGACCCCCTCTTCCTACGAGGTCCTTCTCTATTTATAGAGAACTGGGGGGCTAAGTTTAGGCTAATGTCCGATGTGGGACACTTGAAATAGGGGTTTTTGATTGGTCCATGAGTGAGGTCACCTGTGATTGGTTTGGGAGTGAGGTCGTCGGTGATTGGTTCAGGGGTGAGGTCGCTGGTGATTGGTTCGAGCGGGCGGGCGTGCTTAGCAGAGTCGGTGACGAGGTCGAGACCTCGTCCCGGGATGTTTGATAGACCTCGCGCGCGTTGGGAGTTTTTGTTTTTAGATAACCACGTGGACGTGGGTACCCAACTTGCCTATGGGGGGCCCTCCCGGGCCCACTTTTTGCTTTTGCTGTTTTGGACATCATCACAACCCCATGTCCTGGGGGCCTCGCCCCGAGGGTCGCAGGGCATAAGTTCCCTGGATTTTGCGAGATGTGGGGTGTTCTTTAGTGGTTATGAAGGTCTCGAGGTTGGGAGGGCGTTTTTTCGAGGTGTGAGGCTCCATTCTGCGTGGATAAAGATCCCTGGGCCTTTTCGCCGTTTTCTGCTTAGTGGGCCGTCTAGGTAAGAGGCCCAAGAAGCCTTTCGGGAGTGGGGGGAGGCTTCACATCTGCTCTATATAAGGGCGTATCCCACACGCTTCCCCCCCCATCTTCTCTCTCCAATTTTCTCGCTCTTTCTCTCTCTGTCTCTTCGTCTTCTTTTGAGCGGTTTCTCCAGACGGTTTCCGACGAGCCTCCCGCCGTTCGCTAGTTACGCCAACGCCTTCCGTTCGTCGACATTTAAACAAGTAAGTTCTTGATCTTCCTCCTGTCTTTCGATATTTTTTGCTCTTGATTCTTCCCTTGTTCACCTTTCGCCCCGCGTTTCGTAAGGGCGACGGTGAGTCGCCCGGCGTTTCGCGCCGGCGTCACGGTGGCGAAGCGGCGGTGGCCGGGTTGTTGCGTTTTTTTGCGTTTGCTTTTTTGTTATTTTTCTTCGTTCTTTCTTCGTTTCGTTTCGCATCTCGGTGGTTGTTTGTGGTTTTGGGGTGTTTCTTCGTTCTTCGCTTGCTTCCGTTTCGCACCTGGGTGAGTGCTTACGATTTCTGGGTGTTTCTCCGCTGGTTGCGCGGCGGCGTTGTTGGTGGTTTTTGTTCTGTAGAGCCCTCGTCTTCTCTTGGTTTTTTGTCTCCTCTCCTTTCTTCTCGCCCTGCTTTTCTCCCCTCTTTTTCTTTGCGTTACGCTCCGGGGGGCGGTGTTGTGAGACGATGGTGAGATGGTGGTGGGGGGTTTGCCGCCGCGAAGGTATCGCTGGGTTTTCCGGGTTTATCGTTTTTCTTTCTTTCTTTTTTGCTTGGGGCGACGGTTGAACTCCCGTTTCTCCGCCCACCATTTTTCGAATTTCGAAAACCCTCGGGAGCCCAAACGTCATGATGTCTGTTTGACGGGACGTTTGGGCTTCCGCCGCTGGCCTCCACCGCTGGTTGGCCTTCTTTTTTCTCTTTCCTTCCCTTTGGCGCTTCAAATTCTTCTTTGCCGTCCTATCTTGTCAGAATAGCCCGTAGGGTGCCACGTGGCCTTTCCCTCTATGACCTCGCGTTGCTTTGTCCCTCGAGGTTGCGACCTCGTGCCCATTTTCTCCCGAGGCTATGATCTCGCGCTCTTTTCTTTTCGAGGTTATGATCTCGTGCTTTGTTCTCGGGCTTGACTTCGTTTTTCCTTCTTCCCCGGGGTCATGATCTCGTGTTTTTCTCTTTGTTTGCCTTGCCTTTGGTGCCTTACTGACCTCTTCTTTTCCAGGTGCTAGCCTTTCGCGGCCTGGACGTTGTCTTTTCATGCCTAGGAGAGCCCCTGCGAGCCCACCGCCTGGCTTTGTTTTTAATTTCCAAGAGAGTTTCTATCAGGAGGTCTCCGAGTCCGTAGGAAGCGTAGAGCCTAGTGATTCCCAGAACCCGAGTTCCCCTTCGTTGGTCTTCAGCGAGCCCTCATCCAGCGACTCCGCCGTTTCGATCTTTTCGCATTTCCCTCGTTTGCGCGTGTATTCTGGTGTTGAAATGGCTTCCTCTTCTTCTCCTGATGCGATTGCCGCTGAGGTCGAGGCGAGGTTGGACGCGGCCATTGCCTCAGCTTCGGCCGCATACGTGCCCTCGAGCTTTCCCGAGGCCTACATTACTGATGCTGTATCCGGCGTTCCCGTCGTCCTCAGAGAACGGATTCCCATGAGTCCGAATACCCCCGAGGCCTACCTGTCCGAGGGGGTGGCCTCTGATTTAAAGCTGAAAGACCTCGCGGATATAGCTAGAGATTTCCCCTGGCCCGAGGGAGTCGAGCTGGCACTGCCAGAGGAGGAGGGGCGGCCCCTGGCGTCCTACGAGGGGTGTGCGGTCGTGAACCTCGTCAGCCTTCAAGCGGGCTTTAGGCTTCCCCTGGCCCAGCACATCGTTGATTTCTTGTGGGCCATGGGTGTCTGCCCCGCCCAGTTGTTCCCGAACGCCTGGCGGTTGTTGTGTGCTTACACGATTCGAAGTCGCGAGCTTCTGGACGAGCCGAATCTCGACGACTTGTCGGCGTTAGTCTTGGCGAGGAGAGAACCTCGTTGTTCCCTGGTCAACCTCAGCACACCGAACGTCAAAATTATCTCGACCCAGTCGAACTACGGGACGTGGAAACCTAAATGGTTTTTGGTCCGAGACCTCAGTGGGAGATATCTTAATTTCCCTGTGGCACCGGGCAACTACGAGAGATGCGTGTGCCCGTACAAGGTCGCTGAGTTCCAGGCGCTCAAGGCCAAGTACGCCCCAGCGTACCAGGCGTCGTACGAGCGCTACCTTTCTCAGGACCGGCTGGAGCGGGCCGGGCTGAGCCTCAGTTTCCCTCCTCACGAGGGCGGAGAGGGTATTTTGTTTATCGCCATTTCCCTGATTGTTTTTTTCCTGTATGTTTGCGGGGTCATACACCTCGTTTCCTTCGTTTCTGACCTCGTCCTAACCTGCTGTTTTCTTTTTACTTCTCTCTTGACAGTGAACTTTCTGCACGCTCTTACCACGACGTCAAAGGGGAAACAACCTATGACGTCTACTTCCAAGACCCCTGCTCCCCGGGTCCTCAAGGGGATATCAATCAACGAGCCGAGCTCACAAACGAGAGCAGGCACTACGCAACCGGGACCTGTCCCGCCAACGGCCGCGGCAGGGGGAGCCCTGCCCAAGGGGAGCGTTCCGAGGGCGTCGCAGTGGGACGTCACGGGGCCGCCCTAGGGGGAGAAAAGGCCTGATGTGGTTCCACCAAAGGGGGCCACCACGAAGGGGGCCACTCAATTCACCTCGGGCGTCCGACGATAAGGCCCTGCGGAAAAGGAAGGAAGCGGGGTCTTCCCCTGAGAAGAAGAAGAAGCCCCGGTCGGGCGACCACCAAAGGAGCTCGCGGGAGCTGGAGCTCATTCCTGCCTTCAACTTCGAAGGGCGAAGCCTCGGGGATACAGGCCCCCACCCTGCCAGGTTTCATTGTCCCGGACCCATCAGGGGGGCCCCGCTGGATTGGGCCCGGGGAGATTACAAGGAGGAGGTTGCGTGGGCCAACAACCTCACCGAGGCAGCGCTTGACGACGAAGCCGCTCGGTATTCGGCCATGGTAAGCCCCTTCTTTCTTTTTTGTTTTCGTGTGTTTGATTCTTGTCTCTTTCTTGTTTCTTTTCTTATCCTTCTGTGAACCTGCAGCACACCTTTTTTGACAATTACAACCGAAGTCGCATCGCCCTTCTTCATTCGAGGATGGACAAGATGGAGGCCGCGCTTCGGGCCCGCAGCGAGGTGTGCGAGCGACAGGCCAAGGAGTTGGCCGAGGTCGCGGAGTCGTCTAAGGCCGCGGAGGCTGCGGCCAAGAAGCGGGTTGAGGCCGCGGAGGCCGCGGCAAGGGAGGAGGTGAAGGCGGCGAGGGAAGGGGAGAAGAGGGCGAGGGGCGAGGCTGAGGTTCTGCGGAGCGAGGTTGTCGGGCTTCGAGGTAAGCTCTCCGCTGAGCATGAGTTCTACAAGGCAAAAGATGCGGAGTTCCTGAGGGCCGAGGAGGAGATCAGGCGCCTCGAGGGGCGTATTGTTGAACTCAACAAGGAAGTCGAGGTCGTGGGTCCCATGTATGTGGACTCGGAGGAGTACAAGGCGGAGCTGGTGGAGAGTGTGAGGACGATGTTCCACCAGGCCGTCCGTATGGGCGTAAAGCAGGCGGTGGCCAAGTATGGGCACCTCAACCCCCAGATCATCTTCTTCAACCCCAACTACAATGAAACCATGGGGGAGCTAGGGTCGACGGATCCCGAGGGGGAATGCGAGTTCTTCCTCAACGAGGACGGGACTGTGTCCAGCGTTGCGCCACCCGAGGTAGAGCTTGTTGGGGGGACCCGGAGTTAGCCTCCACGGGACCTCAGCCTGCGACCAGCGCGCCCGCGCCTCTTGCTTCCGCACCCCTGCTGAGCTTGCTCCTGCTGAACCTGCTGAGCTTGCTCCTGCTGAACCTGCTCCTACTGAGGCCTTGGCTGGCTCCGCCGAAACCCCTAAGACCATTGATCTTACAGGTTCCGAGGTTGAGACCTCGAAGAAATGATAACTCTCCTTTTTTTTTTATTCTCGTGGCCCTACGGGGTTTGTAATTAAAACATCTGTTTTGGGTCTGTGCCCTTCGTCATTTTTTTCCTATGCCTGTTTGCTTTAGACTTTCTTGTATATTCCTTATCCGTCCAACCCCATGGTTCGAGTGTCACATCTTCTGTGGGGCTCGGACCACACCGGGCGTTGTAGTCCTGTGGCGAGGTCGTGAGCCTCCGTTCGGACCTCGTTTATGTGGAAGTTCGTCCCAACCTAAAAAATAGTCATCTGCGAACCTCGTTCGTGTCACGAGACTTTCCAACCCCGAGCGGGGAGTGAGGGGTGGGACTCTCCAACGAGTTTCTTCAACCCCAAGCGGGAAGCGAGGGGTGAAATTTTTTTTTTTTTTTTTTTTTTCAACGAGAATTGGGACCTTGTCCCTTCAGAGAGTTAGCGAACCTCGATCGCTTAGAGAGTTAGGACCTCGTCCATAAGAGAGTTTGGACCTCATCCATAGAGAGTTTGATCCTCGTCTATAAGAGAGTTTGGACCTCGTCCATAGAGAGTTTGGACCTCGTCCATAGAGAGTTTGGACCTCGTCCATAGAGAGTTTGGACCTCATCCGTAAGAGAGTTTGGACCTCGTCCATAGAGGGTTTGGACCTCGTCCATAGAGAGTTTGGACCTCGTTCGTAAGAGAGTTTGGACCTTGCCATAGAGAATCTGATCCTCGTCTATAAGAGAGTTTGGACCTCGTCCATAGAGAGTTTGGACCTCGTCCGTAAGAGAGTTTGGACCTCGTCCATAGAGGGTTTGGACCTCGTCCATAGAGAGTTTGGACCTCGTCCGTAAGAGAGTTTGGACCTTGCCATAGAGAATCTCCAACCCCAAGCGGGAAGCAAGGGGTGGATCTTAAACGAGATTCTCCAACCCCAAGCGGGAAGCGAGGGGTGGACCTTTAAACGAGGTTCTCCAACCCAAAGCGGGCAGCGAGGGGTGGAATTTTTTCACGGGATTCTCCAACCCCAAGCGGGAAGCGAGGGGTGGAATTTTTTCAACGAGATTCTCCAACCCCAAGCGGGAAGCGAGGGGTGGAATTTTTTAACGAGATTCTCCAACCCCAAGCGGGAAGCGAGGGGTGGGATTCTCCAACAAGATTCTCCAACCCCAAGCATGAAGCGAGGGGTAAAATTTTTTCACGGGATTCTCCAACCCCAAGCGGGAAGCGAGGGGTGGAATTTTTTCAAGGAGATTCTCCAACCCCAAGCGGGAAGCGAGGGGTGGATTTTTTTCAACGAGATTTTCCAACCCCAAGCGGGGAGCGAGGGGTGGACTTTTTCAACGAGAGAGTGTTTTTAGAAAAGCCTGCAATCCTTTATTTACCAACCGTGGTGAACAACGGGGTTTCGAGCGTCTACACGTAATATTTTTTGAGTCGTGCGACGTTCCACGTTTTACTCAGCGTGCGCCCCTCGTCGTCCCTGAGTTTGAATGCCCCGGACGCGACTTCTTCCCCGAGGATGTAGGGTCCTTCCCAGTTAGGGTCTAACTTTCCTCCTTCGGTGCGTCTTAGCACGAGGTTTCCGGTGGCCAGGAGGCGAGGTCTGATCTTCTTGTCGTGGTATATGGCGACACATCGCTTGTATTCTCTAGAGCGCAGGTCCGCCACCTCGCGGACCTCATCCCGGAATTGCAGTTCGATTCTGAGGTTGGCCTCGTTTTCTTTCTCGTCGAAGTTATACACCCTTGCTGATGGAATTAGGGTTTCTACGGGAACGAGGGCTTCCGCCCCGTAGGTAAGAGCAAAGGGGGTCTCGCCCGTTGCACGGCGCGAGGTCGTGTGGTACGTCCAGAGGACGAGGGGAAGTAGTTCGGCCCAACGTCCTTGTGCCATGCCCAGGCGCTTCTTGAGGTCTGTCAAGATGCGGGCATTAACGTTCTCTACCTGGCCATTGGATTGGGGGTGAGCCACGGAGGAGAATTTGAGGTTGATGCCCAACTCGGAGCAGAAAGTCCGAGTTTCTTCGCAGTCGAATTGGGGGCCGTGGTCGGTCATGATTGTCATGGGAACACCGAAACGGCAGACGAGGTTTTTCCACAGGAACTCGCAGACCTTTGCCCTGGTGATTTTTGCCATTGCCTGTGCTTCGATCCACTTCGTGAAGTAGTCCACGATGACCAAAATGTATTGCACTTGGCCCGCGGCCTTAGGAAATGGGCCTAGAATGTCCATTCCCCACATTGCGAATGGGCATGGCGCGTGAATGCTGCGGAGGGGAGCCGTCGAGGTGTGTTGGATGTTCCCGTGTTTCTGGCATCCGACGCACTTTTGGACGTAGGCTCTTGCGTCTTGTTGGAGAGTGGGCCAGAAGTACCCCAAGTGGACAATTTTGTGTGCCAAAGACCTCCACCCCGGGTGTCCCCCACAAACTCCCTCGTGGGCCTCGTAGAGGACGTGGTCCGTGGCTTCGGGCGGTATGCACAGCAGGTTGGGCTCAGCGTAGCCCCGGCGATAAAGCTGGTTGCCGACGATGCAGTAGCGGGCGGCTTGCATTTTTAGCTTTCTGGCCAGCGCGGGGTCTTCTGGTAGGATGCCGCTTTGTATGTACCTCGTCACCGGGAGCCTCCAGTCCTCGGTCATTATGGACATGACCTCGCTATCTACGCTTCGTGAGAGCTTTCTCTCCACCATGACGCGGTTTCCCACATCCAAGGGAAGTGCGGAGCCTAACCTGGCGAGGGCATCCGCCTTGGTGTTTGAGGTCCGCGGGATTGATTCCACCGCGAAAGTTTCGAGGCACGAAACCAAGCCTTTGACTTTTGCTCGGTAAGCGGGCAGAAAACCTGTTCTGGTGTCGTATTGGCCGTTGAGTTGTCGCGCCACCAATTCGGAATCTGTGTAGACCTTGATTTTGCGGGCCCCGTTGAGTAGCGCCATCTCGATTCCGGCGATCATGGCCTCATACTCGGCGTCGTTGTTGGTGGCGTCAAAGGCGAAGTTGAGAGCATACTCCGTCTCGATTGAGGGTCCAGCGAGGAACACCCCGGCCCCGCCACCGGCGTCACATCGTGAGCCGTCAACGAATACTTTCCATTCGTCCGAGCTTGTGTCTGTCTCGGGGAAGGTGACCTCCACCATAAAGTCGGCGAGGGCTTGTCCCTTCATCGCGGTTCTCGGAAGATAATTGATATCGAACTCGGAGAGCTCGACGGCCCACTTGGTCATACGTCCGGAGAGAGCGGGCTGATGCAGAATTTGGCGGAGCGGGAGGTCCGAGAGAACCTGGATGGGATGTGCGTGGAAGTATGGGCGTAGTCGCCTCGCGGCGGTCACCACAGCCAGCGCCATCTTCTCTGCCGGGGAGTATCTCTGCTCCGCGGGCTGGAGCACGCGGCTCACAAAGTATACCGGGTGCATGGCCTCTCTTGTGAGCACCGCGCTGACGGTCTCGGGACTCACCGCTACATACAGTTGCAAATCTTCACACGCACGTGGAGGTGACAAGGTGGGGAGCTTGGTGAGGAAGGTTTTTAACTCAGAGAAGGATGTCTCGAGTCTTTCGTCCCAGACGAACTTGTCGTTCTTTTTTAGGGCGGCGAAGAATGGGAGGGACCTGTCTGCTAGGCGGGAGCAAAACCTCCCCAAGTAGTTTACAACACCGTTGAGCCTTTGTACCTCGGTACGAGATCGGGGAGACCTCATTGCGAGGATTGATTCTATTTTGGCGGGGTTGACGTCGATCCCGCGCTCGCTGATCATGAACCCCAAGAACTTTCCCGAGGACACGCTAAAAACGCACTTCTCGGGATTCAGGCTGAGCTGGTGGTGTTCGAGGGTGGAGAAAACCTCGGCGAGGTCAGCCAGATGCTCCTCGGGGCCCTTGCTTCGTACCACGATGTCGTCGACGTAGGCGGATACGTTCCTGTCCAGTTGATCTTTAAAAATTCGATCGACGAGGCGTTGGAATGTGGCTCCCGCGTTCTTGAGGCCAAACGGCATGACCTTATAACAGTATGTCCCCCGCTGGGTGATAAAGGATGTTTCTTCCTCGTCACGGGGATTCATCAAGATCTGGTTGTACCCCGAGTAGGCGTCGAGGAAACTCAAGACTTCGTGCCCAGCGGTCGAATCTACAAGTGCGTCGATCGAGGGCAGGGGGTAGCTGTCTTTGGGGCATGCCTTGTTGAGGTCTTTGAAGTCTACACACATTCGCCACTTGCCGCTGGCCTTTTTGACCAAAACGACATTGGACGACCATTTCGGATACTGGACTTCGCGTATGAAATCCGCGGTCAGCAGCTTGGCCACCTCTTCATTTGCGGCGGTTGCCCTTTCTTCGTTCATTTTCCTTCGACGCTGCACCACAGGACGAACGGCGACGTCGATGTTCAGGGAGTGCTGGGCCAGGGTCCGAGGCACACCTCGGAGATCTTTTGCAGTCCAGGCGAATACGTCGCGGGACCCAGCAAGCAGGGCTTCTAGTGACGCTGTCGCGCTCCCAGTAAGGCAACCCCCGAGGTAGATCTTCTCTGATTTGTTCTCGAAGGGGGTAATCACCCTTCTTTCTGCCTCGGGAGTGGGTATTGTGAAGTCCCGGACCTCGAGGTCCGCTTCACCCGAAGTCTCCACCATGAACACAGGGCATTTTTGCTTAGCCGAGGTCATGTAGCAGACGCGGCCCTCTTCTTGGTTGCCCTTCACCTCTCCGACACCCATGTTGGTGGGGAACTTCATTTTCAGGTGGTAGATGGAGACCACCGCCTGGAATTTCATCAAGGAGACTCTCCCGATGATTGCGTTGTAGGCCGAGGGCAGGTGCACCACCGTAAACTCTACTACCTCGGTTCTTGTTGCCGTGCCAGTACCGAGGGTCATCCAAAGGTCTATGAGACCAGCGACATCGACCTCGTTCCCTGAGAAGGAGGTGAGCTTCCCAGCGTAGGGCCTCAAGGATGTCGCGGAGATCCCGAGCTGCTCGAAAGCGCCGAAGTACATGATGTCCACGGAGGAACCCGTGTCCACCAGTATTCGCTTCACTATCTTCGAGCCCAACTGAGCGTGTATCACCAGGGGGTCGGAGTGGGGCATATGAAGCCCTTCGGCGTCTTCTGTCGTGAAGGCCATACCCACGTGGGACCGCGAGGTTTGTGTCACGCTGTATACCGAGGGCTCATGGTGACTCGCCCTTGCGTATCTTTTCCTCTCCGCCTGGCTCGAGCCCGCCAACGAGGGTCCGCCCGAGATGGTATTGATGTACCCATCGGGCGCCGCGGCTTGTCCGGAGCGTGACTGCCTTGCCGGAGCTTGTTGTTCTGCGCTGCTTGGTCGGGGCCTGGTTGGTTCCTGCTGCACGAGGTTGGCCCCCGACGCGGGGTTGGCGCGCTTTTTCTCATTTGGGTTGTAGGCGGGGCCACCTTTGCCTTTGTAACCTCGTGACTTCCCGCCGAAGCAGCTCCAACCCCCACCGCCACGGTTGTCGTAGCGGTTGTTGTTTCTATTGTCGTTGTTGCCTCTGTTATTGTTGTTGCTTTTGTTGTTGTTGCTTTTGTAATCGGCACGCCGGTCGTGAGTTTGCGTCATGTACGCGTCCCTCGCGGCCGGCGCAGCCACTTTAGCCTTTCTCTTAGCCTCGGTTACGATTTCCTTGTCGGACCTCGGTCGCGAGCTCTGGCTGGCAGCGTCCTCGGCGTAGACCTGTGCCGTGATCCGAGCACACAGGCTCTCATACGTGGTCGGATTTTTGAGGAAAATGCGACATTTGAAATCCCCCTGGCGAAGGTTGCCCATGAGGATGTCGCGGACCGAGGCCTCGTCGATTTGCGCGATCTCAGCGACCGCGGTGGTGAACCTCGTAAAAAAGGTACCCAGCTTCTCGTTTTCCCCCTGCTCGATGCCACGGAGATCGCGCATGTTCTTCTTGCGCTTCCTTGAGCCGTTGAAGTGCCCGACGAAGGACTCGCATAGCTGGGAAAACGAGGCTATCGACTCGACCTTAAGGCTGGTGAACCACGTCATTGCCGCCTTGTCCAGAGTGGTCGGAAAGATCCGACAGAAAATGGCGTCATTGTAAGAGTTGACGTTCATCTGGACGGCGTAGTGTTTTATGTGGTCCTCGGGGTCGGCCGTGCCGTCGTAAAGCCCCATTTGTGGCCAATGGAAGCCTTTGGGCACGTGCGCCACTTGGATTTCGGGTACGAAGGGATTCCTGTACCCACTCTCGATGGATGGGCGAGCAGACTTCGACTTTGACCTCGCCAGAGGGCGTGGCGCGCTTGCCGCCGTCTCGGACAGCTCCATGTCGCGCCTTTCTGTTCGCCGCGAACAGGATCGCGAGATCTGCATTGGATCTCGGGAGGGCCTCTCCGTGGTAGATCCGTTCGTGGGCGCCTCCTGCCCCGGGGTGTAGCCCGGGACGTATGCGGGCACGTACTCGGAGTGAGGCTGCCCCTGGGGAGGAATCGGGACGTATGGGGGAGCTTGGCCCGGCTGGTACTGCCCGTACCCCGGATAGGGATACTGGTTGAAAGGGGCGCCACCCTGTTCGTACCCCTGGAACGGGTATGGGTTTTGTGGGATGTTGTATGTCCAGCCTGGTGGGACCACAAAAGGGTACCCTGACGGACCTGCCGTCGCCCATGGAGGGGTCTCGGCCATATTGTCGGGATGTTGAGGGAAGAAATTGTTTGGACAAGCCATTTTGAGGGGATTTTAGGAATCAAGGTTTGCACTACAAAATGGGGAGCTGCTTAGGATGAAGAGGTTCCCACAGACGGCGCCAGTGATGAAATCTGAAATAACGAGGTTCGCTACGAGACAAGAAATAAGATTATTATATTTGAGTGCAAACACTTGCTCCTTTATTTATGACTTTTCTCCCAATTAACGAGGTTACACACCTATGAGATTGATGAACAACTTTAAGAATTACACCTAGACCTCCTACGAGGTCCCGAGATCAAACCTAAATGTTGCGAGGTCGACGCTAAAGCGAGGTAGATTTGGATACGTGGTGTAGAGAGCTTTGTGAGATTTTGTAGCGAGGTCTTTAGTGTAGGCGAGGTCTTTGTATGACTTGGAGTCTTTTTGTGGATTTCTCTTATCTGTAACGAGGTCTGTTGACGGTATTCCTATCACGTCGATCTTTAACAAACAAGAGAGTTCTTGAGTTCAAGTTGTTTTTCGACCCCCTCTTCCTACGAGGTCCTTCTCTATTTATAGAGAACTGGGGGGCTGAGTTTAGGCTAATGTCCGATGTGGGACACTTGAAATAGGGGTTTTTGATTGGTCCATGAGTGAGGTCACCTGTGATTGGTTTGGGAGTGAGGTCGCCGGTGATTGGTTCAGGGGTGAGGTCGCTGGTGATTGGTTCGAGCGGGCGGGCGTGCTTAGCAGAGTCGATGACGAGGTCGAGACCTCGTCCCGGGATGTTTGATAGACCTCGCGCGCGTTGGGAGTTTTTGTTTTTAGATAACCACGTGGACGTGGGTACCCAACTTGCCTATGGGGGGCCCTCCCGGGCCCACTTTTTGCTTTTGCTGTTTTAGACATCATCACTTTTAATATTACTTTATCTCCGAGACATGATGGATTTGGTATTTGTTTTCAAGTAGTCTTAAAGTTAAAGACAATGTAGGATATTTTGTAATGAACTAAGTCTCCTTCGGGAGCATGCTTTCCTAGTTATGTAATATGTTTTTATTCCGCATTTAATCGTTCTATATCATTCTAAAAGCCTTGGGTGACTTTGGACGGTAAAGTCTGAGGTCACTGGCGGTAATACCCAACGTTGTAAAATAGGGGTGTTACAACCGGTGTGCTGTCCGGAAAAATTGGGTCGTCCGCAGTAGCCGCCCGCAGTTCGGGTGGAGTCATGGCCACAATTTCGAAACACTGCACCACGTCAGCCGACACACATAGAGATTGGAGAGTGTGAAGAGATATTAGTTTCGGTGGTTGGCGATCCCCTTGTAATAAAACTGTCTGACCTTGCCATAAAAATTCTAACGTCAGCTGAGCATAATCCTGATAAACCTTGCCAAGAGTCTGTAACCACTGGACCCCTAATACGACTTGCGGTCCATGTACCGGAAGCACAAATAGATCAATAGAAAAAGTGTGACCCTGCATGGTCAATAATGTCGTCGGGCACTGATGGGAACACAGAAGGTAGGCACCGTTACCGACAAAGACCCGAAATGGTGTAATATTAGTGAGTCGTAGTTGCAACTTCTCGACAACCGATGGATGTATGAAGTTATGAGTGCTCCCTCCATCAATCAGAATCTGAACTGAGGTGTCCGCGATGCGCCCCACAATCTTCAAAGATTTCGGGTTTAAAGCGCCCTCCATGGAATTAATGCTGGAAACGTCCCCAATAACGAGAGCGTCGTCCTCGGCGATATTCTCACAATCGTCATCGTCCGAGTCCTCACAGCCGAGCAGAGCTAAGAACCGATGCTTGCAGCGATGTCCACGCGTGTACCTCTCATCGCAATTCCAACATAAACCCTTTTTAGTACGCTCATCGCGTTAGCAAGTGAAAGACGTTTAATTGGAAGTTGAGAAACATTACTCGGTAATGCAGTGGTGTTCCGTGTTGCATCAGATGGGGCCGATGGTGCTATCGTGGTGGAAAGCGGCTGTGGTGTTACGTTCGGCTGTAGCCATTCCCGGACCAGGGGCCGCGGGTGGACGCTTGCCATGTTGCCGCGGTTTCCGCAAAAGACGTCGCCAGTTCACGCGCCATGGCGAACGTTTGAGCAAGCGTCGTCGAATTACGCAAGTTCAGCTCGCGTTTTACCGGTTGCTTTAAACCCGCCTTGAATAGGGAAATCAAGGTGGATTCCGTCAAGCCCTGAACTTTATTGAGGAGTGCCTCAAATTCTGTTTGATAATCCAAGACGGTTGTCAGCTATTGTAGCTTAGCGAGCTATCCGACATAGTCTTCGTAATAAGTCGGGTCAAACCGTTGTTGTACGGATATGAGGAAGGCAGGCCAAGTTTGGCCGCAGGCGTTCCGACGTTGGTACCGGAACCAATCAAACGCATGGTGGTCAAATAGCATACCCACCAAGCGTAGGCGATCCTGCTCTGAAGTCTGGAAATAATCGAAATAGCCCTGGACCTTAAAGATCCAACCTTGTGGATCCGACCCATTGAAACGTGGTGGATCAACCCTAATTTTCGGGACAGTCTCCTGGCCTGGCGGCCGAATCACCACGGGATTGTGCGGTGGAGGCGGTGGAGCAGGGGGCGGTGGGTTCTGTGGAGGCAGTAACGCGGCGGCCCCGGGCACGGCAGGCTGCAGCGCCGCGTTTGTATTAGGGTTGCCGGTCTCAAGTGAAGTCGCCGTCTGACCAGGCGCTGGGGTTGGTCTCCTCGGCTGGAACCCTAGTGTGCTGGTGATTCAGGATATTGTAGACGTTGTCGGTACGCAAACGCTCGATTTCCTGTGCTCGATGGACTTTCTCCATATCCGTTGTCAATTGGAGAAGCATATCTTCCATGCGAGCCAAAGCGGCCGGAACAGAATCGCCGACGGTTTCCTCGGAACCAGACATGATGTTCGTGATGAAAGCACCAGTTGTTACAACCCCGATGTGGAATCGTAACGCGCCCTTGTTGGTCAAGGGTTTGAGTTGCTCTCGAGGTGAGAACTACTCGGAAAATACGTTGGTAGCGTATGTAAGAAAGAACCGGGAGAATTAGGGCAAAGGAATATATTTCTTCTTTTTTAATTCCTGTTTAGCGTACAAAGAGTATTTATGCTATGCCCTACCGGTTCAATAAAAGCGATCCAGGAAAGAACCGGAAAGAAAACCTGGAAAGAGAGTTATAACTCCGACATAAAAAAATTAAATAAAAATTGTTCTTAAATAAACCCTAAATAAAAATCATTCCTCTCTAAACCTGCTCGTGCTGGGCTGATCGGTACGGACTCGTTCCGTATCACTTTCTTTAATATTTGTTTGCTCTTATCATTGTTCTTACTCTTTATTAAAATTTTAAACACTAATCTACTATATATATAAAAGTAATAAGGTTTGGAGCCTTCTCATTACGCCACCTAGGATTTCGCCACATGTCGATCCTATATTAAGCCACCTCATATTTTTACACATGTCATTTTCTTATAATTTAGAAGTTTTTATAAATATTACATATCATAGCCCACATGTCAAAAAATTTCCATATCACTCATATATTATGTACACATCATATTGCCACATAATCTATAAATATCAATCAATTTTTTAATTTTTTTTATATTGGATTACAATAATTTTTTTTTGGAAATTTATTTACATATAAAAATATTTTTTACCATATCTTTATGATCCTAACAACTCTCCAATACAATCTACCAAAAAAAAACTCATATAAATATATACCGAGATCTTATCCTATAATATAAATATATACCGAGATCTTATCCTATAATATATACCGAGATCTTATCCTATAGTATGTCAAGTCAATTTTATTTGCTAATCATTATTAAATATCCCATTATTTTTATTTTTGTTATCAAAATCTTTAATTTAGAATTATGCTTTTTTTTACAATTTATATAAATCATCTATTCACAATTATTATTTATATTATATTTTTATTTATTAATATCTTTTTTATAGTATATTTAGAAAAATATCGATTCATAGTCGTGCAGGGCACGACGGGGACAACTAGTGTTATATTCTAAAATAAAACATGCGTTTGTCCCTTCTAACCATATGAGAAAAAATATTTAATTGAGAAATATCATATGAAATAAAATATTAAATCTAAGGAAAAAGTTTGTCTTATTTTGCTTCATTTGCTTGAAGGCATTTGTGCACTTCACTATAGTTTGAATTATATTGCTCCGGTCATGTCAAGCTTAGTGTCCAACCAAAATAAATACTCTCATTAATCTACAATAATATTTAAACTCTTATCCTAAAACAAACTCTTATCCTAAAACGAATGCACTTTTCATAGTTAGTAATGCACTTTTCATATAAAAGTACATTGAAAAATACAAAAAGTGTATTACGAAAAAGTGCATTAAAAAATTTTGAAAAGTGCACTAAAAAGTACGAAAAGTACAAATGCGAAAAAGTGCGCTCTGAAGTATGAAAAGTGCACTAATAACTACAAAAAGTGCATTCGTTTTATGATAAGAGTTCGTTTTCGGATAAGAGTTTTTTTCATTTGAACCAAACTCCAAGAAGTTAACCAAAGATAATTAATACATTACAAAAACTAAGATTCTATGTATTGTACCGAATTGTTAATTTGTTTATTAATTAAGTCTCACCCTTAACTCCTTAAGAGTGATTTATTAATCTACAACTAGAAGTATATGCCCGTGCATTTGCACGGGTTAATAATTCTATTGAAATTCTTTTTTACGTATTTAATTTTTTTTTCAAATAGTATATTCTATCAATGAAGTTTTTTAAATTGTATATCTTTTTTACATATAAGTTATCACATACATTTGTAATTTACATTCAATTATTTTCTAAATAATTAATTTATGATTGATGTATAGTATTAAGTAAATATTATAGGTTTTCTAAATAATTAATTTATGATTGATGTATAATATTAAGTAAATATTATGTGTGGAAGGTCAAGAGACTAATGTAGAGTATGTAAGATATGTATGACATTAAGCTGTAAGAGACAATTGAATGCTTTAAATTCAAAGTATATTGAATGTAGAAAAATACAATCTAAATTATTATAGGTTTTCTAAATAATTAATTTATGATTGACGTATAATATTAAATAATATTATGTGTGGAAGGTAAAGAGACTAAGGTAGAGTATATAAAATATGTATGACATTAAATCTATAAGAGCTAGACAATTGAATGCTTTAAATTCAAAGCATTAAATGTAAAAAAATACAAATTTACATGTAGGTTAGATGTTATGTAAAATGTACGAATTTTAGAGAAAATAAAGTTTCACCCTTCCAAAAAGTATTAATTAAATTTATGTGGATTAGAATGCTAGTAAATAAATTACGTTTATAATATAAAAAAAGTTATAAGTTAGTTATTAAATTTTTATTTACTTTGAAAGGATACCACTATCAGGTTTAGTACATGTCCTTCTAGAATATAAATGTTGGTAAAAAAATCCCTTTTTTCAAAAATAATTAAAAATTTTAAATATAAAGTTGGATGGATAATCTTCTTTTTCAAAAGATCTAAAATTAATGGTTCAAAATATATAAATACAAAGTTAGATGGATATGCTAGGAATAAATTTCAAAAAGAATAGAACCAAAATCCTAAAATATCAAAATTTGTTTATAATTTAAAAAAATTATGTAGATTAATGTGGTGGTGACATGTGGAAAAATCCTAATATTAGATTGTCGTGTGGTAAATGTTGATGTGGTGCAATATAGTGGCTCTATTTCATAGAGTTTTTAATCATAAATAGATTGGGGAAAGCGATAAGATGGTCAGGAAAAATGAACAATCCAAAGGCCAAAACCTCCAGGTGGTGTGATTAGGATTGATCGAGCATGGTTCAATTGGAACCGAAACTTTGAAGAGAACCGACTAAATCGAACCAAACTAAATAAAGCCGAACCGAAATAATTTCACATTCTCAAAAGAAAGAAAAAAGTATTTGCATATTAGAATTTAAATTTAATTTTTTTGATTCATAAGAGGCACTTAGGTCATTATAAAGGGGAAGGAGACCATTATTAGAATTTAAATAATTGATGCTTTTTAGAGGAAGCACACAAGGTAAGACGAGTATAATCGTCCATGACGACTTATTTCACGTAAATGGACAGACGCACCCTCTCTCTATATATTTTTTTGGTCGCGCACCCTCTATATATTGCCACAAAATATAAAACCAAATATATTATTATTATTATTATTATTATTATTATTATTATTGGCTATGAATGAGAACGGTACAATACATTAGATATTTGACAAGCCCGTGTTCCAAGGGTAACATGTAAGTTTACCGTCTGAGGCAACGTAGCAAGGTCCGGACTTCTTGATTGTCCATGAGCAAACGGTACAATGATAATCTCTAGACTGTACATACATGTCGAACCAATGTAACGCGCTATCCCATACGAACCCGCAAAAGTAGAGTGTCGTTTTTCATTTGAACTACGGTATTTGGCTTAAGTTGGAGTGCTTTAGCAACATAATTGGCGTCGTTATTTATGGCGGGTGAGATGGTGAATAGTAAGACCACTAGAACCGATGCTCGTAGGAGTGGGAGAAGCTTTTGAGCTAATGTCAACATTGAGAAAAATATTGAGAAGTAGACGAATTTTGATAACTTGAGTGTGAAAATTAAGTTGTGATTTTTTGAATGTAGATGACTACATACGTGTAGATACAAGGCAATGGTGAGAGTGGGACATTTTAACTTTCTTATTTTGTCGGATTCAAAGAGATTGAATTCTATTCACGGGTTAAAAGAGATTGAATTCAATTAATGGTGAGAGCACGAAAATATTATAGAATCTGAATCTAATAAATAATATTTTTTTTTTATTTGACTAATAAGAAAATAAACATTCTAGAATTTATACTAATAAATAATAAATTATTTGTTATTTGACTAATAAGCAAATAAAATATTCTAGAATCTTAGACTAATAAATAATAAACTATTTGTTATTTGACTAATAAGCAAATAAAATACTCTAGAATCTTAGATTAATAAATAACAAATTATTTGTTATTTGACTTATAAGAAAATAAAAATATTCTAGAATGTTAGTTTAATAAATAATAAATTAATTATTATTTGACTAATAAGAAAATAAAATATTTATATTTCAACACATTTATTATTTTAGTCACATAATCCTTTACTTTCATCTTTGTCTCACTTTAAAAAAAAATATTTTATGCTTCGCCATAAAATATAGGTCCCGATACTGGGTAAGACTTAGGGTTTATGATTAGAGTAAGGCTTTAGGGTAGGATTTGAGTGAGGTATAGGGTGTATGTATAGGATTTAGGGTATAGTTTGTATTTGTAGGGATTAGGTTTTGGATTTAGGGGTAGGATTTAATTGAGGTTATAGGTTTGGGTATAGGATTTAGGATAGAGTTTATATTTTTAGGGCATAAGGTTTAGGTTATTATTTGGATATAGGGTTTAAGGCAAAGGTTTAAGATAGGGGTTTGGTTGGAGTTTGGTGTAGGGTTTAAGATAAGGCTTAAGGTAGTGGTATGAAAGAGGTTTGTCACATGGATCACTTCTAAGAGATTCAAAGGAACAAACACTCAAGATGATATACCGGGCTAATGGAAATCCAAAAAAATGACCTAGCTTGCCACCAAAAAAGAGCTCGGACATTGAACTTGTGGTTTTAATACTATATCTTGAGACACTTCATTCAGGAGCTATGATTGTCGTTTGGAGATTATTATGGTGTCTTTCGAAAGTTAAATCGACGACCTATATTTCATCTTTTTACTCTAAGTCCAAATTCCAACTCGAAGGATCAAAACTATGCATCAATGAATTATGGCATCAAGTTTTTTCTTTGGTCGTGCGCCCCATGTCGCACAATCGTGTGCAAGTGCCCAGGTTATGCCTCAAGTCGTGCGCACTTTTCTAGTGTTGGGCTTGGTTTTGCTTATACTGCATAAGCTTTACTTATGTCTTCCTAGACCCGTCGTATGTGCTTATCTATTTTCCCTATCTTGTTAGCTTTTATTAATTATATCCTAGTTTATTTATTATTATTTAAGATTTATCTTGTAATACTTTGTTTTTAATTGAACGAAACCCTAGAGTAAGTGGAGATCAATTTTATGTAGAAGATAAACACTTGTGTTCTTGAGAGCGAGAAAATATCATCCTAAGGACCATGAGAAACGACGTTGAATCCTTTTTAAGTTCGTGAGATTTGTTCTTGGATCAGTTCTCTTGAGGGAATTTCAATTCGTGAGATTCAGATACGGAAATGCTCAATTCATTTCATTGGGTTTCGTGAGATTCGGATTCTAAGGTATTTGGGAATTATATTCCAACTAAGAACCATTGGGTCGATACAGTGACTAGCGATTCGTTGTCGAGTAGGACTTTAAGTAAGGTTTATGGTTAGGATTTGGAATAAGAGGTATGGTTTATGGTATGGTTTAGAGTTTAGGGTATAATTTGGGTGAGGTTTAAGATTTGGGTACAAAATTTAGGATAGGTTTTATAGTTTTAGGGTTCTTGTAAGGTCTAAGGTTCGGGTGTATGGTTTAAGATAAGGCTTAGAGTAGTTTTGTATAAATTTTAGGCTTTATGGTAAGGATTTAGGATCATAGTTAGTTGTGAATCTTGTGATTAAGAACACCGACATGCGGGCCGATAGAGTAGGGGTAGCCGAAGATTATTATTATTATTATTATTAGATATAGGATAAGAAGATATACTTAGAAGTTGTTACCTAAACCCTATAAAAAATTAAACCAAAACTACTAAATTTAGGAAATAATTTCGAAGAGAGAACGGGTGACCATGTAAAAATAGTTTGTATATACTCAACCTTCAAACATTCATAACTTTTTATTCGGGTGTTGAATTCTAGCTTATAATATAACACATTGAAACTATCAACATGAGGAGGATGTATATTGAAAAAACTTCATCTTGAGAGTCGCTTTGTCTTGTCGGCTAAAATTATATTAATGTACTTGGGTATGATTTATAATTTAAATTGTACCAACTTATATATCTATGAATTTATAAATTTTATAGCTTGAATATGGTTAATTTTCAAGGTAGTTGAATATATTTTAGTATTTTTAACTTATTCATTATATTTTTCTAAAGTAATACTTGATTGTTAATCGGGTCGGTTTCGGATGGTATATTCTCGGATTTGACTTAATTTTGTCATTTCGGACCACTAAATTTTGGGTGCTTGGGTGAGTGTGGTAGCTGCTGAATAATTTGTGGGCTTATTGGTGTTCTGGGCTATCTCGTCTTGGGCTGGGCCTTGTCTGGACTTCTGCTTATATTTCACAGGTTGCAAATTTGACCAATTTCAGTTTTTCTGAATTATAGGCAAGACACCCTTACGTTTTCTCCTTTGTGCATTTGAATGGTGTTTAACTTTTTTTTTTTTTTTGTCGAGGTTCGAAACAGAGACCTTATAATGCTGCCCTAAAATCACAACCACTTAACTAGATGTCCCGAAGGCAGTGTTTAACTATTTATTAGTTGAAAGAAATAGTATTTGACCAATCAAAATAAACTGATTACTAATTAATTAACTATTTTTATATTTTAAAACAAGATTTACTTACCAAAAAAAAGATTTATGTAGTTGTTTGAAATCATTTTGAAAAATAATAATCGAATAAAAAGTGTAAATCTCCCTCCGTTTTCTCAAAACTTGTCTAAAAAAATAAAGTTGTTTGAAATTATATTTTAAAAAAAAAGATTTACTTACCGAAAAAAGATATTTATCTTCTTCTTTTTTAAATAAAAAATGGGAATTGTAACTTGTAACTAGCTATAATTAGTTTTTTATATTTACAGTTTATTAATTTATAGTAACTTTAATTCATATTTTACCTTGTTATGTAACTAAAACTCCAATTTTAACTTCAACCCAAAAAAACTCCAATTTTAACTCCAATTAGTTAAACAATCTATATGTCCAAACACATCCGGTGATCAATTGATGTTAATTTGGACGATTTTGGGGTCGTGTGATATACGTGGACATATATCATACTACATGAGAAGATTAAGGCTAAGATTACCAACAAAAAGAAACTCTCATTAAACTTATCTTCAACTCTTTACATAAATTGGACTCCTAAATATTTAACTAACCAAACTCCCATCATGTATCCAACTCAACTAATGAATATGAGTTATCACTATGCCTTAGGTTATACTTTAAGAGACGAAAAGGAACCAATCGATATTCTTTCGTCTCCTCCACTAAATGAAGGGACAAGCAAACATCAAAATGCCTTAGGCTTTAATTAGGAAGGAATCAAGGAAACAATTAAGAAAGCCTAATAGATTTTTCATATCCTCAAAATCATCTCACACCATCAATCCGGAAGAACTTGTAAACTAGTTCAACGAATGATAAGACAAGATTAGCGAAAAAATGTTGTATATAGGTATGAGACAATTTAATACCAAATATTCATCCACAAATTCGATTGTTTTTTTAAAACAATTGTAATTTTAAGGATCCTCTAAATTGTAAATTTCTTTTGGCTAATAATATGTACACACAACAACAATGGTGAAAAAAAAATCAATACGAAGTGCATATATGGAGATCGAATAAAATAGGAGAGAAGTGGAGACTAGGGTAAGAACTAAGAAGAATTCACCATCATCCCAATTGTATATGTTATATGTATAAAATAAGTATATTTTATTATTGTTTAGGATGTGGTATACTGACGCGGCAACGCTTATCATTATTAACTTTTTATTAGAAAAAAAATTTACCCTTCAATTTTTTTTTAATTCTAAATTATTTTTTTTGAGATTTTTGTTCTTTCTGGTGATGTCTATTTTTAATTGAAACTTATTAAATTCAATATCATTATTATGTTCCTAAAATCAATAGAATTTAATTCTAATAATACTCAAATTTATAATCAAAATTATCAATTTGAATTTTAAAACAATCCTCTATTTTAATAGTTGTTCAGAAAATTGTTTACAAGTTCAAATTGGAATAATTCATTTATAAATTTAAATTTTTTAATAGTTAAATTCAACTAATTTAAGGGTGAGAAAAATAATAGTGAGCTTGAATTTAACTAATTTAAATCGATGAGCATGATCAACAGAAAAAGTCAAAATCTTAAAAATTATCAAGAGAAATAAAGTTTTTTAAAGCACCAAATGAAAAAGACAAAAATTAAAAGATATCAAATAAAATTTCCTTTTAATTATGAAATTATAATATATATTCTTTTGTGCACCTTTTATTAGAAATATAAGTCATTGAGCCGGCAGGGAGGATTCAAATTAACTCTGTGCCGACTCCAGAAGTCTTCAACCAAGCCAAACAAGATTTTCGACTCCAGATGTCTTTTTTTCCCCATCTTAATGGTCTAATTAATTTATATGAACAAAAAACAAAAAAAAATGGTAAGCCTTCTTGCTCAATTTTTGTAGAATTTTCTTGACTATCTTATTAACATCATTTACATGATCGAGTATGTTCATTCGAACACTTTAATGACAAAGAATTAGAGTGGATACAATTGAACTCCAAGGAATTAGAGTAAACTTAAACGCTTTATTTTAATGCTCACATGATCGATATGGAATTTTGCATGAATATTCCATGTATGTATAATGATATGCCAATAAGTCATCAACAAGCATAATAAATAATGATATCACTCGTCTTCTTTCTTTTTCAATTATCTTCGAGATGTTCATTCTTTTTCAATTATTCCTTGCATATGTGTGAGATTGAAACCGTCATCATTTAAAATACGACTTTTAGACTCCCTCCGTTCTATTCTACTTGTCACTTTAGCCTTAATTTTATATTCCATAAAACATGTTATTTTTAATATTTTATTCATAATTTTCCAAATATACCCCTTTATTTATTATCTAAATCTCTCTCCCAACTTAATTATATTTCAATTTTCTATGAACAACTATTATGTGGATCAATTTTATTGGTTAAAGAAAGAAAATAAATAATAATGTAAGTTGTATTTAATAGGGACATTTTAGTAAGATATTATAGTGTCTTAATATGCGTAAATTTAACTAAAATGACAAGTAAAATAGAACGGATGGAGTAGTATTTTGGTTATCATAAGCATTTCGGAAAAGTTATATAGGATCGACCATCTAATTTCATGTGCACGATTGACGTTACGCTGGTTATGAGTTTTATAGATGATGGATAGGTCGAATGAGTAACTTAGTGACCACATGATTCAGATGATAGAAGTGAACTCATTACCCGATCCGTTTTCATCTATAGATCCAATTAACTGTCATCATATCAATTTATCTTCATTCGACAATGATATAATGGTTCGTTGGTGCAAGGTGTATTTTTAATTGATGGATTATAACAAGCTAATTAAGGATATAAATAGGTAATAATATTTAGTCTTTCTAGTAGTAAAGTGAAGCTAAACTCCTCAAATATTAATAAAGCGATTCTAACATATAAAATATCTAATTCGGATGTAGACCAATATTGATGAACGAACCACACGAGTCATAAGATAAAGATGAAACGAATGAGAAGGTTCGTTCGAGTATTGAGGAGTCACTAGTCTGTAGTAATCGGCTAAAATTAGATTATGTAAGAAATAGACTAGTTAGGTGATATTTTTCAATAGATTTGACTTTTATTTAAACACAAAAAACTTGCGTGCAAATCTTGCAAATTCAATCGTTTTCTCTTTCTTTTAATGGAAAGGTGACTTGGTTATATCAAAGTGAAGGTAAGCATGACAATAGCGTAGAACTGAATGTGACAATAGCTAAATCAACTAATAATCTTTGGATTGTGTTACTTTAATGAAAGTGGATACGACATTAGCTACATTTAAGTAATAATCTTTGGAATATGACAATTTAGCTGAAATTGCGGAACCATTCATAAAAATAAAAAAAATATACATAAAGTAATAGAGGTCTATTTAATTAAAATGTGACCCAATTAAAGCCCTTTATTCAAAAGAAATTTCCTAACTTTTATTTTTATTGACATACGACATCGTCTTAATGAAGTCATTAAACTAATTATCAGGAGAGGGATCATCAAGCACCTATACGGTTTAGGCGGTCTAGACGGTTAGGCAGGCTAGAACCTTTCAGAGTCTAGGCGAGGCCTAGAAGGGGGTTTTAGAACAATGCTCATGGCAAACCATATTCTAGTTCCACAAGATTGTACGACATGTGATAACGAAGACAAAGATACTAACCACATCCTACTAAAATGTCCATTCACTAAGACAACACTAAACTCAATCAACCCTAAGATAGCTTAGATAATCGGCCAAATTGACGCAAAAGGTAAAAAACCACACCAAATGTTGGATGAAATTCGATCAATGTTCTCAAAGGACGAAATGGAATTTTTTACAAGCTCTTTGATGCGACCCTACTTGGGTTCAGGTAAATCACTAGGGGCCGATCTAAGCTCGAAATGCCCTAATCTTCTCTAACGGGTCGTCACAGGATAAATATGAAACCAACGTTATGGCCTCGCGGACCTCTCATGCTCACGTTAGCGAGGATGGGAATGTCGATCTAAGGGAGGAACGACGAGATGGAAATGGGGTCATAGAGAGGGTTGACTTCGGTTCCAAAGGTAGGAAGAACTCTTGACTCTAATTCAAACTTTGGATTAATCTTGACATGCTAAAACTGATTACAAACAACCGTTTAAATAGAGAAAAGAAGGATGCAAGCTAAACCCTAAGAAACCCTAAAGGGCCTTGTTCTAGCATATTGGGTCGGACTCTTAAGAGATCAATCGCATGCCCATAAATAGCAACACTAAAATAGAAATGACGGAAATAGAAATAATATAAATATAGTAACTACATAATAAAGCTAGACTAAGTCCTATGCCAAGGGAGTCGTCATGGCCCAAGACGTTCCGGGTTTGAATCTTGGTGTTGAATGGTACTACATGAATAAGAAAGTGTTTGACAACAATGGGCATAACACAAATCCCCAAAGTAATATCTACGAGTTTATTCGCGCCTAGGTTAATGAACAAAAAAATGACGATAAACTATAGACGATCCCTGCCATTTTCCAGAGGATCAAATACAAGAATTGTGAGAATAAAGGAAAAGTGAAAAAACCCAAAAATAATCATATCAAGCTCAGTTAGTTTCGATTGTGTTTCCTCATTTGGGTTCTTTCTTCTTGATCATGCTAGCTCGCTTATTCATTTCGAAAGAGGATTGTATATTCTGATATCCAAGGCCATCATCTTGCAATAGGAAATTCTCAAGGCTACATATTGTGGCATTTCCCATATCTAGATCAAGAGTGATAATTTGCAGCAGGTCAATGTCGTGCTTGGAGACTAGTGCTGTATGTGAGAGATTGAGTTAATTCGATCTAACAATCATTGTTTTCTCGCCCGTTTTTAGAGTTGAGGTGTGTCTCATATCCTTAAGGAATGCAATTCTGTGGTGAACTATATTGTTGGATCGTTTCGTCACGTCTCCTCCATCCCGCTTGCAGTTAATTTGCGTCTTAAGAACCTCGTCTTTTAGGATGTTCTAGGAAGATTTTTATTATTAAGTTACAATCTAGCTTATAACACAAAGCTAATTAATCAATGTATAAGGTTTTACCATTCTATATACATACTAGTGGCATTTATAACCCCTTATTTCCGATTTAGGACAGTAATATGAGAAATTGGTCCAAATTTCAAACTTCAGTAAATCTCTCTCTTTTTTTAAATAAAATCTTATTGCAAGGAGTAACATGTAAAGCCCTAACTTTTAAAAGTATTGCTTTTGTTTTGACTGACTGATTTGTTCTATTCCATTATGCCATATTCTCGACATCAATACTACAACTTTAGACAGGGAATACTGAAATAAATGTTTGCACATGTTCCTTTATTCTTGTAATTTAATTTGATTTGAGATAGCATCTATTGGAAAATAAAATTCCCTTGTACTAACATACGATGTATTTAAATTATTGCTTAGCATACTGAACAGGGAAAACCGAAAGGTCAACATGTAGACGAGGCAGTTTAAACAACCCGTCTATGCTGTAATCATTGATACGTTTGTTAGGTGATGATATACATCCAGCAATCACATTGTTTTATCACATTAATCTACAGATTATTTTTTTATAGGGTTTTTTAATGTGTGCCACATGCACACAATAATAAGTGAAATAAAAATAGTACTTAAATTATTTTCTAAATTAAAATTGGTTACCTCTATAGAAAAATACTTTCTCTATATACATTTAATAATATATCCATCTAATATATATATTTATATATCTCCTTATTTTTCTCTATTATGTTGTGCAAACAAATAAATATGTTATTTGTCATTGTAAAATAAAATTGTTTCTCGATAAGAAACTAAATTAGGGGGAGTCAACTAAATGGTCGCCGAATGCCCTAGGCCCTTGGGTATTCAATTAATGGAGGAAATTTTCAAGATTGTTGAGAGATGCATGCCTGCATGAGTGGCGTAGTGGTTGAGGATTAGAGCTGTCAAAAGTTAACCGAATCCGTTAACCTGATCTGAACCGTCCGATAATTTTAGGGTTAAAATCCGAAAATTTGAACCCGAAATCTGAAATCAACCGAACGCGATAGAACCCGAAATCCATTGAGTTGAAACCTGAAACCATTGGGTTGACCGATTTAGTATATTTATAAAAAAATTAAATTTTATTTGATATTTATAATATATTTTATTATTAAAATAAACGAAAATAATATATTATAATAAATAATATTATTTAATTAAAAATTAATTTTAATAATCATAGAAAAAAGGATATTTTAGACCAGTTGGTCAACCCAAACCAACTGACAACCCGCTCGAACCCGACCTGATTAACCCGTGACCCATAACGAAACCGAACCCGATTTAACCCGAACCCGAAATGACCGAATCCGAACCCGCCCAACCCGACCCGATTGACAGGTCTACTAAAGATTGTCATATCTCCAATATAATTCACCACTGTATTAATCTCTATGAAAATATGGTTATTATCTTATCTCGAACATCTAAAAAAAATCGAAATATCCGCAATAATAATCGAAATATGTATTATAGCTTATTTGATTATAACATTTTTACAATGGTTCAAGAAAACAATCCTAACTTGTGTAAGTTAGTTGTGTGGAATTCAAAATGAATTGCATGTGGCGAAATTTCATCAAGATTCTATCGAAAATATATTAATACTTTTTAGAATGAGTAAATTCTAAAAGAATATATATTTTTAAAAAGAAAATTATGAAGAACTGGTGACCGATAATATTACTAATTAGACCACTCTTCCGCTTTTACATCTTTGAAGTTATTCAGAACTTTTAATTCTCATTTATAACCGTCAAATTTCATAAAAAGAGCAAGATTTTTTCACTTTGTTGGTGTAATTTAATCAAAATAACATGTGTTCCCAAACTGTGCGGGGCACCACTTGTTTTAGCCAAAAAAATAAATAAATTATGTATGTTAGGAATAAAGTGAAAACTAATTGTCTTAATTATATTGTTCAAAAAAAACTCGGCCACGCAAGAACATTGGATATGGCAAATTTCCACATTTTGTCCACCTCATCGCCAGCGAACAACTAGGACCAAATATTAGATAATGTCAAACCTTAAATCTCATTCCTTGAACGTGAAAATCTACGGCTGGAGTTTTTTTAAACTTTGGATCTCATTCTTTGAACTTGAAACAAAAGTTATCTAAAATTAGACCTTCAATTATTATTATTTTTTTTAATTCATAAAAATGACTCTTTATAATGAGAAATAATCTAAAAATCACAGCACAACACAAAACAACTTTATAATTACAAAAAAAGAAAGAAGAAAGAAAGCTCATAAATCAATCCAATTGAAGATTTATTTGGTAAGGTTGTTTAGAGAGTGAGTGACTCGATTCATCAACCTAATTGAATACCCGCAATCGGCTTGTTCATAGCTTACTGGATACGGATACGGATACGGATACGGATACGGATACATACTGGTTTTGGGCTTATAGTAGGCGGGTCGGGTCGGAAATCGTGTAACACGTTCACCGATCAAGGGCAAAATCGGAATTCCCTTCACTTCCTACTTCCACAATACAGAAATACAGACGTATCGTATTCCACTATTCCCCTCTCACACACGGACAATTGGCCAATTTACAATCATCTTTGTAAGTTCTTCGTCCGTCTTATGTGATTGCTATCTAATTTGATTCTTTCGAATCTGACTTGGACTGAATTTGTACTGTGGTTGTGGGTTTCTGGGTTTTTTTTTCTTCTCCGATTAGGATTCCAAGAACTTATTCCCCTCTGTTGATTTTGATCTATATATTTTGTATGAATGGAGCTCAATAATTCCTCATCCCCCTTTGATTCCTATTTTTCATTCTCCTCAATTTGTCTTCTTCCGGTATGATCTAGATCCAATTCGAACCCCAATTTTTATTTTATTTTTGTTTCTGTAACTGTGATTGTGTTTGTGATTAAGCTATGATCATGTGAAATTGTAATTTATTTGTTGATTGCTTGGCGATTTGATCGGGGGTATGCTTGATATGCTGGAAAGGAGATCGCTTGCTCAGCTTAACTTTCATTCCCCCACTGTTTTATTTGTGTGATCACATGACCTGTAATTTTAATAATAATGCCACTTGAAATTGAAATAACAAGTCTAGGGTTTTTTTATTTTTTATTTTCATGTTGGTGTTTCTTGTCATTTTCGATCCTGGTTTTCTGTCTATGTGTTGCCTTTTGATATTGTGAGCTGGAACACTCATTTTCACGATTTTTTGTTGCTTTGGTTGATTTTTCCCCCCTCCTCTAAACAAGTAGTACGTTTCTCAACCAAGTTATCCCAATTATGGTTTAAGGCTCCCTTTTTAAACGTGCTTTTATATAATGGCCAAGGACCAAGAAAACTTAACCAAAGCAACAGGATCTTTGCAACAGTTGTAGGCTGCTATGTATGAAAAGTCCTGGTATAAATTGGAAATACATCAGAGTGCAAGTTAAAGAAAACTTTTAGGCATGGACTTCATTCCATTTTGTTGATTTTCATTGGGTTAGGTGGTTCCAATGAAAATTGCTCCCATTGATTTGCATTTTGCCAAATGGTGGATAGGCCAAAACCAGGATCATTGCAGCAAACAGTGATGTCGAGAGTTTTGAACAAAATTAGCTATGATAGAAAACATTTTGCTGTCAAATTTTAACAGATGGATGACTAAATATTTTTAGTAATGTCTTAGTAGGATAATAATGATAATAGTAATAGTTTTATTGATGAGCTTGCACACATTAAATGTGTTGATGATTAAACATGCATATCTTGGATAATTTATCTTTATTGGCCTGCAGATTTCATTTTCAAAATTTTAATAGTACTAACTTAACAAACGGTGGCATTTTTCTCTACACATTTCTTTGTCATCAATCTTATCTTTTACTGGTAGATAGGAATTAGATATTTCATACAAAATGTTTTGACTTTATCATTGCTTCTATATAATCTTCGCTTCTCCAAATGGAATTGAACAGCTTTCATCTTCTCTCTCATTTTTCCATTGTTCCATCCTTGATCAAACTCAGATCAGTACTCTGAATTTCTGTTCTCATTTCTTTGATTCTTTTGAAGCAATTCAACCATGAATGCACTCGCCGCAACCAACAGAAATTTCAAGCTCGCAAGTAGGCTTCTGGGGTTGGACTCAAAATTAGAAAAGAGTCTTCTTATTCCATTTAGAGAGATCAAGGTAGTAAATGCAGTTCTTTTCATGCTTTATTTTACAGCATCCATTTGCATTTTTCGTTATGTAGTTGATCTAGTTATTGGTCGGGTTACATAATTTCTCATGGAAGCATTTATTGTCCATACAGATGCCATCTCCTTCTCAAATCTGATGTCTGATCATGTCTGCTTTTTTCACATTTAAAATACCTTGTCCAATTTGAGCATGTCATTCTGCATTTCCTGGATCTGTTTCTTGCCTGCATTTTGATTTCATCAGCCTTTAATCATCTCAAAAAATGAAGATACTCTTTGAAATGCAGGATCAGTATGCTTGTCTTTTTTGGTCTTTGAGATTTGATTACCGAGGAAATCACATTTTTTGACTTTTTGACCTGTTATTAGTTCTGTTTCTGCTTCTGCTGTCTCAGATTTGCGCCGCTTTCGCATTTCTTGATTTTAGTAGCCACTCAAATGCAGATTTGTAATTCGTTTCATGTCGTTAATGAAACTTCCATTGGATGCAGGTTGAGTGCACTATACCAAAAGATGATGGCACTTTGGCCACTTTTATTGGTTTCAGGGTTCAACATGATAATTCCAGAGGCCCCATGAAAGGCGGAATCAGATATCACCCAGAGGTTGTTTCCCCATTCCATGCACTCAAGTTCTAATAAATTTGCATATAATATCCACAATTATCGTCTTTTCTCTAAAAATGATTGGGAAATTTACAGGTTGACCCTGATGAGGTGAATGCCTTAGCACAGCTGATGACATGGAAGACAGGAGTCGCCAACATTCCTTATGGTGGGGCCAAGGGTGGGATAGGCTGTAACCCATCTGAGCTAAGTCTCTCGGAACTGGAACGTTTGACTAGAGTATTCACGCAGAAGATCCATGACCTGATTGGGACGCACACTGATGTCCCAGCACCTGATATGGGAACAAACGCCCAGGTTAGGTGGAAATGATACATTATTTGTCTTTTGTCATACTATGAGCAAAGTATTGTCACTCATTGACAACTGAGCCTGATCCTGCTTTTTTTTTTTTCTTGTTTCATAGACAATGGCGTGGATTTTGGATGAGTATTCCAAGTTTCATGGCCACTCTCCAGCTGTAGTTACCGGAAAACCTATTGTAAGTGACAATTTGGTCCTTTTATATTCTTGGGTTCTTTTGTTATTATCTATAATCTAGCACCGATAGATAATCTTCTCCTCTATGGAATCAGGATCTTGGTGGATCTCTAGGCAGAGAAGCAGCAACAGGAAGGGGAGTCATGTTTGCAACAGAAGCCCTGCTAAATGACTATGGGATGGGTCTTGCTGGACACCGCTACGTTATCCAGGTACACATATAGAACATGATTGCTGTAAAACATTATTTCTTTATCGCTTCATGAGAATAGCTTTTCAAGGGCGGGACCCTGTTATGTAAGTCGCTTGTATTCAACATTATGAATTTTTTTGCATTATGAGAACTGACATTTCTTTTATCTGTAAAGGGATTCGGTAATGTGGGTGCGTGGGCTGCAAAGCTTATCCATGAAAAGGGTGGGAAGATTGTTGCTGTAAGCGATATTACTGGAGCCATTAAGAACAGTGAAGGCCTTGACATTCCTAGTCTTCTGGAATACGTCAAGGAAAATCGTGGTGTCAAAGGTTTTAGCAACTCAGAAGCGATAGAGGCCAACTCCATATTGACTGAGGACTGTGACATTCTCCTCCCAGCAGCTCTTGGAGGCGTTATCAACAGGTTTACTTTCATAGTTTCATGCTAAACTTTAATTTAATCTGCACTCATCTAGCAAGCAAATGAATGAATTATAATTACACCACAAAGCTTCTTCTGACAAGCTGTCCCATAAGGAGATAAAACTATCAAGGCGATAACGTTTTTATGGTGTTGCTCTACAATAAGTACAAATTTGTAATCTTAATGTTTATTTCAGAGATAACGCCAAAGATATCAAGGCCAAGTTCATCATCGAGGCAGCAAATCATCCTACTGACCCAGAGGCCGATGAGGTAAGTATAACCTTGGATCTTAGAATTTTATCTGCAAAGGGTACTTAATTTTACTTTTTTCTGGCACTTGTGATTCTCATCTCTTAATTCTTTGTTTTTTTTCCTTCCAGATTTTAGGAAAGAAAGGTGTTGTTATTCTCCCTGATATATATGCCAACTCAGGCGGTGTGACTGTCAGTTACTTTGAGTGGGTTCAGGTACGAGATCTGCGTACTCTTGCCTTGGTATTGCATTATAATGCTAGATTTAATTCAATATGATGCATTTTCAAGTGTATTCCAAACGAATTAAATGAAACCAACTATCTACTCCCACTATAATCTTAACTTGTTTGCATTGTGCCTTTGTAACCGCAGAACATTCAAGGGTTTATGTGGGATGAAGAGAAGGTGAACCATGAGCTGAAAAATTACATGACAAGGGGATTCAGGGATGTCAAAGGCATGTGTAAGACCCATAACTGTGATCTTCGTATGGGAGCTTTCAGCCTCGGGCTAAACCGTGTTGCAAGAGCGACTCTGCTTCGTGGTTGGGAAGCGTGATTGGTTCGTGCCGTAAGTCACAGGTTGAATACAAAGAATAAAGGCTTGGGAGTGGCTAGCAAAAAATTCATCTTATATTTATAAGGAGCATTTTTTAGCTAGGATGGAGATCATTCTTCTTTGATGTAAACCCCCATTGTGTAGCTTTTTTTCCCATAATGATCAGCGAGTGTTGCTGCATTGTTTTTCTAGAAAGAAGGAAAATGGCCATTTATTGAATTGACATTCTTCTGAGAAATGAAAGTCAAGATTTGTTTCATGATTATTCTGATATTCTGATATTTTGCTTGCAATGTTTCAAGCTTTAATATTGCATGGAATGATGGATTAACACAGTAAACAGATGAATATGAAGTCAGACCCCATTATGTCAACAAAACAACACTTAGTTTTGTTGTAGGTTGTTTCTGATTAGAACAAACATTACAGGGTTGGATTCAGTTAAAAACAGATTATGTCATTATATTTCTGAGACATATTTACCATCCGAAATAAATAAGAAATTGCGTCTTGGCGAAATTGGCTAAAGAAAGCTTTTGTATATTTTTCCGGTCATCATTCTAGGAATTTTATTTTGTACACTGTCCTCTTTCACAAAATAACCTATCCAACCATTTGATCCCCATCAAAGTCTGCGTTTAGCTTTATCCAGTCGTGATCAAATCATCAAGAAACCACCGGTTCAAGTAAAATTCATATTCATCAAAAAAAAAAAAGTAAACGCGAAAAATAAATGTGATAGCTAAATGATGATTACCCATATCAGTTAGCCATAGTCTGTATTTGTGGATGAAATCCCTCAAGATGTGTTTTTTTTCCTAAAAACTCCCTTTATTCTGGTGTTCCAATGACCCCCAAGCTTCATTAGCCCATTCTGGTGTTCCCTCCCACATTATGTGACTTTCTACAAACCATCTAAGTGATGCTCGTAGTGTCAGAATCTCCAACCACGTGCTTTCAGAATCTCCCTGTCGAATGGCCAGAACCACGTGCTTTCCAAGGCGCAAACTATAGCTATAGTTCTATGGTTAGAAGGAATGAACCTATTCAGCTTGATAGCATGAAATTAAGTTGCTAGCTAAATTTTCGATAAATTACATTCAGTTTTGTTTCAGTTTTTTTCTTTCAATTTATTACTTGGGATAGCTCATACTGGCTGATAGTTGAAACTGTTTTAATGAGGCGAATACATGCTACATGCCTACATAGCTCAAACTGTATAGAACAAATGAACAATGCTTGATAGTACAAACTGTTGTTCTTACAATAACCGAACATGTTCTGTGTTTGAGGGGCAAGAAAACAAAGGAAGAACAAAGCTCACATAACTATGTAACTAATAGAACAATGCTTGATAGTGAACACCATGGAATAAATGCTCAACAATAAGCAAATGCAACACAATCAACATTCTAAAACAACAGATGCAATTCTTATAAATATCATTATCATTACACTGGAAACCAGAAATCTCTTGCAACAAAAACTCCAGCATATCAGAGCTCAAATCTCGGCATAGCACAGATTCCAATAAAGCACATAAATAAAAAAAGCCTAATGCTTTAGAACGAGGCTTAGTACCCTCTGCCTCGGCCTCTAAAGCCGCCACGACTCCCTCTAGGACTAGGACCACCTCGGCCTCGAAACCCTCTGCCAGGAGCACCCCTTCCCGGAGTTCCTCCCCTTCCACGGCCTCTTCCTCTGACTCCGAGACCCGCACCTCTTCCACCACCAGACCCCCTGAGAGAACAATAGCACAAGACCATTAACTAAGAGATCACAGACAAAATATCTATAGATCGATACGACCCTATGACTAGAATGATGCAATTGGGAGAACAGTTATAGCAAGATAAGCAGCCAGAAATCAAACTTCATTCATCAAACCATAATCCATAACCCCAATAATCTAAATCTATCCAAAATATCATGTAACATGAACAGAATTCCCCTGCAAGAATTCAAATACTAATTCTCCAGGAAAAGGTGCTAAACAAAGCCAATTGCAAAAAATTACCAAAGATATAGCAAAGATGCGTTTCCTGTATTCTTTACATTACAACAAGGAAAATGACATCTTCAAGTAAATTAGGAACAAGATAACGACAAGATGTATAGATTGTAAGGATAATTTAAACTGATAACTTAATATGACAGAAATGACATTGAAGACTTACTTCGGCTGTGGGAGAAACCTTGCCAGAGGCAAGAGTTTTGCAGGATCAATGTAGAACTTATCGCCCGGAGTGTAAGAAGTAGCAACGATCCCCTCGTCCATTTTGACAGAAAAGAACTGAAAACAGCAGAAAATACAAACAGAGAGAAGATCAAACTTCGTTCTAGAAAATTTCATCGAATTACTAACGGGAAAGAATACAATTTGAAGGAACAGGAAGTAGTAGAACATCGACTCGACGAATAAACTCACCGACTCATTGATCGGGCCGAAGATTTCATCGACTTTCCCGATCTTCGTCTTGTTCTGCAAGTAAATGCCGGCATTAAAGTAGGGAATCTTCTCATTCGTAAGCTTGGTTATGGCTTCTCCCTCGCACGCATGAAGGAAGGTCGAAATTTCTGCACAACAAACACGAACCGAATTGAAAATCATAGAAAATGCGAAGTCGATAAAGAGAGATCGCAATAGATGAAGAGAAGGAAAACGGACCAACTACATCAGCAGGAGGCCCTTCGTCATAGAAACCACGGCCACCACCACGACCGCCAAATCCACCGCCACGGCCACCAAATCCGCCTCCACCTCGTCCGCCACGGCCGCCAAATCCGCCTCCACCTCGTCCGCCCCTAAAGCCGCCACCGCCTCTTGGAATTGCCATACTTTCGTCCGTTTGTTGTGAAGGATGGTGGCGGGGTTTAGGGTTTTATGGGCAAGTGAACTGAAGCCCCTCAAAAATTGGTTGTATAAAATGACTACTTTACCCTTTACATTTTCACTTTTACATTACCAGCAAACTCAAATGTGTTTGTCTAGGTGGTTACTACTTTGTTGTGTTAAGGACTTTAAGACTTGAGAGCACAATCAAAACTATACAAATGATTGTTCATTTACATAATTCATGTAGTTTTGCAAGCTTGTAAATTGTAACCCACCCAAGCCAATAGTATATCGAAAGGTTAGTGTTGAGTGTTGACTTACTCCTCCGCCACAAATCCACATTGTAACTCGAATATTGGAATGTGGTAAACAGATTGTTTGAATTAATTAGCATCTTTCAAGTGATTTTCCAAATTAAAGTGAACATAAGAATAATTTACAACTTTGGTCCTTCTCCAAATTTGTGTGAAGTTAAAACCGGTTGGTGCAAGCCGGTTTATTTGGTCCGTATACTTTGTCAGCAACTTCACGGACTTAGGGTTTACCATCATCAAAGATGAGTTCCTCATTACTAAGAAGAAATTTATGTGAAGTTTCCTTATGCCATTAAACAATGGATGATTTCTTGTGGGGAAAAATCAATTGAACAACCATACAAGCTTGCATGAAAGAAGAAATTGGTTTAGAAAAAGCTTGGTCAAGAATCAAGATCATTAGAACTTTAGTAGAGATACTTCATGAAGATGATTGATCCATCTAACATCACTTTTGAGAGTTGAGTGATAACATAAATGCAGAAAGAGCCTTTATATAATTATTTCCACATCCCCCCTCTTCTTAACAAGGGGATTATATAAACTCATTTGTTGAAAAAAGTTGATTTTTTTAAAAAAAGACCAAATTATGTAATCTTATAAGTAATGGAAAGCCTTTATAAATTATCTCATATAACAACTTTCAACTGCATAAGCTTCAGCTTGTACACATCAAAAGAGGAACAGAAAGATCATACACATCACAAAAGCCACAACAGATCATAAAACATAAAAACAAATTAATTAAAGACTTTTTTCCCATTCTTCCTCAGACGACATTCGCCAATGGGAAACAGAGCTTTGTTAGTACAATAGCTCATCCCCAAGTTTAGCTTGCATTCTTCAGTGGTAGTAGTAACCCAAAGAACACAAAAAAAAATACAAAACAACAACAAATCAAACCTGATCATTACAGGATCCCCGTAATCGTTTTGTTTTCCCAAGCAAACAATAAGCTTTCGCCTCTGTTAAGCTCACATTGGCATACATAATGAGAGCACCCTCTTTCAGGTCGAACTCGCTTTTCTCAGTTTTTTTCCCTTCAAAAATATATTATATATACCATAACAATTCCTTTACAAAAGATGAAGGGATTTGTAGACAACCCATTTTTCTTCTTCCCTTGAAGCCTCTTTGAATAAGACTTTCATCTTTTGATACCAACGTTGTTTCGTCAGCACACAGTCCGGCCATAGCATATAGAGGAG